>FR997751.1:0-1200000 GCA_905475445.1 Ochropleura plecta
AATTTGGTCCGCGATCCGTGTACCCAAATTCAGGTTGGGGGTTGATTTTCGAAATTTTTTCCTTAAAAACCACGTTTTTGGACCATAACTCAAAATTTTTGTTCCACCGACAATAAGTTTTATTCCATAATCGGCTAGCCCGCGCGGAGACGCGTCTCTGGACACCTCGGTCGAGGGCCTAGCTCGAAATAAAACACCCCGCCCACCCACCCTATAGTGTATAGGAAGGCTGGAGTGGTCGGTAATTATTTATACCAAAAAATTTTTCCGTTTGCATCGTTAAGAGTTTTTCACAGGGACTTGTATGGGATATCGCGTTTTTTATTTTTTGACAAGTTTTGCTGGGTTTTATTACCTTATTTTAAAATTGACAAGCGTTTTTGCGGATTTATAGATATAAGACTCAATCGTTTTAGGTTTTAAATAAATATTTAATTGTGACAGCATTAACTTTAGTTGATTGTTTAATAATTTATTAGTGTCTGTGCTCCCCCTTTACAGGATCACAGATATATTTGAATTTGTGTCTCCCTCTTTACGGGTGCACAGATACCAGTGTCCGTGATTTTTCTTCCTCGAGCAGATATTGCTGTCTCGACCACCTATATTTCGTAGTCCTCCTTATTATATCTGCCTGCCAAAACATGTTTCGCACCCCGTGCATTACTGTCAAGACTCAGGGCTCCGGTGGCTCGCCGCGATCGGCGGAGAAAGTGGGGCCTTCGTCGGTGCATGCGAAAAGAAGAATCTCTTTCGGAGACGACACGCCTACCGCACCGCAGGAGGGCCCTACCACTCCGGGGACGCGCCGTGCCCCCGTGGACACCCAGACACAGCTCAAAAAGCCTGAGGCCGGGCGCTCCAGTCGCCTTGCGGAGGCGAGAGCTTGCCTGAGTAAGGCCAAGATCAACTTGGGCAACTCTCGCAACCTCAAGGCGGAGATTAAAACTGCAGTGCTCGAAGCCATAAACAGGCTCTTTGAGCTGGTAAAGGAATCGGAGCTTGACGGGCCACCTCCCGCACCTGCACCCGTACTGGTAACCGCACCTGCAGCCGTACCGGTAGCCGCTCCCACTGGCGACTGCTGTCCCCAGTCCTCTTCTGTCGAGTTTCTAGCTGGCCAGACTGAGCTCTTGAAGACCATGAAGGAGCACATCTCGGAGTTAAAGGATAACTCCGAGAAACTTGAAAGACTCCGAGACAGTCTGGTCAGCAGAGAGAGTGTTGGCGAGACAACCTACGCGAGTGTAGCGGCCGTTAGTGGGAGCCGCACTGGGGCCCAGGCCTTGGAACGAACGACGCTGCACTCCGTGGTTGTCTCCTCGACACAGGAGATGGACACACGGGACGAAATACTTGAAAGAGTTAGGAAAGCAGTGGATGCGAAGGAGGGTTGGGTGCGGGTGGAACGGGTCAGGAAGGCCAAAGATCAAAAGGTGATCATGGGGTGTGCTACAAAGGACGAAAGGGCCAAGTTAAAGCAGCGACTTCAGGCGGCCGGAGAAAACCTCGTCGTCGAGGAGATGGCGAACCGGGACCCGCTTCTGGTTCTTAAGGATGTGTTGTCAATACATAGCGACGACGAAGTATTAAAAGCCCTTAAGAACCAGAATCGGGAGATTTTTCACGAACTCGGCAGTAGAGACCAACGAATGTCTATAAAATACAGGAGACAGTCTAGGAACCCACATACTAACAGCATCGTGATGAGTGTTTCCCCAGCAATCTGGAGGAGAGCACTCGAAGGAGGCAAGCTCCGCATTGACCTCCAGAGAGTGCGCGTCGAAGACCAGACGCCTCTGGTGCAGTGCACCCGCTGCTTAGCATACGGACACGGCAAACGCCTGTGTACGGAGTCAGCCGATCTGTGTAGCCACTGCGGTGGTCCACACTTCAGGGCGGACTGCCCGACAAGACAGGTCGGTGAAGCAGCGGTGTGCGTGAACTGCACCAGAGCCAAGCTTGGGGAGCACACCCACGATGCGTTTAGCAAAGAGTGCCCGGTGCGCAGGAAGTGGGACGCATTCGCGCGAGCAACCATAGCGTATTGCTAAAGTTGTCAGTGCGCCCACTTCCGCGTACATAGAGACTACCACCTCGACACAACTAAATAGCAGATGCATTGAGCGAACCACTGGGGTTGGCTCAATGGAGAATGGTAATTGTAGCCACTTTCATGAGAAAGTAGTTAAAATTAGGCTGGTCTATGAGTCAACTCTAGTGGAATCGACGAGTTGTGTCGAGCTGGGTGAAAAAATCTGTGGTCTTTTTATAGTAACAGAAGTACAATTTTGCATTTCTCCCTTTTTAGGCATCATTTTAGGCTACTTTAAAAATACGTATAACATATGATATTAAAGTATATACTAAGTATATAGCGAAAATATTATAACGATAGATCAATAAAAACAAAAGTAATAACAAAAACCAAATAAAAATCAACCGACACAAACAGAATTTATCTCTTAAGGGTATAAATTAAAAGGGACAAGACAATCCATTCTAAATTAAAAAGTAAAACTTTAATAAATATATAAAGCAAAATAAAAGTAGTAAATTGTAGTTTAAACAAAAAATATCAAATAAAATTGTAACATGACCGAGTAAATAACGATTAAAAACACTAACTTAACTTTGCGCATTAACAGTGTAATTTTATAGACATTCAAACACGAAAAAGAGTAAGGTCTCCACGGCCTCCAAAAAATCAGTCGCCGAAAAAGATTAAACATGAGTACACAAGGTCTCTGATCATGTTAGAGGGACACTGGCGGGGCAGGAGTGTGGTTTTAGCCGGTTCGAGTCCGGCACTACCTCGACTGTCTCACAACCTGTGAGATAGTCGAGGTGTCCGCGGGGATTTCCCACTCCTGCCAAAACAAAAAAAAAAAAAAAAAAAAAAAAAAAAAAAAAAAAACCTAACCTAACCTAACCTAACCTAACCTAACCCAGTTGCACTCGGTCCCTCGAGCTGTAAGCAGCAAAACTCCACGCGCTCCGCACAAAAAAATACGACTTAATTGGTTTTTGTGCTCCGATATATATGAGTGAAGTGTCGTTGGCTGCGGAAAACAAAGCCGCATAAATTGGTGTGTTTCAATTGTGCCGGTCTACAGTGCCCAAAAAGTTTCCAGTGAAAAACCTCATTTTTAGAGGTTAAGTTTAATTTAACAAAACTAAAATCGCATACGCTGCTGAAACAAGATCGGTGACCCCCTCTTTTTTCACCGGAATCCTGTGGACATCGTGGTTCCAGATCATCCGGACCACTCAACATCACCGAGACACCGCGATTCTGCGAGTTATTCAGGATTTTCACGAAACCACGTGGCCTGAAAAAGCTGAAGGAGTGGAGACTGCGTCGTGAAACTTGGTGCAGACTTGGACCCCCATCACACAAGGCGAGAGCAACTTGTTTTAGAATTTTTAGACAGCTGGTATATTTTATATGCCAGTTAAAACTTCGTATTTTTCGACCTCTGTAACTTAGGAAAGAAGAGTTGTTTCAAAAATTTTCAACTGCAGCCTGGTGCGCGCTCATTAGAAGAACTTAATTTCTTATTTTTAAAATTTTCGTCCAACCCTAATTTATGTAGTAATTAAAAAACTGAAAAAATTTTAATTCCTGTATTTTAATATTAAAATTTTGTTTAAAAACTTAAGTTTAGCTGTGGTCCTTTAGAAGCTTATTTATAATTAATTTTAGTATTTTTTTTCAAAATTTTTACTTGAATAGTTTTAAAGTTATTGAATTTTATTCGTTTTTTCTATTTAATTCAAAATTAAATAGGAAATAACATTTTTTGACACCAGGATAAGTTCCAATATACCCATTGGGACCCACTTAAGCCCAAACACGGGCTGTATAACTTCTAATTTGGCTATTTTGGACAAATCGCGCCATCTTGGTTTTTAGGTTTTAATTTTCAAGGCACGATATCTCGAGAACCGCTGGTCCGATCAATCTCGTTTTTCCGCTCTGGACAGCAGCCTACAGTCACCTTTAGGTGTGGTTGGTTTTCAGCCTGTTTCAGGCCCCTCAAATTTTTTTTGCTGAAATTGCTTTCAGGACATACCTGAAGCGACGCTGAGCTGTACATCCAAAACCCGGACTTTCTCCGACGAAGGGTTCCAAAGATACAGGCCCTTAAACTTGATTTTTGACAGTTCGGCGGCCATTTTGTGCAATTAAAAACCGTGATAACTCCTGAACCGAGAGTCGTGGGAGATCGCGATTTTCAATTTTGTACTCGGGGGCCTTCTGCTTTCCCTACCCCACGTTTTCAGGCGGTTTGGAGCTTGAAATTTTCAGGATCCTGAAAGTGATTTCAGCAGATAGAAGAGCTCAGGCCAAGCTAGGAGAGTCCAAACTCGGGTGTTCTGCGGCTGTCCAAAGCGGAGATATCACCTGTCAAATATTGACATTGACAGTTGTGTCGCCATTTTGCTGAATTTAAAACACTCATATCTCCGCAACGGAGTGTCGTAGAGCTTCGAGATTTTCAATCAGTATAATAACTGTCAGAGGCCTATCGGGTGGGTTACTTTTCAGGCGTTTTCGGGTGTCAAAAAGTTTTCAGCCTGAAAACCACCCAGGTGGATTGGTCTCGTCAAGCCGAGTGCGAAAAGCCCAAACACCGGGGTTTTTGGATCAGTGGTTCCGGAGATAACCGCTTGCAACCACTTTTCGGCCGCCATCTTGGCAAAAAAAACCAAATTCTTCAAGCTAGGATATCTCCGGAACCCCTTGGAGTAACCACACCGAGTTTGGGGTCATCTGAAAGGGTTTGACGAGAGCTATCTATTGAGCCTAATTAAACGACTCTACATAGAGTCTTGTCAAAATTTGCACTCTACCCACGAATTTTGACTTCTTGTTAAAAAATTTCCGACCGTATTCATTGCTTGACCTATTCTTTGAACGAAACGACCGACCGCGACAACTCTATTTAGAGGATATTTAGACCAGCTGCAGATTTTTAAAAAATCTAAAGTACGCTTACATTTTTATTTACAGTTTCATATACACTTTTACTTTTTTATTATTATACACTTTTTACACCTGACGCAAACCTCCAACAATTATGATCTTAGCTATCAGAACTCCAGTCAAGGCGAATTCGGCCGGGGCTGAGAAATCACCAAAGCCGGTCGGCTCTGGTGGTGGTGTGAGTCTCGCGTCTGGAGGCGAAGCTGTCGCTTCGCCCCCAAACGTGAGACGCAGCGTCGGGGAATGCGAGAATGCCGCGGGGCCCTCCAGCGCGAACGCAACCCCCCCGTTAGCCACCAAGACGGTGCAGGCAGCCCCTGCGAAACCCTCACAAAAGCCTCTCCTTACGAGACTTATACAGGAGCACTCACCGCCAAAACCTCGCTACGCGGACCGATCGGCAGAAGCGAAGGCCTGCCTTATAAGGGCCAAAGGACTGTTAGGAACCTCCAGAAATACCAAAACGGAAATAAAAACCGGCATCACCGATGCGCTCGATCGATTGTTTCAGCTGGTTAAGGAGGCTGAAAAGTCCGCCAAAATCAAGGGAGTGGGGCTCGAAAATACACGGGCCGGAAGCGCTGCCGCCGACCTCACATACACAAAGCTACACGAGCCAAGCCCAGGAAAGAACCTACTCGAGGCTCAGATAAAGAGTCACTCATTGCTGCTGGAGAGCCACACAAGGAAGATGGAAGAGCTGAAGGTAGCAATCGAGGAGCACCAAGAGACCATAAAGAGCGGCGCTGCCACGACTTACGCGAGTGTTACTGCGACCAATAGCGGAAAAGAGATCTCTAGGCGAAGTACGCTTCACTCCATAGTAGTAACCTCAAAAGACGAAACGGAGACTGGGGACGAAGTTCTGGGAAAACTGCGAAAGGCAGTGGACGCAAAGGAGGGCTGGGTGAAGGTAGAAAGGGTGAGGAAGGCGAAGGACAGGAAGATTATAATGGGATTCCAAAGCACTGAGGAGAGAGACAAAATAAAGGCAAAATTGGCCACTGACGGACAGGACCTCCATGTCGAGGAGGTGAAGAATAAGGACCCGATGCTGATCCTCAGGAGCGTCCTCTCTGCAAACTCAGACGAGGACATTCTAAAGGCGATGAGAAATCAGAACCGAGGTGTTTTTCACGACCTCGACAAGGAGGAGGACCGGGTGGAGGTGAAGTTCCGGCGGAGGACCAGGAACCCACACACCTGCCACGTTGTGGTCAGCGTCTCGCCAACCATCTGGGGACGGGCAACGGAACTCGGATGCATGCACGTAGACCTCCAACGTGTAAGGGTCGAAGACCAGACCCCACTGGTGCAGTGTACGCGCTGCCTAGGCTATGGGCACGGCAGACGATTTTGTAAAGAGCCGGCTGACTTGTGCAGTCACTGTGGTGGCCCGCACCTGAAGTCGGAATGTGCCGACTTTATAACGGGTACTCCGGCCAAATGTCAGAACTGCACGAGAGCCAAGCTCGGGGACGTTGGCCACAACGCCTTCAGCTCTGAATGTCCGATACGTGGGAAATGGGACGAGATAGCTAGGTCAACAGTGGCTTATTGCTAAGGGCACCCCGGGCAACCCAAACCCCTACAGACTGATACAGGCCAACCTCCAGAGGAAAAGACTGGCGACGAACGAACTCCTAATAGAGGCGGTAAAGCGTGGAGTCGCTGTTGCTCTCCTCCAAGAACCATACGTGGGCGGGGCTAAAGTGATGGGGAGTCGAGGGGGCATGCGGATCTTCCAGAGCACTGACACCGGAGATGGGACTGTTAAGACCGCAATAGCGGTCTTCAATCAAGACCTAATTGTAGAGCAGTACCCAAAACTCACCACGAACAACATCACCGTGGTGGGGATCCGAACCAGTGCCTGGAGGATTACGCTGGTCTCTTTTTACTTCGAGCCAGACCAGCCAATCGGACCGTATCTCGACCACCTCAAACGCGTTGAGGAAGAGGTAGGTTCCAGAATGTTGGTTCTTGGGGGAGATGCAAACGCCAAAAGTACCTGGTGGGGAAGCCTGTCCATCGACCGTAGAGGCGAAGAAGTTTCCGGATTTCTCGACGAGCTGGACCTGAACATACTTAACAGAGGGGAAATTCCGACTTTCGACACGATCAGAGGGGGAATTCGATACTGCAGCCATGTCGACATCACAGCATGCTCCACAGATATCCTGGACCTGGTGGACGACTGGAAGGTAGACGAAGGCCTCACGAGCTCGGATCACAACGGCATTGTTTTCAACATAAATTTAAAGAGATCTAAGGGCATCCAAATCCACAGAAATACAAGAATTTTTAATACCAAAAAAGCAAATTGGCCTGAGTTTCGTGAGAAACTCGGCCAATTAATGCAGGACAACCAAATTAACAAAACAGTCATAGACAACTTATATACAGCTGACCAAGTAAATTCAATTGCCAAAACCTACAGTAACGCCATTAAAGATGCATGCACTTCATCAATGCCAATTAAAAAAGTTAATGAAGTGCTCACTATGCCGTGGTGGTCCGAGAAACTCGTGGGGATGAAAAAAGAGGTTGCCACTAGGAAACGCAGAGTTAGGAGTGCTGCACCAGCCCGAAGATCGAAAGTCGTCGAAGAGTACCTGAAACAGAAAGTTGAGTATGAGAAGGAAGCAGCAAAAGACGAGATCGAGAGTTGGAAAAACTTCTGCGCGAGACAGGATAGGGAAGGGGTTTGGGAAGGAATCTACCGGGTGATAGGAAGGATTAAGGGAAGAGGAGAGGATCAACCTTTGGTGAAGGACGGGGAGGTACTGGATGCTAAAGGTTCAGTCGAACTACTGGCGAAGACATTTTACCCAGAGGACCTCTCAAGCACTGATAGCACCTGCCACCGCCTTATAAGAGAAAAGGCTGACGTCGTGAATGCTGGAGGGCAAGATGAATCATGCGATCCACCATTCACAATGGCCGAGCTGAAGGCATCGTGCGAGTCCTTCAATGTCAAAAAAGCGCCAGGAGCGGATGGACTTACTGCCGAAATCTGTTGCCAGGCTATTAGAAGTGCCCCTGAGGTAGCCTTGGCTCTCCTCAACGGCTGCCTGAGAAATCACCTCTTCCCTGAAATCTGGAAGGAGGCGACAGTCATAATTTTAAAGAAGCCCGGAAAAACCGACTACAGCACCCCGAAAGCGTACAGACCAATCGGCCTATTACCTGTTTTCGGGAAAATTTACGAGAAGATGTTGGTGGCCCGCCTCAAGTTTCATCTGATCCCAAGGATGAGTACTCGCCAGTATGGATTCATGCCCCAAAGAAGCACCGAGGACTCCCTCTATACACTAATGCAGCATATACGCGGAAAGCTGGACCAAAAGAAAATCGTAGTACTAGTATCATTGGACATAGAGGGAGCCTTCGACAGTGCATGGTGGCCAGCCATAAGAGTCCGTCTGGCCGAGGAACAGTGTCCAGTAGGCTTGAGGAGGGTCATCGACAGCTATCTCGAGAACCGAAGGGTCAGGGTCAGGTACGCAGGTGAAGAGTGCTGTAAGGCCACAAGCAAGGGTTGCGTCCAGGGTTCCATTGGGGGACCAATACTTTGGAACCTATTGCTGGACCCGCTTTTAAAGAGCTTGGAATCCAGGGAGGACTATTGCCAGGCTTTTGCAGACGACGTTGTGCTGATTTTCGATGGTGACACATCGTTGGAGATCGAGGGACGGGCCAGTGCCGCTCTCGAACACGTTCAGGCGTGGGGTGTACAAAACAAACTAAAATTTGCCCCGCAGAAAACCAACGCAATGGTTATAACCCGCAAATTAAAATACGACACCCCGCGCCTGAGCATGGGCGGGATCGACATTGCCATGTCCAACGAGATCAAAATCCTAGGTGTCACCATCGACAAACAGCTTACCTTTAACGCACACGTCGCAAATGTGTGCAGGAAGGCAATAGGAATCCACAAACAGCTCGCCAAGGCAGCAAAGACCAGCTGGGGACTTCACCCTGAAGTCATTAGGATAATTTATGTGGCCACCGTCGAACCAGTCATCCTGTACGCCGCCAGCGTATGGGCCCCGGCCGTCGAAAAGCTGGGCATCCAGAAGCAGCTGGGAGCAGTTCAGCGTGGCATTGCGCAAAAGCTGTGCAAGGGATACCGGACGGTCTCCTTGAACTCAGCGCTAGTGCTGGCTGGGATACTACCCCTCGACCTGCGAGTCCGTGAAGCGGCGTCGTTATACGAGGCCAGGAGAGGGGTGCCCCAGCCGGCACTTGGCGACAGGAAGGTCGAACAGAGCGCCTCGGCAATGGAGGCTCCTCACCCTGCAGAACGCGCTGAGCTAGAGCTCGTAAGCCTGGTAAACCAAGAGCAACTAAATGCCCAGAGTGAATATGAAGTTCACATCTACACGGACGGGAGCAAGATTGGGGGCAAGGTTGGGGCGGCACTATCCGTGTGGAATGGTGACGTCGAGACCAAAACTCGCAAGCTTGCTCTCCCACACTACTCCACCGTTTACCAGGCTGAGCTTCTGGCGATATGCGTCGCAACTAGGGAGATCCTAAAGAACAGTGCGCAGTCGTTTGGAATCTTCAGTGACTCCATGGCGGCCCTTCAAACTGTCCAAAACTATAACCGACACCACCCCCTGGCAGTAGAGACAAGGGCCAACCTTAGGTCCCTGTCGAACCAAAACAAGGTAGTCACCTTGTTTTGGATCAAAGCTCATGTGGGGTTGGAAGGAAATGAGAGGGCCGATGAACTAGCTAAAAGAGCCGCTGAAGGTTCCAAACGAAAGCCCGACTACGACCTGTGTCCGATCTCATACGTCAAGCGATGCATCCGAACGGCAACTCTTGACGTGTGGAACCGGAGATACTGCTCTGGAGATACTGCTTCAGGGACGAAATTGTTTTTCCCGGATGCGGTGGCGGCGTACAGGATAGCAAGGAAGATGAAAATCAGCAGCGTCACCACCCAGATCATGACGGGGCATGGTGGGTTCTCGGAATACTTGAATCGCTTCAAGTGCAAGGAGAGCCCATCGTGTATTTGCGATCCTGACACTGCCGAGACGGTGCCACATATTTTATTCAGCTGTCCCGTATTTGATCGCGAAAGACTTGAGGCCGAACATGTACTCGACACCAAACTAGATGCTGAAACAACGTGGCAAATAATGAGGGGAAAAAGGCGAAAGGTGTTCCTAGAATTTTGTATTAAAATTTGCGAAAGTGTAATAAAAAGAAACAAGACAGCTTAAGTAAAAATGTTTACTCAATATTATATAGAATATTAGGGTCAAGCATTGAAAGCGGACGATATAAAGAAGCTAAGAAACGCCAGAAAATGTTTAATAATAAATGTAGCGCATAATTCTTAAACTAGTGTAAGTAGTCGTAAGAAACTGTCCTGGAAATAAGAGGATTTTGAACCAAAACCCAAAAATGTAATAGTGTTAAGAATAGAAATAGAGTAGTGTTCATAAGTATGTAATAGAAATAAGAATATTGATTATCGTCTAAGATTAATAAAAGAGACTAGAAATTGTAAAATAGTATAAGATTATGTAAGAAAGATAACAAATTAAAATGTTAAATAGACATAAGAAATAAGTTAGAACTAAGTGAAAATGTACAAGAAAAGTTATATTATTAAAAACTGTGTCCCTGTTCGTTCCCGTTAAACCCAAAAAAAAAAAAAAAAAAAAAAAAAAAAAAAAAAAAAAAAATACTACACAATAGATGTCAGAGAAGAAGCTAGTTGGGAATCCCACCCATGTTAGATGCAAAAGACGATGAATGATAGAAAGATAAAGTATGTAGAATAAAAGTACGAGAGGAATAATAGCGAGAACTGGTATGAACGATAAGCTTAGCATAGGCTCCGATTATGTTGGAGGTAGAAGTATTAAAAAAAAAAAAAAAAAAAAAAAAAAAAAAAAAAAAAAACCTAACCTAACCTAACCTAACCTAACCTAACCTAACCTAACCTAACCTAACCTAACCTAACCTAACCTAACCTAACCTAACCTAACCTAACCTAACCTAACCTAACCTAACCTAACCTAACCTAACCTAACCTAACCTAACCTAACCTAACCTAACCTAACCTAACCTAACCTAACCTAACCTAACCTAACCATCGATAACTTTTTTATTTAGGGTCCGATTTTGAAGCTGTTTTCAGCCATTTTAGACAAAACTAGGCTTCCGCTTAGTACCTGACCGGTTTGCACCCTGTTTTACGCACCCTTGAAAAACTTCCCTTAGAAAACCTACATTTTTAATAATTTTCATTTTAAAAAGTCAAAATCTACGTTGTTTTCAAAATTTTTGTTATTTTTTCAGTAGATTATAGCGTCAATAGTACTCATCCTTCATCCCTGAAATTTGGTCCGCGATCCGTGTACCCAAATTAGGGTGGGGGGTTGATTTTCGAAATTTTTTGCTCAAAAACCTGGTTTTTTGACCAAAACCCAAAATTTTTGTTCCTACCACAATAAGTTTTATTCCAGAATCGGCTAGCCCGCGCGGAGACGCGTCTCTGGACACCTCGGTCGAGGGCCTAGCTCGAAATAAAACTGTTTGTTTTTTCATATTAGTCAATTTCTCAGAAACGTTATAAGTACCAAAATTCACCTAAGGGAACAAGCAAAACACAAAAGTATCGATAACTTTTTTATTTAGGGTCCGATTTTGAAGCTGTTTTCAGCCATTTTAGACAAAACTAGGCTTCCGCTTAGTACCTGACCGGTTTGCACCCTGTTTTACGCACCCTTGAAAAACTTCCCTTAGAAAACCTACATTTTTAATAATTTTCATTTTAAAAAGTCAAAATCTACGTTGTTTTCAAAATTTTTGTTATTTTTTCAGTAGATTATAGCGTCAATAGTACTCATCCTTCATCCCTGAAATTTGGTCCGCGATCCGTGTACCCAAATTCGGGTTGGGGGTTGATTTTCGAAATTTTTTGCTCAAAAACCTGGTTTTTTGACCAAAACCCAAAATTTTTGTTCCTACCACAATAAGTTTTATTCCAGAATCGGCTAGCCCGCGCGGAGACGCGTCTCTGGACACCTCGGTCGAGGGCCTAGCTCGAAATAAAACTGTTTGTTTTTTCATATTAGTCAATTTCTCAGAAACGTTATAAGTACCAAAATTCACCTAAGGGAACAAGCAAAACACAAAAGTATCGATAACTTTTTTATTTAGGGTCCGATTTTGAAGCTGTTTTCAGCCATTTTAGACAAAACTAGGCTTCCGCTTAGTACCTGACCGGTTTGCACCCTGTTTTACGCACCCTTGAAAAACTTCCCTTAGAAAACCTACATTTTTAATAATTTTCATTTTAAAAAGTCAAAATCTACGTTGTTTTCAAAATTTTTGTTATTTTTTCAGTAGATTATAGCGTCAATAGTACTCATCCTTCATCCCTGAAATTTGGTCCGCGATCCGTGTACCCAAATTCGGGTTGGGGGTTGATTTTCGAAATTTTTTGCTCAAAAACCTGGTTTTTTGACCAAAACCCAAAATTTTTGTTCCTACCACAATAAGTTTTATTCCAGAATCGGCTAGCCCGCGCGGAGACGCGTCTCTGGACACCTCGGTCGAGGGCCTAGCTCGAAATAAAACTGTTTGTTTTTTCATATTAGTCAATTTCTCAGAAACGTTATAAGTACCAAAATTCACCTAAGGGAACAAGCAAAACACAAAAGTATCGATAACTTTTTTATTTAGGGTCCGATTTTGAAGCTGTTTTCAGCCATTTTAGACAAAACTAGGCTTCCGCTTAGTACCTGACCGGTTTGCACCCTGTTTTACGCACCCTTGAAAAACTTCCCTTAGAAAACCTACATTTTTAATAATTTTCATTTTAAAAAGTCAAAATCTACGTTGTTTTCAAAATTTTTGTTATTTTTTCAGTAGATTATAGCGTCAATAGTACTCATCCTTCATCCCTGAAATTTGGTCCGCGATCCGTGTACCCAAATTCGGGTTGGGGGTTGATTTTCGAAATTTTTTGCTCAAAAACCTGGTTTTTTGACCAAAACCCAAAATTTTTGTTCCTACCACAATAAGTTTTATTCCAGAATCGGCTAGCCCGCGCGGAGACGCGTCTCTGGACACCTCGGTCGAGGGCCTAGCTCGAAATAAAAATCCCCGCCCACCCACCCTATAGTGTATAGGAAGGCTGGGGTGGTCGGCAGTCATATTTTTATTTTATTCAATTTAGCTTCTCTAACTTCTGCTTTATCTGTTTTTCGCTTTTAGATAGGTTTTTAAGGGTAAAAGGGCTCAAAATCGACATATTATTATATTTTTGACCTAGCTGCTAAGGCTTTTTTAGTTATTTTAATTGACAATATTTATTTAATTATACAACTTTGTGTTACTTGTTTTGTCTTTTAATTCTCATTATATTTCTGTGTTACCCCCTTTACAGGGACACAGAAATACCAAGTGTCCTGTTCTCTCTGTTTTTAAAAGATATTTTTACTTTGACCTCCTCTCTACAGGGGTATATTTTTATTCGTTTTGAACATGTTTCGCACCCCATCCAGCACCGTAAAGACTCTTAGGTCGCGTAGCTCGTCGCGTTCGTCGGAGAAGGTGGGGCCTTCGTCTGCTTTTGCGAGAAGGAGAATCTCCTTCGGAGACGACACTCCTTCCGCCTCGCAAGAGGGCTCTGCTGTCCCGGCGACGCGCTTAGCTACTGCGGATTACTCTCGCCCGCTCAAGAAGTCTGAGGCCGGGTACCCCAGTCGCACTGCGGAGGCGAGAGCTTGCCTGAGTAAGGCTAAGGTCAACTTGGGCAACTCTCGCAACCTCAAGGCCGAGATTAAGACTGCGGTGCTCGAAGCCATAAACAGGCTTTTTGAGCTGGTGAAAGAGTCTGAGCGGGACAGGGCCCCTCTCGCGCCTTCAGCCGTACCGGTTCCCGCGCCTGCTGCTGACCCCAGTCCCCAACCCATCCCCACCGAAATCCTTGCAGGCCAGGCTGAGCTCCTTAACACTCTAAAGGAGCATATCTCGGAGTTAAAGGACAACTCCGAGAAACTCGAGAGACTCCGAGACAGTCTGACCAGCAGGGAAAGTGTTGGAGAGACCACCTACGCGAGTGTTGCGGCTGTCACTAAGAGCCACACCGGGGCTCAGGCCCTGGAGCGTACGACGCTTCACTCCGTGGTCGTCTCCTCAACACAGGAGATGGATACGGCGGACGAAATTCTGGAAAGGGTGAGGAAAGCAGCGGACGCGAAGGAGGGCTGGGTGCGCGTTGAGAGGGTCAGAAAAGCTAAAGACCAGAGGGTTATAATGGGGTGCGCTACGAAAGAGGAGAGAACTAAACTTAAAGCTCGATTACAAGCGGCCGGAGAAAACCTCGTCGTCGAGGAAGTAAGGAATCGAGACCCGC
This sequence comes from Ochropleura plecta, assembly GCA_905475445.1. Taxonomy (NCBI): domain Eukaryota; kingdom Metazoa; phylum Arthropoda; class Insecta; order Lepidoptera; family Noctuidae; genus Ochropleura; species Ochropleura plecta. Next base: position 14,388 of record FR997751.1, read on the forward strand.
TTCTGGTTCTTAGGGACGTACTGTTAATACACAGTGACGAAGAAGTGCTGAAGGCCCTTAGGAACCAGAACCGGGAGATTTTTCACGGCCTCGAGGACGAGGACCACAGAATAAGTATAAAATATCGACGAAAGACCCGAAACCCGCACGTTAATAGCATTGTGTTGAGTGTTAACCCAGCAATCTGGAGAAGGGCACTCGAAGGAGGCAAGCTTCGCATTGACCTCCAGAGAGTGCGCGTCGAAGACCAGACGCCTCTGGTGCAGTGCACCCGCTGCTTGGGATACGGGCATGGCAAACGCCTGTGCTCGGAGCCAGCTGACCTGTGTAGCCACTGCGGCGGTCCACACCTCAGGGCGGACTGCCCGATTAAACGGGTCGGCGAAGTAGCGGTGTGTGTGAACTGCACCAGAGCCAAGCTGGGGGAACACTCACACAACGCCTTTAGCAACGAATGCCCGATACGTAGGAAGTGGGACGCATTCGCTAGAGCATCAATTGCATACTGCTAAAGTTGTCGATGCGCCCACTTCCGCGTTCATAGAGAAGACCTTCTCGATGCCACCAGACAACAGATGCATTATACGAGCCACTAGCGATGGCTCAGTGACGAACAATAACTGGAGTCACCTTCATGAGAAAATGACTGGAGTTAAGAGGGGCACTGAGTCATCTCTGGTGGTCTCGTCTGGTTACAGCGAAACTGGAATCTCTCCCTTCTTAGAATTCTTTGCAAAAACAAAGAAATATAAACATTATTTACGACAAAGTAGGCATCAACTTACGTGATATTTAATAGTATAGTGAATATATAGATTAGATATCAAAGAAGTAAAAATAAAACTAACGATGTACTAAAATATTAACATAAATAAAGTTACCTAAGATATAATATTATAAAAACTTACCAAAATCCATAGAGTGAAGTCATGCATAAAAAGGGTTTGTCATATATATACAAACAATCTAGTAAAAAAATAATACAAATAGTAATAGTGTAGCCATAAAACAGCTCGTCGATACCAAAAACAACATTACATCACATATAATTATGATATCATTTATATAACAAAATTTAGCGATAATAGAAACAGCAAACACATTTATAGTAATAATTAAGCAATCATTTTTAAACAGTAAATTAACTTGAAATGTAAAATAAAACGCAAATAAAGTGGCTCTCCGGCCCTAAAATACGTAATTCAGATAACGAAAAACAGATGATAAGGTCTCTGATTACGTTAGAGGGACACTTGGAAAGGCAGGAGTGGTTTTTAGTCGGTTCGAGTCCGACACTACCTCGACTGTCTCACAACCCGTGAGGCAGTCGAGGTGTCCGTGGGGATTTCCCACTCCTGCCACAATAAATAAAAAAAAAAAAAAAAAAAAAAAAACCTAACCTAACCTAACCTAACCTAACCTAACCTAACCTAACCTAACCTAACCTAACCTAACCTAACCTAACCTAACCTAACCTAACCTAACCTAACCTAACCTAACCTAACCTAACCTAACCTAACCTAACCTAACCTAACCTAACCCATCGATATCTTTCTTATTCAGGGTCCGATTTTGAAGCTGTTTTCAGCCATTTTAGACAAAACTAGGCTTCCGCTTAGTACCTGACCGGTTTGCACCCTATTCTACGCACCCTTGAAAAACTTCCCTTAGAAAACCTATATTTTTAATAATTTTCATTTTAAAAACTCAAAATCTACTTTGTTTTCAAAATTTTTGTTATTGTTTCGGTAGATTATAGCGTCAATAGTACTCATCCTTCATCCCTGAAATTTGGTCCGCGATCCGTGTACCCAAATTCAGGTTGGGGGTTGATTTTCGAAATTTTTTGCTCAAAAACCTGGTTTTTTGACCAAAACCCAAAATTTTTGTTCTTTCCACAATAAGTTTTATTCCAGAATCGGCTAGCCCGCGCGGAGACGCGTCTCTGGACACCTCGGTCGAGGGCCTAGCTCGAAATAAAACTGTTTGTTTTTTCATAATAGTCAATTTCTCATAAACGTTATAAGTACTAAAATTCACCTAAGGGAACAAGCAAAACACAAAGTATCGATATCTTTCTTATTCAGGGTCCGATTTTGAAGCTGTTTTCAGCCATTTTAGACAAAACTAGGCTTCCGCTTAGTACCTGACCGGTTTGCACCCTATTCTACGCACCCTTGAAAAACTTCCCTTAGAAAACCTATATTTTTAATAATTTTCATTTTAAAAACTCAAAATCTACTTTGTTTTCAAAATTTTTGTTATTGTTTCGGTAGATTATAGCGTCAATAGTACTCATCCTTCATCCCTGAAATTTGGTCCGCGATCCGTGTACCCAAATTCAGGTTGGGGGTTGATTTTCGAAATTTTTTGCTCAAAAACCTGGTTTTTTGACCAAAACCCAAAATTTTTGTTCTTTCCACAATAAGTTTTATTCCAGAATCGGCTAGCCCGCGCGGAGACGCGTCTCTGGACACCTCGGTCGAGGGCCTAGCTCGAAATAAAAATCCCCGCCCACCCACCCTATAGTGTATAGGAAGGCTGGGGTGGTCGGCAGTTATTATTTCTTTTTATTTTAATTTAACTTCTGGCTCAATTCTTATCTCGTTTCGACACATAAATAGGGTTTTAAGGGTTAAAAGCGCTTGAATTTACTATTTTAATCTTAATTTTTTGACCAAGCTGCAAGCATTTATTTTAATTGACAGTATTCATTTATACATTTTTGTGTTACTTGTGTTGTCTTTAAATTCTTATTATACTTCTGTGTTACCCCCTTTACAGGGACACAGAAGTACCAAGTGTCCTGTTCTCTCCGTTTTTAAAAGATTTTTTATACTGACCTCCTCTCTACAGGGGTTTATTTTTTACCGTTTTAATTTCCCGTTTGAGACATGTTTCGCACCCCATCCAGCACCGTAAAGACTCTTAGGTCGCGTGGCTCATCGCGTTCGTCGGAGAAGGTGGGGCCTTCGTCTGCTTTTGCGAGAAGGAGAATCTCCTTCGGAGACGACACTCCTTCCGCCTCGCAAGAGGGCCCTGCTGTCCCGGCGTCGCGCTTAGCTACTGCGGATTACTCTCGCCCGCTCAAGAAGTCTGAGGCCGGGTACCCCAGTCGCACTGCGGAGGCGAGAGCTTGCCTGAGCAAGGCTAAGGTCAACTTAGGCAACTCTCGCAACCTCAAGGCCGAGATAAAGACTGCGGTGCTCGAAGCCATAAACAGGCTCTTTGAGCTGGTGAAGGAGTCCGAGCGGGACAGGGCCCCTCTCGCGCCTTTAGCCGTACCGGTTCCCGCGCCCACTGCTGACCCCAGTCCCCAACCCATCCCCACCGAAATCCTTGCTGGTCAGACTGAGCTCCTTAACACCCTAAAAGAGCATATCTCGGAGTTAAAGGACAACTCCGAGAAACTCGAGAGACTCCGAGACAGTCTGACCAGCAGGGAAAGTGTTGGAGAGACCACCTACGCGAGTGTTGCGGCTGTCACTAAGAGCCACACCGGGGCTCAGGCCCTGGAGCGTACGACGCTTCACTCCGTGGTCGTCTCCTCAACACAGGAGATGGATACGGCGGACGAAATTCTGGAAAGGGTGAGGAAAGCAGCGGACGCGAAGGAGGGCTGGGTGCGCGTCGAGAGGGTCAGAAAGGCAAGAGACCAGAAGGTTATAATGGGGTGCGCGACGATGGAGGAGAGAACGAAACTGAAGCAGCGCCTAAAGGCGGCCGGAGAAAACCTCGTCGTCGAGGAAGTAAAAAATCGAGACCCGCTTCTGGTTCTTAGGGATGTTCTGTTAGTACACAGTGATGAAGAAGTGCTGAAGGCCCTTAGGAACCAGAACCGGGAGATTTTTCACGGCCTCGAGGACGAGGACCACAGAATGTGCATCAAATATCGACGCAAGACCCGAAACCCGCATGTGAATAGCATTGTATTGAGTGTTAACCCAGCAATCTGGAGAAGGGCACTCGAAGGAGGCAAGCTTCGCATTGACCTCCAGAGAGTGCGCGTCGAAGACCAGACGCCTCTGGTGCAGTGCACCCGCTGCTTGGGATACGGGCATGGCAAACGCCTGTGTTCGGAGCCAGCCGACCTGTGTAGCCACTGCGGCGGTCCACACCTCAGGGCGGACTGCCCGGTCAGACAGGTCGGCGAAGCAGCGGTATGCGTGAACTGCACCAGAGCCAAGCTGGGGGAGCACTCACACAATGCTTTCAGCGACGATTGCCCGGTGCGCCGGAAGTGGGACGCATTCGCTAGAGCATCAATTGCATACTGCTAAAGTTGTCGATGCGCCCACTTCCGCGTACATAGAGATGACCTTTGTGATGCCACCAGATACCAGATGCATTAAGCGAGCCACTAGGGATGGCTCAGTGACGAACAATAACTGGAGTCACCTTCGTGAGAAAATGACTGGAGTTAAGAGGGGCAATGAGTCATCTCTGGTGGTCTCATCTAGTTGCGACGAATCTGGAAACTCTTTCTGTCTAGGAAACTTTAAAAATCAAGGAAAATATAAATGTCATTTTCAACAGTCACCAATTTACGTGATATTTAATAATATAGTAAATATATAGATTAGATATCAAAACAAAACGTAACAAAATATAAGCATTGTAATAAAAATAAAGTAATAAAAGACATAATAAAATAATCAATAGAGAATTTAACTAAAATCCACAGAGTTCAGGCGTGCATCAAAATAAGGGTTTGTCATAGATATATAAACAGTCTAGTAAAAATTATATAAATAGTAATAGTCGAGCCATAAAATAGTTCGTCGATATTTAAAATAGTAGCGAAAAAGTGAAAACATTAGTATGATATATAAATATTCAAAAAATTAGCAAAAATAAAAGCAGTAAACATATACAAAGAAACAATTTAGCAGATTTCTTAAACTGTAAAATAACTTAAAATGAGAAAGAAATTGCACATAATGTGGCTCTCCAGCCGTAAAATACGTAATCAAGATAAAAAAGTCAGATGTTAAGGACTCTGATTACGTTAGAGGGACACTTGGAAAGGCAGGAGTGGTTTTTAGTCGGTTCGAGTCCGACACTACCTCGACTGTCTCACAATCTGTGAGGCAGTCGAGGTGTCCGTGGGGATTTCCCACTCCTGCCACAAAAAAAAAAAAAAAAAAAAAAAAAACCTAACCTAACCTAACCTAACCTAACCTAACCTAACCTAACCTAACCTAACCTAACCTAACCTAACCTAACCTAACCTAACCTAACCTAACCTAACCTAACCTAACCCTAACCTAACCCTAACCTAACCCTAACCTAACCCTAACCTAACCCTAACCTAACCCTAACCTAACCCTAACCTAACCCTAACCTAACCCTAACCTAACCCTAACCTAACCCTAACCTAACCCTAACCTAACCCTAACCTAACCCTAACCTAACCCTAACCTAACCCTAACCTAACCCTAACCTAACCCTAACCTAACCCTAACCTAACCCTAACCTAACCCTAACCTAACCCTAACCTAACCCTAACCTAACCCTAACCTAACCCTAACCTAACCCTAACCTAACCCTAACCTAACCCTAACCTAACCCTAACCTAACCCTAACCTAACCCTAACCTAACCCTAACCTAACCCTAACCTAACCCTAACCTAACCCTAACCTAACCCTAACCTAACCCTAACCTAACCCTAACCTAACCCTAACCTAACCCTAACCTAACCCTAACCTAACCCTAACCTAACCCTAACCTAACCCTAACCTAACCCTAACCTAACCCTAACCTAACCCTAACCTAACCCTAACCTAACCCTAACCTAACCCTAACCTAACCCTAACCTAACCCTAACCTAACCCTAACCTAACCCTAACCTAACGAGTAACCGATCGAACATCGCCATATAAACATCAGCTCCGCGTTAAAAATTCGTAAAAATTACACGCGTTGAGCTACGTGCGCAAATAAGTTACCAGTGAAATTGTGCAGTGATAAATCACCAGGATACGTGTGGGCAAGTGTCTATCATCAAGGGTTGCGGAGCAGGAACCCCTGGACTTCGGTTGGGAATAACACAGCACAGGTCAGTGAAGTTGTTCTACCGATATATGGTCCTGATAGAGGCAAAAAAGGCCAATCTACCAACACCAAGATCAGCAAAATTGGAGAAGAAATCTGGGAGATATTAAGGTTTGAAAACCCCTTAAAACCACGTGTTTTTGTGAGAAAATAACCTCACTTTTGGACCACGTGTTTTTCCTACAAAAGGCGTCACGACAAGCCAGTCATATCAACCAACGCTGAAGACTCCGAAGCCGGCCGAGGAATTCGCCTCCAGACCAGTCATTGACGTGACGACATCACGACTTGAAGCCAGTTAAGTTCTGAGGGTACTCCTGAACCCCTTGTCCTAACCCCTCCGTGTTTGGGTTCTTTCGACTTGGGACTCCAGGATCTTTCCTGGTTCACCAAAACCCAAACCCGTTATAACTACCCCCACCCACCCCTCACATTACACCCTCAAATTAGAACTGACAAAAAGTTTTACCCTTTACTGTTCTGACTCCCCCCCCCCCCCTTATCTTATTCATCCCGTCATACCCTCCTTCCCCCTTTACCCCTCGACCCCTTCTTGACTACCCCCCCCCCACCCCCCCCCACCCCTCAGTCGACCCACGAAACATACCCCTCCCCCCCACCCCCTCAGGACTACCTCACCCCCCCGCGCTCTAACTTCATTCCCGTTGGCCCTAGAGAGCCGAGTTTGGGCTCGTTTTAAAGGGCACAAAAAGTTCTTTCACTTGGCCCCTACAGAAACCTAAAATTTGGCACCGCCCACGAGCAGCATTCATTAACATCAAAAAAAAAGAAATAGTTTCACTGGAAACTGACCACCATCTGAGCGCGTACAGAGCTCACAACATCGAGCTCTGCCAGTATCGGGCTCCTCATTGGACAGCAGACGCAGAACATCAGCGACAGCAGACGCAGAACACCAGCGAAAGCACCAGTGAGTCCATACATACTATCTGTTTAAAAAAAAAAAAAAAAAAAAAAAAAAAAAATATATATATATAAATATATATAATATATTACACATATTTAGTATTTAAGCGTATCTCTATTTTTAAGTATATTATAGGCCCTGCTTTGTTAAGCTTTAGATTATTGTATACTTTCAAATCATCTATCCCCCACTTCATCCACGATCATGAGTTCCAAACAGACTTCCACCTCCCGTAAGCAGACCACGGATGCCGTAAAAGCCCCTAAATCGCTTAGGGAAAAAGTTCTTAAAAATACGGCCAAGTCAATTGTTTCGGAAAAGACACCGCGTCCATCGCAAGTGCCCCAGGTGCCAAAAGCGGCGTCGGAACCAGACATTACCAACAGGACACCACCACCATCAACAGTGCCAGAGACACAAGAAGATCGTGCATTATTGGAGAAAGTCATCCAATGGGAACAGTGCGGTATTTCTCCCCCCCACCCGATCATTTCAGACGAGGAAAGCTCAGTGACCTCCTCTGCGAGCGGAGCCCCTACGAGTGGACGGCCTAGTCTCCTTTACAAAACGCCGAGAAGGGGTACAGGGGTGGAAATGGACCTGGCTACGAGGGAAGCCAACGATCTCCTCCAAAAAGGAAAAGACGCCCTGGAAGCGGCAGGGAATATGAAGAGAGAGTGCAAGGTGACGGCTCACGAGTGCCTACAGGGCCTTTATGAGACGGCCTTGTCACTGGCTGACTCAAGATCGCGCCATAAGTTTAATCTCGAGAAGGAGCGCTCTCGACACGCACAAGAGCTTGTGCGGGTCGAGAGAGCTCACACTCGGGAACTTATGTCACTGAAAGTCGAGCTCTCCCTCATTAGGACGGACGTCTCAGACACAAAAAAGGAGGCGAAAGGGATCCGGGAATGGCTGGGACACGAGACCCTTGAAGCCTTCAACGGCATCAAGGAGGTACGGAAAGAGATCGTAACAGCAAGCATGAAAAGTCGGACGGAACACGAAAAGACAAGGCAAGAATGTGCTAAAGCCCCGGGGGATCCTAAGTGGGATACAATGGGGGCCAGCCTAACACGCCTTGACACAACCGTAACCAGCGTCTCCAATCAGCTGGACGTGCTCCGAAAGACTTTAGAAAGGCTAAAGGAAGATCTAACCCAGCCCAAGACCTTGCAGCCGGACCCGAGTAGCCGCGAGACAGAGACAGAACCAGGCCTGCTCACGACGAAAACGTTCGAGGAGGAAATGGAAAAATTGCACATCCAACTGCAAGCCATCATGAATAGGCCTGTCGCGTCACCCCCACCACCACACCCACCACTTAACATAACACAACACCTAAAACCAATCTCAGAAAGGCTGGAGATGGTCTCAGCAGACGTGCGAGTATTACGCGATAAAGAGCAGGTCATGCAATCGCCCCCGGCGCCTAATCTGGAAGCAGAACTCGCAGTTGGGGAAGTAAAAAAGACCCTCCAGAACATAGAGAAAGGGGTAGCGGAACTGGGTAAAGTGGATAAACTGCCTCAACAACAGCAGAACCCCAGAACCTTTGCCCAAGTTGCCAACACGCCAAAGCCCCCAAAACTGAACACTCTACCTAATCACACCCTGATCGTCTCGTCAACGAACCCCCAGCACACTGGAGATAATGTGATCGAGAGGATCAGGACCGCCCTGGACCTCAAAACAAGCGGAGCCCGTGTTGACGCTGTCCGGAAGGCGAGGAACCAGAAAGTAGTCCTCAGGTGCGCCAGTAAGTCGGACTTAAACGCGATAAGGGACCAATTCAAGGCGAACGCAGGGCTCAAGGTCCAGGAGCCAAAACCCCAAAACCCGCTCGTCTGCATCAAAGGAGTCCTGTCCAGCTACAGCGACGGGGAGATAGTCGATCTCCTTAAAGCGCAAAATAAACACCTCTTGCAGGACGTCGCTGTAGATGGACTCACCTTAAAGATGCGGTATAGGAAACGCGCGAGAAATCCTCACGAGTGTCACCCTGTTCTGGAGCTCTCTCCGGAACTGTGGAAATGCTACACGCAGGCGCGAAAAGTGCATGTGGGCATCAAGCGATGCTCGATTGAAGACCAGTCCCCTCTGGTGCAGTGCTCAAAGTGCCTAGGATATGGACACAATAGGACCATATGTAAGGCTGGAAAAGAAGCCTGCAGTTACTGCAGTGGAGCACACAGCAGCGGCGACTGCCTCACTCGAGCTGACGGCAAACAGCCCACCTGCATAAACTGCAAGGCGGCAAAGAGAACGGGAAGCGACCTAGCACACACAGCGTACAGCGAAGATTGCCAGGAACGCCAAAAGTGGGATGGAATAGCAAGATCGCGCGTTTCTTATTGCTAAGGGCGACCAAGAACAACCAGTCACACCTCAAAACACGTCAAGGCCGACGGCAAGATTAAAGTTCATCCAAATTAATCTTCAGCGCTCCAAACTGGCCACAGAAGAACTCCACATGACGGCTCAGAGTAAGGGAATTTCAGTTGCACTTGTTCAAGAGCCTTACGTAGGAAGGACAGGAGTAATGAAACAAAATCCTGGCACGCAAGTCATCCAGTGCAGTCTCAATCGCCAAAAACCAGTTAAGGCGGCGATCGTTGTGTTCGGTGACAACCTGGAGGTCATTCACGACCCCCAGCTTGTTACCGAGAACATCGCCGCTGTCTTGCTGAAGGCGGGCCAGCTCAGTCTTGGGGTGCTATCGGTTTATTTTGAGGGTGACCAAGAAATAGAACCCTACCTTTGTGAAACTAACTCAAAAATAGGAAAACTACACACAAACAACATCATAGTGGGAGGTGACATAAACGCTTGGAGCCAGTGGTGGGGGAGTGTCTCCGAAAACCATCGCGGGGCAGCGTACAACTCATTCCTCAACGAGCGTGATCTCCAGATCCTAAACGTGGGCCAAACACCGACGTTTGAGACTTACAGAGGAGACAGGTGGTGCACAAGCCACGTCGACGTGACTGTTTGCAGCCTGTCGTTGTTCGGCAAGGTCGAGGAGTGGCGGGTAGAAAGAAGTCTTATAACTTCAGACCACAATGCGATAACCTTCTCAATGCGTTTAGAAAAGGCCTTGGAACCTCTAAGGCCAGTCTCGACGCGCATCTACAACACAAAGAAGGCAAAGTGGACCGACTTCAACACACACTTCAAGACTAGCCTGACGGATAACAACTTAACATCAGTAAGAGTCTCGGACGCCCCAAGCCCGGAAGATCTGGAGGCACTCGTCACAATCTACACTCAATACATCCATCGCTCATGCGAGGAAGCGATCCCAAAACTGGGGTCGCCTAAAGAAAACGCCAAGCCCCCATGGTGGACCCCTTCTCTAGACCGTCTCCAAAGAGATGCATCAACAAAAAAGAGAAGGATCCGAAATGCCGCCGCTAGCCGGAGACACTTCACCATCCAAGAATACGTGCAAGCCAAAAATACATACATCACAGCAGCGACAGAAGCAGCCACGACCAACTGGAAGGAGTTCTGCTCGAAGCAGGAGCGAGAAAGTATGTGGGACGGTATCTACAGGGTACTAAGGAAGACAGCCAGAAGACAGGACGATGCACTCCTGAGAAATACCGCAGGTGAGACGCTCAGCCCAGAGCAATCTGCGGATCTTCTGGCTAAAACTTTTTACCCCGATGACTCAACGGATGCCGAAGAGCCATACCACACTGCACTGAGGAGGCTAGCGGAGCAGAAGAACCCGCAAGGACTGTCTGCCGACGATCCACCCTTTACGGAGGCGGAGCTGGAAATGGTTTTGCTAAAACAAAATCCGAAAAAAGCCCCCGGCCCTGATGGATTAACAGCAGACATTTGCACCGCGGCAATAAACTGTGATCGGGAGTTGTTCTTAGCGATAGCCAACAAGTGCTTGTCGCTATCACACTTCCCGAAGCAGTGGAAGGTCGCCCACGTGTGCATCCTTCGCAAGCCAGGAAAGGACGACTATACCAGCCCAAAGTCCTACAGGCCAATAGGTCTGCTCTCAGTCCTAGGAAAAATCGTCGAAAAGCTTGTAGTAGGCAGACTCCAGTGGCATTTTCTCCCAACACTCAACATAAACCAATTTGGATTCATGCCGCAGCGTGGCACCGAGGACGCCCTCTATGCTCTAATAGGACACTTGCGTGCCGAAATCAAAGCTAAAAAGATTGTGCTTTTGATATCATTAGACATAGAGGGGGCCTTCGATAACGCGTGGTGGCCAGCACTCAAAAGACAGATGGTAGTAAAAAATTGTCCAAATAACTTATACGCCCTCGTCACCTCGTACCTGGAAGATCGTAAAGTCAGGGTCAACTATGCCAGAGCATCTAGCGAAAAGGGTACCACGAAAGGATGCGTCCAGGGCTCAATTGCCGGACCGACGTTTTGGAACCTAATCCTAGATTCACTCCTCCACAGGATGGCTAGAATGGGGGTATACTGCCAAGCCTTCGCAGACGACGTTGTCCTTGTCCTCTCGGACTTTAAGACCGGTCCCCTGCAGCAATCAGCCAACGATACGCTGGACATAGTATCGGAATGGGGCGTCAAAAATAAGCTACGTTTCGCCGCACACAAGACCAATGCGATGGTGTTAACGAGAAAGCTTAAATACGATGTTCCGGTAATCCACATGTCAGGCACTCGGCTGAACCTTGTCAACGAGGTCAAGCTGCTAGGTCTCACCATAGACTCCAAGCTCACCTTCAATGCGCACGTTTCTGCAACCTGTAAGAAGGCTGCAGAAATTTACAAGCAGTTGGCATGCGCGGCAAAGGTGACCTGGGGTCTCAACAGAGAAATAATAAGGACAATATACGTGTCGGTGATAGAGCCCATCGTGATGTACGCAGCGAGTGCGTGGGCCCCCGCAGCTGAGAAACTGATGACAAGGAATCAGTTTGACTCACTGCAAAGAGGCTTCACACAGAAGATCTGCAAAGCGTACCGCACGGTGTCTCTGACATCGGCACTCATCCTCTCAGGCCAACTCCCCCTAGATCTCCGAGTAATCGAGGCCGCAACCCTCTTCAAGATCAAGAAAGGTCATTCTCAAGAGTTCATACCGCCGGGCTGCGAGCTGGAGTGCAACGTGCACCACTCCCAAAACCCCCACCCAGCGCTACTCAGAACAACAGAGTACGCACGCCTAGAGGACTTGACTCCCGAAACCCTAGAATCCCACCAAATAATCGGTCCCCAAATATACACCGACGGAAGCAAGCTAGAGGGGAAAGTGGGAGCTGCTCTAACTTGGTGGGAAAACGGCAAAGAGTCTATGTCCAGTTCTTTTGCGGTGTACGGGAGCGGTGACAAAAGTGTTCTTCCCCGACGTCTTAGCGGCGAAAAAGACACTCAAAGACACAGTTCTCACACCGGTCCATGTACAAGTTCTAACAGGACATGGAGGATTCTCAGCGTATCTCCACCGGTTTCACCTTAAAGACAGTCCCTCGTGCGTCTGTGACCCCAGCTGCGATGAAACAGTCTGGCACCTACTCTTCGAATGCCCAAGATTTAGTTGTGATAGAATGGAGCTGGAAATTAAAATGGAAACCCAGCTGAGCCAGTCCACACTCCATCACATCATGGGGAGACCGGCTACTAGAAATCCATTCCTGGCATTCGCGAGTAAAGTCGCCATAGTCGCTGCAAAGGGAAACAAAACGGACGCTACCTTGCAAAGCCGAAACCTACCATCGTCTAGGCAAACAGTTACAATTACCACCACACAAACCACAACAACACTTACCACAACAATTCTAACCACAACAACCCAAACCACAGCAACAACAACCACAACAACACAATGCACAATGACACAAACCACAACAACACTAACCACAACAACACAAAACACAACAACACATGCAACAGAGGCCAGCCTCCTAAACTCAAGTACCATGCCCATCGCGCAATTCCTGGCATGCGGAGGAGAAGGAGTCCCAGGCGTAAGACTGCGAGGAGTCGCTCTCTTCATGAACAGAGAGGCAGAAAAACTAGGTATAAGCTTCTGCATTGGCTCAAGCCGAGCTGCAGCCCGAATACCTATTTCACCAGGCCTTGCCACCTTGATCAACGGAAGCACCACCAAAACGAGCATGAGAGGTAGTAAGTACGCCGCACTGCCTCAAGTAGAAGTAGCCACACAACGATGCCGTCTAGTGCGATTCAAAGGAAAGACGATCGCATTACTCGAGTGGCGCGAGGAGACTTCTTTCGCTCAGGCAAGCTCGTTGCTTCAACAGATCGCGGAGGCAGGAGAACACACGGCTCTCACAGCCCGTACTATAAGTGTTGACGCCATGGTGATAGGAGGAGATCGAGGGGATGTCGCTGATCGCTTTGGGTGCTTGAAAGCCTCGGAACATCATGAGGTAGTCGTCTATGAGGACCGAGGGGAAACTCTAAGCTTCCTCAAAGCCCCCAGAGACCCAACAGCCAGTGCGACGAGGCCAACAACAAGCCCTACCACACAAAGCGGATCAGAGAGAGCTCAGCAAAAGGCAGCCGCCGAGGAAGCTGCGAAGAAATTGAGGCATAGCATCAGCCCGGAGGACCAGGCCCGGTCAAAGAGCCGTCTGAAAACCTTCAGCACTTTCTTCAGAGCACTTCTCCCAAGCACCAGCGGCAGTTCACCAGCCGAGAAGCAAGAAGCGGCAGTGGCGAGTTTCTTTAGAAAACCTCAAAAGAAACCAGAACAACAAAAGCCCACACCAACGAGAGCCGACAAAGGGCAAGTCAGCCCGCCTCCCCTTGCAGTAAATTCGGGCACCACAGACCACGTGAAGAGCGCCTTCCTCGAGTACGTAGCAATCGTGAGAGCGACCAGGCAGGTCAATCTTATGACATGCAGTAAGATCCTGCAGACCTTCCAGAGAAACACAGAAGGACTGTTAGGTGTACTGCTCGAGGAGGCAGAGGCAGCCGTGTACGACAACGCCAGATCCCAAGTTATCAGAGGGGAAATGACGGGGCCGTATATGGCAGCCTACAGCGCGAAATGCGGTTTCGTGGACCTCGACGAGGAGGAAACGGAGCGCTCAGGCAAAATTAAATTCAACGTACCTAAGGACGACCCGATAGTGGTTACCGCCAAATGTACCAAAATTATGCTGGACGATAGGATCCTTGCAATGGCTCAGTCCATTTCGGGGATCTCAGATGTCCCGGCATCCCAGGAACATTGGGCGGTACCCAACATCAAGTGGGTGAATGGGGTTCCGGGTTGCGGCAAAACAACCTGGGTTGTGAAAAACTTCGATGAGGAGAAGGATGTGGTAGCCACGACAACGACTGAAGCTGCCAAAGATCTCAGAGAGAAGCTTGCGCACCGCTTAGGTGATCGAGTAAAAACAAAGGTGCGTACTATGGCCTCAATCTTAGTCAACGGGTTCAAAAAAGAAGAAAAATGCTACCGCCTCACGGTAGACGAGGCTCTTATGAACCATTTTGGGGCCATAGTGATGGCAGTGAAGTTGTCAGGAGCAAGCGAGGTTGTCCTCATCGGAGACATAAACCAGCTACCATTTTTGGACAGAGAGAACCTATTCGAGTTGAGGTATACCCGTCCAAACCTGGTGGCAGGCATCACCCAGGAGCTTCTTTGTACACACCGCAATCCGATGGACGTGGCGTACGCACTGAGCGAGATATACTCCGGTATTTACTCCTCCAAGTCGTCGCTGTCGAGGGTCCACTCGCTGAGTGTCAAAGGTTACACAGGAGCGCAAATACCAAGCACTGCCCAAAATACCCTATTCCTGGTTCACACACAAGAGGAAAAAGCTTGCCTCACTAGCCAGGGTTACGGGTCCGGCGAAGGGTCACGCACGTTAACCATCCACGAGGCTCAGGGGTTGACCTACGACAGCGTAATCATCATAAACACCAAGACCAGTAGACTTCAAATCCACGACAGCATCTCCCACGCGGTAGTGGCGGTGTCGAGACATACAGTCAGTTGCGTCTACTACTCCGACGACGCCGATGATGCCACGGGCCGCTTTGCAAAGAAAGCGATGGATGCGCCAACTAAAACGGTCGTCGACTACAACCTAAAGACGGCCATGCAGCATCGAGACGCGGGCGTTGTGGAAGCCCTGCTAAAGCTAGCGAAATCCCTGGTCGGCAGACGAAACCTGGAAAACAGTTAACATGACTAAGCCCGAAACCAGTACCCAATCACCCATCCCTATACTTGTTAAGTACTCAAAGAAATGTAACAGTAATTTATGTGTAAGTAATAATATAAAAAAAAAAAAAAAAAAAACTCGTTGTGTACAAAGTAACAAAACTAAAAGAATTAAAAACGAAGAAATCAATATATTAATAAAAAAAAAAAAAAAAAAAAAAAAAAAAAAAAAAAAAAATATATATATATATATAATAAAATTAATAAATAAATAAAAGAAAAATAAAAAAAAAAAAGTATATTTTATGTATGTTATGGACTCACTTAGATTTAAGTTATTGTATAAGTAACAATCATTCAACGTGTCCACAAGAGGAGCACGAATACTTTATAATAATGAAAAATTTGTAAACAATATGGAAAACTGTAAAAAAGAGCGCGGACCACCACGTCTGCGGTAAATAAATCAATTAAAAAAAAAAAAAAAAAAAAAAAAACCCTAACCTAACCCTAACCTAACCCTAACCTAACCCTAACCTAACCCTAACCTAACCCTAACCTAACCCTAACCTAACCCTAACCTAACCCTAACCTAACCCTAACCTAACCCTAACCTAACCCTAACCTAACCCTAACCTAACCCTAACCTAACCCTAACCTAACCCTAACCTAACCCTAACCTAACCCTAACCTAACCCTAACCTAACCCTAACCTAACCCTAACCTAACCCTAACCTAGGCGGCGACGGCGGCGCTCGAATACTCGATAAAAAAAAAAAAAAAAAAAAACGATATCGATAATTGAATCGATAGGTAAAAGATATATCATTATAGGTACTAGAAATGCTGAAATAAAAAAAACTTCTGGAATGGAATCACACTGTTTCTTTCTTTCAATTTTATTATCAAAGTGTTATCTTGTGTCATCATCATCTTCCTGCCCTTGTCCCATTCTATTTGGGGTCAGCGCAACACGTTTTCTTCTTCCATTCTCGCCTATCAGACGTCACGGCATCATTTACTCCTTTGTCCTTCATATCATTCACTCCTTTCTCCTTCATATCATTCCTTACACAATCCATCCATCTTTTCTTTGGCCTTCCTCTCGCTCTCCGTCCATCAATATTCAGATCCATCACTCTTTTAGTCACATGTCCTTCTAAATTTTAGAGTCAAGTTTTTAGAATCTAAAAACTTGAACTCCAAACGTTTTCTTTCGTCTTTAGTTGAATTTCGAGTAACCTACCAAAAACAATATCTTTTTTTTTAATAGCGGGCGGTGCCACGCGGCCGGCGAGTGCCAGAAACGACTGACGAAATGTTTGCGATCTTTTACTAAGTTACAATATACTGATAGCTGCAAAACATTGTCGAAACAACTAAACTTCGTTACTTTACCGCGTACCTATGTAGGACTCGTACATCTAAGAAATGGGAGTATTTGTTCGTATTAACTTCCATTCATTTGAAAACCCTACGTCCTTCTTCATCAGAGCACGATTCGGGGGAGGTTCTCATAGAACGACATATTGCTTTAAAATGTAAATACCCTGTATGGCCTCCAAAATATGTAAGTAATAGCATACCAGTAGCATTCAAAAAAAAAAAAAGATTCTTTGAAATCCTTTAGTAAGTCGTTGCTTAAGTTTCTTTAGGTTAGATGCTGTTATTCCATCACAGAGTTTATTGCTGATAAACGGGGATATGAACATCCGACTTGCTAATTAATAATCCTTACTAATATTATAAATGCGAAAGTGAGTTTGTTTATTTGTTTGTTTGTTACCTCTTCACGCCTTAATGGCTAAACCGATTTTGATGAATTTTGGTACAGATATGGTTGGGACCCAGGAGACGGACATAGGCAATTTTTTTAGTAAAAAGTGGTTTATGAGGGAGAAAGAGGAAAAAAAGGGAAACTTAGCTTTGCTATTACAAATCAGTAAGGCGCAAGGGTAAAAAGTACAGGTAGCAGGTGTCTGCAAATCAGGAAAGGGGAACTGTGGCTAGTAATTTATAATTCATTAATCTATGATATCATATAAATGGTGAGCTTTTTAATTTGATTAAATTTTTAATAATGATTCTGATACATGAAAGTCGGCTTGAGGTAATGATAGAAAACAAAGCCCCCCACAATGTTTCCGATAGTTGTTAAAATATATATATATTTTTTTATATCTTTTTATTTTACTTTTTGTAAAGTAAGCAATGACTTATTGTCGGGCCTACGCTGTCCTCTCATACTTAAGTGCTAACGCTGTAACAACAACATTGTTAAACCAAGAATCGGTTAAGTAAGAAAGGGAACATGTCAACTTTTTTCACCTTTGGCAATATTTGTGGATTTCGATTCTCTATGGCAAGACAAACATATCAATCAAGAAACGGAATATGTCAGTACACTAGTTTAAAAAATCTGTGGCATCAATTTTTAACATGACGGTAAGAAAAGGAATAATAAGTCCATGACATGTTCCCTTTCTTACCCAAACTCAAAGAAGTAAGGAAAAATAAAAACTGGCACATGACTTACATACTTTAATCATTAACATTAATTGTGTTGTCTCCTTCCACAAACGCCATTAAATAAATAAGTGAAGTGAACATTATTTTCACTTGTGTTAGGACAATTTTCCACAATGTTAATAAAAAAATCCTTCTGTGTGTGTGGAATGTACTGCAAAGTGCGTTTTAGATCTTCAATCTTCTTTATATTGATAGGCACAGGACCATTGTATGCTTTTTGTTCTAGTAGAGTTGGAATAGCTGATCGGTTCCTTCTCAAATCAAATGTGCAAACTCGAGTTTGGTTTTGGATGAATGGGCGAGTTATCACAC
This sequence comes from Ochropleura plecta, assembly GCA_905475445.1. Lineage (NCBI taxonomy): Eukaryota > Metazoa > Arthropoda > Insecta > Lepidoptera > Noctuidae > Ochropleura > Ochropleura plecta. The sequence continues at coordinate 32,364 of FR997751.1, forward strand.
ATCCTTTCCGATCCGAAGAATAATCGAATTCTAAGAATTGCGACACTAAAAGTGTTGCTTTTGATTCCGTGGGACCTGCCGAGATTGAGTTTCAACAGAAATAGCATCAAAACCTAACCTAACCTAACCTAACCTAACCGACCATAGTCGTGGAGGAAACTTGCCCAGTACAGGCGGGCCCTTCAGTTCGTTGCAGTATTGGCGAGTTGGAAGCGGAGAGACTGAAGCCGGGGCAACCTGGCAAAACTACACCACCTCCTGTAGAAATACCCGTTACCACTCCTCCCACGAAGTCGCTTGTGTCCAGCCCCTCCAAACCTAAGCCTAAATCCACATCTACGCGGCAAACAAAACTAGACGATCCTAAGCATTCTGACAGGGCTCTGCAGAGCTCGCCTCGGGAAGTACCACCTGTGAAATATATAAACAGGACCACGGAGGCAAAGGCGTGTCTCTGCAGTGCCAAGTTACAACTTGACAGCTCCCGGAACCTGAAAAAGGAAATTAAGGACGGACTGATCAGAGCAGTAGAAAGGCTTTATCAGTTGGTAAGGGATGGAGAGACCGAGAGAGGGAAAGGAGCCGGAGAGGCAGTCGATCCCGAACAGCCCCCCAGGGACCTGAGGCCAGCCTCAGATGCAACGACAGAGCTCATGAAGCAGCTCACAGAGAACCTGCAGCAGCACAAACAGGCGCTGGAGGAGTGCCAGCAGCATACACGGGCTCTGTCGGAGCACCTCCAGCAGGCCCCACGCTTTATCGCCGGCCAGGGACCCTCGTTCGCAGAAATGGCTGCTGCTGTCCCAAAGCAGAAATTCCAAGAGCCCCTTCACTCGGTGGTCGTGTCATCTGTCGATGATAAGGACACCGGGGAAGAGGTGATTGCGAAGCTAAGGACGGCAATAGACGCCAGAAACGAGGGCACCAGGGTGGACAGGCTGAGGAAGGTGAGGGACCAAAAGGTCGTGGTTGGCTTCAGGACCAAGGAGGAGCAGTCACGGGTAGCTGAGCGGATCAGAAAGGCAGGAAACCTCGTGGTGGAAGAGGTCAAGAACAAGGATCCGCTCGTCATCATGATGGATGTCCTCTCCTGCCACTCAGATGAGGAGGTCACCGACGCGTTAAAGCGTCAGAACGCCCACCTGATCGGGGACTTACCTGCAGATGGTGTGAGGATGGGGGTTAAGTACCGTCGCAGGACACGGAACCCCCACATGAGCCACATCATTCTGCAGGTGTCTCCGCCAGTGTGGCAGAGCCTAACAGCGGCGGGTCGAGTGCACATTGACTTGCAGCGGGTGCGGGTGCAGGACCAGTCACCGCTGATCCAGTGCACCCGCTGCTTGCGTTTCGGCCACGGTCGCAAACTGTGCACGGAACCTGCCGACCTCTGCACACACTGTGGTGACCCTCATCTGAGAGCCGACTGCCCCTCACGGATAGCTGCTGAACCTCCCAAGTGTAGGAACTGCGCCTTGGCAAAGCTGGGCGGGACCGAGCACAACGCCTTCGACAGCGCGTGCCCAATTCGCGTTAAGTGGGACGCATTGGCGCGGCTGTCGGTGGCGTATTGCTAAGGGCCAGCCAGCGGAAACAGCCAGCAGGGACTCTTCCAGGGATTCCCGAACACACCCGAGTGCTCACAAGAGTTACCAGGTGATCCAAGCGAATCTGCAGAGAAAGAACTTAGCAACCCAAGAACTCATGATTGTGGCTAGTGAGCGGAGGGTTGCGTTCGCATTGCTCCAGGAGCCGTATGTGGGTGGGGTTAAAAGGATGAGAGACTACCGGGGAGCGAGAATCTACCAGTGCGCTGAACAAGGAGATGGAACTGTAAAGGCGGCAATAGCCGTCTTTGATCACGATCTCGATGTGACACAGTGTCCGAAACTCACCACCAACAACATCGTGGTGGTGAGGATCCGTACCAGTGCCTGGGAAATCGCAGTAGTCTCCTTCTACTTTGAACCAGACCGCCCCATACAGCCATACCTGGAGCAAATCATGCGGATTCGTGAGGAAATAAGCCCCACTAGGATACTCATGGGCGGCGACGCCAACGCCAAGAGCACCTGGTGGGGTAGCCTGGTAACTGACAGCAAGGGTGAGGACATGTCGGGAACCCTGGACGACATGGGCATGCAGGTACTCAACGTCGGCAACACCCTGACCTTCGACACCGTCAGAGGTAACACCTTGTACAGCAGCTTCGTCGATGTCACATTCTGCTCGACGGAGCTGCTGGACTTGGTGGAGGACTGGCGGGTCGAGGAAGGTATCACGAGCTCGGACCACAACGGTATAGTATTTAAAATCAAGTTACAGAAATCGAAAGGTACTAGAATCAACAGGACAACAAGATTGTACAATACGAAAAAGGCAAATTGGAGCCAATTTCGTGAGAAATTGGCCCAATTAGAAGCTGATGCAAATTTAAACCAAATTGAAATTAGTTACATAAATAATAAAACAGACCTAGAATGTACCGTTAATAAATTTATAACAAACATAAAAGAATCTTGTGAAGAAACTTTTTCAAAATTAAAGAATGAGGAAACCGTTACTATACCGTGGTGGTCCAAAGAGCTCGGTGATCTGATGTCGGAGGTAAACACCCGAAGACGCCGCATTCGATGCGCTGCACCTGTCCGCAGACAAAAAGTCGTCGAGGAGTACCTGCAGGCGAAAGTAAAATATGAGTCTCTTGCCAAAAAGGCGCAGACGGAGGGATGGAAGGGGTTCTGTAGCAAACAGGATAAGGAAGGAATGTGGGAAGGAATTTATAGGGTCATAGGACGGACCGCCAAAAGATACGAGGACTTGCCGTTGGTGAAGGATGGAGTGCCACTGAACGCACAACAATCGGCCGAGCTGCTGGCTGAGACCTTCTACCCCGAGGACCTTGAAGAGGGTGAAACCGTCGACCACCGTCGGACACGAGAAGCGGCCAGTCGTGTAAACGAGTGGGCGCATGATGAAAACCATGACCCGCCGTTTACACTTCTGGAGCTGAAAACCGCGGTGGAAAGTTTTAACCCGAAAAAGGCACCCGGGGCGGACGGTCTCACGGCCGATATCTGTGCCCAGGCTATTTCCCGGAACCCAGGGACGTTCCTTGCACTGGCCAACAAGTGCTTGGAGCATGGACACTTCCCTGGGGCCTGGAAAGTGGCCACGGTGGTAGTCCTCCGAAAGCCCGGCAAAGACTCCTACACCACCCCTAAATCGTACAGGCCGATCGGCCTCCTACCAGTCCTAGGCAAAACGCTCGAGAAGATGCTCGTAGCAAGGCTGAAGTGGCACCTGATCCCGCGGTTTAGTACTCGCCAGTTTGGTTTTATGCCCCAGAAGAGCACCGAGGACTCCCTCTACACAATGATACAACATATCAAGGGGAAGCTAAGTGAAAAGAAGCTGATCACTGTTGTATCGTTGGATATAGAGGGAGCCTTTGATAGCGCGTGGTGGCCGGCCATCAGGACCAGACTGGCTGAGGAAAAGTGCCCGGTGAACCTAAGAAGGTTGCTAGACAGCTACTTGACTGGTAGGAGCGTCCGCGTAAGGTACGCAGGGGCCGAGTGTCGAAGAGACACCAATAAAGGGTGTGTGCAAGGGTCCATTGGCGGTCCGATCCTGTGGAACCTGATCCTGGATCCCCTACTGAAGGGGCTGGAGGCGAGAGGTGACCACTGCCAGGCGTTCGCCGATGATGTTGTGATGATCTTCGACGGTGACACAGCCTTGGAAGTCCAGACGCAGGCCAATGCCGCCCTCGAGTATGTTCGGGTGTGGGGCATCCGAAATAAGCTAAAGTTTGCACCACAAAAAACTTGTGCAATGGTGATCACCAGAAAGCTTAAGTACGATGTCCCACTCCTGAGCATGGGCGGGGTAGGCATTGGCATGTCTAAGGAAATCAAGGTACTGGGGCTCACCGTCGACCACCAGCTCACTTTCAACTCCCACGTCGCCAACGTTTGCCGAAAGGCTGTCAATATCTACAAACAGCTGGCACGAGCGGCAAAAGTGAGCTGGGGCCTTCACCCGGAGATCATCCACACCATCTACACGGCAGCAGTGGAGCCCATAATCCTGTACGCGGCGAGCGCATGGGCGCCGGCAGCTAAAAAGATCGGAGTGCAGAAAAGCCTCAACACGGTCCAGCGAGGTTTCGCGCAAAAACTCTGCAAGTCCTACCGCACCGTTTCATTGAATGCGTCCCTGGTGCTGGCTGGGATACTCCCACTCGACCTCCGAATACAGGAAGCAGCCGCTCTGTACGAGGCAAAGAGAGGGGTACCGCAGCCGGCACTTGCAGGCAGGGAGGTGGAGCGGGTGGTGGCATTTGCGGAGACACCACACCCGGCGAAACATATGGCTATGGAATTCATGTGCCTGGAGGATCAGACCCTTGTGGAGACCTACAATAACCAAGCAGTAAGATTCTTCACCGACGGAAGCAAAATTGAGGGCAAGGTCGGAGCTGCACTGTCACTTTGGGACGGTGCAGGTGAGATCAAGTCCGTCAAACTAAGCTTGCCGTCGTACTGCACGGTCTACCAGGCGGAACTCCTGGCCATATGCGTAGCCACGCGCGATATCCTCAAACGCAAAGAGGGAACCTTCGGTATATACAGTGACTCGAAGGCGGCACTGCAAACAGTCACAAACCAGGGTTCCCTCCACGCGCTGGCCGTGGAGGCTAGAGCTAACGTGAGCGCGGCCTTGTCCCAGAGCAAAGATGTGTCTTTGTTCTGGGTTAAAGCACATGCCGGACTGGAAGGCAACGAACGCGCAGACCACCTCGCTAAGGAAGCTGCACTCCGGTCTAGGAAGAGGCCGGACTATGACCGCTGCCCGGTTTCATTCGTCAAGCGGCAGATCCGTTCGGGGTCGCTCGACGAATGGAACCGAAGGTACAGGAACGGCAACACAGCCTCAGTAACCAGAATGTTCCTTCCGGATGCGACCGACGCCCACAAAATCGTATTAAGTCTGAAACCAGTCGGTATCGTCACACAGATCTTAACGGGACACGGTGGGTTCTCCGAATACCTGCACCGTTTCAAGTGCAAAGAGAACCCATCGTGCATCTGTGAACCGGACGCGGTGGAGTCGGTCGCCCATATTCTGTTGGAATGCCCGGTTTTCCTCAGGGAAAGACACGAGACGGAACACAGACTGGAAACAAAAATGATCAAAGAAAATATTTATAAAATTATTGGTGACGGTAAAAAGCGCAAAATTTTCCTAGATTACTGCATTAAAGTTTCCACAAAAGTAGTGAACAGGAACAAAATCACTTGAAGCCATGATTTATCCTATATGAATATTTCAAACAGAAAGGATATAGAGATTAAAGCATAGAGCTAAAAATTTGACAAATGTAGATAATTTAGTTTTTAAAATAGTATGTGTATAGAATAAAAATTAAAAAACAAGTTTAAAATTTCATTATGTATATTTTTTTTTTTAAATTGCGCTCTCAAATAAATAAGAAAAATAAATACATGAAGTCCCAATAAGGTCTCTGACCATGTCAGAGGGACACGAGCAGAGCAGGAGGGTGGTTTTAGTCGGTTCGAGTCCGACACTACCTCGACTGTCTCATTACTTGTGAGGCAGTCGAGGTGTCCGTGGGGATTTCCCCCTCCTGCCAAAAAAAAAAAAAAAAAAAAAAAAAAAAAAAAAAAAAAAAAAAAAAAAAAAAAAAAAAAAAAAAAAAACCTAACCTAACCTGGGGTATGGCCACGGGAAACGCCTGTGCAAGGAGCCAGCCGATTTGTGCAGCCACTGCGGCGGGCCGCATTTCAGAGCGGATTGCCCAGACCGACTGATCGGCGAGGCAGCGGCGTGCGTAAACTGCACTAGGTCAAAGTTGGGAAACAGTGGCCACAACGCATTCAGTGGCGACTGCCCGGTTCGCAAGAGGTGGGACGCACTGGCCCGAGCTACCATAGCGTACTGCTAAGGTTGTCCCTGAAACCACCACTAGGTATATATTGGTCCAGGCCAATCTCCAACGGAGTCAGCTAGCCACAAATGAGCTCTTGCTGGAAGCGACCAACCGCAAGCTAGCTGTAGCGTTGCTCCAGGAGCCCTACGTGGGGGCGGTAAGAAGGATGAGGAGTCACCGGGGCGTAAGGATCTTCCAGAGTTCTGAGGGAGGAGAAGGGGCTGTAAAGGCGGCTATAGCCGTCTTTGACCAAAAATTAGACGTGCTGCAATACCCGCAACTCACCACAAACAACATCGTTGTGGTGGGAATCCGAACAAAAGTCTGGAAGATCACGCTGGTGTCCTTCTATTTCGAGCCTGACAAGGCCATGGAGCCATACCTCGAGCACCTCCGTAGGATAGAGCGAGAGCTGGGCCCTAACAGGTTGGTTATTGGAGGAGACGCAAATGCTAAAAGTACCTGGTGGGGCAGCAGCAATGAAGATTTGCGAGGGGAGCAAATGTGCGGCGCGTTGGGGGAGCTGGGGCTACAGATCCTCAACAGTGGGGACATTCCCACCTTTGACACCAGTCGCGGAGGGATCAGGTACTGCAGTCACGTGGATGTGACGGCCTGTTCGGTGGACATGCTGGACTTGGTGGATGGCTGGCACATTGACGAAGGTCTCACGAATTCGGACCATAATGGCATTATCTTTAATATTCAATTGACAAAATCAAAAGGAATAAACATTGAGAGAACCACTAGGATCTATAACACAAGAAAAGCAGATTGGAGCCAGTTTCGTAAGAAACTAACTGGAATCATGAGAGAAAAGAGTTTGACCCTTGCGGAACTCTCAAATGTTACACATTTGGATCACTTAGAAACATTTATAAACACATACACACACGCTATCACACAAACATGCAACGACACTATCCCAATGAAAAACAACACAGAAACACTTACCTTGCCGTGGTGGTCCGAGGAACTCGCTGAGATGAAAAGGATGGTCGCCACCAGGAAACGCAGAGTCAGGAGCGCTGCGCCGGTCCGGAGAGCGAAGGTTGTAGACCTGTATGTAAAAGAAAAAGAAGCATATGAGACAGCGGTGATCAAAGCAGCAACAGACAGTTGGATGGAGTTTTGCGGGAAGCAGGACAGGGAGGGAGTCTGGGAGGGTATCTACAGGATAATGGGAAGGGTTGCAAAGAGAGAAGAAGACTTACCCCTTCAGATGGGAGGACAACCACTGGACGCGAAGGGTTCCGTGAAGCTGTTGGCCGAAACGTTCTACCCCGAGGACCGAGAGGAAGACGATAATATAGACCATCGCCGAACCAGACAACAGGCAGACATGGTAAACGCGTGGAGCCATGATGAGCGACATGATCCACCGTTTACCCGAAGCGAACTAGATAGGTCTGTGGGATCGTTCAACCCAAAAAAGGCCCCGGGAGCTGACGGTTTTACTGCAGACATCTGCTCTCAGGCAGTGTACTGTGACCCCGACTTCTTCCTGGCACTGCTTAATAAGTGCCTGGCGCACCACCACTTCCCGAAGATCTGGAAGGAAGCAACGGTGGTTGTGCTCAGAAAGCCGGGTAAAGACTCTTATACCGTACCCAAGTCGTACAGGCCGATTGGGCTACTGCCTGTCCTGGGGAAAGTGTACGAGAAGATGTTGGTCGCCCGTCTCAAATTCTACTTACTACCCAGGATTAGTACTCGCCAATACGGTTTTATGCCCCAAAAAAGCACTGAAGACGCCCTCTACACTCTCGTGCAGCACATCCGCACAAAGCTGGCACAAAAGAAAATTGTCACGCTCGTTTCGCTGGATATCGAGGGAGCATTCGACAGTGCGTGGTGGCCAGCTATCAAAGTACGATTGGCTGAGGAAAAGTGTCCGGTAAATTTGAGACGGGTGGTGAGCAGTTACCTCAGTGACAGAGTGGTCACAGTGAGGTATGCTGGTGAGGAGAGCAGTAGAAGGACCAGTAAAGGGTGCGTACAGGGTTCCATAGGTGGACCCATCTTGTGGAATCTGATCCTGGACCCGCTCTTAAAACAGCTAGAGAGTAGAGGCGATTATTGCCAGGCATTCGCTGATGACGTGGTGATGGTGTTTGATGGGGACACAGCTTTGGAAATCGAGGCGCAGGCCAATGCCACTCTCGAACATGTTCGTGCGTGGGGTGTCAAAAATCGGCTAAACTTCGCACCGCACAAAACCTGTGCGATGGTACTAACGCGGAAGCTCAAGTTTGACACACCGCGTTTGAGCATGGGGGGGATCGACATTGGAATGTCCCAAGATGTCAAGATATTGGGGCTAACTATTGATGCCAAACTAACCTTCAACCAACACGTAGCTATCGTCTGTAAAAAGGCGATAGCTATGTACAAGCAGTTAGCCAGAGCCGCCCGAGTCAGCTGGGGTTTACACCCAGAGGTGATAAGGGCGATATACACAGCTGCAGTTGAGCCCACAATCTTGTACGCTGCGAGCGCTTGGGCACCTGCCGCCAATAAATTAGGGGTTATTAAACAGCTGAACGTAGTCCAGAGGGGGTTTGCGCAAAAGCTGTGCAGAGCCTACCGTACCGTCTCCCTAAACTCGGCGCTGGTACTGGCTGGGATACTCCCACTCGACCTCCGCATACGAGAAATGGCGGCGTTGTACGGAGCCAAGAGGGGTGTTCCCCAGCCAGTGCTAGGAGGTCGGGAGGTAGAGCGGATGGCTCCAGCAATAGAAGCCCCGCACCCCGCGGACCAAGTGAAGCTGGATTTTGAAAGCCTGGTAGACGAGGAACAATATCAAAACCACAGCAATTTTGCTGTGCGAATATTCACGGACGGCAGCAAGATTGAGGGCAGGGTTGGAGCGGCCATATCCGTATGGAATAGTGCCATCGAAACTAAGGCCCTCAAACTTGCTATGCCGTCCTACTGTACCGTCTACCAGGCAGAACTCCTTGCCCTTCAGAAGGCGGCAGGAGAAGTGCTCAGAAGTAGTGCAACCACGTTCGGCATCTTCAGTGACTCCATGGCGGCCCTTCAAACGATTGCAAATGTAGGGTCCCCTCATCCCTTAGCGGTGGAAACTAGAGACACCATTCGACGCTGTATGCTCCAGAACAAGAGTGTCACCTTGTTCTGGATCAAGGCCCACGCAGGGTTGGAGGGGAATGAGAGAGCTGACCAGCTCGCGAAGGAAGCCGCCCTGAAGTTGAAGAAGGAGCCGGACTACGATCTGTGCCCTGTCTCATTTATCAAGCGTCAAATCCGTTTGGAGACGCTTGACCAGTGGAACAGGAGGTACGGATCGGGTGAAACTGCCTCGGGAACAAAGTTGTTTTTCCCGGACGCGATCGCGGCGTACAAGGTTGTGCGCAAAATGATTCCCACAGCCGTCACCACGCAAGTACTTACGGGGCACGGTGGGTTCTCCGCATACTTGAGTCGTTTCAAGTGTAAGGAGAGCCCATCGTGCGCTTGCGAGCCCAGCAAGGAGGAAACGGTGCTCCACATACTACTTGAGTGCCCAATAACCGCCAAAGAGAGATATGAGGCAGAACAGGAGCTTGGCATCGGTCTAGAAGTAGAAAATCTCCCGAAACTTATAGAAAATAAATTCACCCGTAAAAAGTTTTTAAAATACTGCAGCCAGATGGCAGCAAAAGTTATAAATAGGAATAAGTAGGTTAAGAAAACATAATACATAAGCATATTTTTAGAATATTTGTAAGTGTTATGACTAATACATAGGAAAATAATAGCAGTAGTATAAAGTTTAAAAAAAAAAAAAAAAAAAAAAAAAAGGAAAGGTTTTATTAAAAAAAAAAAAAAAAAACAAGGAAGAAGGGATATAAATAATAAGTATTTAAAAAAAAAAAAAAAAAAAAAAATATAGTAAGTGTATAATACAAATAAATAAATTTATATGAATTATTTGTTACTCGTTAGGATCTATTACTTCTGAAAATATCTAACATATTGCTAATTCAACTAACAAATGTAATCCGACACGAGGGAGATAGCCCCTCCGGATTTTTCCACGCTTTCGACAAAAATAAAAAATAAGCAGAGACTAATTAACAAAAAAACGCAAAAAAAGTCTCTGATAATGTCAGAGGGCACTTGGAAAGGCAGGAGTGGTTTTTAGTCGGTTCGAGTCCGACACTACCACGACTGCCTCACAACCTGTGAGGCAGTCGTGGTGTCCGTGGGGATTTTCCCACTCCTGCCATAAAAAAAAAAAAAAAAAAAAAAAAAAAAAAAAAAAAAAAAAAAACCAAACCAAACCCTAACCAAACCTAACCTAACCCTAACCTAACCCTAACCTAACCCTAACCTAACCCTAACCTAACCCTAACCTAACCCTAACCTAACCCTAACCTAACCCTAACCTAACCCTAACCTAACCCTAACCTAACCCTAACCTAACCCTAACCTAACCCTAACCTAACCCTAACCTAACCCTAACCTAACCCTAACCTAACCCTAACCTAACCCTAACCTAACCCTAACCTAACCCTAACCTAACCCTAACCTAACCCTAACCTAACCCTAACCTAACCCTAACCTAACCCTAACCTAACCCTAACCTAACCCTAACCTAACCCTAACCTAACCCTAACCTAACCCTAACCTAACCCTAACCTAACCCTAACCTAACCCTAACCTAACCCTAACCTAACCCTAACCTAACCCTAACCTAACCCTAACCTAACCCTAACCTAACCCTAACCTAACCCTAACCTAACCCTAACCTAACCCTAACCTAACCCTAACCTAACCCTAACCTAACCCTAACCTAACCCTAACCTAACCCTAACCTAACCCTAACCTAACCCTAACCTAACCCTAACCTAACCCTAACCTAACCCTAACCTAACCCTAACCTAACCCTAACCTAACCCTAACCTAACCCTAACCTAACCCTAACCTAACCCTAACCTAACCCTAAACTAACCCTAACCTAACCCTAACCTAACCCTAACCTAACCCTAACCTAACCCTAACCTAACCCTAACCTAACCCTAACCTAACCCTAACCTAACCCTAACCTAACCCTAACCTAACCCTAACCTAACCCTAACCTAACGAGTAACCGATCGAACATCGCCATATAAACATCAGCTCCGCGTTAAAAATTCGTAAAAATTACACGCGTTGAGCTACGTGCGCAAATAAGTTACCAGTGAAATTGTGCAGTGATAAATCACCAGGATACGTGTGGGCAAGTGTCTATCATCAAGGGTTGCGGAGCAGGAACCCCTGGACTTCGGTTGGGAATAACACAGCACAGGTCAGTGAAGTTGTTCTACCGATATATGGTCCTGATAGAGGCAAAAAAGGCCAATCTACCAACACCAAGATCAGCAAAATTGGAGAAGAAATCTGGGAGATATTAAGGTTTGAAAACCCCTTAAAACCACGTGTTTTTGTGAGAAAATAACCTCACTTTTGGACCACGTGTTTTTCCTACAAAAGGCGTCACGACAAGCCAGTCATATCAACCAACGCTGAAGACTCCGAAGCCGGCCGAGGAATTCGCCTCCAGACCAGTCATTGACGTGACGACATCACGACTTGAAGCCAGTTAAGTTCTGAGGGTACTCCTGAACCCCTTGTCCTAACCCCTCCGTGTTTGGGTTCTTTCGACTTGGGACTCCAGGATCTTTCCTGGTTCACCAAAACCCAAACCCGTTATAACTACCCCCACCCACCCCTCACATTACACCCTCAAATTAGAACTGACAAAAAGTTTTACCCTTTACTGTTCTGACTCCCCCCCCCCCCCCTTATCTTATTCATCCCGTCATACCCTCCTTCCCCCTTTACCCCTCGACCCCTTCTTGACTACCCCCCCCCACCCCCCCCACCCCTCAGTCGACCCACGAAACATACCCCTCCCCCCCACCCCCTCAGGACTACCTCACCCCCCCGCGCTCTAACTTCATTCCCGTTGGCCCTAGAGAGCCGAGTTTGGGCTCGTTTTAAAGGGCACAAAAAGTTCTTTCACTTGGCCCCTACAGAAACCTAAAATTTGGCACCGCCCACGAGCAGCATTCATTAACATCAAAAAAAAAGAAATAGTTTCACTGGAAACTGACCACCATCTGAGCGCGTACAGAGCTCACAACATCGAGCTCTGCCAGTATCGGGCTCCTCATTGGACAGCAGACGCAGAACATCAGCGACAGCAGACGCAGAACACCAGCGAAAGCACCAGTGAGTCCATACATACTATCTGTTTAAAAAAAAAAAAAAAAAAAAAAAAAAAAAAATATATATATATAAATATATATAATATATTACACATATTTAGTATTTAAGCGTATCTCTATTTTTAAGTATATTATAGGCCCTGCTTTGTTAAGCTTTAGATTATTGTATACTTTCAAATCATCTATCCCCCACTTCATCCACGATCATGAGTTCCAAACAGACTTCCACCTCCCGTAAGCAGACCACGGATGCCGTAAAAGCCCCTAAATCGCTTAGGGAAAAAGTTCTTAAAAATACGGCCAAGTCAATTGTTTCGGAAAAGACACCGCGTCCATCGCAAGTGCCCCAGGTGCCAAAAGCGGCGTCGGAACCAGACATTACCAACAGGACACCACCACCATCAACAGTGCCAGAGACACAAGAAGATCGTGCATTATTGGAGAAAGTCATCCAATGGGAACAGTGCGGTATTTCTCCCCCCCACCCGATCATTTCAGACGAGGAAAGCTCAGTGACCTCCTCTGCGAGCGGAGCCCCTACGAGTGGACGGCCTAGTCTCCTTTACAAAACGCCGAGAAGGGGTACAGGGGTGGAAATGGACCTGGCTACGAGGGAAGCCAACGATCTCCTCCAAAAAGGAAAAGACGCCCTGGAAGCGGCAGGGAATATGAAGAGAGAGTGCAAGGTGACGGCTCACGAGTGCCTACAGGGCCTTTATGAGACGGCCTTGTCACTGGCTGACTCAAGATCGCGCCATAAGTTTAATCTCGAGAAGGAGCGCTCTCGACACGCACAAGAGCTTGTGCGGGTCGAGAGAGCTCACACTCGGGAACTTATGTCACTGAAAGTCGAGCTCTCCCTCATTAGGACGGACGTCTCAGACACAAAAAAGGAGGCGAAAGGGATCCGGGAATGGCTGGGACACGAGACCCTTGAAGCCTTCAACGGCATCAAGGAGGTACGGAAAGAGATCGTAACAGCAAGCATGAAAAGTCGGACGGAACACGAAAAGACAAGGCAAGAATGTGCTAAAGCCCCGGGGGATCCTAAGTGGGATACAATGGGGGCCAGCCTAACACGCCTTGACACAACCGTAACCAGCGTCTCCAATCAGCTGGACGTGCTCCGAAAGACTTTAGAAAGGCTAAAGGAAGATCTAACCCAGCCCAAGACCTTGCAGCCGGACCCGAGTAGCCGCGAGACAGAGACAGAACCAGGCCTGCTCACGACGAAAACGTTCGAGGAGGAAATGGAAAAATTGCACATCCAACTGCAAGCCATCATGAATAGGCCTGTCGCGTCACCCCCACCACCACACCCACCACTTAACATAACACAACACCTAAAACCAATCTCAGAAAGGCTGGAGATGGTCTCAGCAGACGTGCGAGTATTACGCGATAAAGAGCAGGTCATGCAATCGCCCCCGGCGCCTAATCTGGAAGCAGAACTCGCAGTTGGGGAAGTAAAAAAGACCCTCCAGAACATAGAGAAAGGGGTAGCGGAACTGGGTAAAGTGGATAAACTGCCTCAACAACAGCAGAACCCCAGAACCTTTGCCCAAGTTGCCAACACGCCAAAGCCCCCAAAACTGAACACTCTACCTAATCACACCCTGATCGTCTCGTCAACGAACCCCCAGCACACTGGAGATAATGTGATCGAGAGGATCAGGACCGCCCTGGACCTCAAAACAAGCGGAGCCCGTGTTGACGCTGTCCGGAAGGCGAGGAACCAGAAAGTAGTCCTCAGGTGCGCCAGTAAGTCGGACTTAAACGCGATAAGGGACCAATTCAAGGCGAACGCAGGGCTCAAGGTCCAGGAGCCAAAACCCCAAAACCCGCTCGTCTGCATCAAAGGAGTCCTGTCCAGCTACAGCGACGGGGAGATAGTCGATCTCCTTAAAGCGCAAAATAAACACCTCTTGCAGGACGTCGCTGTAGATGGACTCACCTTAAAGATGCGGTATAGGAAACGCGCGAGAAATCCTCACGAGTGTCACCCTGTTCTGGAGCTCTCTCCGGAACTGTGGAAATGCTACACGCAGGCGCGAAAAGTGCATGTGGGCATCAAGCGATGCTCGATTGAAGACCAGTCCCCTCTGGTGCAGTGCTCAAAGTGCCTAGGATATGGACACAATAGGACCATATGTAAGGCTGGAAAAGAAGCCTGCAGTTACTGCAGTGGAGCACACAGCAGCGGCGACTGCCTCACTCGAGCTGACGGCAAACAGCCCACCTGCATAAACTGCAAGGCGGCAAAGAGAACGGGAAGCGACCTAGCACACACAGCGTACAGCGAAGATTGCCAGGAACGCCAAAAGTGGGATGGAATAGCAAGATCGCGCGTTTCTTATTGCTAAGGGCGACCAAGAACAACCAGTCACACCTCAAAACACGTCAAGGCCGACGGCAAGATTAAAGTTCATCCAAATTAATCTTCAGCGCTCCAAACTGGCCACAGAAGAACTCCACATGACGGCTCAGAGTAAGGGAATTTCAGTTGCACTTGTTCAAGAGCCTTACGTAGGAAGGACAGGAGTAATGAAACAAAATCCTGGCACGCAAGTCATCCAGTGCAGTCTCAATCGCCAAAAACCAGTTAAGGCGGCGATCGTTGTGTTCGGTGACAACCTGGAGGTCATTCACGACCCCCAGCTTGTTACCGAGAACATCGCCGCTGTCTTGCTGAAGGCGGGCCAGCTCAGTCTTGGGGTGCTATCGGTTTATTTTGAGGGTGACCAAGAAATAGAACCCTACCTTTGTGAAACTAACTCAAAAATAGGAAAACTACACACAAACAACATCATAGTGGGAGGTGACATAAACGCTTGGAGCCAGTGGTGGGGGAGTGTCTCCGAAAACCATCGCGGGGCAGCGTACAACTCATTCCTCAACGAGCGTGATCTCCAGATCCTAAACGTGGGCCAAACACCGACGTTTGAGACTTACAGAGGAGACAGGTGGTGCACAAGCCACGTCGACGTGACTGTTTGCAGCCTGTCGTTGTTCGGCAAGGTCGAGGAGTGGCGGGTAGAAAGAAGTCTTATAACTTCAGACCACAATGCGATAACCTTCTCAATGCGTTTAGAAAAGGCCTTGGAACCTCTAAGGCCAGTCTCGACGCGCATCTACAACACAAAGAAGGCAAAGTGGACCGACTTCAACACACACTTCAAGACTAGCCTGACGGATAACAACTTAACATCAGTAAGAGTCTCGGACGCCCCAAGCCCGGAAGATCTGGAGGCACTCGTCACAATCTACACTCAATACATCCATCGCTCATGCGAGGAAGCGATCCCAAAACTGGGGTCGCCTAAAGAAAACGCCAAGCCCCCATGGTGGACCCCTTCTCTAGACCGTCTCCAAAGAGATGCATCAACAAAAAAGAGAAGGATCCGAAATGCCGCCGCTAGCCGGAGACACTTCACCATCCAAGAATACGTGCAAGCCAAAAATACATACATCACAGCAGCGACAGAAGCAGCCACGACCAACTGGAAGGAGTTCTGCTCGAAGCAGGAGCGAGAAAGTATGTGGGACGGTATCTACAGGGTACTAAGGAAGACAGCCAGAAGACAGGACGATGCACTCCTGAGAAATACCGCAGGTGAGACGCTCAGCCCAGAGCAATCTGCGGATCTTCTGGCTAAAACTTTTTACCCCGATGACTCAACGGATGCCGAAGAGCCATACCACACTGCACTGAGGAGGCTAGCGGAGCAGAAGAACCCGCAAGGACTGTCTGCCGACGATCCACCCTTTACGGAGGCGGAGCTGGAAATGGTTTTGCTAAAACAAAATCCGAAAAAAGCCCCCGGCCCTGATGGATTAACAGCAGACATTTGCACCGCGGCAATAAACTGTGATCGGGAGTTGTTCTTAGCGATAGCCAACAAGTGCTTGTCGCTATCACACTTCCCGAAGCAGTGGAAGGTCGCCCACGTGTGCATCCTTCGCAAGCCAGGAAAGGACGACTATACCAGCCCAAAGTCCTACAGGCCAATAGGTCTGCTCTCAGTCCTAGGAAAAATCGTCGAAAAGCTTGTAGTAGGCAGACTCCAGTGGCATTTTCTCCCAACACTCAACATAAACCAATTTGGATTCATGCCGCAGCGTGGCACCGAGGACGCCCTCTATGCTCTAATAGGACACTTGCGTGCCGAAATCAAAGCTAAAAAGATTGTGCTTTTGATATCATTAGACATAGAGGGGGCCTTCGATAACGCGTGGTGGCCAGCACTCAAAAGACAGATGGTAGTAAAAAATTGTCCAAATAACTTATACGCCCTCGTCACCTCGTACCTGGAAGATCGTAAAGTCAGGGTCAACTATGCCAGAGCATCTAGCGAAAAGGGTACCACGAAAGGATGCGTCCAGGGCTCAATTGCCGGACCGACGTTTTGGAACCTAATCCTAGATTCACTCCTCCACAGGATGGCTAGAATGGGGGTATACTGCCAAGCCTTCGCAGACGACGTTGTCCTTGTCCTCTCGGACTTTAAGACCGGTCCCCTGCAGCAATCAGCCAACGATACGCTGGACATAGTATCGGAATGGGGCGTCAAAAATAAGCTACGTTTCGCCGCACACAAGACCAATGCGATGGTGTTAACGAGAAAGCTTAAATACGATGTTCCGGTAATCCACATGTCAGGCACTCGGCTGAACCTTGTCAACGAGGTCAAGCTGCTAGGTCTCACCATAGACTCCAAGCTCACCTTCAATGCGCACGTTTCTGCAACCTGTAAGAAGGCTGCAGAAATTTACAAGCAGTTGGCATGCGCGGCAAAGGTGACCTGGGGTCTCAACAGAGAAATAATAAGGACAATATACGTGTCGGTGATAGAGCCCATCGTGATGTACGCAGCGAGTGCGTGGGCCCCCGCAGCTGAGAAACTGATGACAAGGAATCAGTTTGACTCACTGCAAAGAGGCTTCACACAGAAGATCTGCAAAGCGTACCGCACGGTGTCTCTGACATCGGCACTCATCCTCTCAGGCCAACTCCCCCTAGATCTCCGAGTAATCGAGGCCGCAACCCTCTTCAAGATCAAGAAAGGTCATTCTCAAGAGTTCATACCGCCGGGCTGCGAGCTGGAGTGCAACGTGCACCACTCCCAAAACCCCCACCCAGCGCTACTCAGAACAACAGAGTACGCACGCCTAGAGGACTTGACTCCCGAAACCCTAGAATCCCACCAAATAATCGGTCCCCAAATATACACCGACGGAAGCAAGCTAGAGGGGAAAGTGGGAGCTGCTCTAACTTGGTGGGAAAACGGCAAAGAGTCTATGTCCAGTTCTTTTGCGGTGTACGGGAGCGGTGACAAAAGTGTTCTTCCCCGACGTCTTAGCGGCGAAAAAGACACTCAAAGACACAGTTCTCACACCGGTCCATGTACAAGTTCTAACAGGACATGGAGGATTCTCAGCGTATCTCCACCGGTTTCACCTTAAAGACAGTCCCTCGTGCGTCTGTGACCCCAGCTGCGATGAAACAGTCTGGCACCTACTCTTCGAATGCCCAAGATTTAGTTGTGATAGAATGGAGCTGGAAATTAAAATGGAAACCCAGCTGAGCCAGTCCACACTCCATCACATCATGGGGAGACCGGCTACTAGAAATCCATTCCTGGCATTCGCGAGTAAAGTCGCCATAGTCGCTGCAAAGGGAAACAAAACGGACGCTACCTTGCAAAGCCGAAACCTACCATCGTCTAGGCAAACAGTTACAATTACCACCACACAAACCACAACAACACTTACCACAACAATTCTAACCACAACAACCCAAACCACAGCAACAACAACCACAACAACACAATGCACAATGACACAAACCACAACAACACTAACCACAACAACACAAAACACAACAACACATGCAACAGAGGCCAGCCTCCTAAACTCAAGTACCATGCCCATCGCGCAATTCCTGGCATGCGGAGGAGAAGGAGTCCCAGGCGTAAGACTGCGAGGAGTCGCTCTCTTCATGAACAGAGAGGCAGAAAAACTAGGTATAAGCTTCTGCATTGGCTCAAGCCGAGCTGCAGCCCGAATACCTATTTCACCAGGCCTTGCCACCTTGATCAACGGAAGCACCACCAAAACGAGCATGAGAGGTAGTAAGTACGCCGCACTGCCTCAAGTAGAAGTAGCCACACAACGATGCCGTCTAGTGCGATTCAAAGGAAAGACGATCGCATTACTCGAGTGGCGCGAGGAGACTTCTTTCGCTCAGGCAAGCTCGTTGCTTCAACAGATCGCGGAGGCAGGAGAACACACGGCTCTCACAGCCCGTACTATAAGTGTTGACGCCATGGTGATAGGAGGAGATCGAGGGGATGTCGCTGATCGCTTTGGGTGCTTGAAAGCCTCGGAACATCATGAGGTAGTCGTCTATGAGGACCGAGGGGAAACTCTAAGCTTCCTCAAAGCCCCCAGAGACCCAACAGCCAGTGCGACGAGGCCAACAACAAGCCCTACCACACAAAGCGGATCAGAGAGAGCTCAGCAAAAGGCAGCCGCCGAGGAAGCTGCGAAGAAATTGAGGCATAGCATCAGCCCGGAGGACCAGGCCCGGTCAAAGAGCCGTCTGAAAACCTTCAGCACTTTCTTCAGAGCACTTCTCCCAAGCACCAGCGGCAGTTCACCAGCCGAGAAGCAAGAAGCGGCAGTGGCGAGTTTCTTTAGAAAACCTCAAAAGAAACCAGAACAACAAAAGCCCACACCAACGAGAGCCGACAAAGGGCAAGTCAGCCCGCCTCCCCTTGCAGTAAATTCGGGCACCACAGACCACGTGAAGAGCGCCTTCCTCGAGTACGTAGCAATCGTGAGAGCGACCAGGCAGGTCAATCTTATGACATGCAGTAAGATCCTGCAGACCTTCCAGAGAAACACAGAAGGACTGTTAGGTGTACTGCTCGAGGAGGCAGAGGCAGCCGTGTACGACAACGCCAGATCCCAAGTTATCAGAGGGGAAATGACGGGGCCGTATATGGCAGCCTACAGCGCGAAATGCGGTTTCGTGGACCTCGACGAGGAGGAAACGGAGCGCTCAGGCAAAATTAAATTCAACGTACCTAAGGACGACCCGATAGTGGTTACCGCCAAATGTACCAAAATTATGCTGGACGATAGGATCCTTGCAATGGCTCAGTCCATTTCGGGGATCTCAGATGTCCCGGCATCCCAGGAACATTGGGCGGTACCCAACATCAAGTGGGTGAATGGGGTTCCGGGTTGCGGCAAAACAACCTGGGTTGTGAAAAACTTCGATGAGGAGAAGGATGTGGTAGCCACGACAACGACTGAAGCTGCCAAAGATCTCAGAGAGAAGCTTGCGCACCGCTTAGGTGATCGAGTAAAAACAAAGGTGCGTACTATGGCCTCAATCTTAGTCAACGGGTTCAAAAAAGAAGAAAAATGCTACCGCCTCACGGTAGACGAGGCTCTTATGAACCATTTTGGGGCCATAGTGATGGCAGTGAAGTTGTCAGGAGCAAGCGAGGTTGTCCTCATCGGAGACATAAACCAGCTACCATTTTTGGACAGAGAGAACCTATTCGAGTTGAGGTATACCCGTACAAACCTGGTGGCAGGCATCACCCAGGAGCTTCTTTGTACACACCGCAATCCGATGGACGTGGCGTACGCACTGAGCGAGATATACTCCGGTATTTACTCCTCCAAGTCGTCGCTGTCGAGGGTCCACTCGCTGAGTGTCAAAGGTTACACAGGAGCGCAAATACCAAGCACTGCCCAAAATACCCTATTCCTGGTTCACACACAAGAGGAAAAAGCTTGCCTCACTAGCCAGGGTTACGGGTCCGGCGAAGGGTCACGCACGTTAACCATCCACGAGGCTCAGGGGTTGACCTACGACAGCGTAATCATCATAAACACCAAGACCAGTAGACTTCAAATCCACGACAGCATCTCCCACGCGGTAGTGGCGGTGTCGAGACATACAGTCAGTTGCGTCTACTACTCCGACGACGCCGATGATGCCACGGGCCGCTTTGCAAAGAAAGCGATGGATGCGCCAACTAAAACGGTCGTCGACTACAACCTAAAGACGGCCATGCAGCATCGAGACGCGGGCGTTGTGGAAGCCCTGCTAAAGCTAGCGAAATCCCTGGTCGGCAGACGAAACCTGGAAAACAGTTAACATGACTAAGCCCGAAACCAGTACCCAATCACCCATCCCTATACTTGTTAAGTACTCAAAGAAATGTAACAGTAATTTATGTGTAAGTAATAATATAAAAAAAAAAAAAAAAAAAAACTCGTTGTGTACAAAGTAAAAAAACTAAAAGAATTAAAAACGAAGAAATCAATATATTAATAAAAAAAAAAAAAAAAAAAAAAAAAAAAAAAAAAAAAAAATATATATATATATAATAAAATTAATAAATAAATAAAAGAAAAATAAAAAAAAAAAAGTATATTTTATGTATGTTATGGACTCACTTAGATTTAAGTTATTGTATAAGTAACAATCATTCAACGTGTCCACAAGAGGAGCACGAATACTTTATAATAATGAAAAATTTGTAAACAATATGGAAAACTGTAAAAAAGAGCGCGGACCACCACGTCTGCGGTAAATAAATCAATTAAAAAAAAAAAAAAAAAAAAAAAACCCTAACCTAACCCTAACCTAACCCTAACCTAACCCTAACCTAACCCTAACCTAACCCTAACCTAACCCTAACCTAACCCTAACCTAACCCTAACCTAACCCTAACCTAACCCTAACCTAACCCTAACCTAACCCTAACCTAACCCTAACCTAACCCTAACCTAACCCTAACCTAACCCTAACCTAACCCTAACCTAACCCTAACCTAACCCTAACCTAACCCTAACCTAACCCTAACCTAGGCGGCGACGGCGGCGCTCGAATACTCGATAAAAAAAAAAAAAAAAAAAAACGATATCGATAATTGAATCGATAGGTAAAAGATATATCATTATAGGTACTAGAAATGCTGAAATAAAAAAAACTTCTGGAATGGAATCACACTGTTTCTTTCTTTCAATTTTATTATCAAAGTGTTATCTTGTGTCATCATCATCTTCCTGCCCTTGTCCCATTCTATTTGGGGTCAGCGCAACACGTTTTCTTCTTCCATTCTCGCCTATCAGACGTCACGGCATCATTTACTCCTTTGTCCTTCATATCATTCACTCCTTTCTCCTTCATATCATTCCTTACACAATCCATCCATCTTTTCTTTGGCCTTCCTCTCGCTCTCCGTCCATCAATATTCAGATCCATCACTCTTTTAGTCACATGTCCTTCTAAATTTTAGAGTCAAGTTTTTAGAATCTAAAAACTTGAACTCCAAACGTTTTCTTTCGTCTTTAGTTGAATTTCGAGTAACCTACCAAAAACAATATCTTTTTTTTTAATAGCGGGCGGTGCCACGCGGCCGGCGAGTGCCAGAAACGACTGACGAAATGTTTGCGATCTTTTACTAAGTTACAATATACTGATAGCTGCAAAACATTGTCGAAACAACTAAACTTCGTTACTTTACCGCGTACCTATGTAGGACTCGTACATCTAAGAAATGGGAGTATTTGTTCGTATTAACTTCCATTCATTTGAAAACCCTACGTCCTTCTTCATCAGAGCACGATTCGGGGGAGGTTCTCATAGAACGACATATTGCTTTAAAATGTAAATACCCTGTATGGCCTCCAAAATATGTAAGTAATAGCATACCAGTAGCATTCAAAAAAAAAAAAAGATTCTTTGAAATCCTTTAGTAAGTCGTTGCTTAAGTTTCTTTAGGTTAGATGCTGTTATTCCATCACAGAGTTTATTGCTGATAAACGGGGATATGAACATCCGACTTGCTAATTAATAATCCTTACTAATATTATAAATGCGAAAGTGAGTTTGTTTATTTGTTTGTTTGTTACCTCTTCACGCCTTAATGGCTAAACCGATTTTGATGAATTTTGGTACAGATATGGTTGGGACCCAGGAGACGGACATAGGCAATTTTTTTAGTAAAAAGTGGTTTATGAGGGAGAAAGAGGAAAAAAAGGGAAACTTAGCTTTGCTATTACAAATCAGTAAGGCGCAAGGGTAAAAAGTACAGGTAGCAGGTGTCTGCAAATCAGGAAAGGGGAACTGTGGCTAGTAATTTATAATTCATTAATCTATGATATCATATAAATGGTGAGCTTTTTAATTTGATTAAATTTTTAATAATGATTCTGATACATGAAAGTCGGCTTGAGGTAATGATAGAAAACAAAGCCCCCCACAATGTTTCCGATAGTTGTTAAAATATATATATATTTTTTTATATCTTTTTATTTTACTTTTTGTAAAGTAAGCAATGACTTATTGTCGGGCCTACGCTGTCCTCTCATACTTAAGTGCTAACGCTGTAACAACAACATTGTTAAACCAAGAATCGGTTAAGTAAGAAAGGGAACATGTCAACTTTTTTCACCTTTGGCAATATTTGTGGATTTCGATTCTCTATGGCAAGACAAACATATCAATCAAGAAACGGAATATGTCAGTACACTAGTTTAAAAAATCTGTGGCATCAATTTTTAACATGACGGTAAGAAAAGGAATAATAAGTCCATGACATGTTCCCTTTCTTACCCAAACTCAAAGAAGTAAGGAAAAATAAAAACTGGCACATGACTTACATACTTTAATCATTAACATTAATTGTGTTGTCTCCTTCCACAAACGCCATTAAATAAATAAGTGAAGTGAACATTATTTTCACTTGTGTTAGGACAATTTTCCACAATGTTAATAAAAAAATCCTTCTGTGTGTGTGGAATGTACTGCAAAGTGCGTTTTAGATCTTCAATCTTCTTTATATTGATAGGCACAGGACCATTGTATGCTTTTTGTTCTAGTAGAGTTGGAATAGCTGATCGGTTCCTTCTCAAATCAAATGTGCAAACTCGAGTTTGGTTTTGGATGAATGGGCGAGTTATCACACATCCTTTCCGATCCGAAGAATAATCGAATTCTAAGAATTGCGACACTAAAAGTGTTGCTTTTGATTCCGTGGGACCTGCCGAGATTGAGTTTCAACAGAAATAGCATCTCTCTTATAAAACTCGATCAGCTATTCCAAGTCTACCAGAACAAAAAGCATACAATGGTCGTGTGCCTATCAATATAAAGAAATTGAAATAATGCAAATTATTTAAAATAACAAAAAATTAAGGCAATTTAATAATTAACATTTTTAGAAATAAGTTTTTTGTGTCTCTTGAAAAATTAGCATGCTATGACATGTTTCCCTTCTTAATTAACCGATTCAATTTGGTTTTAAAAGAGTAACCATGGAGTTTCTTGCCGGTTCTTCTCCATAGGAAACGACCAACCCGAACCATGCATCTTTTCTCGACGTTTTATAAAGTGCCCATATTATGTGAAATAAATATATTTTGATTTTGATAAAATTCTTTTTAGTGTTTCGTACCTCAAAAGGAAAATACGGTTCCCTTAAGTATAGGATCATTACGTCCGTCTGTCTGTCTGTCTGTCTGTCTGTCTGTCTGTCTGTCTGTCTGTCTGGTATCGAGTTAAGATTAACATTCAAGTCTGCGGTCCCTTGCAGCCTGGTTAACGGCAGCCCTCTAAGAGTGAAATCCCTCGTGAGTCCGACTAGCACTTGGCCGGTTTTTCAGTTGTTGGCTGAACTATATTATAAAAATCCTAAACTATTCTCTATTCCAGACTGTAGTGTATCTATTTAATAGATATGTAAACACTGTCGCACACACAAGTGGTCGGGTAGCTGTCACGAATGTCAACTGTCAGTCATGACGGACGGCGCCGATGGCGGGAAAGTGACAAGGTGAAGCGGACCAGGAACGGGGACTTGGTTGTGTTGGTGAGCCTGTGATAAGTGATATATGTATAGAGTTACCAGCCCTGCTGGCAAATACTACACAAACAACTTTTGAAAGTTCGACTTTCTTGTTTGGAGCCTACCAGGAGGTTACCAGGTTATCAAGTCAACATTGTAAGTCTTTTATGTTGTAGATCTAGTTTTACTCATTTCAAACAATACAAATGACTAATACAACTACCTATCAGTCTGTTTAATTCCGTTAATGCATTCAGTAAAAAGCTGTTATTCTGAAATGTATTTATTTGTAATAATTAATAATAATAAACATAACAATATCATCTTCATCATCTGCCAAATATCGCAGTATTTGTGAACAAGTCAAATGTTACATAAGTTCTAATAATTAATTAATTGCCAATGTTGCACGGCTTCACTCCAGAACTGAAACAGATAAAACGTAATGTAGCTCGTATGAGTGGTGTCATCGTGGGGCGCATGCGCATGCGCGTCTCGAATCGTTTCTGTCTTCCACGATGGGGACGGTAGTTATACATATATTATACTGAACAGGCTTGCGTTTGGAAGGAGCTCACAATGGTCCGGAAACTGAGAAGCCTACAGAGAGCTTCGCCAGGTGGCTGTTGGCACAATACATGTGGACGAATAGCGCTTTGTTCTGGTTCGTGGAACTGCGAGCATGTGCGAGGTTACACTCGGCCGCACCTCTGCTCGTCGCCGATACAACGGGGATGGCAGACTACACTCACGACAACTAACTAACTGATAGCAAGACACCGTACACCGTACGCTACGCACCAGACTACCATCAAGGTCTTAGTGACCTGTTCGCTGCCCAGCGCGAACACGCCCTGGTAGACGCCCTCGTACAGCGAGCTGTACTTCGTGATGCTGATAGTCACCGAACTGTTTCCGGGCTGCAACAAATGTATATAATTACTATCCCACTTTAAAAAATCCTTTAAAAAATCCACATCACAGTTTTTTTGAAGTACCTATCTTCTCTGTATCGCCTCATCTCCAGACGTTTCCGAGCTAAAAGCTAAAGTCATACTTAGACTAAGACGTCAGTCTGGACGTATATGTGTACAGACGCCTGCACATCAAGCTACTACAATCTGTCAGATTACTTTGATAGAATTTCGACTTTATTTCTAAAGTTTTAGGTTCAAGGTTCATTGGGAAAAATTTACAGTTTCGGGTAGCTTGATGTGCAGGCGTCTGTACTATAGGCCCGTCCTCGGGAGTACATGTGCACTATAGGCCCGTCCACGAGAGTACATGTGCACTATAGGCCCGCCCACGGGAGTACATGTGCACTATAGGCCCGTCCACGGGAGTACATGTGCACTATAGGCCTATCCATGGGAGTACATGTGCACTATAGGCCCGTCCACGAGAGTGCATGTGCACTATAGGCCTATCCATGGGAGTACATGTGCACTATAGGCCCGTCCACGGGAGTACATGTGCACTATAGGCCCATCCACGGGAGTACATGTGCACTATAGGCCCGTCCACGAGAGTACATGTGCACTATAGGCCCGCCCACGGGAGTACATGTGCACTATAGGCCCGTCCACGGGAGTACATGTGCACTATAGGCCTATCCATGGGAGTACATGTGCACTATAGGCCCGTCCACGAGAGTGCATGTGCACTATAGGCCTATCCATGGGAGTACATGTGCACTATAGGCCCGTCCACGGGAGTACATGTGCACTATAGGCCCGTCCACGAGAGTGCATGTGCACTATAGGCCTATCCATGGGAGTACATGTGCACTATAGGCCCGTCCACGGGAGTACATGTGCACTATAGGCCCATCCACGGGAGTACATGTGCACTATAGGCCTATCCATGGGAGTACATGTGCACTATAGGCCCGTCCACGGGAGTACATGTGCACTATAGGCCCATCCATGAGGGTACATGTGCACTATAGGCCCGTCCACGGGAGTACATGTGCACTATAGGCCTATCCATGGGAGTACATGTGCACTATAGGCCCGTCCACGGGAGTACATGTGCACTATAGGCCCATCCATGAGGGTACATGTGCACTATAGGCCCGTCCACGAGAGTGCATGTGCACTATAAGCCCGTCCACGGAAGTACACGGAACTAAAACATAACTGACGACATGTGTACTATTAGGTTCGCTTCTGCCTCATCGTTTGGTGATCGCAGGCGCGTTGTAATAAGTGATAACAGAAGCACTGCGGCGCCACGTACCACGTAGTAGGCTTCGGAGCCGACAAACGTCTTACGCGCTGACGTGTCGAGCGGGAAGCCGTTCACGGTGACCTGGGAACACTCAAATACATAAATATCATCTCCATACTCAACAAAACGTCGAGCTTGGCTTCCGGTATATAATACCCGTATGCTGCACAAATGTGACTGTTGAAGTACTCGTTCCTGAGTTCTACACCTCAACGAATTGTATGCATATATGCGTCATATTAACGCGCTTCCTTAGGACTTTGCTACCGATCAATGAAGTGGGAAGGCATGGGCTTCCACACATGCGCGTGCGTCACACGTGTCAGCACTGCTCGACAGTTTGGTACAAAACACTTATAGTAAGCCAACATCTACAAGATCGTAAGCTGCAGCTGAGTCGGTTAGCGGACAATTGTTCACGACTAACGAGTCGATATTTGCTAGGTTACCCAGACGCTCTGCCCTGCGTGAATCGTATTCCACAGTGAGTGGCGGCCGATCCGGTGCACGGTGGCCAGATCGGCAGGCGCTTCACGTGACACGTCACAGCACTGGTTGACTGGGACCTATATATATGGCGGATGATGACAGACTCAGAGACGATAAGTGTGTGAAGTAGAGTTTACGCTCGTGAGGTTGCACGCAGACTGCTCGCACGTGAACTTGATGGTGTCGCTGAAGCGCTCATACTCAGACGGCGCGTTCGCCGATAGCGGCTTCTCATTGTACAGCGTCACCTCTGAAACACACGCGTCACATCACAGCCACGCGGCCACGGCATGCGCCACCCGCCACGCCAACGTATCTTATGTATTGTGTGCCAGTGCGCATGCGCATCGATCGCCACCGGAACTCCGGAAGTGACTGACAGCTGATGTGTGTACTGTACAGACACCCGTTGGACTCGTTTACGAATTAAAGCTAGCTAGCACGTTTTAAAGAAAAAGTAAACAAACAATAAAGTTCAAATAAGAAAATAAAACAGGAAACAGTATCCCAGACAGATTTTGAACATTAATTTTACGGATGGGAAATCATCAAATAACTTTCGGGAGAGAGGGGGCGTCACACTTGTACCGACTATACCCCACCCATGTTCGTTCTATTGCCCTTTACGTTCCGGGGTCTCGCTATCGCTGTCGAACAACCCGCAACCCCGGCAGCACTGTGACGTCTTCACGGACAACACGAATGAGAAGTTAACAGAAAAATATAAAACCTACTTGGCGCTGAAAATTATATTTTTTACTGATTTATTTCTTCTATAATATTATAAATTGTTATTTTGTTAGGTTATAGTTAATTATATAGTGCATGCTGTGGTGTCCTGTCAGTGAAGGAGTGCACCTACTCGTACGTGATACTATTGTCGTCCATACTTTAAGTTGAATGTGATCTGTGTACATGTTTTGTTGGAGATCCTTAATAAATAAATAAATCAGTAGTAGATCTTAGATGTTGTGCTTTTCCTATATTAATGGAATATCTCTCACAGCAAGCAAGTATTGATTGTTATCTGCTTATAGGCATCATAATCTAGTTCAGTAATGGCTCCAATCCCGTGCACGCGTTCGTACGAGCATCAAGTCGTCCACTCTACTCGTTTGTGAATCGTGATATCATTTCGTACATTCACTATACTGTTGTCTTGCACACAGTTATCTTCTATCACTTTAGCTTCGTGTGTAGTGGTGGCATGCACGACTGCCGGCCAACAGGGCTTGGCTTCGATTCTCGGATTGTCGGGTGGAATCTGGAGCAGTGCCCAGATGATGGCAATACGCACACACACACACACACACACACACACACATGGGACACAACATAGGTGGCGGAGTGCGAGTGTAGTGTTGGTAGTCGTCTGGCCAACCCTGCGCACAGTACACGGTGGACCGTGGACCAGTCAGACGTAGCCCGTTGTAACAAGGTAACCATCTACATTACTCACAGGCACCTGGAATACAAAACATATTGTACGTTTAAATACGAACAGAGACATTTTTGAAGTATTGCGTTTACCGAAAGTCACCGATACCGATAGTTTAGTGGTAGCTAGTTATACATTACATTATAGTAAGTGAAGTGAGTCCGCATTAAGGAGTATAACTGGATATAACCGGATATCTGGTACCAAACATTCGGCTAGCAGATTATAGAAACCGATTTACTGAGTATTATTCCAACAGCCTTAGATGCCAACTTAAAACAACCTAAAATCTTTAAATGAAGACTTACTTTGTGCAATAAAAAGTAATTTTCTGTACCATGCGTCACGCACTTTGAATATTCCAACGTAAACGCAAGCATTTGTGTCTTCGAAGCTGTAAAGTGAAATATTTTGTAGAGATAATTTTAATTAGTTTCTAGTTCGTGTGCTGATAATACGCAAATATAGTAAAAGCCTATGATCATAATTTCTTACTCTCTAATTTCTAGCTCTCGAGCGCTACTAAGTGACTTTTGTCCCTTTTTTCGTTTTGCCGTTGAGCGCACCCAAGTGACTTTTGTCCCTTTTTGACGTTTCTTCGTTCCAGTGCGATATGACATCATAATATATTTGTTTCTTTTTATCACACGATGTTTGAATGCTTTTTCTCTTTTCTACTCGAATCTTAATAATATTTTTCATGCTAAAAATACGACAATAGTTCCACAACGGATTTGACAGATTGAAAAAATAATGTCAAAGTCAGTCGTTGTTTTTCGCGCGCAGGCGGATGATTGTCGTGGTGTGTTTATTTTGTTTTCGGTTGTTTTGTGTAAGTGTTATTGTGTTAATTACGGTGTTATTAGACAATTAGAATATAGTGTTTGTGTGTGCAACCGAATTTTAACCTGAAGGTAAAGTAAATATGTTACTACTAAGCTTTTAAAAATAACCTTGTTCAAAATTCAAAAACAACTATAGTCATTGTTTACAGATTTAAATAAAACATTTAAAACTCAATGTAAACAAACACTTGATACGACTTGAAAGAGTCATTCATTAGCTTGAACAAAAACAACACTTGAGGTGACTCATGTTACGAATGAGTCACAAAAAATAAACACTTGTGGGGCTGCCATCACCTAAATTGCCGACCCCGGACAAACACTTCAAAAACCCCGGACATTTGGATGAAATTCAGTATTTATCCCGGACATCCCAGAAAAAAAAATAACAATAAAAATAAAATGTATTCATTTAAACAGCTTGTTTGCTAGTTATTTAACAATGTTTGACACAATCAACTTATACTACTGTTTAACAAATAAAATAGTCAACATGTCTCTTCTATTTATGAGGTAATTAAAAAAAAAAAAATTATAATTTTTGGTTTTTTAAATAGCAAATAAACTACATACATATGTCTCAAATTTTATGTCATATACCTATGTAGTTCCGTTGGGTAGGTTAAGTACCTATCCAAACCCTAAAGTATTCATAAATTCTAAATAAAAAATTGGTTGTTTGTAAAGTAGGTTTACGATCGAGATGTTTACGTGATAACGTCTTATTGGTGATATAAGTTATCACCAGTAGTGACATCTAAAATGAAATTAAGTACTAATTTAAAGTTTTTTTTTCGAGCCAAGTAACAGATGGCGCTACCATCTTTATGAAATGTCGCTTGTGAGGTTTTGGTGTGACACAAGTTTCTGAACATGTCACCCGACTAAAACGATTTTAAAGACGTTATCACGTCAAAAATGAGTAACAAGTTAAAATTATAACAAGATCAAAATCAACACAAAAAAAAATATTTTTTTACATATTTTGGTATTTTTCAGACTTTTTTTTTTTTGAATTTTCTTTAAAATATCTTTCTTTTCCAACAAGAATTTGTAAAAGTCGGAGCAACTTAGGTCCTTAAAATTATATTTAATTTTGATCAGAGAAGAAATCGTGTGTGTTCAATTACGAATGAATTTTTAACTAAGACTTGTTTAGATTTATCGCTTATCTTTTAATTAATTGGGAATCCCCTGACACCAAAAGTCACTTTTTGGTCAGTGGGTAGTCTTAGGGGTTTGCCAGCCCCGCCCGGGGGCTCCCCGGACGCTCTCTAAACTAGGACAAATCCGGGGAAACCCGGACGGATGGCAGCCCTACTTGTGACGTCAGCCATCTCGCGCGGTTTCCCGCCATTTTTTTTTGTAACCGGAGCGCTTGAAGCTATTTATAGAAAGTGGTGAGTGCACTCAAGCGGTTTAAAGATTACGAGATAACGTTCGTTGTTCAATTCTGGTTGCTCACCCAAAACGTTGGCGTACCTACGTGCGTACGTGCCATACTAGTCACATTATCATAAAATGTTCCGACCCACAAATACCGCGACACACACAAACAGAGGCGGAACCATTACTTTAATATCGGATGTCGGTAGCAACAACTCACTGAAACAAACTAAACTTATCGACTTCCAAAGGTCAAGTTATTTTTCATTGTTATCTTTGTATTGTCATCGTAATTGCACCAGAGCGAGCTTGTAAGCATCCCTTTTTTGTTAGCAGTGCTGTCTCAGTCGTGGTTGTGCGCCAAGGCCCCCATTCCGTCCACTTTTCGCAATTTTACAAGTCGCTTCACGTTTTGTTGAACTAATACCTAAATATTATTTCTTGCAAACAACACTCTCTTATTGTTCCATAATACACATGCGATCGTCATAATAATATAGCAAAAACAATTGGTTGTCTGTAAAGTCGGTTTACTGACGATAGTTGAACGTGA
The DNA here is from genome assembly GCA_905475445.1 of Ochropleura plecta. Taxonomy (NCBI): domain Eukaryota; kingdom Metazoa; phylum Arthropoda; class Insecta; order Lepidoptera; family Noctuidae; genus Ochropleura; species Ochropleura plecta. The sequence goes on from FR997751.1 coordinate 63,354, forward strand.
CAACGTCTTGAAAATACTGATGGAATGGTAGCATTTTTCAAAAGAAAAATTTAAATTTGGAAACATTAAAATTTTCGGTTGAAAAATAACCGCTAAGATAGAAGGTAAAATGTAACCTTCCTTTTTAAGGCGTCCTGGACTTAGAAAAAATTTCGGGGCACCCCGACACGGACAGTTTAGGTTCGTGTTAGGTTACTGTTGACCCTTGGAGTCAGAGAGAGAGGAGGCCCCGGAGGGGCCTCCGTCGACCTTACCCGGGCTATGTCAGCTAGATTAATTCCCTAACGAATAATTAATTCAAGAGCGAGCGAAGCGAGCGAACGAAGCCCCCGTCATCCCCTTCGTGTTAGGTTTTTCTTGCGTTTTTATGAATTTGACCTTTGACCTTGACCCCAAGGTTGACCTAGAGCGTTCCCGGCATTTCCTGTGTTTGAATAAATTTGACCTTTTACCCTGAGGTCAAGGTCATCGACCTTAAGGGTCCCCAGCATTTCCGGCGTTTTTATAAATTTGATCTTGAGTACAAGGTCATTGATCTTGGGGTCAAGGTCATCGATTTTGGGGTCAAGGTCATCGATCTTGGGGTCAAGGTCATCGATCTTGGGGTCAAGGTCATCGATCTTAAGGGTTCCCGGCATTTCCGATCTTAAGTTCCCTTAAGATCGATGACCTTGACCCCATTCCGGTGTTTTTGAAGTGAAAACTTCTTTAGCGGCGTTGAGCACTTTTTCTGTAATGGGTATAAAATCTTAAACTCGCATCAGGACACGTGACCTGATCGAAAAAGCGTAAGACGGATGGAGAGTAGACAGCTATCCCCTCTCTACGGCCGCCGACTCGCCACCAGTCAAATTTTCTCATTCGATTTTGAACTTAACCTTCAACATTTTATGGTTTAAAATCATTTAAAGAAATTTTTAAATGTTTCCAATCAACTTTGAACCTAATGCTTTAGGGATAAAGCTGACAAATCTATTAAATAAATTGCCACCCGCCGCGCGCCGGCGCAGCGCCGCGAAACCTAGTCCTCTGGCTGTCTTCATCGTCCTTAAGATTGTGATAGAACCGTGGTCTTTGGGGGATTCGCACCGTGCTAACTACGAAGGCAATTTACGTGCTATTTACAAACGTTACGTACCTGTAGGTATGTTAGTGTAGCTAAAATTCCGTATTTCCTTGCAATTTTATTGATTGACGCATAATGACAAGAGATTCTAAAATCAATAAGACAGTGTTGTCTTTGAGTTTGCAGCTTTCTTAGTATCTAGTAGCTATTAAAAGTACTTGTGAAGGCTTTTAAGATGCAAGCACAATCATGATAATAAAATAAAAAAGGAAATCGTTCAATCGCAATAAGTACCTTCCGAGTATTAAATTGCTAAACATTTTCACTAAGGCGTTTGTTGTTTGGTAAAATAAAGTTCAGTTTATTTAAAACCTGCTTTAAAAATAATTTGATTACAAGTATTTACAAGTAAGTTAAAAAGCACGAGTGTTATTGGTATAGGAAACCGATAAATTCTCAGCTAATTCTGTAGTAAGATCGAATGTGACGTTCCTGCTTACGTGCTTACTAAGCGCCTGTGAAAAGATGTATCGCACACATTTTTATGTGCGACAGATTACTTCCACACTTTTAATTACAAATTCTTTAGGCAGGATTCAATGATAACATAACATCCTGTAATCCCCGAAGGCTCAGGCAGGGGTGCACCGAATAGTACACCCACATTTCGCAAGTTATGTTTTAAGTCTTTTTATTCATTTATTTACTTCATTTATTTTTGTAATCACTGGGATTACAAAAATAAATTGAATAAATTGTCATGTTTGTGTACGATAGCGCAATAAATGAATATTGTATTCTACCACATAAATGATAGTACTTTTATACTAATAAAGCAATTGGTGCAAAATTATTCCCTAACCATTTCAAAATATCAAACATGCTCAACGTTAATAATCAAGTTTTCACTTCTGCCGGCACTCCCGGAGTGCACCCCGTCTTTTTAATTTGACCTTGAGGTCAATGTCATTGACCTTGGGGTCAAGGTCATCGATCTTAAGAGTTTCTGGCATTTCCGGTGTTTATTTTAAATTTGTCATTGACCTTGGGGTCAAGGTTATCGATGTTAAGGGTCCCCGGCCTTTCCGGTGTTTTTTTTATAAATTTGACCTTGGGTCAAGGTCATCGATCTTAAGGGTTCCCGGCATTTCCGGTATTTTTTATAAATTGATCTTTGACCTTGAGGTCAAGGTCATTGACCTTGGGGTCAAGGCAGTTGACCTTAAGGTCGTTCTCGGGTGTTTCCCCCACCCTAATACTCCCACATCCCACCGGATCCCGAAGGCTTGATTAGGCGTTGTTTTTGAGTAAAAATTTTCTGTCTTTTTTTCATAGTGCCCCGTTTCGTATACCACGACCTCAAGTCTTACATGGAACGCCTCAGAGCGAGGTAACGCCGCATGAGTCATGTTTTTTCGTGCGTGCAGCCGGCTCTAAGAATCGAATCAATCAAAAATCAAATTATAAGACGTTGTCACGTCAAAATGAAGTTATACATGATTGTTTTGGATTACGTAGGTAATCTTATAGGAAACATGAATCGTATAAGAATACGTAGAAGATGCGTTGCATTGCGCTCACCTCTGTAAGTTGAAGTGCACGAACTTGTCCGCGGACACGTGCTGCACGCGGCCGTCCATCATCGCGCTCTCGCCGCGGCACAGCACGTCGTCCAGGTCGCAGCCAGCACACTCGTACGTCAAGTTCTGCGCCACTTCAAGGCCTTCCTTTATGCTCATGAAGTAGGGCTTGACAACGATGACGGCTGCGGGGAGCGGGCAAAGCGGTTCAGGTTCGCTCCCATTTTGTATCAACCGATATTCTTTGTTACCAACCGACGGAAAATTATAACGCGGCCGGCACGAGACCACGCTGTCTCATCTGGCATCGTGTCCGACAGACGAGATCGAGGGAGATGCACGATTATTCATAGCAAAAAGAGTGCGCACTGCGCTGAGATGGTGATTACTTCTTTGGAACATCGGTTTTTATGAAAATACCATTGCAAAGCTTACTATAGATAACAAAGATAATTGAGCTCTATCGGCGGCGACTTCTTGTTACGTTCTTACTTATTTTAATCAAAAGTTACGTTAAGATGAACAAGATAAACGATTAAAACGAATCTTTGGCTCATAACTTTTAATTGCTTTTGACGTGACAACGTCTTATAATTCGATACAGCCGGCTGGCTGCACGCACGAAAAAAAATTGGTTGTCTGTAAAGTCGGTTTACTGACGATAGTTGAACGTGACAACGTCTTAAGAAAATACTGATGGAATGGTAGCATTTTTCAAAAGAAAATTTTAATTTCATTTGTTTAATAGATTTGTATGTATATAGAGAAGGAGGTAATTGGAAATCACAATGAAATTGATCAAGTTAGATTTATTTGTACGCATTGTCAATTTTTTTTTACAATTTAATAGTTTTTACAAGTATAAATGTGCGTTGAGCAATTTTTTTACAACTTTTAAACATGTGTAATATTTAATTTCTTACAATCTGTGTTATTCTGAAATAATTCATTAAAAGAATAAACAATTATTAAATTATTGTTTATAAATCTTACATTTAAAATTTGGAAACATTAAAATTTTCGCAAAATTTTTGTAATTTTTTAAAAAGCCCGCCTCAATGTGTTTGATATAGGAGAAAATGTTCCCTTTGACGGATGGCTGGTCCAACCTGTCATTTCAGACACGTTGTTGTGATATGTGAAAGATTTAATATTTATGTTTTAATTTTTTTAAATCATAGCTAATCTAAATTTACAATGCGTACAAATTAATCTAACTTGATCAATTTCATTGTGATTTCCAATTACCTCCTTCTCTATATGCATACAAATCTATTAAACAAATGAAATTAAAATTTTCTTTTCAAAAATGCTACCATTCCAACAGTATTTTCTTTAGACGTTGTCACGTTCAACTATCGTCAGTAAACCGACTTTACAGACAACCAATTTTTTTATTTAAGTAATAACTTTTCTGTTTGCGCACAGACAAAATTATTAATAATATAAAACGATATTATGATAAAAGGATGTACAATGTCAACCTGTCGACTGATACCGGCCGGGCGGCGGCGCGCGGCGCCCGCATTGTGTACTGTGTACGGACAACACATCGATCAGCTCAACCTTCGCGATTGTTAGCTACGCTTGAAAGAGCCTGCCTGACAGACAGGCAGACAGACAGGCAATGGTTACGTATCCTTAAAGAACAGTCTCAATTAAGTCATTAATTTAATCTAAGTTATACTTACATGAATTATTATCTGAAAATAAATACATAATTTATATATTTTCGTTAAATCCATTTAGTATATTTGACAAAGTAATTTCAAACACATCATTAGGTACTGAATAAAATAAACGTGATTTACCTAATTCTGTAAAATAAAAACACTTCATTAGTTGTTATCGGTATAACGTAATTGATTTATTTGAGTTGCGCAAGCGCAAACATTGCCCCAGTGGCAGCTGGCAGCAGTAGGTAGGTGTAGTGGCAAGTGGCGAAGGTCACGATCGATGATGGTGCCATCGTGCATCGTGCACGGTGCATCGTGCATCGTCCCTGGTGGATTCAGGATGGTAGTTCAGTCTCACTTACCGGGTGCTAAAATAACGTAAACAATAACGTACTTTTACTTCATCGGTTGTGTTTTGGAACAAATTAATTAGGAAGTTCCGCTCACAGTGGCGCATATCTATTAAATTGTGCACAGGAACATTGCAATATTGTGGCTTGGGGTATTTTGTCAGAATATTGCAAAGATATTAAAACAAACAGTGACTTGGAATGGAACGTTCTCGTATTATTTAAGAAAGTACTCGATTGGAACATATTTTCTGGAGTATTGAATGATTTGGGTCGTGCCGTTCTGGTAAATAATAATGAACTTACCTCTGATACTGATAGCTTTGAACTGCTCCTCTGAGCCTGAGACATTCACCACGAGGAAGTAGTCGCCGAAGTCGCGCGGCCGCACTTTGCCGAACGTGAACTCGACCACTTGACCTCTGCGCAAGTGTACAAGTTGTTTATGTGCCAACTTACTGTTTGATTCGTTTAAGTAACTCATTCTCGCGGCCAGCAGCTTGGACGAATCCAAGTTGCGAACTATGTCGTGTCGGTTCGGTTACAACGTCGCCGTCGCCGTCGCCGTCGATGTGTCGTCTATGTGGCTACTCATATCAGACGGGGTTGTAGTGGTGTCAGAAAGGGGAACAAACGTGGCTTGGGATCTGTGGAGGAGGGGTCCAGAAAGTAGATTGAAAATTACAGGAAATGTTTCACAAATACTGGAGTTGAGTCGATTTCAAGGAGCCAAATGTTGTAATTGTGTTGTGTGGGTGTGTGGGTGTGCGGGTTTGTAGATGTGCGGGTGTGCGGGGGTGCGGGTGTGCGTGTGTGCGGGTGTGTGGGTGTGTGGGTTAGAGATGCCACGAATAGTGAATTGGCCGAATACCGAATATTCGGCGAGTAAAATAACGTGTCCTGTTTTACAAGATTTGCTATTCGGATAGCAAAAAAGTGGCCGAATAGGCCGAATACCGAATAGTTGCCAAATATTCGTGGCATCTCTAGTGTGGGTGTGCGGGTGTGTGGGTGTGCGTGTGTGTGGGTGTGCGGGTGTGCGTGTGGTGGGTGTATGGGAGTGTGGGTGTGCGGGTGTGCGGGTGTGTGGGAGTGCGGGTGTGTGGGTGTGTGAGTGTGCGATTGTGCGGGTGTGCGGTTGTGCGGGTGTGTGGGTGTACGGGAGTGTGGATGTGCGGGTGTGTGGGAGTGCGGGTGTGTGAATGAGCGGTTGTGCGGGTGTGTGGGTGTGCGGGTGTGTGGGTGTGCGGGTGTGCGGGTGTGCGGGTGCGTGTGTGTTCTGAGGATACGTACTTTTCGGTCATGTTTTTCAAGTGGTACTTGGCGGGATAGAGGCTGTGCGTGCCGTCAGGGGCGTACAGGATGACGTCGGTCAGCGCGGACTGCTGACCGCTGACCTTGTACGTGAGTTCGGCGGGTGCGAGCCGCTGGCCTGGCAGCGCGTGCAGCACCACCGGCGTCAGCTCTATATGCCCCTGTCCTGCACACACATGCACACACATCGCAGCAAACACTAACATAATGTGTCTCAGTAGGTTCACTGAACCCCACGTGCTGCGGCCGGTGGGCCGGTGGGCCGGTGGGCCTGTGGGCCGGTGGGCCGGTGGGCCGGGGGGCTGCAGTGGCCGCGGAGTTTCGTGTGCGCCCGCGCTGTCCAAGAGACTACACTCTCCAGACCACTTCGCCAGTGAACAGTAAACAGTGTAACGACCGTACGCTGAGATGTACTGTAGTTTAATATAAGTGTCGGGTACTGTTGCTGCTAACCGCCGCCTTTTACTCACGTCTTAAACAGATTTAAGTGCAAATAAAAATCATTTTCATCCCACCATCTCGGAAAGAGTATTTTTAATCTTCAATATCTGAGTGGAAAAGCCGTTTTTATTCTCTAGAGGATAAAGTAAATTGAATTTAGAACATCATGTGCACTAAGTTTGTGAATTAAAAAAAACATTAAACCTATTTACTGCTACCTCTATGGTGCCGAATATATCATACAACTTTTTTTTTTATTTGTTAAAAACTCAGACTCGGAACCTTCTTGGTGTTCTTTTTTCAATTTGCTTTGTACGCGGTTCTTTACGCGGCATTTTTTCACGTCATGGTTAAACCTTATATTAACCACTCTGCACGACAGGATTTTGACATATGACACATCAGCTGAACCGGTGGGGTGACGCGAATTGTCATGAAATTCAAGATTTTTCATCAATTTACAGCATTCAATTTTGTTATTAAAAATAAATCACAGCGGCTGTTTCATACGATAAGTTTGAGGTTTATATTTCCAAAAACCTCATAAGGTCGATAAAACGGTGTCAATCTATTGCAAAATGTGTGTAAAATACATATTACTACACCCTTCCAAAAATTAGGTACTTTAAAAACGCTGGAAATAATGTACATACACAAGATAACCATTTGATAATAAAATCGAAAATCTAAAATAAATACAGTGACATTCCATCTGCATTCTTATTTTTGCTATTTTACATATAAATTAATAAAAAAACACGATACAAATCTCGACAAAAAATACTACAAAATGTGTTGCAATATGACATTTCTTAGTGCTGCCCGTAAAACTAAGTTTCATCATTACGATTAAAAAGTTGCATTCAACCTAATCGATAATCGTAATAGAGTAAACTTTAAAAAAAAGTTTTGGGACCATTGAGGAATTTACCTATGGAGGTGGCATAATATTCTACTATAGATATTATAGTTGTACAAATATCTATGATATCGACAATAAAAGAAAGGCAACAACATTTTGTCACGTGCTTTTTTATTATGCTATAATTATTTTGTTATGCGCCCAGATTTGAGGTACATTTGCTGTCAAACGGTTTCGCGGTAAAAGATTTTGGCTGTTTTCTTGAATGACGATAAATTAAAATGGCGGCCAATTTTGTAGGTAATGATAATTCTGTAGGTAGCCAATCAGGCAGCCCAGTCTGGCACAACCATACCGTACCGCAAAACCTAGAAAGCCATGCCTCCGCAGTAGAGCCTTGTTTTGAACAGACAGGGACTCCGTACACAAGTACACATTGGGGCTCTAAAATATTGACACTTAAAAGTATTGGTTGGATAAAAAAATTAGAAAGGTATAAATAAGGAGACCTTTGCGTAGCAGTAAGCGGTTCAGCCTATTAAAAACAGATCGGCTGAATGCGAGTCGGACTCACGCACCAAGGGTTCCGTACAAACTGACGACATAAACGGTCATTTCTTTTCTCTACGTAGACTTGGAGGGTTGCTTTTTTCACAGCTCCAAGGGATCACAGATTTGATATTTGAGTTCTGTTATTTATTATGAGGTACGGAACCCTAAAAAGTATTTTTAAATAGTGTATCTCTCTTTTTTGGAATTTAAGGACTTCTTTAGGAATTTAAAGGAGGCCTTCTCATAAACTTCTTTAGGAATTTAAAGGAGGCCTCCTTTAAATTCCGCCATTTATATCGGTCTTGCGCCACTTGGATGGGAAATCATCAAATATCCGCTTCTGTTAAACTTTTAACAAAAAGTCGTTGTCGTCTCGCGGCGCCCGACCCCTGTAGCGTCTGCCGCGGTGGCTGGCTTGGTTTGAGGTTCTCTCCTTCAAACATCACCATCTCCTCCGGGACAGAGCGGTGCTCCGCTCAAAAGAGCAGACTGCCTGTGTGCTCCAACGTGTCCTCCAGGCGATAGTCACATTGGTGACACCTGGGTGTTTCCTCCCGCCCGATGATGTGCAGGAACGTCCCGAAACTTTCGTGCCCGGTGAGGATCTGCGTCAGGTGGTAGGTGAGGATGCCGTGGCGCCTCACTTCCCCCGCTCTGGGCGGAGCGGGGGGCAGTGTCAGACCCGAAAGAGATACCGCGGCCAGTAAAAGAAGGAACATCGATCGGTGGACATTAGTCAGTAAAAGTCTGACACTCCCCCACGCTTCGCCTAGAGCGGGGGAAGTTATTTGATGATTTCCCACCCAAAACAAAAAAAAACCCGGTACCGGTACCGGGGTTTTTTTTCCATCTCAATTGTGGTCTCCCTCTAGGCCATTTTTACCCCAAGGCTTCCACTCCAAGAATACTATGGCCTACGAGCCATGTTTCAGGAAAGAATGAAAACGCTTTCCAAATAACTAATCCAACCATACTACAAACAATTTTGTCGAACAAAATATATTTTTTCTTGGCTGATTTTTTTTACTGTGCCTACCAAGATCATAATAAGGGCGTTCTATATTCAACCTTATTTTATTTCTATTTGCAATTCACATTCAAATAGTAGGTACAAAACCAAATTATTAATAAAATAGCAAATAAACATTTTAATATAAATTCGAACAGCGAGCGCATTCCTTATTTGAATTTTTATCTGAAAATAAAATTGGCGCGAATTTAGCCATAGATCAGATTCTACTGTTTGTTGTTGAGTCGGTTTTAGTGGCGTAAAAAATATTATTATCAATATTTATAGTATTTTACACGTATTACAAAATTATTCTTATTTTCATCTATCAATTTCTGATATTCCTTAATTTGATTATTCGAGTTGATTGATTTACAAGAAAATAATCGATTGAAATAATCGCATTTACACATCACAAAATAAAAAAAAAAAGAAATGGACGTCATTTTCGAAAGTGAATTTAGTAGTGGTTATGAATATTACGTGTTAATGGTCCTATTATTGCAAATTACGATAAGATCTGGGCATGTTCATGTTATTTATAATATTTGCAATGATATTTGTCTCATTTGTTATAGAATCTATTCGCGTCCGTGTGATATAATGTGGAATGAAAAATGTAAACAAGCACGATTGGCGCGAAACTTCGACTTTAGATTTCAAAATGTATCATTACCACTGCTAATTTAAGTTCAATTACGAATGATTTCTGCACGTAATAAAAGGACACGTTAATCAGGCCCAACAATGTGCAGCTTATATGTCCGAAAACCATTTTTTTTATGATTTTTAGCGTCGACCTACACTGCCATCAAAATGGCTATGATCGTAATTTACGCATTTGGATTTTATAAGACTTAATTAAGAAACTTGCTCAATAATTAAAGAACTTCTAATGACGTTTACTTATGAGATGTTTATTCTACTATCTTAATGAATGCACACCCATATTATTTTTTACCCAGAAAATAAAATATTTACAAAAATAATGAGGAGGTCGTATGACTTAAATGTTGGACCCCTTTCGGGGCTAGTACCGAGCCAGCGGAGGTTTGAATGTCGAGCCCCCGAAGGGGTCCGTACCGAACTATACGGTTAAAAACAAGAAACTTGAAAACAAGTGAAAAAACTAAAATGAGTGATTCTAGCGACGAGGAAGTTCGTTTGACGCCAACAGAATTGACTGAAACTGTTAATAATGCGCAAATGAGCTTTCTCCCTCAACAATCACGCGAGAAGTATTTAAAACAGTACGATATGTTCAACACGTGGCGACTAGCAAAAGGAGCCAAAACTTTCTCAGAAAACGTTTTTTTTTTGCATTTAGTCATTTCCTCGCTGAGGTGGAATGAAAAGTTACGTGTTGCACTCGAGTGCAAAGATTTTTCACCTCGTGCTCATTTTAAAGGAGACGACTAAAAGTGGGCCTTTATTCCGAAGAAATTTGAACAGCAATATGATATACCTTATTAGAAAGCTTATTTATTATGCTACTCGATTATATTTAAATATGATTTTTTCAGCCCCCCGTTTTTGTAAAAAACTGAAAAATGTATTAGTAAAAACAAAACGCACATTTTGTTTTATTTTGGTTTTTGAGACATATAGTTATTTAAAATGGTTCATGAAATTGAATTTTCTACTTAATACTTTTTGATCTTATGATGATTTAAGCTACAGTAACATGCAATTGAGACAAAAATATTTATTATCATAATATTGCAATATCAAAACGAGGCAGAAAAGACAAATTCGTAAATGTCAGATTGACAATTTGTCAAATAATCGACTTGACGTCAGTTGTCGTTTGACATTAAAATAAATTGTTGATGGGAAATGCAAATTACAATCAATATTATATAATTCCAGATTGAAATGAGCTTTATGATTACCACAAGGCGCAAAGTACTTCATTGCGCCGAAATAGTCGACACCGGCTCAGTTGCTGAAAGGATGTTTATCTAGCACACATGCATACTTATTATTCCCTTGGTAAAATCCAGTAGGATTCATTAAGGATGAAATAAAAAAGGTGCAAACTATCTTGAGACTGCTAGGTATCAGAAACCCAAGCTGCTTGTAGCTTTATCCCTCTGAATAAAGTGTTTTAACTCGGTTAAGTTGGTAAAAGCCAGAGGACATTTTGTTTTACAGAGTTCAGATGGCAGTAGCCCAGTAGGTCCATGTAAAATACTAATATTCATGATGAACATGTGAAGTCTAAAGAAAAGAAAGTGTTCTATTTTTCATTTTTATATGTCCATACTTAAACTATAGTGGTCATCATTGCATAGGGATAGAAGTAGGTAATAAAAACAGGTTAATAATTATTTGTGCTTTATTCATCTTCTTCATTTTCTATATCGCCCCGTACTAAAATATTATCTAAGAAACTGGCAGGTGGGTGAATTACGTTTTCCTGATGCAGCGCCCATCCCAAGTACCAAACAATAGTCATAACATGGGCACGGCTCCCAATAGTATGTTTCCCTATAATACAACTGCAATAATATTGTGCAATACGTTGACACCAATCTGTACTCCGACTATTTAAATTCAACAATATATATTTTATTGCTTTGGTGGCGTGACCTTAATCTTCCTCTTAATAAAAATGAATTATTTAAATGCTCTAGGCACAGCAAACAAACAGCTGGTCTATGCCACAACAAATCTAACATATCTTCTATTTGCAGTTTGTTGAAACTGTGGAATATCCCAGTTATATAACATTAAATGTTCATGTCATACTCTAGCATTGTCAGAAATATATTTTTAAATTGAGACAAGATTGATCTTTTTAAATAGTGAGGAACTCTAATGCGTTCAGGGTTCACACAGTCTGGTGCAAAACAGTGGGATGCTGTGTCTGATGTGCGAGCATATGAAACTAAATTAATGGTATCGATTGGTGGTCCAATGTTGGACATCTGATCAGCCCAAGATTCTGTTTCTGAGCTTGGCACAGTTATTGAACTTGGTGCAGGAACTGAGTCAACATTCGGTTGTTCTGGAACTGACACCTCATTTACTTGGACTGGGACCACTGGCACTTCAAATTCCATAGGTACAGGAGGTTCCGTTTGTAACCGGGGTATATTATGATAAGTCCTCATCCAGCAAGCAGTACATTCCCAAGCTTCATCTGGGACCTGTTAATAATTGAAATGAATATATTAATAAAACAAAAGTCTATTATTGTGTAAGCAAAGTAATAACAACTAATGATCTTATTACCTGTCGGGAAAATATTTGATTTTCTATGTAATTTCTCACATGAGATCCCTCTAATAATGTGCGATGTCATCTTCCTGTGCGTTGACCCAATGTAATGCCACAAGATATGCATACAAGTATGTGTGAAACCAGTCTGATGGTGGGATTTTTAGTGCGATTATTGGCTTCTTGTGCAGATAGGTGAACACATGCTTGGCAGAACCGGTCGTTATCACTAATCTGTAAATCAAAATAATAATTCTATTATGCCATTTATTTAATAACTCAGTGATTGAAATAAAATCTATTTAGTGAAACACTAATGTAAGAACAACTATATATTTTATGTCTAAAATAATATTTAACACTACAATACGTCTGAAGAAACTTATTTTACGTCATTCCACAATGGAATGGACCCCGGAACAAAGCAAGACAGTTTTTGATAGGGTTGGCCTTCAAGTCATGAGTTTTTTAGTATTGTGGATTCGAACTTTCACAAAATAATGCTAATGGTTACTAATGTAGGCATTCAAAGCCTTGTTTGTGAATAAAACAATTAATACTTCTAGTCGATTAAAGAAAGATAATAACTAACCTCACGTCCGCACCATTCTTCAATAATCAAAGCTAGCTCTGGGCTCAGTTCTGCAGCATAGTATTTATAATGACCTGACGTCCTCAGGTTGCAAGATAACACAGCAATTAACACATACAGCCATGGTTGTCGAACAAACGATAGTCCAAATCGCAAAGAATATCAGTCCAGTTAACACAAGCGGTAGGTTGTTCACTAAAGAGGGTTCGGAGTCCGTAGAGCAGATGCAAAGGTCAAATGGAAGTAAAAGCACACCAGCACGATAACACTCATGATCACAACGCGGTAAATACGATGTCGGAAAGTCGTCAGATTGTTTTGTTTACATTTTGTTGTCGCCACCACAGATAAATATATAATTAAGAATAAGAATAATTTATTTAAAAAAAAAAAAAAAAAAAAAAGTAGATATTACAAAAGTACATTTAGGTGCTGTAGTGTAATTTCTTAAACAATTTTAATTAGCGCTTATAAATAAACTATGACTTAAATATATTAACAGGTGCAAGTAACGAAAATGTCGAATTCAAATGTTAGGTAGCGACCTGCCTGATCTAGGTTTATTTAAACCTGTGTTTCAGGCCATCACTTACATTGCATCATATAATTAGGACAGTAAAAGTTTTGAAATTAAAGTAAATCTATTAACAACTATAACAAACACACCACATATCACAGATATACAAAATATACCGTCATGGCAATTGCTACAGGGTTGCTAGCCCTTTAAAATAATGTTTGTAGGGTTACAAGCTTATATTTTTTCAACTTCGTTTTATAAATAAACGGCGGCCTGTAAAATCTTATTTAATGCCTCAAAAATTCAAAATAATTACGCTCTTTCAACCCGTATAGGTCAGCTTGCTGTTCAAATTTAAAATTATTTTAGGTCCAAGCCCCATACATTTGTTGAACGTCTCCTTTGAAAACATTAAAATTTTCGGTTAAAAAATAACCGTTAAGATAGAAGGTAAAATGTAACCTTCCTTTTTAAGGCGTCCTGGACTTAAAAAAAAATTCTGGGCACCCCGACACGGACAGTTTAGGTTCGTGTTAGGTTACTGTTGACCCTTGGAGTTAGAGAGAGAGGAGGCCCCGGAGGGGCCTCCGTCGACCTTACCCGGGCTCTGTCAGCTAGATTAATTCCCTAACGAATAATTAATTCAAGAGCGAGCGAAGCGAGCGAACGAAGCCCCCGTCATCCCCTTCGTGTTAGGTTTTTCTTGCGTTTTTATGAATTTGACCTTTGATCTTGACCCCAAGGTAAATGACCTAGAGCGTTCCCGGCATTTCCTGTGTTTTAATAAATTTGACCTTTTACCCTGAAGTCAAGGTCATCGACCTTAAGGGTCCCCAGCATTTCCGGCGTTTTATAAATCGATCTTAAGTTCCCTTAAGATCGATGACCTTGACCCCATTCCGGTGTTTTTTAATTTGACCTTGAGGTCAATGTCATTGACCTTGGGGTCAAGGTCATCGATCTTAAGGGTTCCCGGCATTTCCGGTATTTTTTATAAATTGATCTTTGACCTCGAGGTCAAGGTCATTGACCTTGGGGTCAAGGCCGTTGACCTTAAGGTCGTTCCCGGGTGTTTCCCCCACCCTAATACTCCCACATCCCATCGGATCCCGAAGGCTTGTTTAGGCGTTGTTTTTGAGTAAAATTTTTCTGTCTTTTTTTCATAGTGCCCCGTTTCGTACACCACGACCTTACATGGAACGCCTCAGAGCGAGGTAACGCCGCATGAGTCATGTTTTTTCGTGCGTGCAGCCGGCTCTATCGAATTATAAGACGTTGTCACGTCAAAACATGACTCATGCGGCGTTACCTCGCTCTGAGGCGTTCCATGTAAGGCTTGAAGTGCAAGCGAGAGCGCGGAACGAGCGACAAAGAAGCACAATCGGCCTTTGCGTTCGGCAGCGTTCGACATCCGTCTCTCTCGTACTTGAGTGAGCGATGCGTCTGCGTGGACAGCTGCTATACTATAGTACATTTACATGTTTTGATCGAGTATCAAGTGCAGTGAAAAGTGAATGTGGTGTCAATTGTTTATAGCAACAAATGATAATGATAAATCATGTTTATTTTGCAAGTAGGTTTTCACAAACACTTTTACACGTCATTTTTTTTTAAACGAGATGAGGCCGGTGTTTCATATAGTCGGGTATGAAACACCGGCCTCATCTCGTTTTGAGAAGAAACAGCCGAAACAAACTCAGAGGTCATAGTCTCTTTTAAGGTCCAGACAAAATAATCTTGGTCAACTTACATGAGGACCATGCAGATAGTGTCTGAAATGGTCTTTTTAAGAAAGCACCACACAGATTGAGTGGACCTGTCCAGTCAGTGCAAGCATTTGTCAGTTATCGTGTAGCTCAACTCATAACCCAAGGAGCTCAACGACACGACGAACAATACCAAAAAAAGGACATTTGTGTAGGTCGCTTATAGTACTCAAACTGCCAGACTATCGTCAAAAAACAAAGTAAATAAAAGAAATGATCCACATGGTCTTCACATTCACAATAAACAAATAAAAATAAAAAAAAATACAAAATTAAATTAATGAGATCATAATGAAATCATAAAATGTCATAAATTAAAATAATAAGGAAAATAAAATGTCACAAATAATAATAATAAAAAGAAATGTAAAAATAAAAAAATTAAACAAAGTAATGTCAAATTGTATAAAATAAAGGAATAAACAATAAATAGGTGAAACAAAGGAAAATTTTGACACTCACAGAGCAAATTAAATTGGAGCAGCTTAATCCCAAGCCTTTTTATCTTCAAGGTAATGATTCATATTATAGTAAGCTTTCAGATATAGCTTACGTTTTATAAAAGATTTAAATTTATTGAGGCTTGGTGTTTGAATATCGCTTGGTAGTTTATTATAATAACGTATACATTGGCATGTGAACGTACCCCCTATTTTTTTGAGCCTCGTTGCAGGAACAACAAATTTGTGTTTGTTCCTTGTATTTATGTCGTGGATATCACTGTATTTTTTAAACAATTTTATATTTTTATGCGCGTACAAAAGGTTTTCGTAAATAAACTGAGAGGGCACAGTTAGTATGATAATCTCTTTAAATTTTTCTCTGAGGGAGTGTCTAGGACTTAATTTATACATTGAACGAATTGCCCTCTTTTGCAAAATAAAAATTGTCTGAATATCGGCGGCATGGCCCCACAAGAGAATACCATACGACATCATACTGTGGAAATAACTAAAATAAACTAAACGGGCTGTCCCTAAATCAGTCAAATCACGAATTTTTTTAACGGCGTATGCTGCAGAGCTAAGCTTTTTTGACAACTTATCTATATGAGGGCACGATAATTACAGCGATAAAGGTAATGATTCTTTCGATATTAATTATATATTGTCAAATATTCGTGCTTTCATCATTAAAATGAATAGCATCGGTCCGCTAGTGCAGCGATTGATTTCACGATGAGAAAAAAATCGATGGCTTTACTATTCAATCGAAATAACGAGCATAGCTATGATTAAAAAAAAATAAAACATTAATATTAAATCTTCCGCATATCACAACAACGTGTCTGAAATGACAGGTTGGACCAGCCATCCGTCAAAGGGAACATTTTCTCCTATATCGAACACATTGAGGCGGGCTTTTTAAAAACTAGATTTACGAAAATTATAATGTTTCCAAATTTTAAATGAAAGATTTATAAACGATAATTTAATCATTGCTTATTCTTATAATGAATTATTTCAGAATAACACAGATTAAAAGAAATTAAATATTACACATGTTTAAAAGTTGTAAAAAAATTGCTCAACGCACATTTATACTCGTAAAAACTATTAAATTGTAAAAAAAAAATTGACCTAATTGTATTTATGCGTACAAATAAATCTAACTTGATCAATTTCATTGTGATTTCCAATTACCTCCTTCTCTATATACATACAAATCTATTAAACAAATGAAATTAAAATTTTCTTTTGAAAAATGCTACCATTCCATCAGTATTTTCTAAAGACGTTGTCACGTTCAACTATCGTCAGTAAACCGACTTTACAGACAACAATTTTTTTTATATACATTTTGTCATACGGCATGCAAAATTACTTAATTTAAAACAGTCACCAATGTGCACTAAGTACTATTAGTAAGCATTATTTCTTGACAACAATTGAGACAATAGCATAATGACATTTTCAACCAATTATAAATGATATAAAATAATACACAACATCAACGTACAAAGTAACACCTACGTATAAAGGTACACATTCAAGTGAAACTTGGTGAAATGAATAGTATTGTCTGTGCAAGTACTTACCCATGGTTAGTACATTCGTCATCCTTTGATAAGGCGGTCCGTTGTTCTGGTTTGTACATTCGAACCGTACGTAATAGGTGCGGAGGTCTTCTTCGTGCAGCGGCTGGAACTTGAACGAGGCCTTCACGTACTTGCCCACTACTTCCGCTTGTAAAGTGATGTGCTCGTAACCCCGTATACGTACCTG
Source organism: Ochropleura plecta (assembly GCA_905475445.1). Classification (NCBI taxonomy): domain Eukaryota; kingdom Metazoa; phylum Arthropoda; class Insecta; order Lepidoptera; family Noctuidae; genus Ochropleura; species Ochropleura plecta. The sequence continues at coordinate 80,529 of FR997751.1, forward strand.
AAACAAACACGTGTTCTTGATTGCACACACAATTTCAAAAATACTACAACATACGTTCAGTTAATTAACTTGCAAACAAATCCATTGAAGGCTACCCTCACTACCCGGTCTACCCAGCCCTTTTTTTGGGGTGGGTAATCATCAAATAACTTCCCCCGCTCTGGGCGGGGCGGGGGGGAGTGTCAGACTTTTACTGATTAAAACCCAACCATGTTCTTTCTATTGCCCTTTACGTTCCGGGGCCGCGGTATCTCTTTCGAACAACCCGCAACCCCGGCAGGCGGTGACCCTGGCAGGCCCCTCTGCTTTGCTGACATCTCTTTGAGGCGCGCGTAGAACACTAAGGGTTGGACCACATCTGGCAGCACGGAATCGCATTTGTTCCGCCTGTGCTATCACGTGCTGCAGTATGCTGCCGCATGCGGCCGCGCGCTGTCGCATATCGCAGACAGAAAAGACGATCGCACGCGTCAGCATGCTGCAGCATGGGTGACATACTGCCGCGTTCTTTCATGATCAGTTTAGTTTCAAGCGCGAGATGGATAGGACCACGGAAGAGAGAGCAGTGATTCTAGCGTGTATTTTGTTATCGGCGGTGAAAGGATGCGTTAGCATGCTATAGCGCGCTTCAGCGTTCCGGAGTCTCCCTGCCGACCATTGCATTTTGTCCGTGATGCCGATCGCCTCGAGGATTCCGCCGCGTGCTATCGCATTATGCTTTCTGTCTCGGTCTAGCAAATGGCAGTTCTAAGCGACAGAAAGAGAAAGGGCGACGGAAAAAGGCGATTCCGTGCTGCCAGATGTGGTCCAACCCTAACGCGCCGTCGACACGACCTGTCGTCAATAGACGGACGGACGGTGAGCTAACTACCCACCCCTCATTCCGGCATTTAGTTAAGTAATGAAACATACCCCTCGTCTCGATATGCGTATCTGAAATATAAATAAAGAGGATTAATTAAATGTTTGTTGGTAGTACATATATAGAATTCTGTGAGGACAGAATTCTATATAATGTACTACAGTTTCAGTCACTGCCTTAAGGATCTACAACACAAACCTCTAAAAAATAAGAGAAAATTATCTCGAAATATTATCCGTTTACGTTTTGTACAAGTAAGTAAGTAGAATATTATAATAAGAGCGTCGTTGCTTCGGGTGACTCTTTTAAATCATAATATGTTGACAAGATCACGGGTGCATCATTCATTTTGAAATTGTACAAACATTTATGCAAGAAAAACGTCTCTTAAGGACGCTTTCACATTTTTGACGCGCTCAAGTTTAGGTATCCTAGTCGCAACACAACAACATTAAGGGCACGCACACTTAGAACCGCTCACTCGCTCAATTTTATACTTTAACGTAACTAATTTTGATACTTGAAGATATTATTTAATTTTTTCTAGTATTTATTGATCAGTAATTCTAATTATAGTGCAATACATTGGTACCTACTTAGTCCAAAACTGGCCGTAAATGAAAAAAATAGGTGGTTACCATAACGTTACGTGAAATAACCACCCGTTGTACATGTAGCGGCTTGGTAACCGCGATTTGTTGCGTTGCATATTTAATGAAATATCGGGACGCGAGCGGACGGCTCGACAGTCGCTTACAGTACACCGCCCTGCCTCTACACATACCTAGTACGTAGTTAAATATAACGAAGTATTGTGAAACCTGAATTAAAGACGTTTATTATGTTAAAGTCACATTTCATTTAAGCATCTCCCTACACTGGGAAACGCACAACACTAGTGACACCGACGTGATCAAATGTATAAGTGACCGCAGAGTAAGCGACACAGGGAAACACGCACAACACTGGTGACCCCGACGTGATCAAATGTATAAGTGACCGCAGAGTAAGCGACACAGGGAAACACGCACAGCACTGGTGACCCCGACGTGATCAAATGTATAAGTGACCGCAGAGTAAGCGACACAGGGAAACACGCACAGCACTGGTGACCCCGACGTGATCAAATGTATAAGTGACCGCAGAGTAAGCGACACAGGGAAACACGCACAACACTGGTGACCCCGACGTGATCAAATGTATAAGTGACCGCAGAGTAAGCGACACAGGGAAACACGCACAGCACTGGTGACCCCGACGTGATCAAATGTATAAGTGACCGCAGAGTAAGCGACACAGGGAAACACGCACAACACTGGTGACCCCGACGTGATCAAATGTATAAGTGACCGCAGAGTAAGCGACACAGGGAAACACGCACAACACTGGTGACCCCGACGTGATCAAATGTATAAGTGACCGCAGAGTAAGCGACACAGGGAAACACGCACAACACTGGTGACCCCGACGTGATCAAATGTATAAGTGACCGCAGAGTAAGCGACACAGGGAAACACGCACAACACTGGTGACCCCGACGTGATCAAATGTATAAGTGACCGCAGAGTAAGCGACACAGGGAAACACGCACAACACTGGTGACCCCGACGTGATCAAATGTATAAGTGACCGCAGAGTAAGCGACACAGGGAAACACGCACAACACTGGTGACCCCGACGTGATCAAATGTATAAGTGACCGCAGAGTAAGCGACACAGGGAAACACGCACAACACTGGTGACCCCGACGTGATCAAATGTATAAGTGACCGCAGAGTAAGCGACACAGGGAAACACGCACAACACTGGTGACCCCGACGTGATCAAATGTATAAGTGGCCGCAGAGTAAGCGACACAGGGAAACACGCACAGCACTGGTGACCCCGACGTGATCAAATGTATAAGTGACCGCAGAGTAAGCGACACAGGGAAACACGCACAACACTGGTGACCCCGACGTGATCAAATGTATAAGTGACCGCAGAGTAAGCGACACAGGGAAACACGCACAACACTGGTGACCCCGACGTGATCAAATGTATAAGTGACCGCAGAGTAAGCGACACAGGGAAACACGCACAACACTGGTGACCCCGACGTGATCAAATGTATAAGTGACCGCAGAGTAAGCGACACAGGGAAACACGCACAACACTGGTGACCCCGACGTGATCAAATGTATAAGTGACCGCAGAGTAAGCGACACAGGGAAACACGCACAACACTGGTGACCCCGACGTGATCAAATGTATAAGTGACCGCAGAGTAAGCGACACAGGGAAACACGCACAACACTGGTGACCCCGACGTGATCAAATGTATAAGTGACCGCAGAGTAAGCGACACAGGGAAACACGCACAACACTGGTGACCCCGATGTGATCAAATGTATAAGTGACCGCAGAGTAAGCGACACAGGGAAACACGCACAACACTGGTGACCCCGACGTGATCAAATGTATAAGTGACCGCAGAGTAAGCGACACAGGGAAACACGCACAACACTGGTGACCCCGACGTGATCAAATGTATAAGTGACCGCCGAGTAAGCGACACAGGGAAACACGCACTACACTGGTGACCCCGACGTGATCAAATGTATAAGTGACCGCAGAGTAAGCGACACAGGGAAACACGCACAACACTGGTGACCCCGACGTGATCAAATGTATAAGTGACCGCCGAGTAAGCGACACAGGGAAACACGCACTACACTGGTGACCCCGACGTGATCAAATGTATAAGTGACCGCAGAGTAAGCGACACAGGGAAACACGCACAATACTGGTGACCCCGATGTGATCAAAGGAGACGACTAAAGGTGGGCCTTTATTCCGAAGAAATTTGAACAGCAATATGATATACTGTAAGGCTTTTGTTAAAAAAGAAACCACTCGTAAGACCGTGAGAGATATAATTATATTTAAAAAGTCCTTTTCGTTACACAAACACTACTCAAAAGTACAATAATATCACCGACACTAATAACAAAACAAAGTTAGACGCGACCGCCCGATGTCGGTTCCGAGATGGAAGCCGACCGTGCAAGCCGGAGTGCGCTCAGCTGCCCGTAACCCGTTCCGAGGTGGAAGCGTGTCCGTGCGAGCCGAACTGGGGTAATTCCGCTCGTAGTAATCGCTGCACCCCCGCAAGGGGGTGCGGCTGGCGGGGTATGGACTGGGTCCGTGGTCCCGCGGTGTCACTATAGTGCCCGTAACAACGGGCACTCTCGTTTGGGTGCCTTTTTAGGCGAGAGCCTGCCGGCAAGCGCGCAGCACGCGACTTGCCTGTGAGTGATTGCTATAAGTATTTCGGTAGGAGCGCCACGGTACTATGTAAACATTACATAGTAGTAACCGCTTTCTTCACGCCACCTCGGCGGTCTGTCACCGCCAGGTGAGACCCTCGGTTACCCGGGGGAGGCCCGGCGGGTGACGACCAGCGACGGAGGTGACTCAGGCGCTCGCTACCGAGGCAGGGGGCCCCCGTCCGGAGACGCTTTCAGGTCGAGCCGAGCACGATCCGGACTAAGGGGCCGAGTTGTGTGTGTGTGAGCGGTAGTGTGTGGTAATTTGCGGCGCGCGCGGTCTTTTATTTCGTTCGGCCGCGGAGGTGGCGTCGTCGTGCGCTGGAGTAGGGCTCGGTGGGAGGTGCGCGGTCGGGTGCGCGCTCATGCTATGACGTCGTGCTACAATACCTTATTAGAAAGCTTAGGTATTTATTACGCTACTCGATTATATAAGGCGCTATAAAAATATCTGCCACGGCCGTGGCAGATATTTTTGCCAATGGGAGACAGTATTGTGTTTATAGATTACAATAGTAAAGAGCTTTCGTACCCCAGAACAGTTATGTAATACAATTTGAGAAAATAAAATAGTTTAATAAACATTGGCTCTACTCTGCATAACGTGGTTCACAAATTACGCGCGATGTGTCGCTTCGTCAATGAAAACAACTGCTGTCTCTTTCCATCTGTTTTGTGAATGAAAACTGCGATGTGAGCGTTATGAGCGCTAACAGGCGGACCGATTGAGATATCGCGTTTATTTCACTAACAGCGATATTTCCATTCGGAACGGCTCTTGACAGTTATCTACACTTCCCCTAATGTCACATTTGATAGTAACATTCACACTTCACAGTGATATCGCCTTGGAGCGTGGGCACTGTTATCGCAAGATGGCGTCGATAGTGACGTCATGAATGACATTAAGATATCGTTGATATCGCGCTCACGTCCATTCAGTACGAGTTTTGTCGCGCTTACATCGATTATAGCGCTACACGGAACGCAGTGCTAAAATCAGCTGACTAGTGTTTTAAAAGTGCAATTACTTACCAGTTACTGCATCCTTCCAAAAAATTGGTTGTCTGTAAAGTCGGTTTACTGACGATAGTTGAACGTGACAACGTCTTTAGAAAATACTGATGGAATGAATTTTAAATTTGGAAACATTAAAATTTTCCGTTGAAAAATAACCGCTAAGATAGAAGGTAAAATGTAACTTTCGTTTTGACGTGACAAGTGACAACGTCTTATAATTCGATAGAGCAGGCTGCACGTACGAAAAAACATGACTCATGCGGCGTTACCTCGCTCTGAGGCGTTCCATGTAAGGCTTGAGGTCGTGGTATACGAAACGGGGCACTATGAAAAAAAGACAGAAAATTTTTACTCAAAAACAACGCCTAATCAAGCCTTCGGGATAAGGTGGGATGTGGGAGTATTAGGGTGGGGGAAACACCCGGGAACGACCTTATGGTCAACGGCCTTGACCCAAAGGTCAATGACCTTGACCTCAAGATCAAAGATCAATTTATAAAAAATGCCGGGAGCCCTTAAGATCGATGACCTTGACCCAAGGTCAATGACCTTGACATCAAGGTCAAATTTATAAAAAAAAACCACTGGAAAGGCCGGGGACCCTTAAGATCGATAACCTTGACCCCAAGGTCAATGACCTTGACCTCAAGGACAAATTTAAAATAAACACCGGAAATGCCAGGAACTCTTAAGATCGATGACCTTGACCCCAAGGTCAATGACATTGACCTCAAAGTCAAATTAAAAAACACTGGAATGGGGTCAAGGTCATCGATCTTAAGGGAACTTAAGATCGGAAATGCCGGGATCCCTTAAGATCGATGACCTTGACCCCAAGATCGATGACCTTGACCCCAAGATCAATGACCTTGTACTCAAGATCAAATTTATAAAACGCCGGAAATGCTGGGGACCCTTAAGGTCGATGACCTTGACCTCAGGGTAAAAGGTCAAATTTATTAAAACAGGAAATGCCGGGAACGCTCTAGGTCAAATACTTTGGGGTCAAGGTCAAAGGTCAAATTCATAAAAACGCAAGAAAAACCTAACACGAAGGGGATGGCGGGGGCTTCGTTCGCTCGCTTCGCTCGCTCTTGAATTAATTATTCGTTAGGGAATTGATCTAGCTGACAGAGCCCGGGTAAGGTCGACGGAGGCCCGTCCATAAATCCGTCCAAAAATTTCGGGGCACCCCGACACGGACAGTTTAGGTTCATGTTAGGTTACTGTTGACTCTTGGAGTCAGAGAGACAGGAGGCCCCGGAGGGGCCTCCGTCGACCTTACCCGGGCTCTGTCAGCTAGATCAATTCCCTAACGAATAATTAATTCAAGAGCGAGCGAAGCGAGCGAACGAAGCCCCCGCCATCCCCTTCGTGTTAGGTTTTTCTTGCGTTTTTATGAATTTGACCTTTGACCTTGACCCCAAAGTATTTGACCTAGAGCGTTCCCGGCATTTCCTGTTTTAATAAATTTGACCTTTTACCCTGAGGTCAAGGTTATGGTTGATGGGTATGGTGTGTGGTGTAAATAAATACGTAACTCACGTTTGTTGAGGATTTATTGTCCACAAGTAAACACTGACACAGTCAACACATGTAGTTCAGAAGGCACAATAGAGAAATGTTCACAAGCACAAGCTTAAGCACAGTATAGCGTAGCGGAAGGATGAAAGTAGAAGAATGATAGACAGAGGAAATATACTTTAGATAAAAAATTAAGAAAGCAAAGCTAAAACGCGATACCGCGTGTTTATAAAATTGAGGCGACAAGCGTGCGCTCCGCGTCGAGGTAGGATCCTGACTGGTTTTGACCTTGCGCGGTGAAAGGACGTGCGCCCGCGCATCCATAGCCAGCTGTATATGGCTATGGATAGTTGTACGGATATCGGTAACTAGTGATGATGCTACGGTCGATAGTTTAATGATCATCGACTATCGATAATGAATTTATCGACCAACTGGTAAGGAACTATGTGTGATATAATGAATAAATATAAATTGTATTGTTATTTGTGAGTTTGTTTTGTAAATATTAGTTTTAAGTTTAATTTATAGATAAATATGTGTAAATAATTTAAATAAAGTGTACAGTTGCCTACACCACCCCCCTCCAGAGACCGTCAAGGGCGATAGAAGTCTGTAAATTTAACTCGCCTCCCAGAACGTGTTGTGTAACTTGGCGGCACTACTGTTGAGGGTTCCTCCACCTGGTCAGATAAGATAAAGGCAGGTTTCAGTCGGTCAATGGATACGGTCACTTCATTGTTTTTAACGATTATTTTAAATATCTTATCTCCTCTTGTGATGACTTTATATGGCCCAGAATAAGCAGGCTGGAGAGCACCTCGCAATGCGTCTTCACGGAGGAAAACGTGACTGCAAGTTTCTAGCTCCTTATAAACGAACACCTTGGGATTGCAGTGGCGGGAAGTTGGTACTGGCCGCAGTTTCTCGGCGAAATTTTTGAGCCTTGCAGTAAATTCTGATGTGTCTATTGTACCGTTGACCGTTGGCTCAAAAAATTCTCCGGGTAACCTTAGCGGCTCGCCATACAGCAATTCTGCAGAAGAGGCTTGGAGGTCTTCCTTAAAGGCAGATCTTACGCCTAATAAGACCCATGGCAAAGATTCTGTCCACCTATCGTTTGCATGGCAGACGATCGCGGCCTTCAGCTGGCGGTGAAACCGTTCTACCAAACCATTGCATGCCGGATGGTAGGCTGTCGTCCGCTTATGTTCGAATCCGGCTATCCTCGACAGACACTGAAACAAGGCTGATTCAAATTGACGACCACGGTCGGTTACGATGTCTGTCGGGCAACCGAACCGAGAAATCCAAATGGACAGCAAAGCTTTGGCCACAGTTTCTGCTGTAATGTCCTGTATCGGTACTGCCTCTGGCCATCGTGTAAATCTATCCACGGCGGTTAAACAGTACCGATAACCTTGGGAAAGTGGGAGAGGACCCACCAGGTCGATATGAATCTGCTTAAACCGAGCGCGCGGTAAGTTGTAAGTGCCGAGAGGGGAAGTCACGTGACGGTTGACTTTCGTCCTCTGACACGGTATACAAGCACGCGCCCAGTCCCTACAGTCTTTTCGCACGCCCGGCCATACAAAACGCTCGGCTATGAGCTTGGCCGACGCATTGGCCCCAGGGTGGCTTAAAGAATGCAAGCTATTAAATATTTGCCTGCGAAGTGGTTTGGGTACATATGGCCTAGAAGCTGAAGTACTGACGTCGCAGTACAGGGGAATTCGGCTTCCAGGAACATTAAATTTCTTGAGCTGCAGAGAAGAACCTTCGCTCAACAGCTTACAGAGTTCTGAGTCAGAAGCCTGAGCTTGAGCTAATTTCTCGAGGTCTACGGGGTCTACTAGCTCTTCAATTCGCGACAAGGTATCTGCAACCACATTATCCTTACCAGAAATGTGGCGGATATCTGTCGTGAATTGGGAAATAAAATCTAAGTGCCTATACTGCCTAGGCGAACAGTTGTTTTTCCTTTCGTTGAAGGCAAAACTTATTGGCTTATGGTCAGTATAGACTGTAAAATGGCGAGCTTCTAGCATGTGCCTAAAATATTTAATGGCCTCATAAATTGCTAGGAGCTCCCTATCATATGGTGAGTATTTCGCCTGTGAAGGGGCCAATTTCCTCGAAAAAAAAGCTAACGGCTGCCACGCGTCATCTTTAAATTGCTGCAGGACTGCTCCGATAGCCTTGTCGGAAGCGTCTGTAACAACAGCAAGCTTAGCGGTGCAGTCCGGATGAGCTAGAAGAGCAGCCTTGATCAGGCTTTCTTTGCAGGCTTCGAAAGCAGCTAGTGTGTCGCCTGTCAAGGAAATTGGCTGTGAACCTTTCACGGAGCCTGTTAGTAAGGCGTGTAGTGGGGCTTGGATCTCGGCTGCGTGAGGAAGAAATCTCCTATAAAAATTAACCATGCCCAGGAAGCCTCTTAGCTGGCGAACGTTGGTTGGTGGGGGAAAATCCTTGATCGCCTGAACTTTGGCATCAAGCGGCTTCGTACCGCTCTCGGTAATCAGGTAACCTAGAAACGTTGCCTCCTCCATACCGAAAACGCACTTCGAGGTGTTCACCAACATGCCATATTCCTTCAGCCTGTTGAAGACCTGACGTAGGTGATCCTCGTGCTCTTCTAGGCTTCTAGAAAACACGAGAAAATCGTCAAGGTAACAATATACGAAGTCTAGCCCCCTCGTCATTTCGTCCACGAATCGCTGAAAAGTTTGGCCCGCATTCCTAAGACCGAACGTCATAAAAGGGAATTCAAATAACCCAAAGGGTGTTGTGATGGCGGTCTTAGGAATGTCCTCGGGGTTGACAGGAATCTGATTATATGCTTTCTCCAAATCGAGCGTGCTGAAGACTTTACATCCAGCTATACTATGGGTAAAGTCATGGATATGCTTAATCGGATACCTGTCAGGTACGGTACGGGCATTTAACTTACGGTAATCGCCGCAAGGACGCCAGCCGTTGTTTTTCTTTGGGGCTAGGTGTAGCGGGGACGCCCACGGGCTCTCAGAAGGTCTAGCTGTACCAAGGGTCAGCATAGACTGGAACTCTTTTTGGGCAACCTTAAGTTTGTCCGGTGCTAAACGACGAGGTGAAGAGAAAACTGGAGGGCCTGGTGTCGTGCGGATGTGGTGTACTGTTTTGTGTGGTGTGCAGTGTGGCTTACCAGCTGGTCGTGTAATTTCCGGAAACTCGCTGAGAATTTTGTGATACCGAGTCTCACCAGTCACGACTTTAACAGAAGAAATGTTATTACAATTAGCTACAGCAGCAATAGTAGAAATAGATGTTAAATTATCAATTAGGCGCTTGTTACGACAATCAACAATGAGGTTATAAAAGTTTAAAAAATCTACACCTATTATAGGCTTCGTTACGTCTGCTACAATGAAACGCCATTGAAAGGTTCTGCGTAAACCAAAATCTAAATCTAAATTTATACAACCATAGGTAGCTATGCTAGAACCATTAGCTGCACACAAACTATAGTCCGTACGAGCACGACGATCATGAAGTGCTGACCGTGGGAACACGCAGAGGTCGCTCCCTGTGTCGACCAGGAACTGCGTCTTCGAAGATCGGTCAGTAACAAACAGGCGACCAGAAGAGAACAAAGGGCAATCGTCAGTCGCCATTACCGACCGCCCTTGGAGTTTCCCGCCTTATAGTCGCAGGGCCGGATACACTTGTTGGCATTTTCTCCGAACTTGTTGTGGTACCAACAATTGGGGAACTTCTTGTAGTTCGATTGAGAGCGCTGCCTCGAACTGCTGCGAGTGTTTCTCGTAGAACGGGAGCGTGAACGGCTGTTCCGAGTTGACATCTGCTGGAACTGTCGACGAAGCTCGGCTATCTCCCTAGTTAGTTCGTTCATATCCGAGCTAGGGATAGGGTCGCTCACAGCGGCGACCTTCGGAGTTGTCGTAGCTAGGTCGTTCACTCTATCGGCTAAGTCAGCTAATTCCTCGAGAGAAACTGCCTTTGGTTGACCTGCGAGCACCGTCTGGATGCCATACGGTAGGCGACTAACCCATATCGTCCTCAGGAAGTCGTCAGGAACGTTTGAACCTGCCAGGCTTTTCAAATGACGAAGAAATTGTGAAGGTTTGCGATCGCCAAGCTCCTCATGCATTAATAACTGCTTGATCTTCTTCTCATTAGACACAGTGAGTCGCTTGATTAGCTCGGTCTTCAATTTTTCGTATTTGTTAGTGGCAGGCGGGCTAACAATTATGTCCTTTATCTCTCTAGAGTATTGGTTATCTAGATTTCCGATTACATAATTAAATTTAGTGACATCACTGGTTATTCCTGCATTACTAAATTGACCTTCGACCTGGGCAAACCAAATCTCCGGCTCTTCAGCCCAAAACGGGGGCACTCGTACGCCGACTTTAAAAACATTGCTGGGGTCTATCGACATCCCCCCATCACTAGTGCTAGGTGGCGGTAAAGTTGCCGCGCCTTGTGCGTCTTTAAACATATCCCCTTCCATAGTTCTTCACGGGGTCACCAGTATGGTTGATGGGTATGGTGTGTGGTGTAAATAAATACGTAACTCACGTTTGTTGAGGATTTATTGTCCACAAGTAAACACTGACACAGTCAACACATGTAGTTCAGAAGGCACAATAGAGAAATGTTCACAAGCACAAGCTTAAGCACAGTATAGCGTAGCGGAAGGATGAAAGTAGAAGAATGATAGACAGAGGAAATATACTTTAGATAAAAAATTAAGAAAGCAAAGCTAAAACGCGATACCGCGTGTTTATAAAATTGAGGCGACAAGCGTGCGCTCCGCGTCGAGGTAGGATCCTGACTGGTTTTGACCTTGCGCGGTGAAAGGACGTGCGCCCGCGCATCCATAGCCAGCTGTATATGGCTATGGATAGTTGTACGGATATCGGTAACTAGTGATGATGCTACGGTCGATAGTTTAATGATCATCGACTATCGATAATGAATTTATCGACCAACTGGTAAGGAACTATGTGTGATATAATGAATAAATATAAATTGTATTGTTATTTGTGAGTTTGTTTTGTAAATATTAGTTTTAAGTTTAATTTATAGATAAATATGTGTAAATAATTTAAATAAAGTGTACAGTTGCCTACAAGGTCATCGACCTTAAGGGTCCCCAGCATTTCCGGCGTGTGTCCGTTTCACTTTTTACTTGTCTAAATGCGCGTTTGATGCGCCTTTTGACGTGACAACGTCTTATAATTCGATAGAGCCGGCTGCACGCACGAAAAAACATGACTCATGCGGCGTTACCTCGCTCTGAGGCGTTCCATGTAAGGCTTGAGGTCGTGGTATACGAAACGGGGCACTATGAAAAAAGACAGAAAATTTTTACTCAAAAACAACGCCTAAACAAGCCTTCGGGATCCGGTGGGATGTGGGAGTATTAGGGTGGGGGAAACACCCGGGAACGACCTTAAGGTCAACGGCCTTGACCCCAAGGTCAATGACCTTGACCCCAAGGTCAATGACCTTGACCCCAAGGTCAATGACCTTGACCTCAAGGACAAATTTAAAATAAACACCGGAAATGCCAGGAGCTCTTAAGATCGATGACCTTGCCCAAAGGTCAATGACATTGACCTCAAGGTCAAATTAAAAAACACCGGAATGGGGTCAAGGTCATCGATCTTAAGGGAACTTAAGATCGGAAATGCCGGGAACCCTTAAGATCGATGACCTTGACCCCAAGATTGATGACCTTGACCCCAAGATCAATGACCTTGTACTCAAGATCAAATTTATAAAACGCCGGAAATGCTGGGGACCCTTAAGGTCGATGACCTTGACCTCAGGGTAAAAGGTCAAATTTATTAAAACACAGGAAATGCCGGGAACGCTCTAGGTCAATTACCTTGGGGTCAAGATCAAAGGTCAAATTCATAAAAACGCAAGAAAAACCTAACACGAATGGGATGACGGGGGCTTCGTTCGCTCGCTTCGCTCGCTCTTGAATTAATTATTCGTTAGGGAATTAATCTAGCTGACAGAGCCCGGGTAAGGTCGACGGAGGCCCCTCCGGGGCCTCCTCTCTCTCTGACTCCAAGGGTCAACAGTAACCTAACACGAACCTAAACTGTCCGTGTCGGGGTGCCCCGAAATTTTTTCTAAGTCCAGGACGCCTTAAAAAGGAAGGTTACATTTTACCTTCTATCTTAGCGGTTATTTTTCAACCGAAAGTTTTAATGTTTAATTTAAATTTTTCTTTTGAAAAATGCTACCATTCCATCAGTATTTTCAAGACGTTGTCACGTTCAACTATCGTCAGTAAACCGACTTTACAGACAACCAATTTTTTTAGTTCCTCCACACTTCTAATATCATGTCCGGTTTGGCCGAAAACAAGGTCTTTTACACGACCCCACAAAAAAAAGTCTAGAGAGGTTAAATCCGGCGAGCGAGGAGGCCACGGCAGAGCACACATTAACACGTGTCCATGGTCCGTTAAAACGAAGCCATGTCGGTTGGGTTGCCGCTTTTCGGCTAGAGATGTCTGGTGCGGGTAGTGAAGCTACTCGCACCTGTGTGAGTGGTTGCTGTATGTGTAGCTGCCGGCACGCTACAGCGCTATGGAACAGCGCTGTTTTCTTCACGACACCTCGGCGGTCAGTCCCCGCCAGGTGAGACCCCCGGTTGCCCGGAGGAAGCCCAGCGGCAGAGGTGTCGGCTCAGCGCGCCTGCAGTGGGTGAGTGGCCCCCGTCCCCCCCGCTCCCAGAGCTAGCCGGTTACGGATGGGACTAAAGAGCCGCTGTGTGAGTGTGGGCGGCATTGTACTGTGTAGTCGCCGCCCAGTGAGGACGCGGAGGCGCTTTTCGCCCGCGTGTGAGTCTATATGCTTGTATAGAGGCGTCTGTATGTTAGTGCTGCCTGACGCGCCTATATTAACTTAGCACGCGCCATGCAGCGGGCGTGCGTAGTGTGTGTGGAGTCTTATTGTGCAGGTAAGCTGCGTGTGACCTTGATAAAGCTTACCTGGAAGTCAGCCCGACAGTTGCTTGTCGGGTGCACGTATATATGCTAACTTCGCTTACAAGTCGTTGCCGATGAGCCAAGAGGCTCATCGGCAACGACGCGCTAGTCGAGTCAAAGCTCCAGAGCCTGGAGCATCGTCGACGCGTTGCCAGCCTTTCGGTTTTCTATCGGTTACATTTCGGAGAGTGTGCGATGGAATTGCACAGCCTAATTCCGCCAAGCCCGTTCCATCATCGGACTACAAGACGTACGGCGATGCGCCACCGTTACATGGTAGACATCCCACCCACACGCACTAAACGGTTTGGGAATACTTTCATTGTGCGTACTGCTAAGGAGTGGAATTCCCTGCCCGAGTCTGTATTTCCCGATAGCTATAACCTGGGGGTCTTCAAGTCAAGAGTGAATAGGTTATTTCTAGGTAAGCGTGCTTCATCGTCGACCACATCATCACTTACCATCAGGTGAGATAGTGGTCAAACGCGAGCCTATCAATAATAAAAAAAAAAAAAAAAAAAACAAGTCTGCTTGCGAGATGTAGGATTTTTTGCCGTTAGTTCTTTAGTGGTTACATAGATGGCGCTGTAGTACTTTTTGCCACTTTCATATTTGTGTCGATACAAGACGACAATTTTTTTTTAAAGCTATCGTATGGATGAATATATTTAATTATGTTTTATTAGATACCATGACAACCTTACTTTTATGATTCCTTGTGCATCATAATGGTTCCCGAAAAACAGAGTTATTTGTTGAAAATTGTAAAAGCGTCCACTAGAGCGTCCAGAGTAAAAGTAAAAATAAAGTACCTATTTCATTAAACGTTTACTGTAATGTATCGTTTGGTTTATCTGTGCACAGCGTTGTGAGCTGCAACATTGTCTGTATGTTTGTGTATTTCTTGTCCTGTTTTATGTTGTGGCTATTTGTTGTGCACTCTTGAATTAAAATCCTTACTAATACATATTATAAAAGCGAAAGTGAATTGTTTTGTTTGTTTGTTACCTCTTCACACTTTAATTGCTAAACCGAATTTAATTCTAGATTATTGAAAAAAATTGGTTGTTTGTAAAGTAGGTTTACGATCGAGATGTTTACGTGATAACGTCTTATTGGTGATATAAGTTATCACCAGTAGTGACGTCTAAAATGAAATTAAGTACTAATTTAAAGTTTTTTTTTCGAGCCAAGTAACAGATGGCGCTACCACCTTTATGAAATGTCGCTTGTGAGGTTTTGGTGTGACACAAGTTTCTGAACATGTCACCCGACTAAAACGATTTTAAAGACGTTATCACGTCAAAAAGTGGGATATGAGGGAGAACGAGAGTAGAAAAGGGAAAACTTAGCGTTGCTATTACAAATCAATAAGGCGCAAGAAAAAACTGCACGTAGCAGGTACTGTGTTATACCGAATTTAATGCGTACGAAGCCGCGGGCAAAAACTAGTTAATAAATTAAATAAAACCGTGACAAAGATAAACTTCTGGTCGATTGATTCGGTATTGTCCTCGCCTCGGCCAAATATCGGAAGGCAGTTAAGGCCGTACCCTACGCAAATAACCTTGAGTATTCGCATCCCTCTTTGCCGCGCAGGAGTGAGCGAGTGAGAGCAGTAGTGAATAATGCCAATTTTTTGGAATAAAATCTATATAAAATTAAGTATTGGGTTTTTGGAAAAAATATTTCTACCAAAATGTTCATTATAGAATTGTGTATCCATTAGTGTCAGTAGCAAAATTAAACAATGTTTACTTTACGAGGAGATGCATTTTATTGATATTTTTTCTCATTTCGGGGGCTTTGTTGTAAGGAGATTTACTAAATAATGACTCAATAAAAATAAAAACTAAATCTACAATAATGGAATCAAAATGTATTTTTTTTGTTACTTAGTTCGTTTTAAATAACAAGTAGATAGCTTTAGAAAACTGTACAAAAACGGCTTGCGCGGCGTTTTGGTCGGGGTGGCGCCTTAAGCTTCGAGTACTTAGTTTTAACGCAAATGAGACATGTAAAACAAATTATCTCACCATTGAATAAGGATTCGTTGTGATGTAGCCGGAGCCATCCAACACACAGGGTTCCGGTATTGGAATTATTCTCATGGTCGAGGTATAGTCCTTGGACACGACCCCTGACTCGCTGACCAGCATCGTCAGCTTCGTCCCTTTGCTGAAGTCTTCGGTCTTCAGCTTCGTCCCGTTGTGTATGTCCGGCAGCGCCGTCGTTGATACAGTTTCTGTAATCAGTGCGATTTTATGCATTGAGCTGGTCGAACGTTTCTTCCTCCGCAAGCGTACCTGCTAAGAATGAACTCCTGGCTTGGATTCCCACGTCTCATCTTAATAATCTCGTCACGGAGTTTGGATTCGCGCCCCGTTGATGGCAATAGGCTCGCCCTCTGTTACCTGGCACTCAAACATAACCGGCCAATTGTGTGTATCATGACGTACACTGTGTGTGTGCTATGACGTACACTGTGTGTGCTATGACGTACACTGTGTGTGCTATGACGTACACTGTGTGTGTGCTATGACGTACACTGTGTGTACCATGACGTACACTGGATGAACTATGACATACACTGGGTGTACTATGACGTACACTGTGTGTGTGCTATGACGTGCACTGTGTGTACTATGACGTACACTGGATGAACTATGACATACACTGGGTGTACTATGACGTACACTGTGTGTGTGCTATGACGTACACTGTGTGTGTGCTATGACGTACACTGTGTGTACTATGACGTACACTGGATGAACTATGACATACACTGGGTGTACTATGACGTACACTGGATGAACTATGACATACACTGGGTGTACTATGACGTACACTGTGTGTGTGTGCTATGAAGTACACTGTGTGTGTGCTATGACGTACACTGTGTGTGCTATGACGTACACTGTGTGTGCTATGACGTACACTGTGTGTGTGCTATGAAGTACACTGTGTGTGTGCTATGACGTACACTGTGTGTGTGCTATGACGTACACTGTGTGTACTATGACGTACACTGGATGAACTATGACGTACACTGTGTGTGTGCTATGACGTACACTGTGTGTGTGCTATGACATACACTGGGTGTACTATGACGTACACTGTGTGTGTGCTATGACGTACACTGTGTGTGTGCTATGACGTACACTGTGTATACTATGACGTACACTGTGTGTACTATGACGTACACTGGATGAACTATGACATACACTGGGTGTACTATGACGTACACTGTGTGTGTGCTATGACGTACACTGTGTGTACTATGACGTACACTGGATGAACTATGACATACACTGGGTGTACTATGACGTACACTGTGTGTGTGCTATGACGTACACTGTGTGTACTATGACGTACACTGGATGAACTATGACATACACTGGGTGTACTATGACGTACACTGGATGAACTATGACATACACTGGGTGTACTATGACGTACACTGTGTTTGTGCTATGACGTACACTGTGTGTACTATGACGTACACTGGATGAACTATGACATACACTGTGTGTACTATGACGTACACTGGATGAACTATGACATACACTGGGTGTGCTATGACGTACACTGTGTGTGTGCTATGACGTACACTGTGTGTACTATGACGTACACTGGATGAACTATGACATACACTGGATGAACTATGACGTACACTGTGTGTGTACTATGACGTACACTGTGTGTGTGCTATGACGTACACTGTGTGTGTGTTATGACGTACACTGTGTGTGTGCTATGACGTACACTCTGTGTACTATGACGTACACTGTGTGTGTGCTATGACGTACACTGTGTGTGTGCTATGACGTACACTGTGTGTGTACTTTGACGTACATTGGATGAACTATGTCGTACACTGGGTGTACTTTGAGAAACACTTGTAATCTTAGTAGCCTGCTTATAAATTAGTTGAACGTCACTCAATGGGCGTTATGTTTGTGCCAGAACTGAAGTGATACAACGCGGTGTACTTACCGTTTACAGCTAGAACAACGCAATCGTCAATAAACATTGCCAAAAACTTTTTGCTAAAATAAAATCCGATTCCCAAAAACAAATTATGAATTATTTACTTGAAGTTTCGTAAGTCGGTTTTTTTCACCATAATTATTTAGGCGTAGCACCTTACTAAATTCTTTTAAAATATAAATTTTACTTTTTTACGAGAAGTTATTAAGTAGAATAAAGCCGCCATTGCCATGAGAACGACAAGCGTCGCGAAACGTCAAGTGAACATACAGCCGGCCTTTAGCGAAGCTTTCGTTGGAGTCGAGCGAGACTTTAACGTGGGTAGTGCACTTACTACGCAGATAATATTACGACGATTGTGTTTTTTTGCTGAATAACAAAGCGCGACTTTCAAATTAATTGATATTAACGATTTCAGTGGTACCTGGGATCCCACGAAATATCATTTTCAATACACTTCCTCAAAAACTGGCTCATATTGCAGTGTGATTAGGTTCAACATGCGATGCATTTCACACGCGTGCTGTTTTCTCGTTTATCGCAACAAGAGCTTTAATTTTTTCTGTTTCATCATGGATTAAAGAACCGCTCAAATCGCTAGAGCCGACAGTGTTTTGTTTAGTGCTAGTAGCCACTTGTTTTTGAGGGCTTCTTATTTAATAACAAAAATGTGTTTATCAAATTAATATCACAAAGAAACATGATCATGTTAAAATAATTTGCATTATAACAACGAATTGTCATTAATTTCAGTGTTCAATTCAAATATATTTGATGTTTTTATTTTTATGATGAGTGTGTTTACTTGTTTAGCGGCGTCATACCCTTGTTTCTCTTCCAGTATGACAAGACAAAACGCGGAGAAAAACAAAATAAATCATAGTTTCATATGGCCTGGATATTTCTAGAAAAGTCTATTTGTAACAGTTTTGTTTTAATAATACCCTAAACTTTCGAACCTGAAGCAAACCAAGGGCCCCTTGACAGAATTTGCTACAGGCCCCGCGCTGGCTTAATCCGGCACTGATCAGTCGACACACCAAACAAGCGATAATGACACCAACTATGATGAACACTTACGAGGCACAATTTCTGTAAAAAAAAATGTAAATGTTGAATCAATAATTTTTTTACAAAAATAATCTACAATATACAATATGGAGTGCATACAATATGGTGAAAATGGCGTTGACTCGGTAGGTACCTACTTAGTTTTTCATTAAGATACTATGAAGGATTTGGTTCAAATTTCCATTTAATTTGAATGAATTAGCGTTAAAATAATTGTTATGATAAGTATTACTAAGCGCTACGGTGTGTGCGAGTCCGTCTCGCACTTGGCCACGTGTTGATGTCAACTGCCTACAGAACCATGAAAATTGTACAACTCATTAATCCTACCTTCCTCTGAAACGACAAACAGTTATAATATTATTATTTCCGATTGAAATCGTAAAACACGATAGCAGAATGTTTTGAAACGATTGTTGAAATAAACAAAATGTTTGTTCCAACAGACTGCGGACTGGATCCTGACGGATAGGACGCCGCGCGCCATTTTCAAAGGACTTTCATTACTTACTTGAAATTTCTGCAAAAAAGTACGAAATAAATGTAATATTGATAAAATCGCCTCCAAAACGTTTAATCAAACATAATGGAAGTTATAATTTACCTTCATCAGTGTCTGAAAAATAATAAAACGAATGTTAAAGGACAATACTTTGCGTATGTTTGTGTGTGTGTGTGTGTGTGCAGCTACACTCAGTCCTTCGTCCACGTGGACGTTGGCCGCACGGCACGATGTTGTGTGTGTGTGTGTGTGCAGCTACACTCAGTCCTTCGTCCACGTGGACGTTGGCCGCACGGCACGATGTTGTGTGTGTGTGTGTGTGTGCAGCTACACTCAGCCCTTCGTCCAAGTGGACGTTGGCTGCACGGCACGATGTTGAGGCATCGCCAGCATCACATCACATCAAGCTGGGTAAAGTCGTTAAAATATCTAAATATTTTATTGGTAAAACTAGCAAGTACTTTGGTCTTTATCTACAAGGTCATGAAAGTAAAAAACATTATCTTTGATATTGCTGCAGTACCTCTACTAAATAGGACATCTATCCCATTCTTGGGTTTGATGCTTAGTCCATATAAATTACTTTTAGGATAGACGACCCACTGAGAAGCAAGACATATTTCTCCACAAATTTGATGGCACTTTGCGTTCAATCGCACAGAACCCAAAGGCCCAATTAAGAGAAGTTGGAAAATATCATCGATAGCAAAATATAATAGCAAGCGATTTAATCGATAAAACAAGTGATTACAATCGGGGCATCTATCTCGACATTACCCTAGGAAGTGTAGCCTTAGAATACATACTTGTACAAGTGTAGCCTTAGTATACATACGGGTACAAGTGTAGCCTTAGTATACATACTGGTACAAGTGTAGCCTTAGTATACATACTCGTACAAGTGTAGCCTTAGAATACATACTCGTACAAGTGTAGCCTTAGTATACATACTGGTACAAGTGTAGCCTTAGTATACATACTGGTACAAGTGTAGCCTTAGAATACATACTCGTACAAGTGTAGCCTTAGAATACATACTCGTACAAGTGTAGCCTTAGTATACATACGGGTACAAGTGTAGCCTTAGTATACATACTCGTACAAGTGTAGCCTTAGAATACATACTCGTACAAGTGTAGCCTTAGTATACATACTGGTACAAGTAAACCTTAGTATACATACTGGTACAAGTGTAGCCTTAGTATACATACTCGTACAAGTGTAGCCTTAGTATACATACTCGTACAAGTGTAGCCTTAGTATACATACTCGTACAAGTGTAGCCTTAGTATACATACTGGTACAAGTGTAGCCTTAGTATACATACTGGTACAAGTGTAGCCTTAGTATACATACTCGTACAAGTGTAGCCTTAGTATACACACTCGTACAAGTGTAGCCTTAGTATACATACTCGTACAAGTGTAGCTTTAGTATACATACTCGTACAAGTGTAGCCTTAGTATACATACTGGTACAAGTGTAGCCTTAGTATACACACTCGTACAAGTGTAGCCTTAGTATACATACTCGTACAAGTGTAGCTTTAGTATACATACTCGTACAAGTGTAGCCTTAGTATACATACTGGTACAAGTGTAGCCTTAGTATACATACTGGTACAAGTGTAGCCTTAGTATACATACTCGTACAAGTGTAGCCTTAGTATACATACTCGTACAAGTGTAGCCTTAGTATACATACTCGTACAAGTGTAGCCTTAGTATACATACTCGTACAAGTGTAGCCTTAGTATACATACTCGTACAAGTGTAGCCTTAGTATACATACTCGTACAAGTGTAGCCTTAGTATACATACTCGTACAAGCTGGAACATTAAACCAGCTACTTGCCTGCGACTGAAAATACAAAATATCGATGTTTTTTTACTTTATATTTATATCAAATCAATTTTTTTTTTTATTTAAGCGATAAGCGATTTATATGTATGATTTAAAGTTTTTGGATTCAATCTAGTTAGTGGGGTGTAAGCGTTGCGCATATCTGCATCGATCGTCACTGTTTGTTAAAACTTACTGTAGTCGTCTGAAATTAAAGAATACATAATTAAATTAAAATGATCGACAGCTAATTGAAAACAGGAAGGACAATTATTGTTTATGAAATATGGGTTTCAGACCTGAAATGGGAGAACTAAAATATATTGGAAATAGTCGCTTTAAATAAATAAAACCTTTACTTCATCAAGAAGAGCTAAGTGTTAGCTCAGTTTGATTATGACACGTTAGTGGGTGTCTGTGGGTGGTAGTGGGTGGCAGTGGGGGCGGTGCAGCGGTGGTAGTTGGCAGACTTACGCCACAGCTCAATCGCAGGTATAGCCTGGTCGGGGCCCGGCAAGCTGAAGATGTACCCGATCTGGCAGGGGTTCCAACGCTCGCACATCTCGCGGTGCAGGTCGAGCTCCTCAACGAACTGGTAGCTCTGTGGACAGCGGAACTTGAAAGAGAACATATTACAGACAAACCGCGGGGCGGGTCGGGCGGCCGACACGACATGGATCCGTCAGGCTGTCGCCCGCCCCTCTCTCCTCGTCGCTGCACGCTGCCGGGCTGTCTGCTGTTATAGAACCCGTTGGCTGCACGAAGTGAAGAGAGCACGCGGAAAGACCATACTGCCTGGAAGTTGGCTAGTCGTGTGGGATGAATGTGGAAGTAAGTAAGGACATGCGCTCACCCTGTCGGGGTAGTAGCGGTAGTGCACCACCACGTCGTCGGTGTCCTCGAGCGCGCACGTCTGGCTCGTGTAGTTGAGTGGCGTGCGCTCGCACGGCGCGCAGCCGACCACCATCGCACCGTCCCGCGGCAGTTCGGGGCCCTCGACCTTGTGGCCTGCACGCCGGCGCCGGACCCGGTCAATGCAAGATAAAGCAACCATGACATCAGTATAGCTAACTCCCTACAACATGGACTGCCGGCTGCCGTGCTGACGTTGGGCAGGGCTCAAGGTTTGGTTCCTTAATGCGGACCTAGCTCCAGACACTAAATTTATATTTTTACTTTTGACGTACACACAAGAAAGAATTAAAGCCATTAGTCCTACGAAAGGATTACGACAATAGTACTTACTGATACTGAGTAAGTGAGTATATGTCAGTGTTTGGGGACCACAGACAGTCCACAGTCAGTCATGGTGACAATGTTGTCAATGAAAAGTAGGATCAAAATGTTTGAGCAGTGCTGACCCTGTGCATCACATACAATGACACGAAAAACAAACCATCGACTTCCAAAAAGGATGCTTCACTTTACCGATACTTTTCGAATACCTATCTACGATAGCAATACACAAGTAAAACTCACGGTTGCAAAAAAAGTACTTATTGTCCGCGACATACAGCTCCTTATCCTCCGCCGAGAGACAAGACTCGAACATGATGGGCATGGGGTTGACGTCGCCCTCGCACATGACGACGCCGGAGCCGTCGGGCTCGAGCGGCGCGCGGTTGCTGGGGCAGCGGTACATCACACCTGCGCAACCACACTCACAGTAAGGCACCCGCGGCACGTGCTGTTTTGGGCCTGAGGCATTGTTCCACAGTTCCGAGCCACTGTGGAACTTCCTCTGTCTCGGCAAAGACACACAAGATGTATGAACGCCTCATGCCACAACAATGGCGGCGGCGTCTCACAGGTGACCGGCGAGTCACAACTGACAGCGCCGGCTCACGAACATACTTTCAGTCTCAGAGTAACACGGCTGACAGATGGAGACGACCAATAGAGTTCCGTCTTGGTCATTTGCCAAAGGAACTCTAAAACGTCTAAAGTCTGTGTCCCATGATGCCCCAGAATACACACGCGCCTCCCAGCCCCGCTTCTGGTTGCCGGGGCTTAAGGATTCATAGGAGAGAGAGATTAATAATAATTGAGAACTTCCCTTGCCTACATAGTATAGAATAATACTGAAGTTAAAAGTGTTTTGTGAATGCTCGTCGTACCTTTCCGTATGATGGCAGGCGGCTTGTTGCGGATCTCGGCGATGGTGACGCCCTTCTCGCCGTTCTGGATGGCCGTCATGACGCGCTTGTACAGCGTGGTGCGCCGCTCCTGCTCCGCGATGATGTACGGCAGCAGCTCCTCCGACAGCACGTCCACCTTCTTCTTGGCCTCTGCGTTTATCTGACACAAACATACACTCGTACAAATAAACTTTATTGACAGCTTCTGCCCTGTCTTATTAACAAAAATGGTACGTACGTGTTTTGTGAGGGCATACTCAACTCGACGCTTGTGACAATCGAGCAACTCAATTTGCAAAGTAACTTTATAACTTGAACATAAGTTATGACCGGGAGTCGGAGAGGACGCTAAGCCGTTGGTGCCGGCTTGCGGCTGTAGGATGTAGGTCTTCGACAGTCGATACAAGTCAGACACGGCGGAGTTCAGTTAGGCAGTCGCTCCATGCCGAATGCTTCCAGTGACACTGTAGGCTGCCGCCAACATACTCCGGTCCAAGGCTAACAAATGCTCACCCGATCAGCGTCCTTGTTGAATTTGATGCCCGTGCCGTCCTGCAATGTTATGCAAGTGGCAATTACATTCAAGTTAGTCGTTGTGGCCGAGGTGGCGGTGTTATAGAGCCGAGAGCAGCAGTGCCACCGCGAATTGTTCCAAACAGACACCGCGGCCCCGGAACATAAAGGGCAAAAGAACGAACATGGGTGAGTTTTAGTCAGTAAAGGTATGCCACTCCTCCCCACTACGCCCAGAGTAGGTGAAGTAAAATTTGAACTCAAATAAATGTCATTTGTTGTTATAAGTTAATCCTTACTATATAATATTATAAAAGCGAAAGTGAGTTTGTTTGTTTGTTACGCCTAAATAGCTAAACCGATTTTGATGAATTTTGGTAAAGAGATAGTTTCTCAACTATCTCTTTGAAAAGGGTCTCCCCTGGAGACGGACATAGGCTTTTTTTTTAAATTGAGTAATAAAGACAAGGGAAAACTTAGCTTTGGTATTACAATAAATGAGGCGCAAGGGCAAAAACTACAGGTAGCCGGTACCTGAAAATCAGGAAAGGGGAACTGTGTATTCCGAATTTAAGTCGAGCGAAGCCGCGGGCAAAAGCTAGTTAAAAATAGAAACATGCGCCTGCTCGGCTGGAAAGAAGAATCACTGCCGGCAGGAATTTGAGCAGTTTTTATTAAGCTCTTCTTGCGATGTTCAAACTTATGTTAGTGCAATAAGAGTCAGTTTTCAACTAAGGGCAAAACCCTTCCTTGAAAACTGGCTCTACAAGATTTATACACGACGCAGCTGACAAGTCCGAAACGAAATGAAGATAAAACAGAGTTGCGCAGTTCATGTAGGTATGTGTGTGTATTAGTTTTGAGTTCGTTAGTACGCAGTGTTAGTGTTGCCAATCTCCCAGGAGATTGGCAACACTAACACTGCCGCGCCGCCAGCGCCGCCGCCGGCGGAATGGTTGTGGTAGCCTGTCGACTTGTAGAGTATACTCACGACGGCCTGTCGGCGCACGATGTTGGCGAGGTAGCGGCCGCGCCGCGACGCCGGCAGCAGCACGCTGCCCGCCTGCACCTCGTCGCCCATCTAACGGTAACACACGAACGTACTCTTATCAATAACCTACACGTCTCTCTTATCTCTACATCAATACATGTTCACTACAAATGAAAAACAACATTTAATTACTATGTCCATACTACTAACACTAAAACACTTACAAAACTTCTAAATTAAGGACTGTAGTCTCACCTAAAGTTTAATTCGTATTTTTTATTTCAATTAGACCATTTATTTATTTAGTTTTTTCGGATGGGAAATCGAACAACCCGCAACCCCGTCAATTAGACCATTACAGGCGCTTTTGAATGTTATAAACAAAAGAATGAAGCAACAGTCCGAACCTACTCTTAAAATAGCTAAATATTCTAACATTAGTTTTGGCTAAGTGGCATAAGAGCCCGGCTACTCAACCACGATCTTACGGTTCGGGTTGATCGTTTCCTATGGAGAAGTACCGACATGAAACTCTATGGTGTCTTGTTTAAAACTCTTTACATCGTGATGTTTAGTAGTCGAGTCTTAGTTCTTGAACTTATTTTTCCACCACATCGATGTCTCTCTCTAGCTATTAACATTCATGTCCACTATTTACACAAAATATACAAATATAGCTGCCAGTCATTTTATTTGCATATGATACTGTGAGCTGACAACCGTCCGTAGGTCAGCCCATTACAATACATTGCGTTGGCCCCAGGGAGTCTCCCTGACTTACACCACAACTAGTTTTGAATTGTTTAGATTTGTGTCCAGAAAGCACACACGGTTACAGAATAGCTCGAGAGGAGTTGAAGCAACTCTTGGGTGTGTCCTATGGCCGGTAGTATTTGAATGGGCCCCTCCCTTGCGCCTCCCCCAACTACAATGACACAGAACCGCTTATCACAGTGTTCCCAACTGAGTATTGAAAGTATTTCTCCGACGCATTGATTTCACCGAAGTTTTCAATGATTTCTAGCGCAGTTCCATTTGACTAACATACATGACTGTATACTTTTCTCTGTACTTATATATTATTTCATTATTTATTTCCTTTATTTATTTTTGTACATACTTTATATATTTTTACAAATTTCTTATTCAAAAAATCAAACATTACACAACAATCTTATATATACCACCGGCATCGGGACCAGTAGGCCTACCATCAACTTTTAGTTAACCATTCACTTCCGATGTAATCCAGTATAAGTACCTAAACTAAATCGTGCAGATTCGTACCATGAAGTGCCTTTAGCTGACAGGAGTTTCAATCTTCATGGACTGAATGAAAGATCGAAATTTGTCTGTGGTCCGCGGTGTGAGAAAGAGATGACGCTATACAGACGTTGCATAAGTCTGTCTCTTTTACTCGCACCATATGCGTTGCGTTTCGAAGCATAATCTGTATAAAAATTACAACAAAAACATTTTCAAATTACGTTTTCTAGCTTCAAATTATATACCATTACGCCATATTTAGTACTCATTAAATAATAGTAGTTTATATAATTATTTAATTAAGAAATATAAAAGGTTTGCTTAGTGTTGTTGTTAAAATAAATTGATTAAGACGAGTTAGGAACGCACCTCCACAGACTAAGTAACCTGTCGATGACAAATGACGTTCTGTTTTACGTAGTTGAACAAAAAGTTGATCTTACATAATTATTTTTTATGACAGGAATCCGTAATAAAAATCAGTATATTAATTGATTTAATGCCTGCACACTAATTGTATTCAATTGCAGTCAACAACTATTCTACTAACTAAAATAAATAGATAAATAGAGTTCTTTACTTAATTTTATTAGTATTATTTGAAGTTATATTAATAAGTAATACGAATAATGGCTGAAATACCTTGAATTACGTATATTATCACAATTTTTATAAAGTTATTAACAAAACGACTCATTTCACGCCAAGAAATACCAACTTTTTTTTAATTAGTTACTTTGACACATAAGCCATCCTTTTCAGGTTGATAGGTCACGTCATGGTATGAAAAATGAATGAACGAAAACAGTTTCGAAGCAATTGTCGACTTGATTTGGCGTTGCCTAAACTGGATCATGTTATGGATATTGTGGTATGAAATAGCAAAACAGTTTATTTTAGGCCATCAATTGAATCGCAATAACAGTTGATGGTAAGCCTCCAGGACCCAAGTTACCGGCAGTCAGGGCACCGGAGAGCGGAACCCCGCCCACACAGAACGGATTCGTATTGATCATAGATGACAGTTAGTAATCAATACGTTGTGACGGTCGCTAATTGAATTTAATTCAAATCTTAACTTGACACTGAGCTGAGTCTGTTACCGTACCGCTTCCCCTTGTAGCAAGAGAGATATTTCCGGACTTACCGGTGGATAATCACATTCTGCAACACCGAACGTTTGGACAATAAACACGTACAGGAACACGCGCCTCCACATCGTGGAGCGGCTGGCTGTAGGACCGGTGGCTGCAGGGCCGGTGGCTGCAGGGCCGGTGGCTGTAGGGACGGTTGCTGTAGGGACGGCGGCAGCAGGGACGGTGGCTGCAGGGACGGTAAACTGAAGCTAATCGGAGCACGAGCGCTATACAACATTTATGGGCAAGCTGATAACGAAATAACGTGGTGTTCGTTAAGATAATTGGATGCATACAAATGTAGTTAACACTAATTGGTAGTTTGGGCGAATTCAAATACATACACTAATTGAAAAGGGTTTAAACACGATTTACGATGCTGTTATAAAAGCTCATTTGGACTATATGTGGCAGTACAGCCTATACAAATATTGAAACGTAACAAACAGCACCAATACAAACTAGGCTCCTCCCCAGCCAGCATGGCTGCCGACTGTCTAGCATGCAACAAATATCTAAAACTGAAAGCGATGGCGTCGCGCCAATATACCATATTATGTGAGTTCTATCCGTTTAGCCTCTTCTTAACTAGATTGGGGTCGGCTGGGAGCCGACCAACCGGATGCAGCTGCATACAGTATTTTACATTGACTTATAAATATGCCTACCTGAATGACTTTCCCCGCTCTGGGCGGAGCGGGGGGGGGGGCATGTCAGACTTGTACTGACTAAAACCCACCCATGTTCCTTCTATTGCCCTTTACGTTCCGGAGCCGCGGTATCTCTTTCGAACAACCCGCAACCCCGGCAGGCGGAGGCTCTGGCAAGCCCCTCTGCTTTGCTGACATCTCTTTGAGGCGCGCGTGAAACACGAACGCGCCGTCGACACGGCCTGTCATCAATCGACGGAAGGACGGTGAGCTAGGCCTACCTGACCCTCAAACTCGAACTCAAATCGTTTATTTCAATTAGACCGTTACAGGCACTTTTGAATGTCAAAAAAACTTTATTTTCATTTTTAGTAGTACAACATACATTTACAAAAAATAAAAGATTCCGACGAATTGAGAACCTCCTCCTTTATTGAAGTCGGTTAATAACAAAAAGATGAAACTACAGTCCATCCAAAGCATGAGCTTCTTCAAATAAAGATTAAAAAAGAAAAGAAAGAGAAAAGAAACATTCTTGCTATCGTTATTGCTTAAGTAGGCAGGCACTTATTCACTTTAAATGATAAATGATAAATGATGTTTATTTTGCAAGTAGGTTTTCACAAACACTTTTACACGTCATTTTTTTTAAACTAGATGAGGCCGGTGTTTCGTACCCGAAACTTACTTACATGAGGACCATGCAGATAGTGTCTGAAATGGTCTTTTTAAGAAAGCACCACACAGATTGAGTGGACCTGTCCAGTCAGTGCAAGCATTTGTCAGTTATCGTGTAGCTCAACTCAGAACCTAAGGAGCTCAACGACACGACGAACAATACCAAAAAAAGGACATTTGTGTAGGTCGCTTATAGTACTCAAACTGCCAGACTATCGTCAAAAAACAAAGTAAATAAAAGAAATGATCCACATGGTCTTCACATTCACAATAAACAAATAAAAATAAAAAAAATACAAAATTAAATTAATGAGATCCTATTGAAATCATAAAATGTCATAAATTAAAATAATAAGGAAAATAAAATGTCACAAATAATAATAATAAAAAGAAATGTAAAAATAGAAAAATAAACAAAGTAATGTCAAATTGTATAAAATAAAGGAATAAACAATAAATAGGTGAAACAAAGGAAAATTTTGACACTCACAGAGCAAATTAAATTGGAGCAGCTTAATCCCAAGCCTTTTTATCTTCAAGGTAATGATTCATATTATAGTAAGCTTTCAGATACACATAGCTTACGTTTTATAAAAGATTTAAATTTATTGAGGCTTAGTGTTTGAATATCGCTTGGTAGTTTATTATAATAACGTATATACATTGGCATGTGAACGTACCCCCTATTTTTTTGAGCCTCGCCTTTCAAACTTTAAACACTATTTAACTATGATTTCTTTTATTTTCACTTTTAAAATAGATGTTTTTAATTTGACACTTTGAATCGGGTTCTTGTGCGAAGTTAGCGTCGAAGTGACGGGGGAATTACCTTATAGAATGCCACTTCTTACGTCATCTCATACTATAACTGTCAAAATCAACAATTTAGTTCAACTCGCAAACACGCTCGCAAGAGTAGCGCTAGTGTCCATTCGAATTATCAACCGAGTTTTAGAATGCCAATCAAGAAACTCACAGCGGATTGAAATTCGATTGTAGTATGTGTGAAGATATTTTATTGCAACATTTAAACAGTACCAGATAAAAGATGAGTCTATTTTAGCTAGCCTGAAACCTGGCTGAAGTACCTAATTCTATTGAGTATGATGATACCTTTTGAGATGTTTTGTGTTATTTTTGGTAAAATCTTGGGATTAAAGTTTCGCAGTGTGTATGTGGGTGTGTATTGTACTATGTAACACCGCCCAGTGTGTGTGGACTCGCGCCGCGCGTCCACGTGTCAGTTTATATGAATGTCTAGTGGTGTCTATACTATATGGGTCCACTGCGCAACATGCCTATACTAACTTAGTATACGTCGCGCAGTGGGATGCATGTTACTTGCAGAGTAACTTTGTGCAGATAAGCTGCGTGTACCCGGACGCTGATGTCGGGTTCTCGTATACAAAGTCGTTAAGATATTACGACAATAAATTAAAATAAATAAATAAATATCTTGGGACAACTCACACACGGTCATCTGATCCCAAGCTAAGCAGAGCTTGTGTTATGGTAACCAGACAACTGATATACATACTTATATAATTTATAAATACATACATATTATAGATAAATCTCACCCAGACACAGAACAAACAATCATGCTCATCACACAAAGTTTGTCCTGGTTGGGAATCGAACCCACGACCTCCGGCTTAGCAGTCAGGGCCACTAACCACTAGACCAACAGGCCCGTCAAAAAAAAAATAAATGTCAAAAAAATACTCGTACCTCAAGACGTTCTCAGTCTACCTATAAAAAACCATTTGAATATATCCAGTAGTTTAGTCACAGGAAATTATTTTACATTTTTAAAATTTAATTAAAATTTGCTACACGATGTATCTAATAATAGGGAAGTACTAAAAGGTTAACGACCGGCGTACGATTCTTGAGCGCTGACTTTCACCTGCGCAAAAGTGAGTTATTGGGTCCCTTTGGTGGTATGAAGTGAGGCGCGGGGGCGGGGAAAGTGCAGTGATTGGCCCGTCGCGCATCGCGTCATAGACGTCATTCGGGATTTGTTCTTTATAAAGAGTGTTCTATTTTGCCACTTTTATGCCATTTAGTTTGTTCGAAATTTTTATTTTTTTATTTTTGTTGTTAGAGTTTTTTTGATAGTTTAGAATTTTTGTTCATTTATTAATTAATTAACATAATTTTACATTTTTAAATATTTCTTAATAAAAAATCATAAAAAAAAAACATTTAAAAATAGTAGCCCACCAGTATCGGGAACAGGATCCAAGCTACCGGCTCCAGAGAAAGGAACCTCCTAAAGCGTAAAGCAATACGAGCCGTGTCCAGGAGTACCGCTTTCTGTATCAAGCCCTTGATCCAGCTGCCTAACGAAAGCCTCCTCAGGTATTGGTCGAGGCTCTTAGCAATTAAGCCATTGGCAGATACGACTATCGGCACAATGATCGCTGAGTCCACATCCCACATGTCGACAACCTCGCGAGCCAAGTCAATATACTTGATTTGCTTATCTTTCTCGGCTTTCACGAGGTTCTCATCATGCAGGACTGTTATGTAAACAATCATTGCGCGCCGCTCTGATCGATCCACCACCACTATATCAGGCTTGTTGGCAACAATAGTCCTGTCAGTGATGATGGAGCGATCGCAGTACAATGTGATATTGCCATTTTCAAGAACTGGGTCGGGCTCATACCTGTAGTACGGCACTTCCGATTCCACAAGGTTGTATTTTAGAGCAAGTTGCTGATGGATAATCCTGGCTACAAGGTTGTGTCTATGCAAGTACTCTCCGTTAGCTAGACGAGAACAACCGGAGATAATGTGTCGAATTGATTCACCCGGACGGTGACATGCCCGACATATGTCAACCGTGCCATCCTTCACAATAAATCTCCGGTAGTTATTCGTCATCATAACTTCATCCATAATTGCACAGACAAAACCTTCGGTTTCTCCAAAAAGATCCCCGGAACGTAGCCAGGCTACGGACGCTGATTGATCTACATCGGGTCCATGTAGGGCCCGGAAAAAGCGTCCGTGAACTCCTTACTCTGCCATACCTCCTTGCGGTCGTTAGTGTCAAGTACTACAGGTTTGTGCCAGTTCTCTTTAGCCAAGGAGAGCGGGGTAAAGCCCTTGTCCACCGTAACCACATCTCGATGCATCCCCACGTCGGCTTCCAAGAAATACTCCCTGAGACTGCATATCTCACGATTGTGGAGAGTCTTGGCGTTTAAAAAGCCTCGACCACCACAACTCCGTGGGCGCTTCCGACATCCCCAAATACTTGTAGGTTTCGGTTACTTGGGTTCCGCCGTACTTGAAGTGGTATTTGGAAAAAGTGGTATTTAATGTAAAAAGAAAGATTAAATTGTTTAATTTGTAGAAAATATCCAAAAAGTTTTAAAATATCGTAATCAGTTAAAAATCGTTTCAGCAATTCGCGCCATTAGTAAAGCAATTTTAGAATAATCCACAATAATCATTATTTTTCTTTTATTAATTCCAAATTTTTGGTGAAAGTATTGGGAATTTTGATTGTATCAACCTGGTGCATTAAAATATTCAAGGATTTTTGAACAATGAATTAGAAGTAGGGCTTTTCCTGAATTGTAACAACATAGATATTCTCTGTATTACCGAGCATTGGCTCAAAAGTCATCAATTATTTTTTAATTTTAGTAATCACCAGGTTGGTAGTTCATTCAGTAGAGTAAATGCTATACATGGCGGCGCATTAATCTTAGGAAATAATCAGCTCAAATTTGAAGAACGCAAGGATATTGTAAACCTGTCTGTTGAGAGAACAATTTAAATAGTCTGTATAGAATTGGAGCAGTTTATCATATTAAGTGTGTATAGGCCCCCTTCAGGTTTGTATGATTGTTTTGAAAAGGTAATGGATGAAGTGTTACATAAAATCTGTAGCTCAAAGAAATCTATAATCACTTGTGGTGATTTTAATATAAATTTGCTAGAAAAATCTGTGTTAAGTACTAAAATTACAAACCTGTTTCAGTCATACAACCTTGAAAACAAATTTTTGGAGCCCACTAGAATAACCCAGACTAGTGCCACTTGCCTAGATAATATTTATACAGATGTTATACCAACCCACAAAGTAATTATTAACTTATTAGATTCAGATCGTTGCGGGCATCTGATCACAATTCCAAATGTAAACAAAGTCGCCTAGAAACTTTTAAAATTAAACTCTCAACTAAATTACCACTTTTGTCAACTAGTGATGACCCCAATCAACAATATAACAATTTTTTAGTATGTATTGCACACAGTTTAATACAACGTTTGTTCCTAAGACTATCTCGGTTAATAATAACGCTTCTTTCAATGACTAGACAAACAATGAGAAAACGGCTTTATGAGCTGTATGAAGAGCGAATTTGTATTAATACTGTAGAATTTAATTTGTATGTTAAGAATTATTCTAAAGTTTTTAAAAAAGTATGTGCTATAGCTAAGTCACATTATTTGAGTTCAAAAATTAAAAATAGTAGTAACGTAATTAAAACGACTTGGAACATTATTAATAGCGAAGCAGAAAGGTCTTGCAAGCGAAGTAGTGACTACAGCCTTGCTATCGGCGATAATATCATAAAATCAGATGCTCAAGTTGCTACAGCCTTTGAAAATTTCTTTGCGGATATTCCTGTATCGACTACTAAATCGCTAAACTCGTCACCTGCTGCTGCAGATGCTTTACTAAAGGAAAACGTTCCATTCAATGATTCCGAATTTAATTTTCAATATGTTAACTGTAATGATATAATTAAAACATTTCATATGTTAAATGTTAAGAAGACCGCTGATCTATGGGGTCATTCTGTGGACGTTGCTAAGTCCATCATAACCATTGTAGCTCCTTCATCAGCTGTTATTTAATGATTGTGTCGACCGTGGTGAGTTTCCTGATCTACTGAAAAATAGTAAAATAATACCATTGTTTAAATCGGGTAGTACATCAGACCCCACTAACTATAGACTAATTTCAGTGCTACCAACATAATTATAGGAAAATTTTTGAAAAAATAATTTTATATCAAATGCAAAGATTTTTCAATAAACATAAGTTATTGCATAATAAACAGTTCGGTTTTACAAAGGGTCGTTCAATTGAACTTCTAGGACACATTTATAATGCCTGGGAAGATAAATGCGATGCTTTGGGGATTTTTTGCGATTTGTCCAAGGCTTTCGATTGCGTTCTCCATAAAACATTACTCAGAAAACTACACCACTACGGAATCCGGAACGCCTCTCTGAATCTTCTTACGTCATATTTGAGTGGTAGGATTCAAAGAGTTGAAGTTAACGGGAAAAGATCTCCCGGATCTGTAGTAAGCATGGGAGTACCACAAAGCTCCATTCTTGGCCCTTTTTTGTTTCTTATTTATATTAATGACTTGCCTTACCTCATAAAGGATAATCATGATGTAGTGTTGTTTGCAGACGACACTTCTCTTTTATTTAAACTAAAACGTCAGCAGCTAGCTACTGACGATGTTAATAGCGCTCTGGCAAAGGTTGTTAATTGGTTTAACGTTAACAATTTACTTCTAAATGAGAAAAAGACCAAATGCATTAAGTTTACGTTACCTCATGTTAGACAAGTGGAAACTAGTGTACTAATCAAGGATGAAGAGTTGAAACCGGAAGATAATACAGTGTTCTTAGGCTTAACTTTGGATGCTAAGCTTCAGTGGGGCCCTCATATAGATAAATTGTCAAAAAAGCTTAGCTCTGCAGCATACATTTGACGGGCCTGTTGGTCTAGTGGTTAGTGGCCCTGACTGCTAAGCCGGAGGTCGTGGGTTCGATTCCCACCCAGGACAAACTTTGTGTGATGAGCATGATTGTTTGTTCTGTGTCTGGGTGTGATTTATCTATAATATGTATGAATTTATAAATTATATAAGTATGTATATCAGTTGTCTGGTTACCATAACACAAGCTCTGCTTAGCTTGGGATCAGATGACCGTGTGTGAGTTGTCCCAAGATATTTATTTTTTTATTTATTTATACGCCGTTAAAAAAAATCGTGATTTGACTGATTTAGAGACAGCCTGTTTAGTTTATTTTAGTTATTTCCACAGTGTGATGTCGTATGGTATTCTCTTGTGGGGCCATGCCGCCGATATTCAGACAATTTTTATTTTGCAAAAGAGGGCAATTCGTTCAATGTATAAATTAAGTCCTAGACACTCCCTCAGAGAAAATTTTAAGAGATTAACATACTAAATGTGCTCTCTCAGTTTATTTACGAAAACCTTTTGTACGTGCATAAAAATATAAAATTGTTTAAAAAATACAGTGATATCCACGACATAAATACAAGGAACAAACACTTTGTTGTTCCAGCAACGAGGCTCAAAAAAATAGGGGGTACGTTCACATGCCAATGTATACGTTATTATAATAAACTACCAAGCGATATTCAAACACTGAGCCTCAATAAATTTAAATCTTTTATAAAACGTAAGCTATGTCTGAAAGCTTACTATAATATGAATCATTACCTTGAAGATAAAAAGGCTTGGGATTAAGCTGCTCCAATTTAATTTACTCAGTGAGTGTCAAAATTTTCCTTTGTTTCACTTATTTATTGTTTATTCCTTTATTTTCATACACTTTGACATTACTTTGTTTATTTTATTTTTTTTACATTTCTTTTTATTATTATGATTTGTGACATTTTATTTTTCCTTATTATTTTAATTTATGACAATTTATGATTTCATTATGATCTCATTAGTTTAATTTTGTATTTTTATTTGTTTATTGTGAATGTGAAGACCATGTGGATCATTTCTTTTATTTACTTTGTTTTTTGACGATAGTCTGGCAGTTTGAGTAGGTACTATAAGAGACCTACACAAATGTCCTTTTTTGGTATTGTTCGTCGTGTCGTTGAGCTCCTTGGGTTATGAGTTGAGCTACACGATAACTGACAAATGCTTGCACTGACTGGACAAGTCCACTCAATCTGTGTGGTGCTTTCTTAAAAAGACCATTTCAGACACTATCTGCATAGTCCTCATGTAAGTTGACCAAGATTATTTTGTCTGGACCTTAAAAGAGACTATGACTTCTGAGTTTGTTTCGGCTGTTTCTTCTCAGAGTAGTCGGGTACGAAACACCGGCCTCATCTAGTTTAAAAAAAAATGACGTGTAAAAATGTTCGTGAAAACCTACTTGCAAAATAAACATCATTTATCATTTACGATTCCGCAACGCCTGACTCACCAAAAAGCGGTCATCTCTTGGTTCTGTGCATCGTTTTCTTCCCGAACCGGGTCTTCTTTTGACCGAACCGGTCTCTTGATACCGTTGCCAAGTCCTCTGGAGAGTTGAACGACTCACATTTAGCCGCTGAGACACGTAAGTTTACGAACAACCTTCTTCAAGTATGAAGTAGGGCTATAAATTTACCGGCCCTTATCACTTTATCACTCATATCAAAAAGTGGTATTTAATGTAAAAAGAAAGATTAAATTGTTTAATTTGCAGAAAATATCCAAAAAGTTTTAAAATATCGTAATCAGTTAAAAATCGTTCATTCGCGCCATTAGTAAAGCAATTTTAGAATAATCCACAATAATCATTATTTTTCTTTTATTAATTTCAAATTTTAAATTTGGAACGTAAAGAATTATGCCAGGATGCTTCAAATAACATGCCAATATATCCTCAAATTAATAAAACCTATTTCTTGTTCTTCTTCATTGAAGTAGAGAAAAAAATCTAAAGTGCCCTTTTTTTTGCAAAAGAGTTTAGTTCTGTTCCGGATAACCTAATAAAAACAATCTCTTTTTTCTATTAATGCAAGTCGTTCCTGGCACTCGCCGGCCGCTGCCGCGGCCACGCTCGCTTCGCTCGCTCGGCTCGTGCGTAGCAGGTCACAGTTTTAACCTAACCTAACCATTTCTGCCATCTGCATAGTATGCCAGGTGAAATTATACCAAATAATCATAGCTCTAAATGAACATTATGCTAAACGATATTATGCGAAATTTGATCTCTGCCAATCGTAGTTATACTCAATGTAATTCTGCCACCTTAAAAGTATGCCATTGTAAATTCGAAGTTTTAAACATAATGCCAAACGATAATTATGTCAAAAAAAAATTGCCTTTAAAATGTTCGTTTAAAGAAAATTATGCTAAGTGCCAAATAAATTTAGGAGCATCAAGATTCTGCCAGATAGAGGGAACCCGCTGGGGAGGAGCCTAAATTGTATTGGTGCTGTTTTTTACGTTTTAATATTTGTATAGACTGTACTGCTCCATATAGTCCAAATGAGCTTTTATAACAGCATAATAAATCGTGTTTAAACCCTTTGCAATTAGTGTATTTTGAACACTGGCATTTCTAAGTCCATCTATGTCGGTGTATATCGGTCGCATAGTGGTGATCCGGAGACGACTGGACTCTTTGACCATCTGACGGAGGCAGCCGAGTTGGCCCAACTTAAATACCCGATGGCGGAGCTTGTTTTTCTGGGGGATTTTAATGCCCATCATAAAGAATGGTTGTTCCCGTACCAGAAATCAGACCATGCTGGAAGAGAGACGCGCAAGTTTGCGTTATCGCTAGATCTCGACCAGCTGGTTGATCAAGCTACCCGCGTCCCGGTTGTTGACGGCCACATACCCAATTGTTTAGACCTTCTGCTGACAACTGATCCGGACAGGCACTCTGTATCGGTCTGGGCCCCGCTCGGATCGTCAGACCACTGTCTGGTGAAAACTGTATCTACCTGCTCTCCTCCGGATACAACCTCCAGGGGCATGAGGCGAGTGTGGAAGTACGGGTCAGCAGACTGGGATGAGATGCGGCATTTCTTTGCATCCTACCCATGGCGGCGGACCTGCTTCTCTTCGAGCAACCCGTCAATCTGTGCTGACGCAATTGTCGACGTGATACGTCAGGGAATGGAGTACTATATTCCATTCTCTGACGTCCCACTTGGCTACGAGGCTCGGCCTTGGTATAATACAGCTTGCGCACAAGCAGATTTGCGCAAAGAGCAAGCATACCAGGCCTGGGCCTCGGCCCGTAGTGTTGGGTGCGCCAGTCTCGGTGTTCGCAACATGAAGAGAGCCTTTAACTCTGCCGCCAAGGACTGCAAACGGGTATTACAAAAGGCTCGGTTCGACCATATTGGAAGAATTGGGGCCAAATTGGCGACCTACCCTTCAGGTAGCAAGCAGTTTTGGTCCCTTTCCAAATCGGTCGAATCGAACTTATGTCGGTCTTCGCTGCCTCCGATGCTGAAACCGGATGGAACACTGGCTCACACCGCGCAAGAGAAGGCAAATTTGTTTGCTACTCTCTTTGCTAAAAACTCGCGTCTGGACTCAGTCTAGACGTGAACAAAGCCAGTGGACCGGACGGTATACCTGCTCGAGTCCTTAGGAGCTGTGCTCCAGAGTTGTCTCCTGTACTGACTCGCCTGTACCGCCTCTCTCTTAAAACCGGAGTGGTGCCCAAGTCCTGGAAGCTTGCTAATGTGCAACCGGTACCCAAAAAGGGTAGCCGTGCTGATCCTGTCAACTATAGACCAATCGCCATCACCTAGGCCATCGAGAAACACGGCGAAGCTCTTGCTGTGTCTCTTGATATATCAAAGGCCTTTGACAGGGTCTGGCATGCTAGTCTGCTTGGCAAGCTTCCCGCATTTGGTATCCCTGCTGACTTTTGCAACTGATTATCGGACTTTTTGAGTGAACGATCGATCCGAGTGGTCATTGACGGCTGCGCATCGGATCTCATGGCAATCAATGCCGGTGTTCCTCAAGGGTCTGTTCTCTCTGCTACTCTATTTTTGGTTGGTTGTGCGACGCGAACAAGAACACTGTTGTTTTGCAGTTCTCAGTATTTTAATCAAGAAAAGTGGTAAAAAGTGAACTTTTTAATAATAATATACACTTAACTTAAAGCCAGTGAAATTACCTATCGAACTGTGTTTTTTTTTATAGTGATCGGCTTAAGTTATGTAAAGTTATAAGAAGTTTAATCCTGTGGAAAAAAACTATAAATTTGAAAAGTGATTTAACGAACTTAGTTCCTGACCTACGACAACCCGCAGAGCGCTCGATACCTCCCGCGCTAACCGCAACTGCCCCCGTTGTCGTCTGTGCATCAATCATCGCTCAGTACTAAGCTACCACGAATTTCGACAAGATCAAGTAAAGTACCGGTGGCGGAGCGGCTTAAGCGTGTATCTTGCACGCCATGGTCTTCGGATCGAATCCAACTATTTACTGAACTTTTTTAAATAGTATATATTTCTCTAGTATCGGTACCAAGAAATTCCACCATCATATCTACATTGCAAACTAAATAAAAGCTAGTAAAAAGGTCCGAAATGAATTTTTTAGAAAATATTACGTTTCGCCGACATCGGACAAAGTCAGATTCAACTATGAACGTCAGCGATACCATACGAACACCGAATGAAACAATCAATAGTGCACCGGAACTGTCCGATGACGAAGACGATGGAATTGTTAAAAAAATGCGCGAACAAATTATGAATCTGACAATAGAATTACAGAGTGCTCATTCTGAAATTGAAGCTCTGTCTTTGGAAAACATTAGCTTGAAGAGTGAAAATGAAAGTCTTATGAAAAAGAATGATATATACAAGAAAGTTGCCAGTACTCCAGTTAAACTTAAAGTCAACATCTACACCAAGTAAGAACCTAAATAAAAGTAAAAAACACAATAAGCAGACTCAAACTGAAAAGCAGGAACGCAAAAATATGGTTGAACCAAATGGGAGCCCCCTTAATAAAGCCAAGCTACAAGAAAAATCTGATGAATGGAATAAAATTTGTATTTTAAGCACTGATAATAAGAATGACATTCTATATATTGCGAAAAATGCTATTGCTAAGTCTGAAATTTGTCATTATATCACACCACACGGAAACATGCAAGCTCAATTAAGTGGAATAAAACTGAAACTTTTAAACTTCACACTGAACGATTACTGTATTATTCTGCTGGGAGAAGAGGACTTTACGCTTACAAACAGATACTTAGATTGCGTCTTCCAAATTAGACAAGTGTTACAAGACATAACAAACACAAACGTTATCATCTGCACCCCAACCTACAAGTTCTTTAACAATTTCTATCTTTTTAATTCTAGAGTGGAAACTTTCAACAACTTATTATACCTAGACTTACTCACTCACAAACACGCATATTTCTTGGACAGTAATAAAAATTTAAAATATGACGACACAATGTTTGACAGACGTTCTGGTAGGATTAATAAATCTGGACTTCAATCTGTATTTAATGACATACAAAAAATAATTATGTTCATAGCAACAAATTCTGAAAAATATTTCGAAGAGTAAAATAAATTCCAATTCTTGCATAAATAACTGTCAACCTAACACGATAACAAACAAGTCGGAGCTTTTTCTTGTATTTATAACCATATGCAAATTATGCACCAAAACCAAAACATTGCTGGCCTTCTAAATAAATCAGACCAACTAACCGTACATATTCAAGAATTGTTGCAAAATCAAATTGACATAGAAATAATATGCTTAACAGAACATTTTGTAATTGCTGGCCAGGAAAAATTCATTAAAATACCAAACTTTAAACTGGCAGCATGCTACTCTAGAAGGGAGCAAAGACGAGGAGGTTCGTGTATTTTAGTAAAGACTTATCTTGAGTGCAAAGAATTAAGTGACTTAATGAGTTTTTCCATCACGGGTGTTTTTGAATGTAGTGCGATAGAACTCCCAAAACATAAGTTAATTTTGGTATGTATTTATAGGCCACCCTATGGAAATGCAGATTAAATCCGTCAACCGAAAATAAAAAGACATTTAAGTCATACTCACAGAGGTTCAAAAAAGTCATCAGACTCACTCAAAGGGCACAAAATAACAATTTTATAAATAACGCTCATAACAAATCAAAGGCTTCATGGCAAATAATTAACAATAATAAGCATATAAGGGAACCTATCATAAAGATTATAAAGCAAGATAGGACAATTGAGGAACCTAAAGAGATAGCATCAGCATTTAACGACTTCTTTATTGACCAAGTACGCAGTGTAGGAAATAAAATAGACTTTGCGACTATTGATCTGGATTACAACTCGAATTCAATATTTATGTCACCAAGTGTCCCAAACGACTTAGTCAGAGTGATAAAAAGTCTTAAAAACACACAAAGTCATGGATACGACGGCATTACGACCAAGGTAGTTAAATATGTCAAAGATATTGTGGCTGGTCCTCTAAGTCACATAGTTAATTCAAGTATTGCCTCTGGCATTTTTCCTGATAGTCTCAAAACAGTTGTTATAAAACCTATACATAAAAAAAATAGCAAAGAAGATATGTCCAACTATAGACCAGTAGCATTGATACCTATATTCTCCAAGATTCTTGAAAAGATTATTTACGAGGCACTTGACCAATATCTGGATATATATAATATATTGTGCAAAGAACAAATGGGATTCAGGAAAAACAAAAACATTAATATGGCAATTTACAATCTTTTATCACAAGTTATGACGAGTGTTGACAATAAAGTTCCGGTATGTGCCATATTGACTGATATGACTAAAGCATTTGATTACGTAAGTCACGACGTCCTTTTAAACAAACTTTACCGTTATGGCATTAGGGGAAATGTCCTAGACCTTATAAAATCTTACCTTAGTGACCGAAACCAGTTAACAGAAATAACTAGAATATCTCTCGAAACAAAACGTGAGTTTAAATATACATCAGACAGTAGAGTAGTCAAATATGGTGTACCACAGGGTAGCGTTCTAGGCCCACCACTATTTCTTCTTTATATAAATGATTTGCCACGTCAAACGCAACATCCGATGGTGCTATTTGCTGATGATAGTACAGTAATAATAAAATGTACAGACAGTAGGCACTATGAAAATGACATTAATAAGACATTGGAAAAGATTATTGATTGGCTTGACATAAATAACCTAGTTATTAATCTTAAAAAGACAAAAGTTATGCATTTTTACCAACGGTCAGGCCCTCTAAATGTTAATATTGGTTATAATGGACAAAGTGTTGACACAACAAA
Organism: Ochropleura plecta; assembly: GCA_905475445.1. NCBI lineage: Eukaryota > Metazoa > Arthropoda > Insecta > Lepidoptera > Noctuidae > Ochropleura > Ochropleura plecta. Next base: position 122,131 of record FR997751.1, read on the forward strand.
TACTGCCAAATTTCTGGGTATTTTAATTGACAGCAATCTTACTTGGAAACCTCATGCTGAAGATGTTTGTAATAAACTGAGTAAGTCAGCCTTTGTATTACATAACCTATCGCATAAAGTTAGCAACAATACACTCGTAGTAGCTTATCACGGTCTGGTTGCATCAATTCTAAGATTCGGAGTAATATTCTGGGGGAATTGCAGTGATAGGGAACAGATTTTCAAAGCCCAAAAACGCTGTATAAGATCTATGCTGAACTTGAAAACTACAGACAGCTGTGTGCCTGTGTTTAGGTCGCTGAAAATACTGACCTTCCCATCTATGTACATTCTAGAGGTTTCAATATTTGTTAAAACGAATTTTTATTTATTTCCGTCACTAGCCGATATGAGAACTCGGTCAGGTCCAATAAGACAAAAATATATAAACTTATTACACACAGGCAAATATAAGACAGCATTACTTAGGAAAAATATTATGTCAATGGGACCTATCATATATAATAAAATACCACACAATTTTAAAGAACACCCTATACGTATTTTTAAATCCAAGCTGACTGCATTATTATTAGACAAATGTTATTATTGTATAAATGACTTTTTAAATGATAGGGAAATATGACTTTGTAATTTGTAAGTGTCTAACTTGTGTTCGTAGTATACCTATATGCTTAATTATAATTTAAAAACAATGCAATTCAGTTCAAATTTCTGTGACTATTTATATTGTATTTATTAATGTTAATTTACTACGACATGATATTTGACTATAAAGTATTAATTTATTATTTATTCTGTAAATTTGCATGCCGTAAGGTAGAATGTAGCGAAATCTTTCAACTATGTACATACCATCTTATACCTGTACCTACATTGTTGCAAATAAATATATCTGAATCTGAATCTGCTGCACATCAACGACCTGCTTCAGTTAGGAGCTGTTGGGTACGCTGATGACAGCACAGTCTCAGAGAGATACATTTCCAGTGCAAAAGCCGGTAGGGATGAGATAGCTACTCTTAGAGAGGCCATGGTTGAGCGGATGAATTTGACCTTAAACCTTGTCTCCCAATGGGGTGATGACAATCTGGTCAAGTTCAACGCTCAGAAAACACAGGCTTGTCTTTTCTCAGCCAAAAGGAGCCCATTTAATTTATCCCCTACTTTCCGAAGTACATCTGTACCCATTACCGACCGTCTGGAGCTCTTGGGCATGGAGTTGACATCAGATCTCAACTTCGGTTCGACCATCGAGTCAAAAGCACAGACTGCAACTAAAAAGCTGGGCATCCTAAATAAGGTGAGGCGATACTTCACACCTGGACAGCTTTGTAACTTGTATAAAGCACAAGTCCGTTCCTGTATGGAGTATTGCAGCCACCTATGGGATGGCTCGGCAAAATACCAGCTCGCTGCACTCGACTCGGTGGAACGCAGAGCCAAAAGGCTCATAGGCGATAAGATGCTTGTGTCCAAGCTTCACAGCCTGGCGCACAGGCGTAACGTTGCCAGCTTGTCGGTTTTCTACAGATTGTACTTCGGAGAGTGTGCGCTGGAGCTCCATGACCTGATCCCACCATCTCCGTTTTACTACCGGGCTACCAGACGCACGGCAGGGTACCACCCGCACTTGGTCGATATACCGTCTTGTCGTACTAAGCGCTTTTCCACAACATTTATTGTGCGCACGGCCAAGGTGTGGAACTCTCTGCCAGCTTCTGTGTACCCTACCACATACGACCCGTCTGCCTTCAAAACAAGAGTTAATAGGCATCTTCTGGGCTCACCCGCTCCATCGTAGACCTCATCTGTCGCTTACCATCAGGCGAGATCGAGGTCAAGAGTGAGTTCATTCTAAATAAAAAAAATAAAAAAAAAGTATGTATTTGAATTCGCCCAAACTACCAATTAGTGTTAACTACATTTCTATGCATCCAATTATCTTAACGAACACCACGTTATTTCGTTAGCAGCTTGCCCATAAATGTTGTATAGCGCTCGTGCTCCGATTAGCTTCAGTTCACCGTCCCTGCTGCCACCGTCCCTACAGCCACCGTCCCTACAGCCACCGGCCCTGCAGCCACCGGTCCTACTGCCAGCCGCTGCACGATGTGGAGGCGCGTGTTCCTGTACGTGTTTATTGTCCAAACGATCGGTGTTGCGGAATGTGATTATCCACCGGTAAGTCCGGAAATATCTCTTTTGCTACAAGGGGAAGCGGTACGGTAACAGACTCAGCTCAGTGTCAAGTTATTATTTGAATTAAATTCAATTAGCGACCGTTACAAAGTATCGACTATCTACTAACTGTCATCTATGAACAATACGACACTCTCAGTTCATTGAATAACATTCAATTTTAAAAGGAGAAGAAGAACAGGGTGTGAAGTTCTCCATCCTCTATGGAAAAGGGAGAATCCTCCGATTAGACGGGTGTCGTGTCTGGTGGGCCACTGCCCGACAGTTGCTTGTCGGGTGCTCGTATATATGCTAACTTCGCGTACAACTTTGCTTGCGCGATGTAGGACTCTTGCCGTTAGTTCTTCAGTGGTTGCATAGATGGCGCTGTAGTACTGTTTGCCTCTTCATATTTGAGTCGTTACAAATTCATGAAAAAGTTCATAATGAAGTTAGTGAGACTCGCGCCAACAAATACTTTCAATACTCAGTTGGGACCACTGTGATAAGCGGTTCTGTGTCATTGTAGTTGGGGGAGGCGCAAGGGAGGGGCCCATTCAAATACTACCGGCCATAGGACACACCCAAGAGTTGCTTCAACTCCTCTCGAGCTATTCTGTAACCGTGTGTGCTTTCTGGACACAAATCTAAACAATTCAAAACTAGTTGTGGTGTAAGTCAGGGAGACTCCCTGGGGCCAACGCATTGTATTGTAATGGCCTGACTTACGGACGGTTGTCAGCTCAGCAGACAGCTCACAGTATCATACGCAAATAAAATGACCGGCAGCTATATTTGTATATTTTGTGTAAATAGTGGACATGAATGTTAATCGCTAAAGAGAGACATCGATGTCGTGGAAAAATAAGTTCAAGAACTAAGACTCGACTACTAAACATCACGATGTAAAGAGTTTTAAACAAGACACCATAGAGTTTCATGTCGGTACTTCTCCATAGGAAACGATCAACCCGAACCGTAAGATCTTGGCTGACCAGCCGGGCTCTTATGCCACTTAGCCAAAACGAATGTTAGAATATTTTGCTATTTTATGGGTAGGTTCGGACTGTTGCTTCATTCTTTTGTTTATGACATTCCAAAGCGCTTGTAACGGACTAATTGAAATAATATATACGAAATAAACTTTAGTTCAGACTCCAGTACTTAATTTAGAAGTTTTTGTGTTAGTACTTAGTATAGATATATTAATTAAATGTTGTTTTTCATTTGTAGTGAACATGTATTGATGTAGAGATAAGAGAGACGTGTAGGTTATTGATAAGAGTACGTTCGTGTGTTACCGTTACTCGTTAGATGGGCGACGAGGTGCAGGCGGGCAGCGTGCTGCTGCCGGCGTCGCGGCGCGGCCGCTACCTCGCCAACATCGTGCGCCGACAGGCCGTCGTGAGTATACTCTACAAGTTAACACTGCGTACTAACGAACTCAAAACTAATACACACACATACCTACATGAACTGCGCAACTCTGTTTTATCTTCATTTCGTTTCGGACTTGTCAGCTGCGTCGTGTATAAATCTTGTAGAGGCAGTTTTCAAGGAAGGGTTTTGCCCTTAGTTGAAAACTGACTCTTATTGCACTAACATAAGTTTGAACATCGCAAGAAGAGCTTAATAAAAACTGCTCAAATTCCTGCCGGCAGTGATTCTTCTTTCCAGCCGAGCAGGCGCATGTTTCTATTTTTAACTAGCTTTTGCCCGCGGCTTCGCTCGACTTAAATTCGGAATACACAGTTCCCCTTTCCTGATTTTCAGGTACCGGCTACCTGTAGTTTTTGCCCTTGCGCCTCATTTATTGTAATACCAAAGCTAAGTTTCCCTTTTCTTGCTCATTACTCAATTTAAAAAAAAAGCCTATGTCTGTCTCCAGGGGAGACCCTTTTCAAAGAGATAGTTGAGAAACTATCTCTTTACCAAAATTCATCAAAATTGGTTTAGCTATTTAGGCGTAAGACGTAACAAACAAACAAACTCACTTTCGCTTTTATAATATTATATAGTAAGGATTTACTTATAACAACAAATTACATTTATTTGAGTTCAAATTTTACTTCCCCTACTCTGGGCGTAGTGGGGAGGAGTGGCATACCTTTACTGACTAAAACTCACCCATGTTCGTTCTTTTGCCCTTTATGTTCCGGGGCCGCGGTGTCTGTTTGGAACAATTCGCGGTGGCACTGCTGCTCTCGGCTCTATAACACCGCCACCTCGGCCACAACGACTAACTTGAATGTAATTGCCACTTGCATAACATTGCAGGACGGCACGGGCATCAAATTCAACAAGGACGCTGATCGGGTGAGCATTTGTTAGCCTTGGACCGGAGTATGTTGGCGGCAGCCTACAGTGTCACTGGAAGCATTCGGCATGGAGCGACTGCCTAACTGAACTCCGCCGTGTCTGACTTGTATCGACTGTCGAAGACCTACATCCTACAGCCGCAAGCCGGCACCAACGGCTTAGCGTCCTCTCCGACTCCCGGTCATAACTTATGTTCAAGTTATAAAGTTACTTTGCAAATTGAGTTGCTCGATTGTCACAAGCGTCGAGTTGAGTATGCCCTCACAAAACACGTACGTACCATTTTTGTTAATAAGACAGGGCAGAAGCTGTCAATAAAGTTTATTTGTACGAGTGTATGTTTGTGTCAGATAAACGCAGAGGCCAAGAAGAAGGTGGACGTGCTGTCGGAGGAGCTGCTGCCGTACATCATCGCGGAGCAGGAGCGGCGCACCACGCTGTACAAGCGCGTCATGACGGCCATCCAGAACGGCGAGAAGGGCGTCACCATCGCCGAGATCCGCAACAAGCCGCCTGCCATCATACGGAAAGGTACGACGAGCATTCACAAAACACTTTTAACTTCAGTATTATTCCATACTATGTAGGCAAGGGAAGTTCTCAATTATTATTAATCTCTCCCATGAATCCTTAAGCCCCGGCAACCAGAAGCGGGGCTGGGAGGCGCGTGTGTATTCTGGGGCATCATGGGACACAGACTTTAGACGTTTTAGAGTTCCGTTGGCAAATGGCTAAGACGGAACTCTATTGGTCGTCTCCATCTGTCAGCCGTTGTCTGAGACTGAAAGTATGTTCGTGAGCCGGCGCTGTCAGTGTCTGTTGTGGCATGAGGCGTTCATACATCTTGTGTGTCTTTGCCGAGCCAGAGGAAGTTCCACAGTGGCTCGGAACTGTGAAACGATGCCTCAGTCCAGGACAGCACGTGCCGCGGGTGCCTTACTGTGAGTGTGGTTGCGCAGGTGTGATGTACCGCTGCCCCAGCAACCGCGCGCCGCTCGAGCCCGACGGCTCCGGCGTCGTCATGTGCGAGGGCGACGTCAACCCCATGCCCATCATGTTCGAGTCTTGTCTCTCGGCGGAGGATAAGGAGCTGTATGTCGCGGACAATAAGTACTTTTTTTGCAACCGTGAGTTTTACTTGTGTATTGCTATCGTAGATAGGTATTCGAAAAGTATCGGTAAAGTGAAGCATCCTTTTTGGAAGTCGATGGTTTGTTTTTCGTGTCATTGTATGTGATGCACAGGGTCAGCACTGCTCAAACATTTTGATCCTACTTTTCATTGACAACATTGTCACCATGACTGACTGTGGACTGTCTGTGGTCCCCAAACACTGACATATACTCACTTACTCAGTATCAGTAAGTACTATTGTCGTAATCCTTTCGTAGGACTAATGGCTTTAATTCTTTCTTGTGTGTACGTCAAAAGTAAAAATATAAATTTAGTGTCTGGAGCTAGGTCCGCATTAAGGAACCAAACCTTGAGCCCTGCCCAACGTCAGCACGGCAGCCGGCAGTCCATGTTGTAGGGAGTTAGCTATACTGATGTCATGGTTGCTTTATCTTGCATTGACCGGGTCCGGCGCCGGCGTGCAGGCCACAAGGTCGAGGGCCCCGAACTGCCGCGGGACGGTGCGATGGTGGTCGGCTGCGCGCCGTGCGAGCGCACGCCACTCAACTACACGAGCCAGACGTGCGCGCTCGAGGACACCGACGACGTGGTGGTGCACTACCGCTACTACCCCGACAGGGTGAGCGCATGTCCTTACTTACTTCCACATTCATCCCACACGACTAGCCAACTTCCAGGCAGTATGGTCTTTCCGCGTGCTCTCTTCACTTCGTGCAGCCAACGGGTTCTATAACAGCAGACAGCCCGGCAGCGTGCAGCGACGAGGAGAGAGGGGCGGGCGACAGCCTGACGGATCCATGTCGTGTCGGCCGCCCGACCCGCCCCGCGGTTTGTCTGTAATATGTTCTCTTTCAAGTTCCGCTGTCCACAGAGCTACCAGTTCGTTGAGGAGCTCGACCTGCACCGCGAGATGTGCGAGCGTTGGAACCCCTGCCAGATCGGGTACATCTTCAGCTTGCCGGGCCCCGACCAGGCTATACCTGCGATTGAGCTGTGGCGTAAGTCTGCCAACTACCACCGCTGCACCGCCCCCACTGCCACCCACTACCACCCACAGACACCCACTAACGTGTCATAATCAAACTGAGCTAACACTTAGCTCTTCTTGATGAAGTAAAGGTTTTATTTATTTAAAGCGACTATTTCCAATATATTTTAGTTCTCCCATTTCAGGTCTGAAACCCATATTTCATAAACAATAATTGTCCTTCCTGTTTTCAATTAGCTGTCGATCATTTCAATTTAATTATGTACTCTTTAATTTCAGACGACTACAGTAAGTTTTAACAAACATTTTCTTCAAAATAAAGTGACGATTGATGCAGACATGCGCAACGCCTACACCCCACTAACTAGATTGAATCGAAAAACTAAATCATATAAATATCGCTTATCGCTTAAATAAAGATTTTCAATTGATTTCATTTAGATATTAAATAAAAATCGATATTTTCAGTCGCAGGCAAGTATCTTGTTCAATTTTCCAGCTTGTACGAGTATGTATACTAAGGCTACACTTGTACGAGTATGTATACTAAGGCTACACTTGTACGAGTATGTATACTAAGGCTACACTTGTACGAGTATGTATACTAAGGCTACACTTGCACGAGTATGTATACTAAGGCTACACTTGTACGAGTATGTATACTAAAGCTACACTTGTACGAGTATGTATACTAAGGCTACACTTGTACGAGTATGTATACTAAGGCTACACTTGTACCAGTATGTATACTAAGGCTACACTTGTACGAGTATGTATACTAAGGCAGGTTACACTTGTACGAGTAAGTATACTAAGGCTACACTTGTACAAGTATGTATAAACTCAAACTCAAATCATTTATTTCAATTAGACCATTACAGGCACTTTAAATGTTATAAATAACAAGAACAAAAAAAAATGATGCTGCTACAGTCCCAGTCACAAGACATAATAACTTATGAAAGTACTGTAGTTGCCCATTCCAAAGCGTAGATCTCTATGGAGAAGAATGGGCAAGAAACTCCATGGACACTCTTTTAAATCATAATGTTTTATAAAATCATGGATACATCATTCATGTTGAGATCATACATAATGTGAGAACGATGTAGAAAAACGAGCACATTTAGAGCGTCCAGAGTAAAAGCAATAATTATCACAAGTCTTATAGAAGAATTAAAACAAACCGTGGTAGCTAAGAGATGACCAGTCCCAACTGACAGCGCCCGTTCACGAACATGACGTATGGATCAGCCCCATTCAGCTCGACCATTTTGAAGGGAGCTAAATGACCCGACACACCCGCCACCATCAGCGAGACATTTAAGTGAGCATGACAATCTCTCAACCACCAGGGCAACCGTCGAGTCAATAAAATTACATAGAACTCACACATGGGCATTACAATTATACAATATTAGGAAATTGAGTCTATACAATGCAAAGATAGTCTTACAATCTTCTTCAGCTGCCACAATAACTTCAGATGCTGATTAATGATTAGTTAGTTTGCCCCTATGGTTGTGGAGCAGGACCGGCATTGAGCCAAGCATTTATATCATTAATGTAATCGCCCAACTTATAGTATGCTTGCCTACATAGTGTGCGTTTAATACAAGATTTAAACTTCGATTCATTCAGTTGTAGGATGTGTGGAGGTATTTTATTATAACATTTTAAACAGTACCCCATAGAAGAGGAGTCTACCTTAGCTAGCCTGAAACCTGGCTGAACCAGTTGGTCCTTATTTCTAGTATTATAGTGATGTCTGTCACTTCTTTTACTAAATAGATGCAGATTTTTCCTAACGTACATGATGTTTTCATAGATGTATTGACAAGGTACTGTCATGATGTTATTTTTTTTTAACAGTTCTCTTAGAGAATCGCGCCTACGTAGATTATACATGGCTCTGATGGCTCTTTTCTGCAGAATAAATATAGACTCAATGTCTGCAGCCCGTCCCCAAAGTAAAATACCGTATGACATTATACTATGAAAATAACTAAAATAGACTAGTCGCGCTGTATCTACATCAGTAAATTGACGGATTTTTCTTACGGCATATGCTGCTGAACTCAACCGTCCTGCAAGAGATGTTAAATGAGGACCCCATTGTAGCCTCGAGTCGAGTGTGATGCCTAAGAAAACAGTTTTATTGACGAATTCTAGTTTCTCTTGATTTAATACTATGTCACAATCACTACTTTTGACGTTTGGTAGAGCGAATCTTATGCATTTCGTTTTTTTTCCATTCAATACTAAGTTATTAGCAGTAAACCAATTATGGACCTGCAATAGGGCGTTATTTAGGTCGTCAAGATTCGTGGTACGTCTATTTACCTTAAATATTAAAGAAGTGTCGTCAGCAAACAACACCATTTGTGGTTGATTTTCAAATAAATGGGGTAGATCATTAATATATACTAATAAGAGGAAAGGGCCCAATATAGAACCTTGTGGTACACCCATTTTAACTTTAAACCTATTGAATTAACGCCATTAATTTGAACTTGTTGCTGTCTATCATTTAAATACGATTTTACTAAACTGAGCGCAAGTTTATCTAAACCGTAATGCTCAAGTTTTAAAAGCAGGGTTTCATGATTAACGCAATCAAATGCCTTCGTAAGGTCACAGAAGATTCCTATTGCATCTTGTGCCTCTTCCCACGCAGTAAATATGTGTTTCATTAAGGTGACACCGGCGTCAGTCGTACAACGTCCTTTGGTGAAACCATACTGCTTAGCATGTAAGATTTTATTGGTGTTAAAATGGTTGAGCAATTGATTTAGCGTTATCTTTTCAAACACCTTGCTGAGAACTGGCAAAACGGATACGGGCCTATAGTTGTTAGTGTCTTTACTGTCCCCGTATACTAAGGCAGGCTACACTTGTACTAGTAAGTATACTAAGGCTACACTTGTACCAGTATGTATACTAAGGCTACACTTGTACCAGTATGTATACTAAGGCTACACTTGTACCAGTATGTATACTAAGGCTACACTTGTACCAGTATGTATACAAAGGCTACACTTCCCTCCTAGGGTAATTTCGAGGTAGATGCCCCGATTGTAATCAGTTGTTTCATCGATTAAATCGCTTGCTATCATATTTTGCTATCGATGATATTTTCCAACTTCTCTTAATTGTGCCTTTTGGCTCGGTGCCATTGTATGGAAGGCAAATTGCCATCAAAGTTTTGTGAAGAAAAATGGTTTGCTTCTCAGTGGGTCGTCTATCCTAAAGGTAATTTATATGGACTAAGCATCAAACCCAAGAATAGGATAGATGTCGCAACTAGTAGAGGTACTGCAGCAATATCAAAGATAATGTTTTTTACTTTCATGACCTTTACCCAGCTTGATGTGATGTGATGCACACATACACACACACACACACACAACATCGACGAAGGATTAAGTGTAGCTGCACACACACACACACACATACGTAAAGTATTGTCCTTTAACAATCGTTTTATTATTTTTCAGACACTGATGAAGGTAAATTATAACTTCTATTATGTTTGGTTAAACGTTTTGGAGGCGTTTTATCAATATTACATTTATTTCGTACTTTTTTGCAGAAATTTCAAGTAAGTAATTAGAGTCCTTTGAGACTGGCGCGCGGCGTCCTATCCGTCAGGATCCAGTCCGCAGTCTATTGGAACAAACGTTTATTTCAACAATCGTTTCAAAACATTCTGCCATCGTGATCTACGATTTCAATCGCAAATAATAATATTATAACTGTTTGTCGTTTCAGAGGAAGGTAAGATTAATGAGTTGTACAAGTTTCATGGTTCTGTAGGCAGTTGACAACAAACAGTGGCCAAGTGCGAGACAGACTCGCACACACCGTAGCGCTTAGTAGTACCTATAATATAAAATTTTAATGGAAATTTGAACCAAATCCTTCATAGTATCTTAATGAAAAACTAAGTACCTACCGAGTTAACGCCATTTTGCACCATATTGTATGCAAGTAGATTATTTTTGTAACAAAATTATTGATTCAACATTTACATTTTTTTTTACAGAAATTGTGCCTCGTAAGTGTTCATCATAGTTGGTGTCATTATCGCTTGTTTGGTGTGTCGACTGATCAGTGCCGGATTAAGCCAGCGCGGGGCCTAGCAAATTCTGTCAAGGGGCCCTTGGTTTGCTTCAGGTTCGAAAGTTTAGGGTATTATTATAACAAAACTGTTACAAATAGACTTTTCTAGAAATATCCAGGCCATATGAAACTATGATTTATTTTGTTTTTCTCCGCGTTTTGTCTTGTCATACTGGAAGAGAAACAAGGGTATGACGCCGCTAAACAAGTAAACACACTCATCATAACAATGAAAACATCAAATATATTTGAATTGAACACTGAAATTAATGACAATTTGTTGTTATAATGCAAATTATTTTAACATGATCATGTTTATTTGTGATATTCTTTTGATGAACACATTTTTGTTATTAAATAAGAAGCCCTCAAAAACAAGTGGCTACTAGCTAACTAAACAAAACACTGTCGGCTGTAGCGATTTGAGCGGTTCTTTAATCCATGATGAAACAGAAAAAATGAAAGCTCTTGTTGCAATAAACGAGAAAACAGCACGCGTGTGAAATGCATCGCATGTTGAACCTAATCACACTGCAATATGAGCCAGTTTTTGAGGAAGTGTATTGAAAATGATATTTCGTGGGATCCCAGGTACCACTGAAATCGTTAATATCAAATTATTTGAAAGTCGCGCTTTGTTATTCAGCAAAAAAACACAATCGTGGTAATATTATCTGCGTAGTAAGTGCACTACCCACGTTAAAGTCTCGCTCGACTCCAACGAAAGCTTCGCTAAAGGCCGGCTGTATGTTCACTTGACGTTTCGCGACGCTTGTCGTTCTCATGACACTGGCGGCTTTATTCTACTTAATAACTTCTCGTAAAAAAGTAAAATTTATATTTTAAAAGAATTTAGTAAGGTGCTACGCCTAAATATGGTGAAAAAAACCGACTTACGAAACTTCAAGTAAAAAAAACCAGCCAAGAGCGTGTCAGGCCACGCTCAGTGTAGGGTTCCGTAGTTTCCCGTCCGTCACAATAAGTGTTCTTTACCACGGTAGGTCATGAAAGCACGGAAAATCTTAACATCGACTTTTAAAAAAATGCCGTCATTACGCAACGCCATCTATGGAACCATTTATGAACTGGTTTTTACCTAAACATTTTGATGGTGTTTAAAAATATGAATTTTAGTTTTGTTCTAAATTGCCTTAGCATGTTTCTTGATAGAAGTTTTATGTAGTTATAAGATACCGCCAATGCCAAGGAGAGACCAACCGAACAATTAGGTAATACCCGATCCAATGTAATAAGTACCTACAGCGCCATCTCTCGGGGAATTGGGTTACTAATTAATACAAAGACGTGCAAGAAGTTTTCGGTGGTAATTTTGGATTGCGAGAACCGATTTCAATAATGAAGTTAAAAAAAATGCTTGCTTATACGATTATACTACAAACTTAGTCCAGAAATTATTTTGTACAACTTTTTGTCTTTTTTGTACAAAAACTGTTGTGTCAATCAAGTTCAAAATGATTTTCCTAGAAAATCCTTATAAAGTTCTACTTTTCAGATTTTTTTCATATTTTCTAAACTTATGGTTCAAAAGTTAGAGGGGGGGGCACATTGTTTTTTTACTTTTGGAGCGATTATTTCCGAAATTATTGACATTATCAAAAAATTATTTTAGTAAACCCCTATTCATTTTTAAATACCTTACCAACAATATATCACACGTTAGGGTTGAAATTAAAAAAAAAACACTTCCCACTTTACATATAGGGTGGCTACCCTAATAAAACATTTTTTTCCAATTTTTATTTTACCACTTTGTCGGCGTGATTGATATACATATTGGTACCAAATTTCAGCTTTCTAGTGCTAACGGTCACAGAGATTAAGCGAGGACGGACGGACAGACAGACATGGCGAAACTATAAGGGTTCCTAGTTGACTACGGAACCCTAAAAAACGAAGTCAGCGACTTTCGAAATAATTCAAAATTTGTTTTTGGGAGTCGGATTTTATTTTTGCAAAAAGTTTTTTGCAATATTTATTGACGATTGCGTTGTTCTAGCTGTAAACGGTAAGTACACCGCGTTGTATCACTTCAGTTCTGGCACAAACATAACGCCCATTGAGTGACGTTCAACTAATTTATAAGCAGGCTACGAAGATTACAAGTGTTTCTCAAAGTACACCCAGTGTACGTCATAGTTCATCCAGTGTACGTCATAGTTCATCCAGTGTACGTCATAGTACACACAGAATACGTCATAGCACACACACAGTGTACGTCATAGTACACACAGTGTAGGTCATAGTACGCACAGAGTACGTCATAGTACACACAGTGTACGTCATAGTTCATCCAGTGTAGGTCATAGTATACACAGTGTACGTCATAGTACACACACAGTGTACGTCAAAGCACACACACAGTGTACGTCATAGCACACACTGTGTACGTCATAGCACACACTGTGTACGTCATAGCACACACTGTGTACGTCACGATACACACAGTTGTCCAGTTATGTTTGAGTGCCAGGTAACAGAGGGCGAGCCTATTGCCATCAACGAGGCACTAATCCAAACTCCGTGACGAGATTATTAAGATGAGACGTGGGAATCCAAGCCAGGAGTTCATTCTTAGCAGGTACGCTTGTGGAGGAAGAAACGTTCGACCAGGTCAATGCATGAAATCGCACTGATTACAGAAACTGTAACAACGACGGCGCTGCCGGACATACACAACGGGACGAAGCTGAAGACCGAAGACTTCAGCAAAGGGACGAAGCTGACGATGCTGGTCAGCGAGTCAGCGGCCCTGTCCAAGGACTATACCTCGACCGTGAGAATAGTTCCAATACCGGAGCCCTGTGTGTTGGACGGCTCCGGCATCGTCGGAGCGGATTCATCAAGGGTGAGATAATTTGTTTTAAATGTCTCATTTGCATTAAAACTAAGTACTCGAAGCTATATTTGACCGAGGCGAGGACAATGCCGAATCAATAGACTAGAAGTTTATCTTTGTCACGATTTTATTTAGGTATTTATTTTAATTCAAGAGTGCACAACAAATAGCCACAACATAAAACAGGACAAGAAATACACAAATATATTTTACTAGCTTTCGCCCGCGGCTTCGCTGGCGTTAAATTCGGTATAACACACTGTAGTTTTTGCTCTTGCGCCTGATTGATTTGTAATAGCAACGCTAAGTTTTCCCTTTTCTTCCCTCGTTCTCCCTCATATCCCACTCTTTTTTAATAAAAATTATTAGTTAGTATTAATTAGTAGTATTAATTAGCCTATGTCCGTCTCCTGGTTCCCAACTATCTCTGTACCAAAATTCATCAAAATCGGTTCAGCCATTAAAGCGTGAAGAGGTAACAAACAAACAAACAAACAAACAAACTCACTTTCGCTTTTATAATATTAGTAAGGAAGTAAGGATAGATAATATTGACAACGCTGTACACAGATTAACTAAACGATACATTACAGCAGGGCTCTGAACCGGTTTAAAAAGAGCGGTTAATTTCGATAAAATACCGGTAATTATATCGTTCCTTCATTAACCGGTTAAACAAGTGAACAGTTCATATGTAACCCAAATGATAAAGGTTACCGGTTACATAAGCACAAACGGTTTTGAGACCCAAATTAACCGGTTAATTCCGTAATTCGTAAATATTTTTCGTCTACTTTTTTAATACTTCCAACAAGTTATAGTGACATTAATACATTTAGTACCCCAGAAAAAATTAGGAAAAAACAAATGTTTGATCTGAGGACGTCAAATACAACCGGAGAACTTAAATGGTGCGGGTAGATTCATGTTTCGACTTGCTTAGTTTTTTGCGCGCCCGCAAACAAAGCGTCGAGCAAACCTACGCCACACAGTGGGTTGAAAGTATGATTTTAGTGACATAGGGGTCAATTTCGTTTTTTTTTTGCGTTTTCTGTATGCGGATGGATAGAACTCGTCAGCTTCAATAATAAATATCTCTTGAAGTTTTTCTCTAAACTTAACAGTTTGGTAGAAAAATGGGTTTTGTGTTTTTTTTGTATGGAACTGATCTAATAAAATCAAATTTCTGCTAAGTAGCGTTAGATTTTTTTTCACTTTTAGCCATTATGGTAATGCTAATGAGGATCATTAGTTAATAAACCCTCATTAAATAGGAAGCAGAAAAATTAGAAGTTATCTGTTTGTCACTGGTATAAAAACGAATACTAATTAATATAAAATAAATGTAGCCCACATTTATTTTATATTAATTAGTATTCGTTTATGCGTACTACTTCTAACATCCAGTGATTGTGATCATACCTTTTTGGCTATAATGGAAGGTTTAGTTAATAATTTAGATTTATTTATGATTTTAAGAGAGCAGCTGCACTCATTGTCGAATAGTTCAAACCTTTTCCAATTTCTACAAGAAAAAATTAATGTGTCTGAAGAAAACAGTGATGAACTCCAAAAAATCTGTACGCGATTTTGTTCAAATATAAATGCAAGGTGGGAGCGAGGTAACCGCACGTTGGCAGAGTTTATTAGAAAAAATGGGGATTGGTTGGAAAGTGCAATAAGTTGGCCTGCGGGAATAATACCTGAACCTGTTGACACTGAACAAAGAATGTTTGAGGTTTGTGATAAAAAAAGATGTTGAAAATCTACCACCATCTACAGCAGAAGCTTCAGCATCTACATTTACACCTCGAAAACCTTTCGAAGAATTGAGATCCAGACAAAAACGGAGACGTGTTGATGAAATCAACAAATCGTTTTCAATATCCCCGGAAGAACTGAATGCTACCACAAATGCTAATTTAAGAAATACTGGAAATGAAGATGTAGGAAAAATAATGCATCATTTGTTAAATAACCCAGAAGATTTATAAAAAGGTAAGAAGTGTTTAAGTGCAAAAGTGAAAAGTAATCAATATTCACCCGATAAGGCACTGTCTTTGTTGGTTTCTCTTAAATTAAGTAGATAGCAGTATATAAGTCTAAGAGAGCAGCAAGTAAAAATGGGTCGGACTTATACTCTTCTTATTATGAAATTAAGCAAGAAAAGTCACAATGTTACCCAGGAAAAGTAAACGTAACTATAACAAAAGATGGAGCTGCTATTAAACTGCAAGCTTTACTCAACTTGACGGTCTCGAGGCTATTAGATGTGATTGCTTTGGATTTGAGCTCGGCAAAAGATTTAGTGCTTATAAGCAAATGGGGTTTTGATGGAACCTCAGGTCAAAGTAATTACAAACAAAAGACGGAAATAGACTTTGATGATTCAACTATATTCATGGCCAGTCTAGTTCCTGTAAGGCTTCAACAATCGGATGGCACAATTGTTTGGGAAAACGACCGACCCTCATCAGCATTCTATTGCCGTCCGATTATGTTTAAATTTACCAAAGAATTGTTACACAAGTTACACAGTCAACAGTGGTAAGTACAAAAAATTGCATAGAAAAAGAAATAGATGAACTTCAGTCGAATTGAAGTAACGCATAAATTGATCATGACGATGATACACGGCAAAATTACTTCATATTTGTCAGAGACATCATCGTCTGTCTGTGATATTTGCAAAGCAAAACCGTCCGAGATGAACAATTTACCATCAATTGCTCAAAGAGAAAAAAAAACCGGCCAAGAGCGTGTCGGGCCACGCTCAGTGTAGGGTTCCGTAGTTTCCCGTCCGTCACAATAAGTGTTCCTACTTATGAGTTTAAAGGTGGAGGAGGAAATTATTTTGTACAACTTTTTGTCTTTTTTGTACAAAAACTGTTGTGTCAATCAAGTTCAAAATGATTTTCATAGAAAGTCCTTATAAAGTTCTACTTTTCAGATTTTTTTCATATTTTCTAAACTTACGGTTCAAAAGTTAGAGGGGGGGGGGACACATTGTTTTTTACTTTTGGAGCGATTATTTCCGAAATTATAGACATTATCAAAAAATGATTTTAGTAAACCCCTATTCATTTTTAAATACCTTTCCAACAATATATCACACGTTAGGGTTGAAATTAAAAAAAAAATCACTTCCCACTTTACATATAGGGTGGCTACCCTAATAAAACATTTTTTTCCAATTTTTATTTTACCACTTTGTCGGCGTGATTGATATACATATTGGTACCAAATTTCAGCTTTCTAGTGCTAACGGTCACAGAGATTAAGCGAGGACGGACGGACGGACGGACGGACGGACGGACAGACAGACATGGCGAAACTATAAGGGTTCCTAGTTGACTACGGAACCCTAAAAACGAAGATATGTACCATTATGGATTGTCATCTTTACATGCCTGGATAAGAAGCAGAGTGCTTACTTCACATCGGTTAGTATATATTATATTTTTACTACATCCTTTTTCTGCTTCATTTATGTTTAATTTCCTTTTATAAAGTGTCATTCCTCTTTCTTTGCAGCTTATCGTTTGGAGTTTAAAAAATGGAGTTGCAGGGGCGATGATAAAGAAAAAAATATGCTCAAAAAGAGCGCTATACAGCAACAAGCATTTAAGAGTGAAACCGGTTTACTCATTGATATTATCAAGCAAGGAGTAGGCACAACAAATGATGGCAATACTGCTAAAAGATTTTTTAGAGATCCACCAACAACAGCCCGCATAACAGGAATTAGTTTAGAGTTAATTGAAAAGTTTCACGTGATTCTTCAGACTGTGGCATCTGGAGAGCGCGTGGCCCTTACAAAATTTTTCGAATATTGTAATGATACTGCTAAACTATATGTTAATTTATATCCATGATATTTTTTTATTTTTTTTTCGGGTGCAAAATCATCTAATGACTTCCCCCGCTCTGGGCGGAGCGGGGGGGCATGTCAGACTTGTACTGACTAAAACCCACCCATGTTCCTTCTGTTGCCCTTTACGTTACAGGGCCGCGGTATCTCTTTCGAACAACCCGCAACCCCGGCAGGCGGAGGCCCTGGCAAGCCCCTCTGCTTTGCTGACATCTCTTTGAGGCGCGCGTGAAATAAGAACGCGCCGTCGACACTGTCGTCAATCGACGGACGGACGGCGAGCTACCCATTGCTCACCGTCCACAGGCCCGCATCTACGGTGGCCGGGAGTCGTCTCGCGGCGCCCGGCGCCGGGGCGTCTCCCGCGGCGGCTGGGTTGGGTAGATGATCTCTCCCTCAAACGCCCGGCCACCTCCTTTGCTAGCATTACTGCTTCGCAGAAGGAGATGACCGCTTCCCATTCCCTCTCGCTCCGGACCATGGCCTGGACCTGGGCCGGACGCGAGAGATCGCCGCCGCCGATCGCCTCTACGAGGGCACGGCGGTGCTCCGCCCAAGCTGGGCAGACCGCCACAGTGTGCTCCACCGTGTCCTCCGGGTGATCGTCACAATGGTGACACCCGGGCGCTTCCTCCCGCCCGCCCGATGATATTCAGGAACCTCCCGAAACTTCCGTGTCCGGTGAGGAATATCCATGGTATTATACGGCATCCAGTGTTCACAAATTGTTGGTACATGGGGCTGACATAATTAAGCATTTTGGTGCCATACCTGTCGGTAAACTGTCGGAAGAAGCAGGAGAGGCTCGCAATTAAGATTTTTGGAATTACTGAGAAAGCCATTCTAGAAAAGTAAGTAGAACGGCGACAAACGAAGATATAGATACGATAGATCACAAGTCTAAGACCTCAAATGATAAGACAAAATATGGGTCTCTCTCCAAAAGTCAAAGAGCTTCTGATGAGTTTTCCAACAGAATCCGATTTAGATTTTATTGATGTAAATAATTTACAAGATAGTCCTAGCGATAGTGAATAAGATTTTGATAGATTGTAAGTGTACTTATAGATTTTTTTTTTTGTAAGTATTAGTGTTGTATATTCTTAGCAGGATCAACGCAGGATGGATGAAATGGCGACAGGTCACTGGAACAACTTGTGACCCACGGATGCCCCTCAAGTTAAAGGGGAAAATATATAAGTCCGTGATTAGACCTGTTGTACTGTATGGGTCAGAATGCTGGGCTGTAAAAAAGGTGGATGAAAAACGATTGCATGTAGCGGAGATGAGAATGTTGAGATGGATGTGTGGAGTGACACGAATGGATAAAGTAAGGAATGAATATATTCGAGGAAGTTTGAAAGTTGCGCCTGTTACAGAAAAATTTAAAGGGAGTCGTTTGTCTTGGTATGGACATGTAATGAGGAGGGATGAAGGACATGTGACTAAAAGAGTGATGAATCTGAATGTTGATGGACGGAGAGCGAGAGGAAGGCCAAAGAAAAGATGGATGGATTGTGTAAGGAATGATATGAAGGAGAAAGGAGTAAATGATGCCGTGACGTCTGATAGGGGAGAATGGAAGAAGAAAACGTGTTGCGCCGACCCCAAATAGAATGGGACAAGGGCAGGAAAATGATGATTCTTAGTCCTAATTAGGTGTATTATTGTGTACCTTTACTAAACCTTTACTATGTATCTTTTGTAAGTAGCTTTATTATGTACGTTTTACTACTATTTACCTTTTTCCTAAGTAAGTATACATTTTTACTTAAAAGAGCACATTCGTATCCTCTTTTAAAAATAATATATTATTACGAGTACCTACCAATTTAAGCGTATATGAGATCTTTTAAATGTATTTTTGTTACTGATTAAGAACTTACCTGTATTAATTCGTCTTTTGTCTTACTATTTTATTTTTGTCATTGTATTTCATATTAAAATTGAACTAAAAGAAAGTACGAAAATAAAGCTTCTTATTCTATGTATTTTTTTCATTTTTTCAATCATCATTTTTAGGCACAGTTGCAACTTTATGCAAATGTTCATAGCATCAAATGATAGTGAAATGACACAAGGTATAAGAAAAATAACGTTGCAAAGTGGGATCTACGGTACTTAGCAGAAATTTGATTTTATTTGATCCGTTCCATACAAAAAAAAACAAAATTCATTTTTCTGCCCAAACTATTAAGTTTAGAGAAAAACGTCAAGAGATATTTATTATTGAAGCTGAGTTCTATCGATCCGCATACAGAAAACGCAAAAAAAACGAAATTGACGCCTATGTCACTAAAATCATAGTTTCGACCCACACAGTGGCCACTGTGTGGCAGCGACGCCGACGTTGCGAACTTGCATGCGACTTGATACAACTATTTTGTAACTAAATGACATCGCAACGTCTTGACCGTGCTTGTGAAAGAGGCGGGGGCGGGGGGTGTTCAAATTTGGTATTAACCGGTTAATTTTCACTTTCAAAACCAAAATTCATGAAAAACCGGTTTCTCGCAAAAACCGGTTAAAACCGGTAAAGTGCAAACCTTAACCTAAATCGATTTCGGTTTGGGGTCAATGACCGTAACCGGTTAAGAATTTCAACCGGTTTCCGACCCCTGCATTACAGTAAACGTTTCATGGAATACTTTATTTTTGAAACGTTTATTTTTACTTTTACTCTGGACGCTCTTAAGGACGCTTTTACAATTTTCAACAAATAACTCTGTTTTCCGGGAACCATTATGATGCATAAGGAATCATAAAAGTGAGGTTGTCATGGTATCTAATTAAAGATAATATATTCATCCACACGATAGCTTTAAAAAAAAATTGTAGTCTTGGATCGGCACAAATATGAAAGTGGCAAAAAGTACTACAGCGCCATCTATGTAACCACTGAAGAACTAACGGCCCTTTAGCCCCAACCGTAACCGGCTCGCTCTGGAAGCGGGGGGGGGGGGAGGGGGGCGCCCGTCCTAACCGAGCACTCACGGGGGAGAAAGAAAAGGAGTCAGGAGGAAGCATTGGCTTTGGAAGTAATTTCCTGAAAAATGTTTATTAAGGGCATTTAAAGGCAAATTAAGAGGAACAGCACAAGAGGGGGACTTTGTGAAGCCAAGCGACTTAAGAAACTTTCAAATATCAGCCGGCTAAGAATTGAGGACATTTTCACAAATGTATCGGCGTTTAGATGTTCTTACCATCTGGTTGCAACGATTTCTAGCCAACTTGTACAGGTCCCAGTACTCCCCATTGCGATCCCGCCTATATCTTCTAAACGCCCGGTCCCGTCGTCTCATTGCCATCCGAACTTCAGGGGTTATCCAAGGAGCTGGGGGGCGCTTAACGCGAACAGCCTTCAGTGGCGCATGCGTGTCATTAGGCCGGAGAACATTCCTGTTAAAGGTGTCCACCATCTGATCCACCGATAATGACTGGGAAATATCGTCCCAATCAAGAGCCTGCGCATCGGTATCAAGTTTATCCTTATCCAATCTTACAAAATTCCGGATCAAGACAATAGCAGGCTTCTGCTTAGGGGGTTTCATTTTGTAAGCCAGATAGATCAGATCATGTCTGGATAAACCAGGCGAAGCGACCTGCCCATGGTTTGCCACGAGATTCACAGAAGTCGCAAGCATGAGATCGAGCCAGTAATCGCTCGAGTCCAAGTTATGATGAGTCGGACCAAGTATAAGGAGAGTTAGATTCGACGATTCCAAGATCGGATTCAGCCTACGAGTTCTTGCGTTATCTTTCAAAAGGTCAGTGTTGAAATCACCCATGACTATGAGATGTTTGTATTCTGAGGAGAGAGATTCAAAGAGAGATTCTAGAGAAGAGAAGTATTCAATAGTAGGAGGGCAGTAAACAACACTTAGAACAGACTTAACCCCTTTGACAAAGATGTCGTGCGGTGTCCCACAGGGATCGGTCTTGGGGCCGCTCTTGTGGGACATCGGTTACGACTGGGTGCTGCGCGCCGACCTCCCCAGCGGCGTCAGCGTAGTTTGCTACGCTGACGACACACTCGTTCCGGCTCAGGGGGGGTCGCACCAGGCGGCGGCCGACAACATGACACGCGGGGTTGCGATAGTCGCAGAGAGGATCCGGCTGCTGGGTCTCGAGGTGGCCTTGCACAAATCCGAGGCCATGGTCTTTCATGGCCGCGGAAACACGCCACCGTCGGGATACCAGCTGACGGTAGGAGGGGTTCACATCGGCGTCGGGTCGACGATGAAATACCTGGGAATCGCGCGCCCACTACCTGAACGCGCCCCAAAAGGTGGTAGCCATTAGGCTGATCCGGGGCTACCGCACGATCTCCGGCGAGGCAGCGAGCCTCCTTGCCGGATTGCTACCGTGGGGTCTGGAGGCGATAGTGCTCGCGCGCCTGTTTGAGTGGCGCGCGGAGGCATTAAACCGGGGGGAAACTCCGCTGCCGCGGCAAATTGCCGCTCAGCGGACAGACTTCCGGTGCGATCTCATGGTGGCATGGAGATAGCGACTGTCGCAACCCCGTGCAGGGCACGCCACAATAGCGGCGGTAAGTCCCCTCTTTGAGGAGTGGCTGGAGTGGAGTGGCGTCATGGCGTCCTCACCTACCGCCTGACGCAGGTCCTCACCGGACACGGAAGTTTCGGGAGGTTCCTGCACATCATCGGGCGGGAGGAAGCGCCTGGGTGTCACCATTGTGACGATCGCCGGAGGACACGGTGGAGCACACAGTGGCGATCTGCCCAGCGTGGGCGGAGCACCGCCATGCCCTCGTAGAGGCGATCGGCGGCGGCGATCTCTCGCGTCCGGCCCTGGTTCTGGCCATGGTCCGGAGCGAGAGGGAATGGGAAGCGGTCACCACCTTCTGCGAAGCAGTAATGCTAGCAAAGGAGGTGGCCGGGCGTATGAGGGAGAGAACATCTGCCCAACCCAGCCGCCGCGGGAGACGCCCCGGGCGCCGGGCGCCGCGAGACGACTCCCGGCCACCGTAGTTTATCTATAATATGTATGTATTTATAAATTATATAAGTATGTATATCAGTTGTCTGGTTACCATAACACAAGCTCTGCTTAGCTTGGGATCAGATAGCCGTGTGTGAGTTGTCCCAAGATATTTATTTATTTAGATGCGGGCCTGTGGACGGTGAGCAATGGGTAGTTCACCGTCAGTCCGTCGATTGACGACAGGCCGTGTCGACGGCGCGTTCGTGTTTCACGCGCGCTTCAAAGAGAGTCAGCAAAGCAGAGGGGCTTGCCAGAGCCTCCGCCTGCCGGGGTTGCGGGTTGTTCGAAACAGATACCGCGGCCCCGGAACGTAAAAGGCAATAGATGGAACATGGGTGGGTTTTAGTCAGTACAAGTCTGACATGCCTCCCCGCTCCGCCCAGATCGGGGGAAGTCATTGGATGATTTCCCACCCGAAAAAAAAAAAAGGTTGCCATTATAAACTGGGGATGAAGAAGAAATAATTTTATAGGGAACTAGCTTTTGCCCGCGGCTTCGCTCGCGTTAAATTCGGGGTAACATAGTTCCCCTTGCGCCTTATTGACTTGTAATAGCAACGCTAATTTTTCCCGTTTCTTCCCTCTTTCTCCCTTATATCTCACTCTTTTTTAAAAAAAATAGCCTATGCCCGTCTCCTGGTTCACAACTATCTCTGTACCAAAAATCATCAAAATCGGTTCGCTTTTATATTATTACTAAGGATGAGCCTGGTTGTTTATCATTTTTGTAAATGGGTCTAATACGGACTTATAATGGCAGAGCACGGGCCCACGACGTCCTCACATTTTGGCTAGCGAGGCGCTGTGAGCGCTCGGAGCTAGATTCTCTAGCGCGTGCTTGCGAAATACTATGTGTATATTCTCTATTTCTCGAGAGGCGCTGCTCATTTTCAGGGGCAGATTCTTCCGTACGGCGTACTCGAGCGGCTCTTGTCTGTGATGTCAGCCGGGACAGTTGAGATTTCCTTTTAGGCATGCTCTCAACAAACTACGCACAGACTTGAAAACAGTTATGAACAAAGGGAGACCGACTCGAACACCGTCCGCCTTTACAAAACAAAACAATTGTAATATCGAATAACTCGTATCGATTATTACGATAGAACGAAGTACGAAACTACGAACTTACAAAACAAACGTACAAGTTACAACGAAATTACGATATTTTCGATTATGAGGTATCCATCAACAACAACAACTATACGAACGAAACAACCGAAACCAATAAGCAACTGACATGTAATATTTAAAACTATTTTTTGAAAATAACACGCCACGGAATATTTATTTATAGATAAGTATTATTAAATGTCCAGACTTTGACGGTAATATTAATAAAACCAGTGATGATTTCATTTTAATGTAAGTATTTAATAATAATAAAATATGACAACTGGTATAACCCACCTGCTCCATAAATCGGGTAGTACGGCGGAACCCAAAAATTATAGACCAATTACGTGTCTTCCGACACTTTATAAAGTTCTTACATCCATTTTGAGAGCTAAAATCACTAAACACATAGATGACAATTCTATCATGTCTGCTTCTCAAAATGGATGTAGGAACGGGTCCCGCGGTACTAAGGAGCTGCTCCTCATTGATATGGCCATTAGTCAACAGGTTCGCCGTTCCCGAAGGGATCTGTCGACATGTTGGATAGACTATAAGAAGGCCTATGACTCCGTGCCACATACATGGCTCATGAGGGTGCTAGAGTTGTATAAAATTGATGCAACTCTGCGCACCTTCCTGATCTCGTGTATGAGGCAATGGAGTACAGTCCTTCGCTATCCAGGATGTCGGCAGATTCAGAGGAATAGTGAACCGATCAGGATAGAGCAAGGTATTTTCCAGGGCGATAGTTTGAGTTCACTTTGGTTCTGCTTAGCTTTGAATCCTCTAAGCACGCTGCTGGAGAATTCAGGTCTGGGCTATCGATTGAGGAGAGGTGGTCAGGTTATATCTCACCTTCTTTACATGGATGACCTGAAACTCTTTGCCCCCAACGATTTGCAGCTGATGGAGCTACTGAAGGTAACTGAAACTTTCAGTAGCGCTATCAGGATGGAATTTGGTGTGGACAAATGTGCGGTCATGCATGTAAAGCGAGGGGAAATTGTGGAATCTGTGGGAACCCAGCTCTCAGATTCCATAAACCTTAGATCCCTCTCAGCAACCGAAACCTACAAGTATTTGGGGATGTCGGAAGCGCTGGGCATCAATGTTGCTGACATGAAGCAATCTTTGAAGGAACGCTTCTTTGGTCGCCTGAGAAAAGTATTTAATAGTCTTTTATCAGGCGAAAACAAGGTGCGTGCTTTCAACGGTTGGGTCATGCCGGTTTTGATGTACTCTTTCGCCATACTCAAATGGACTCAAACAAAACTGGACGCCCTGGATAGGAAGGTCCGTACATTGTTAATGGCATTTCGTATGCATCACCCACGTTCTTCGGTTATGAGACTGTATATCCCGCGGAGTTGTGGAGGTCGAGGCTTTCTAAACGCCAAGACTCTCCACAATCGCAAGATATGCAGTCTCAGGGAATATTTCTTAGAAACAGACGTGGGAATGCATCGAGATGTGGTTGCAGTGGACAAAGGCCTCACCCTGATCTCCTTGGCCAAAGAGAACTGGCGCAAACCTGTAGTGCTTGACACTAACGACCGCAAGGAGGTATGGCAGAGTAAGGAGTTCACGGACGCTTTTTCCGGGCCCTACATGGACCCGATGTAGATCAACCAGCTTCCGTAGCCTGGCTACGTTCCGGGGACCTTTTTGGAGAAACCGAAGGTTTTGTCTGTGCACTTATGGATGAAGTTATGATGACGAATAACTACCGGAGATTTATTTTGAAGGACGGCACGGTTGACATATGTCGGGCATGCCACCGTCCGGGTGAATCAATTCGACACATTATCTCCGGTTGTTCTCGTGTAGCTAACGGAGAGTACTTGCATAGACACAACCTTGTAGCCAGGATTATCCATCAGCAACTTGCTCTAAAATACAACCTTGTGGAATCGGAAGTGCCATACTACAGGTATGAGCCCGACCCAGTTCTGGAACATGGCAATATCACATTGTACTGGGATCGCTCCATCATCACTGACAGGACTATTGTTGCCAACAAGCCTGATATAGTGGTGGTGGATCGATCAGAGCGGCGCGCAATGATTGTTGACATAACAGTCCCACACGATGAGAACCTCGTGAAAGCCGAGAAAGATAAGCAAATCAAGTATATTGACTTGGCTCGCGAGGTTGTCGACATGTGGGATGTGGACTCAGCGACCATTGTGCCGATAGTCGTATCTGCCAATGGCTTAATTGCCAAGAGCCTCGACCAACACCTGAGGAGGCTCTCGTTAGGCAGCTGGATCAAGGGTTTGATACAGAAAGCGGTACTCCTGGACACGGCTCGTATTGTTAGGAGGTTCCTTTCTCTGGAGCCCTGACCGCCGGTAGTTTGGACCCTGTTCCCGATACCGGTGGGCTACTATTTTTATATTTTTAAATGTTTTTATTATTTTTTAAGAAATATTTAAAAATTTAATTATATGTTATTTAGACAATAAATGGACGAAAATATGTATACTATGAGTTAGATTTCAGAACGCAGTTTACAAACTGTGATATACATAACCGCGCTAACAATAATTTTATTAAGTTTTTGATAAAGTTTGTTTTGTTTTAAAGATTAATCTTTATTGTTTGCTAATAAGTGTTTGTTAATCACGGTAAGTTCACAGCTTAATATCGATTTTGGTAACTTTTGATAACTACACAATATATTAAAATATATGTGGAATTATTAAACCCTATAAAATAAACACCATTATGAAAACATATATATACTAGCTTTTGCCCGCGGCTTCGCTCGCGTTAAATTCGGGTTAACACAGTTCCCCTTGCGCCTTATTGATTTGTAATAGCAACGCTAAGTTTTCCCTTTTCTTCCCGCTTTCTCCCTCACATCCCACTTTTTTTTTAAAAAAGTAGCCTATGTCCGTCTCCTGGTTCCCAACTATCTCTGTACCAAAATTCATCAAAATCGGTTTAGCCATTAAAGCGTGAAGAGGTAACAAACAAACTCACTTTCGCTTTTATTATATAATATAATATATATAAATATATAATATTATAAAAGCGAAAGTGAGTTTGTTTGTTACCTCTTCACGCTTTACTGACTAAACCGATTAATATATTTGCTGAGAGGGATCTAAGGTTTATGGAATCTGAGAGCTGGGTTCCCACAGATTCCACAATTTCCCCTCGCTTTACATGCATGACCGCACATTTGTCCACACCAAATTCCATCCTGATAGCGCTACTGAAAGTTTCAGTTACCTTCAGTAGCTCCATCAGCTGCAAATCGTTGGGGGCAAAGAGTTTCAGGTCATCCATGTAAAGAAGGTGAGATATAACCTGACCACCTCTCCTCAATCGATAGCCCAGACCTGAATTCTCCAGCAGCGTGCTTAGAGGATTCAAAGCTAAGCAGAACCAAAGTGAACTCAAACTATCGCCCTGGAAAATACCTTGCTCTATCCTGATCGGTTCACTATTCCTCTGAATCTGCCGACATCCTGGATAGCGAAGGACTGTACTCCATTGCCTCATACACGAGATCAGGAAGGTGCGCAGAGTTGCATCAATTTTATACAACTCTAGCACCCTCATGAGCCATGTATGTGGCACGGAGTCATAGGCCTTCTTATAGTCTATCCAACATGTCGACAGATCCCTTCGGGAACGGCGAACCTGTTGACTAATGGCCATATCAATGAGGAGCAGCTCCTTAGTACCGCGGGACCCGTTCCTACATCCATTCTGAGAAGCACCCGTTCCTACATCCATTCTGAGAAGCAGACATGATAGAATTGTCATCTATGTGTTTAGTGATTTTAGCTCTCAAAATGGATGTAAGAACTTTATAAAGTGTCGGAAGACACGTAATTGGTCTATAATTTTTGGGTTCCGCCGTACTACCCGATTTATGGAGCAGGTGGGTTATACCAGTTGTCATATTTTATTATTATTAAATACTTACATTAAAATGAAATCATCACTGGTTTTATTAATATTACCGTCAAAGTCTGTACATTTAATAATACTTATCTATAAATAAATATTCCGTGGCGTGTTATTTTCAAAAAATAGTGCGGTAGAGTTTAATTAAGTATCCACATTTCCGAACAAACGATGCTCTTTCAATATAGTCTATGGCTGTGAATGTCGTTGACATTCGTTACGCGCGTATTTTAAAATATGCAAAATTAAATGTATTTTTTTCAATCTATCTGAGACATTTTCTTGATATTTTTTTCCCTAAGAACCTTCTACAGAGTATTAGAAAACTACAAAAAAAAAGGATCAGCGAAATTGGTTTAGCCGTTCTCAAGTTATGGCGTGACAACGGGAAACGGGTTTCATTTTTATATATATAGATAGAAGATAGATATGGCGTCGAATTTTGTCATGAACCATGAAACCCTTTACTCGCAACCTTTTTGGCTCAATCATCAATCAATGCTTATCCCTTACTTGCTAATATGAATTATAAACTTAAAAGTGAATTTGTTTGTTCCCCTTTCACGGTTTAACTGCTGAACCGATTACCATTGAGTTTTGCACACATCATAATAAAAATCCAAAAGAAATACATTTTATCCCAAAACACATCTTATTTATAGAGTTTGAAGACTTTCTACTAGTTTTTTTTGTTCGTTTGTTTAAAATTGAAGGTTGGTTGTAATTGTCTAATTATGTTAAGAAAATATTACATTTTGTTATATCCCGTATAAGATAAGTAAATATAAATAATAATATTTACAAAATAATACAGCTCGTAAAATAATCGTAGGAGGTGTATGTTGTGCGTGTTTCCCTGTGTCGCTTACTCTGCGGTCACTTATACATTTGATCACGTCGGTGTCACTAGTGTTGTGCGTTACCCTGTGTAGGGAGATGCTTAAATGAAATGTGACTTTAACATAATAATCGCCTTTAATTCAGGTTCCACAATACTTCGTTATATTTAACTAAGTATGTGTAGACGCAAGGCGGTGTATTGTAAGCGACTGGCGAGCCGCTCAGCAAAACGCGGTTACCAAGCCGCTACATGTACAACGAAATTTGGTGGTTATTTCACGTAACGTTATGGTAACCACCTATTTTTTTCATTTACGGCCAGCGTTGGACTAAGTAGGTACCAACGTATTCCACTATAATTAGAAATACTGATCAATAAAATCAATAAATACTAAAAAAAGTTAAATAATATCTTCAAGTATCAAAATTAGTTACGTTAAAGTATAAAATTGAGCGAGTGAGCGGTTCTATGTGTGCGTGCGCTTAATGTTGTTGTGTTGCGACTAGGATACCTAAACTTGAGCGCGTCAAAACTGTGAAAGCGTCCTTAAGAGACATTTTTCTCGTATCAATATAAATTGTACAATTTCAAAATGAATGATGCATCCAAGATCACGGTAAACATAATATTATGATTTAAAAGAGTCACCCGAAGCAACGACGCTTCTATTAAAATATTCTATCTACTTACTTCTCCAAAACGTAAACGGATAATATTTCGAGATAATTTTCTCTTATTTTTTAGAAGTTTGTGTTGTAGATCGTTAAGGCAGTGACTGAAACTGTAGTACATTATATAGAATTCTGTATATGTACTACCAACAAACATTTAATTAATCCTCTTTATTTATATTTCAGTCACGCATATCGAGACGAGGGGTATGTTTCATTACTTAACTAAATGCCGGAATGAGGGATAACTAGCTCACCGTCCGTCCGTCTATTGACGACAGGCCGTGTCGACGGCGCGTTAGTGTTCCACGCGCGCCTCAAAGAGATATCAGCAAAGCAGAGGGGCCTGCCAGGGCCTCCGCCTGCCGGGGTTACGGGTTGTTCCAAAGAGATATCGCGGCCCCGGAACGTAAAGGGCAATAGAAGGAACATGGGTGGGTTTTAGTCAGTACAAGTCTGACACTCCCCCCCCGCCCCGCCCAGAGCGGGGGAAGTTATTTGATGATTACCCACCCCAAAAAAAAGGGCTAGGTAGACTGGGTAGTGTGGAGCCTTCAATGGATTTGTTTGAAAGTTAATTAACTGTACGTATGTTGTAGTATTTTTTAAAATTGTGCGTGCAATCAAGAACACGTGTTTGTTTCAGGTACGTATACCGGGTTGATGATGATGATGATGATGATGATAGGACTCCATTATCCGCACGTAGACTCCCATTCGGTCCGTTGTGCGTGGGGGTCCTGGCTAACATAGCCAGCCCAACTCCGCCCAGAAGCACAGAAGTTTCCTGGGGACTTCACAGGCTTCGCGGAGCGACCTCACTGTTCCGAGGATTTGTTCACGTTGAGAAGCCACAGCGTCGCATTCCAGGATGACGTGGGCTGCTGTTTCCTCGGCGCTAAAGCAGCCTCTGCATAGAGGACTGTCTGTGGCGCCTGTGTTAAAAAGGTGTTTGTTTAAGGGGCAGTGGCCCGTAATTGTCCCTATCATTATTCTGAGGTTGTTCCTACTAAGGCTGAGAAGTCGTTTGGTTAGTCGCGGATAGACCTTAGGCATGGCCATTTTAGACTGCCTGCAGTCTGTTGCCCGTGACCATTTGTTGTTGTGTAATTCTGTGGATCTTTGGCGAATCCACGATCGGAACAGAGAGAAAGGTAGGGGGAGGAGTGGATACGGGCCTAGCACTACCATCTCAGAACCTCTCTTTGCGAGTTCGTCAGCAGCGTCGTTGCCAAGGGATCCACTGTGCCCTTTAATCCACTGGATTGTGATTCGATTTGATGTCGATATACTCTCCAGGGCGAGGTGACACTCGAAAATTAGTTTGTTGTTTGTTTGCTTGTTTTCTAAAGCTTTAAGCACGGCTAAGCTATCGGATATGAATCTAATACCATAGTCGTGTATTCCTAACCGCCTTACGGCAGTCGCAGCTTCTGTCAAGGCGACGCATTCGCATTGAAAAATGGAGCTGTGTGTGCCTAGCGGTATGTGGAAGTTAATGTTGAGGTCTAGGGAGTGTACGCCAGCCCCTGAGCCGGATTGTGTTTTAGAACCGTCTGTGTAAATGCGTACTTCGTGGACACCTGACTGGTCTCTTTCCTCCTCTATTGTTTGAATGTTGTATTTTTTGTTAAACATGGGTTGATTTGGTGTCCTATCACACGGGGCTGCGATGAGAGGTTGATACTCGATCGCCCGGTCCAGGATGTTAGTGTGGGGACTGCTGTGGTTTTTGCCCCATATGCCTAAGTGCATTAGCCTGATGGCAGCGAGAGCTGCCTCCTGCTGTATGTAGAGGTCGAGGGGAGTTATTTGGAGGGCAATCTCCATTGCCGCAGTTGGCGTGGTTCTCATGCAGCCTGTGATAGCTGAGCAGGCGAGTCTTTGGAACCGTGCGAGCTTGTTGGCGGTGGTCGAGAGTTCAGTTCTCGGCCACCAAACTAGGGCACCATAAGCCAGCATTGGCCTAATCACGGCTGTGTAAAGCCACAGCGTAATTTTTGGAGAGAGCCCCCATTTGTTTCCTAACATTTTTTTGCATTGGTATAGGGCGATTGTGCATTTGTTGAGTTTATGGTCAAGATGCTTGTTCCAGAGGAGTTTGCTATCAAGGACCACTCCCAAGTATTTGACCTCTTCTTTGAGCGTTGATTCTGAGTTAAAAAGCTTTGGTAGTCTGTGGGGTCCGAGGACCCTCTTGTTAGTGAACATTATTAATTCTGTTTTTGAGGGGTTAACCGAGAGTTCATGTTTTGCACACCAGCCCTCGATTATTCTAAAAGCTTTTCTCATGAGGTCGCATAAGACGCCTTCAAATTTCCCAGATATTAGGATTGCTATGTCATCTGCATAACCAACCGAGTAAAGACCGCACGCGTTGAGTTCCTTAATGAGCTCATTAACGACTAAATTCCACAGTAGTGGTGACAGCACTCCGCCCTGTGGGCAGCCTCTACATACGATACATCGTGTGGTGGTGTTAACAGTAAATTGAATAGCGCGATATTTTAACATGTTATTTATCCATTCTATAAGCGTTTGTGCGACTCCATGCTCGGCCATTGCCTGGCTGATGCTGGAGAAGTTTGTTTTGTCGAAAGCCCCTTCTATGTCGATAAAGGCGCCCAGGGTTGGATTTTTGATTTTTAGAGCATTACCTATACGCGAAACTACGCTGTGTAGTGCTGATTCGGTTGATTTGCCTGCACAATAGGCGTGTTGGTTGGGGTGTAAAGGTTTTGATATTGATATTTGGTTTCTTATCTTCCTGTCCCCCAGCCTCTCCAGTGTTTTTAGGAAAAACGACGTAAGGCTAATGGGTCTAAAGGACTTGGGTTGGGTGTAGTCACCCCTACCAGGTTTTGGAATGAAAATTATTTTTACTTCGCGCCATTTCAGGGGGATGTAGCGGTGAGCTAGGCAAGCTTGGAAAACCATGACTAGGTAGTTAGCTAGTAAGTCTCCGCTCCATCTAAGCAGAGCAGGGAAGATACCATCCATGCCTGCTGCCTTGAAAGGTAGAAAGGTGTTGATTGCCCACATTATTTTATCTTTGTCAATTACTTCTGAGGCTACTTCCCAGTCTATGCTGTTAGTGGCCCTCTCCCTATGCGGTTCCCAGGTTCGCTCGGTGGCGATCTGGCAATCCGGGAAGTGAGTTGCAAGAAGTAGCTCGCTTGTTTCTGTGTCGTTTTTGGTGTAGGTGTTGTCCGCTTTTTTTAGGCAGCCTATTGAGTGGTTTGTCGCTTGAGCGAGACAGTTCTTAACCCTCAGTGCCTGGTTGTTATTTTCAATGTTAGTACAGAAACGTCTCCAGCCGTTTTTACCCCTGAGACGTATTAGTTTTTTGTAGGTTCTACGAGTTTTGGTGTAACGGTCCCAGTCGTCGGGCGAACGTGTGTTCATGGCCCTGTTGAACAGTCTTCTTAGCCTGCGGCGGTGTCTTTCTAAATCGGGACCCCACCAAGACCGCCTGACTCCCTGCCTAGGTACAGTGAGTGGACAAGACTGTTCGTAACTAGAGAAGAGAATTGATGTGATGTTATCTACATGTTGGTCTATATTTGTCACAGTTATTTCCGCCGGTAGAGGGTCTAACTTTCCTAGCTCGGCATTGACTAGTCTAATGAACTTAGATTTGTCTGTATTTCGAGGAACCCTTATTGGCTGTGGTTTAGGTAAGTTATAGTTTATAGTAAAACGGATCCACCTGTGGTCTGAGCATGATACTTCATTTGATACATGCCAGTCAAGTACGGAGTTGGAAATACCTGGTGTTACTATAGTTAGGTCTATTATTGTTTGCGATCGTACGTTAATGAAGGTTGGTTCTGAACCTTTGTTAAGTAAGATAAGGTTGTTGCTAAGAATAAATTCAAGCATTCCCTCACCTCGGTTGTTGGTTTTAGCATTACCCCAGAGAGTGTGGTGCGCATTTGAGTCTGTTGCGATGATTAGCTCCAGTCTCTCCTTTTCACAGTACTCCACCAGCAAGGCGAGCTCCGGTAGGGGAACGTCCTCGTCGCCTGGCAGGTAGGCCGAGGCTAGTACAATGTCCGGGAGATCTTGTTCTGCTCTGGAAAGCCTAGTTGCTGTCAGGTTTCTTGAACAGAATTCGTTTATTAGCAAGGTATTTACATGTTTAGGAACAAATATGCAAGTTCGTGGTTTACTTACGGAGGTGTCTAGCAGCAACTTGCCTCCGATGTTGGCGAGACCACATATTCTGTCGCCCCTGATCCACGGCTCTTGGATAAGGGCTATGGTCTCTCGTTGGTTGTCCAGCACTCTGCGCAAAGTGGCCGACGCAGTCTGACTGTGCTGGAGGTTGGTTTGCAGGATATTAGTTGTCCCGCAAGGGAGAAGAGCAGAGGCTGCTGCCATCGACCTCAGTCTCCTCCCCCGACGGAAAGCAATCCTCGTCCGTTGTCAGCCCGGGCGAGGGTGGATCCTGCGTTGGTTCTACCTCCATGGTTGCCGTGGAGGTTTCACGCTCCACCGCTGCCGCATCAGTCACCATCGCGGAAGGCGACGATGAGGACGCAGGCCGTAGTGGGTCGTGCTCTGGTCCAGGCACAATGGAGGCCTGGTTTTTTGTTAGTGTTTCCGCGGCGAGTTCCTTACGGGGGGCATCCACCTCCAGAAAGCGGATGTAAATGCTCCCCATGAGGTAATAGACGCGCCTCTCCTGTTCTTTAATAGTTTGTACCATGGACTCTGGCACACGGAAGTACAGGCAGGTGCCCTTGGGATCCTGCCGGACCCTCTCGTGTGTCAGGGTCCATGAGTTAATATTTAAGTTGGGGTTCTGCCTCGATAGCAACTTGAGCAGAGTCGGGGTGCTATCGGTATTGTCCGGTACGAAGAGTAGGCAGAGTGCCTTCTTCGGAATTTCGGATTGAGGCCGAACAGTTAGTTTAGTCCCCAGTATCGGGGACGGCATGTTTGCAATGATCTCCTTGAGCCAGGCTAGCGTGAAAGCATCCTCACACCAGGTTTTGAGGACACCCTCAGCGAAATGGGCCCTACCTCGAAAGTGGATCGCGGTGTTTCCAGTTGGGTGGGAAGGTCCCGGTTCTGTCATGAGCAGTTCCCGGAGCTTTCCCTCTACGTTTGATCGGATCTCCTCCGCTTGTACCTGTGACAAGTCCTCGAAAGGCTCGATCATGACGGCGACGCACAGCTCATTGTTCCTGTACGCCGCTGTCGCTTCAGCGTAGCTCACCAAGGAACCGTCCACCATGTGGGAGCGAGCATGCTTGCTCTTCTTGCCTACCCCGGTTGGCGTGACGGTGTCCTCGGGTCGCGTTCGCTTCTGAGCCCTCCCCGAAGGATCCCCTTTGTTGGTTTGTGTTTTGTGTGAGTGTTTTTTACGTCCCCTGGGCCTCATACTGCGCTTAACAGTAACAGTGGCATCCGCACCCGCTGGTGCCGGGGTTGTTTCCGGCACTTTTGCAGGGCAGTCCGCCACGGCACTGCGCGGCGTAGCCTTGGCCGATGTGGTCAGACTCCTCTTTGAGGATGTTGACTTGCGGGAAACTGTTGTCCATTGTGGTAGTTCTGTTGGTGATTGAATGGCGTCTCTAAGAGATGACATGTCAATCACGGTCATGTTATGTGACCCTGCCGGTGGGGCTTCGGCTAGTCCCGTCAGGTCCCTACCAGAGACCGCAGACACTGACGCAGCCCCTGAGGGCGCATCTTGGGCAGCGGTCTTCCTTAAGTCGCCGTGAGCGAGATCTAACTTCGGCCTTGCGGCTCGGGTAGCGTTTGTGTTAGTAGGCGCATCCTTGGTCGAGGCAGAGGTCGGCGTTATCTTTGACGCAGCCTGGTTTGGCGCATTCTCGACGTTTGCCTTCCCCTTCCCGTCCTTGGACGCAGCCAGTGAGCGTTTGTGCTTGTTAGTGTGCCTACGGGCATCGGAGGACGCAACCTTAAGCGGATGACGCTTAGGTGCATTCTGAGACGCAGCCCTAGGTACTGTTGTGTTTAGCGCATCCGAGGACGCAGCCCTAGCTGTGTTTGTGTGTGGCGCATCCGAGGACGCAGCCGTAGCTGTGCTTGTGTGTAGCGCATCTAAAGACGCAGCCTGGGTGTTTTTTGGGGGTGGCGCATCCGAAGACGCAGCCTGTGTGGTTTTTGCCTCAGTATCCATGGGTTGGTTTTGTTTTAATTCACCGTCGGAGCTCTCCACCCGCCACGGAGCCCTCAGTCGGGGACGTCTCTCGTTATTCGAGTAAACGCCAGAGATACTCCTTCGGTATAGGACCAGCTTAATCAGAAGTAGACGAACCCGCACGCAGCGAGGAAACACGAGACTGTTCGCGACACGAGACTATGCCGCAAACTCATCCCGTGGCCCGCGCCGCGCCGGCTGCCCCCCCTCACTAAACCAGCCCTCGCACGACAGCCCGCTTATGGGATGCCTCAGCCGATTGATCGTGGGTAGCTACCCCACGACCTCCCGTGTAAGAGGAAATCCAGACCAAAGTGGTGTGTTGTGTGCAGATTGCTCCACTCAACCACCAGGACTCCTTCATCCCCCCGTACGGGTCCCCGCGCACGGCACAAACACGCGGGAGGTCATTACTATCCACCGTCTGCTCTTGTTCGATGGTGGACACGCAAGGGCATGACCTCGCCACCCCTGCATTTGACCGCCTGGTGGTTTCTGTTACGTCTATTTCTGAAGGAACTAGACCAAAAACGGGGCGGCAACCACGGGAAGGTTTACCACCAGACTTGCTTTGAGGATCTACACGACTTGCGCTCACCCTCAAAGCCCCGCCACCTTACCTCCTCTGAAGGAGGTGATAAGGTAGGCCTGTATCTATACTACCAAGCAGCAAGCGTGTCGTTGTGCAACCGTAAAAGCATATATACAAGCCCTCCCCGTATACCGGGTTACACGCACATCACTTTACAAGCGGAAGTGGTGGGCAAGTACGTGAAGGCCTCGTTCAAGTTCCACCCGCTGCACATGAATGACCTCACCACCTATTACGTACGGTTCGAATGCTCAGACCTACCCAAGAATGACCCTTATAGGATGACGGATATACTAACCATGAGTAAGTTCTCGCACGACGCACACCCAATACTATTCATTTCAACAAGGTTCTCTTTATACGTAGGTGTTACTTTGTACGTAGGTGTTGTGTAATCGATGTTTATTTCATATCATTATTGATTATTTATAATTGGTTGATAATGTCATTAATTATGCTATGTGTCTCAATTGTTGTTGGGGGATGGGGTTGCTCACGTCCGTAGGATTTACCACCTTCTCCTAGGCCCACCCTACACGTATCCCCTGGGTGGTGCAAATCGAGCAACAACGCTGAGTCACGGGCGGCGGTCAATTAACCTGTCATCTGGCCACCACTGGCCGAGAGGACTAAATACCTTCTAAATTAGTGGCCATAGTCTGTTGGGAAAGGGCTATGAGAATCTTCTCCCAAACCCCCCTTTAATATGAAAATGTTAGATAATGAGAGCGAATTTTTGTCGTGCGATCCGGCTAACCCCCGGCGCCCTCCAGTAACCGGGCCGGTGGGTGTGAAATTGACTACCGAAGACTCCACGGAAGTAGGCGACCAGGCTTCTGGAGTAGTGAATGCTACTGGCAGCAAAAAATATGTTCAGCAGGCTTTTCACCCAAGCTTGTTTATATCTAGACCTCGATGTAACTCTCTAGGGAGTGTGCCTACATCAACTATTGCAATAAGCAAAGATAAAACAGAATCATTAGCTAGGTCACAACAAGAGACAGCAAAAGAACAACAGGTCCAAACGCCCGAGATGACCCCTTGCACAACTTGCCCACCTGAATGGCAAAGAGTTCCCATAGCAAGAGCAAATAAACGTAAAAAATTATCACAATCACCCTCACCAGAAGGAATCAAGACCTATAACAAATTCAGTGCCCTACAAATAGACCTCACAGGTAAGGAAAGCGAAGAACCAAAACGCCCAAAGCGCCCAACCAAGCCACCGCCAATTATATTGTATGGCATTGAAGATGTTAAGAAACTAACTGAACTCCTCAATAATGTTGCTACTACAGGAGAGTACAACCTTAAAATTGTTAATAAAAACCAGCTGAGAATTGACAGTCTGGATATTGAGGTATACAAAAAAATTATTACACTAGTCCGGGAAAAGAACCTAATTGGACACACTTTTAATAGAAAAGACCAACGTTGTTATCGAATAGTGATACAAAATTTACATCACACAACCCCTCATAGTGCTATTACAGAGGAGATAGAAAAAACAGAAAACAAAGTGTATGGAGAAATTATAAATGTGAAATTTGGACCTGACAGGAAACCAACTTCCACATTTTTCGTCAACCTAGTGCCTGGTCCAAATAGCAGGGCGGTCAAAGAAATAAAAACAATATACCATCAAACAGTGTGTATAGAAGAACCAAAAAGAAAGAACATCATACCACAATGTCAACGATGTCAACAATACGGGCACTCGAAAAACTACTGCATGATGCCCTTTCGTTGCGTTAAATGTGCACAGGGTCACAAAACTTCTGAGTGTCCCAAGAAAGATAGAAACACACCGGCGAAATGTGCACTATGTGATGGTTCTCATCCAGCAAACTATAAAGGCTGCGCTGTATACAGGGAGATCCTACTCAGAAAATCGGGTAACAATACTGTAGCTCGACCGAAACCCAGTGAAGTTAATCCCACACCTGGGGAACAGTTTCGCGCACAGCAATACGAGAGCACCCAAAAACTTGATAATAAAGACAGAAAAAGACCGTCATACGCAGAAGCAACGGAAGCCAAACCAAAATTAGAAGCACTACTCACACAACAAGCTGAAAAGCTGGATAAATTACTTGATCAAATGTCGACGATGATGACCCTACTCACAACAATTTATCAGCAAACTAGCTAATTAAATGGCCTCACTCAAAGTAGCAACCTGGAACGTAAATGGACTAATAAAACACAAACAGGAAGTATTAATACTGCTTAAAGCACATGATATTGATGTGCTCTTAGTTTCTGAAGCACACTTAACACCCAATCACCTGTTCTCTTTGAGAGACTACTGCGTTTACTCTACATACCATCCTGACGGTACTGCACACGCAGGAACAGCAATCATTCTAAAGAAACATCTGAAACATGACCTCTTGCAAGAATATAAGACAGATCAAATACAGGCTACTTCAGTAATGGTTCACGATAAACATAGTTCGCTAACACTTTCCGCTGTGTACTGCCCACCTAAACATACCCTAAAAGAAGATAAGTTTACAGATTTCTTCGCAACTCTCGGTCATAGATTTGTATGTGGTGGAGACTGGAATGCCAAAAATGTTTACTGGGGCTCCCGGCTTACAGTACCTAGAGGCAGGGAGCTGAAAAAAAGCCTGGACAAAAATAAACTGCACTTTCTTAGTACAGGTGAACCTACCTACTGGCCCACAGATTTAAATAAATTACCTGACCTATTAGATTTCTTCATCTATAAGGGGCTCTCTAACTTATACCTAAAAGCTGATAGTTGCCTGGATAGTAGTTTGGATTACACCCCCTTAATAGCTACAATAAGTACCACCTTAATAGAAAAACCCACAAAGGAGAGGCTATGTAATAGCAAAACTGACTGGGTAGAATTCAGACAACTTATGGAAGCAGAGGTTAATTTAAAAATAGCACTAAAAACAAGCGATGACATAGATGAAGCTGCAGCAAGTATAACAAATCTCATACAAGTGTTAGCTTGGAAATGCACACCTGCACCAACTAAACAAACCCACAAGAACATTTCTTGGGAGAAAAGAAAAATGGTTTTGGAAAAACGAAGATTACGGAGGGTGTGGCACAATAGTCGTAAAGCGTCAGACAAAAGAAACTTCAATAAAGCAGCTATAGACTTAAGGCAATACTTGCGCGAAACCGAAGATAAGACCTTACAAAATAAACTAGAAAATTTAGACGCGACAGTAAGAAATGAATATTCTCTCTGGAAAACTGTAAGTCATAGTAAAGCAGCACCACAAGCCACACAATACCCAATCAAACTTAAAAGTAATAAATGGGCACAAAAAGACGAAGAGCGTGCTGAAGCCTTTGGATCTTTCTTGGCTGAAGTATTCACCCCCAATGTTAATGACGCTTCAAATGATAGTGAAATTCAGAGTTACTTGGAAACAGATCACCAACTAAGCCCACCACTAAAGTCTTGCTCACCTAAAGAGGTTTGGAAAACTATTAACAGTCTCGATCTACATAAGGCTCCGGGATATTGCTTAATAACGGCAGAAATACTTCGACACTTGCCCAGAAAAGCTATCGTCTTTATAACCCAGCTTTTTAATGGCATCTTGAGAACTGGACATTACCCAAGCTTGTGGAAAGTCTCCGAAATCATCATGATCCCAAAACCTGGCAAACCACCAAACTCGGTATCATCTTATAGACCGATTAGTCTCTTGCCTATTCTGTCGAAAGTTTTTGAGAAAATAGTTGCACGGAGACTTAATAAAATACTTAGCAATGAAAGCATAATTCCGCAACACCAGTTTGGATTCAGACAAGGTTACTCAACTATAGAGCAAGTGCATAGAGTTGTTAACAAGATACGAGAGGCATTGGAACAAAAGAAGTATTGCTCAGCAGCGTTTATAGACGTACAACAGGCGTTCGACAAAGTTTGGCATTGTGGCTTACTATACAAGCTGAAAAAACGACTACCACACAATTTGTATGAACTGCTTAGGTCATATTTAGAAAAAAGATTTTTTCGGGTTAAAGTCAACGAATGTTATTCCAAATTTTACAGTGTTCAGGCTGGAGTACCACAAGGGTCTGTCTTAGGACCAACTCTGTACCTGATATACACATCTGATATACCAACCACAGAACAAGTCCTATCTGCCACCTTTGCTGATGATACAGCCGCTCTGAGCAACAACAAAGATCCTTGCACAGCCTCACTAAAGCTACAGAATCACCTCGACAAAATACATCAATGGATGAGCGACTGGAGGATTAAGGCAAGCTCTAACAAATCCATACACATAACCTTCACTCTAAGAAAAGATGACTGCCCACCAGTCAAATTAGGAAATGACACACTCCCGCAGTGTATAACAGCTAAGTACCTCGGTATTCACCTCGACAAGAAACAAACATGGAGACACCACATAGAGAAAAAACGTGCCGA
Organism: Ochropleura plecta; assembly: GCA_905475445.1. Lineage (NCBI taxonomy): Eukaryota > Metazoa > Arthropoda > Insecta > Lepidoptera > Noctuidae > Ochropleura > Ochropleura plecta. The sequence continues at coordinate 162,354 of FR997751.1, forward strand.
GGTCAATATTCTACTCAGAAAACTTAACTGGCTCTTAGAAGGAACATCTCGAGTCTCACTCGAAAATAAACTACTTATATACAAAACTGTAATAAAACCTGTCTGGACATACGGCATTGAACTATGGGGCTCCGCTAAGGACTCAAATGTGGAAATTCTACAGCGATTTCAAAACAAAGCTCTCAGAATAATATCCAGTGCTCCCTGGTTTCTCAAAACAACAGAACTACATGACCATCTACAAATGAAAACTGTGAAAGAGGAAATAGAGCACAAAACGACTATGTACAAACAACGAATACAATCGCACACCAATAGCCTGGCCACAGCTCTTGGCTCAACCACAATGACAAAAAGGCTTAAACGTCGTCACATATGGGACTTTGCTTCATAAAAGAGAAACAACAATAAAAACAATTGATGAGAGGCAGATTCTTCACTGGAAAAATGAACCTCGTACGACAATTCGACTCAACAAATCTGCTAAAGGTTCAAACAAACCGATTGCAAGATGAGGATAAATAAAAAAAAAATTGTTGTCAAGAAATAATACTTACTAATAGTGACTGTTTTAAATTAAGTAATTTTGCATGCCGTAAGATAAAATGCATATAAATACAATAAATGATTTATATTTGCACCTATATCTGTTTAAGACGTGAGTAAAAGGCGGCGGTTAGCAACAACAGTACCCGACACTTATATTAAACTACAGTAGGTACATCTCCGCGTACGGTCGTTACACTGTTCCCTGCAGCCCACCGGCCCACCGGCCCACCGGCCAACCGACCCACCGACCCACCGGCCCACCGGCCCACCGGCCCACCGGCCCACCGGCCAACCGGCCCACCGACCCACCGGCCCACCGGCCCACCGGCCCACCGGCCCACCAGCCCACAAGCCCACCGGCCGCAGCACGTGGGGTTCAGTGAACCTACTGAGACACATTATGTTAGTGTTTGCTGCGATGTGTGTGCATGTGTGTGCAGGACAGGGTCACATAGAGCTGACGCCGGTGGTGCTGCACGCGCTGCCAGGCCAGCGGCTCGCACCCGCCGAACTCACGTACAAGGTCAGCGGTCAGCAGTCCGCGCTGACCGACGTCATCCTGTACGCCCCTGACGGCACGCACAGCCTCTATCCCGCCAAGTACCACTTGAAAAACATGACCGAAAAGTACGTATCCTCACAACACACGCGCACCCGCACACCCACACACCCGCACACCCGAACACCCACACACCCGCATATTCGCACACCCACACACCCGCACAACCACACACTCACACACCCACACACCCGCATACCCACACACCCGCACTCCCGCACACCCGCACACCCACACTCCCGTACACCCACACACACACATCCGCACACCCGCACACCCACACTGTCACACACCCGCACACCCACACAGCCACACACCCGCACACCCACACAGCCACACACCTGCACACCCACACACCCGCACACCACACACCCGCACACCACACACCCGCACAACCCACACACCCGCACAACCCACACACCCGCACACCCGCACACTCGCAAACCCGCACACCCGCACACCAGCACACCAACACACCCGCATACCCGACAATTACGACACGATTACCCGACCCAATTACGACATTTTGGGTTCTTGAAATCGACTCAACTCCAGTATTTGTGAAAAATTTCCTGTAATTTTCAATCTACTTTCTGGACCCCTCCTCCACAGATCCCAAGCTACGTTTGTTCCCCTTTCTGACACCACTACAACCCCGTCTGATATGAGTAGCCACAGAGACGACACATTGTAACGAACCGACACGACATAGTTCGCAACTTGGATTCGTCCAAGCTGCTGGCCGCGAGAATGAGTTAGTTAAACGAATCAAACAGTAAGTTGGCACATAAACAACTTGTACACTTGCGCAGAGGTCAAGTGGTCGAGTTCACGTTCGGCAAAGTGCGGCCGCGCGACTTCGGCGACTACTTCCTCGTGGTGAATGTCTCAGGCTCAGAGGAGCAGTTCAAGGCTATCAGTATCAAACGTAAGTTCATTATTATTTACCAGAACGGCACGACCCAAATCATTCAATACTCCAGAAAATATGTTCCAATCGAGTACTTTCTTAAATAATACGAGAACGTTCCATTCCAAGTCACTGTTTGTTTCAATATCTTTGCAATATTCTGACAAAATACCCCAAGCCACAATATTGCAATGTTCCTGTGCATTTAATAGATACGCGCCACTGTGAGCGGAACTTCCTAATTAATTTGTTCCAAAACACAACCGATGAAGTAAAAGTACGTTATTGTTTACGTTATTTTAGCACCCGGTAAGTGAGACTGAACTACCATCCTGAATCCACCAGGGACGATGCACGATGCACCGTGCACGATGCACGATGGCACCATCATCGATCGTGACCTTCGCCACTTGCCACTACACCTACTGCTGCCAGCTGGCACTGGGGCAATGTTTGCGCTTGCGCAACTCAAATAAATCAATTACGTTATACCGATAACAACTAATGAAGTGTTTTTATTTTACAGAATTAGGTAAATCACGTTTATTTTATTCAGTACCTAATGATGTGTTTGAAATTACTTTGTCAAATATACTAAATGGATTTAACGAAAATATATAAATTATGTATTTATTTTCAGATAATAATTCATGTAAGTATAACTTAGATTAAATTAATACTTAAATGAGACTGTTCTTTAAGGATACGTAACAATTGCCTGTCTGTCTGCCTGTCCGCCGGCAGGCTATTTCAAGCGTAGCAAACAATCGCGAAGGTTGAGCTGATCGATGTGTTGTCCGTACACAGTACACATTGCGGGCGCCGCCGCCGGTCGGTATCAGTCGACAGGTTGACATTGTACATCCTAAATTAATCATAATATCGTTTTATCTTATTAATAATTTTGTCTGTACAAAAACAGAACCGTTATTAAATAAAAATCCAATTAAAAGTTATTATGAACCAAAGAATCGTTTATCTTGTTCATCTTAACGTAACTTTGGATGAAAATAAGTATTGAACATAACAAGAAGTCGCCACCGACAGAGCTCAATTATCTTTGTTATGTATAGTAAGCTTTGCAATGGTATTTTCATAAAAACCGATGTTCTAAAGGAGTAATCGCCATCTCAGCGCAGTGCGCACTCATTTTGCTATGAATAATCGTGCATCTCCCTCGATCTCGTCTGTCGGACACGATGCCAGATGAGACAGAGTGCTTTCGTGCCGGCCGCGTTATAATTTTCCGTCGGTTTGTAACAAAGAATATCGGTTGATACAAATTGGGAGCGAACCTGAACCGCTTTGCCCGCTCCCCGCAGCCATCATCGTTGTCAAGCCCTACTTCATGAGCATAAAGGAAGGCTTAGAAGTGGCGCAGAACTTGACGTACGAGTGCGCTAGCTGCGAGCTGGACGACGTGCTGTGCCGCGGCGAGAGCGCGATGATGGACGGCCGCGTGCAGCACGTGTCCGCGGACAAGTTCGTGCACTTCAACTTACAGAGGTGAGCGGAATGCAACGCATCTTCTACGTATTCCTATACGATTCATGTTTCCGATAAGATTACCTACTTAATCCAAAACAATCATGTCTAACTTCATTTTTGCTATTTTAAAGACGATCGCATGTTTAATATGGAACATTAAGAGAGTGTTGTTTGCAAGAAATAATATTTAGGTAGGTATTAGTTCAACAAAACGTGAAGCGACTTGTAACATTGCGAAAAGTGGACGGAATGGGGGCCTTGGCGCACCGCGCACGACTGATCTGAGCACTGCTAACAAGAAAGGGATGCTTACAAGCTAGCTCTGGTGCAATTACGATGACAATACAAAGAGAACTATTAAAAATAACTTGAGACTTTTGGAAGTCGGTAAGTTTTGTTTGTTTCAGTGAGTTGTTGCTACCGACTTCCGAAATTAAAGTTATGTTTCCGCTTTTGTTTGTGTGTCGCGGTATTTGTAGCTTGGAACATTTTGTGATAATATGGGTAGTCTGGCAAGTAGCTACGCCAAGGTTTTGGGTGAGCAACCAGAATTGAACAACGAACGATTCTTATAGACTATATCATTAAAGGCTTTTACTATATTTGCGTATCAGCACACGAACTAGAATAATTAATTATCTCTACAAAATATTTCACTTTACAGCTTCGAAGACCCAAATGCTTGCGTTTACGTTGGAATATTCAAAGTGCGTGACGCATTTTACAGAAAACTACTTTTTATTGCACAAAGTAAGTCTTCATTTAAAGATTTTAGGTTGTTTTAAGTTGGCATCTAAGGCTGTTGGAATAATACTCAGTAAATCAGTTTCTATAATCTGCTAGCCGAATGTTTGGTACCAGATATCCGGTTATATCCAGTTATACTCCTTAATGCGGACTCACTTCACTCACTATAATGTAATGTATAATAGCTACCACTAAACTATCGGTATCGGTGGCTTTCGGTAAACGCAATACTTCAATAATGTCTCTGTTCGTATTTAAACGTACATTATGTTTTGTATTCCAGGTGCCTGTGAGTATTGTAGTTGGTTACCTTGTTACACTGGGCTACGTCTGACTGGTCCACGGTCCACGGTCCACGGTCCACCGTGTACTGTGCGCAGGGTTGGCCAGACGACTACCTAACACTACACTCGCACTCCGCCACCTATGTTGTGTCCCGTGTGTGTGTGTGTGTGTGTGTGCGTGTGTGCGTATTACCATCAACTGGGCACTTATCCAGATTCCACCCGACAATCCGAGAATCGAAGCCAAGCCCTGTTGGCCGGCAGTCGTGCATGCCACCACTACACACGAAACTAAAGTGATAGAAGACAACAGACTGTGTGCAAGACAACAATATAGTGAATGTACGAAATGATATCACGATTCACGAACGAGTGGACGACTTGATGCTCGTACGTACGCGTGCATGGGATTGGAGCCATTACTGAACTAGATTATGATGCCTATAAGCAAATAACAATCAATACCTTGCTTGCTTTGAGAGATATTCCACTATAATAGGAAAAGCACAACATCTAAGATCTACTACTGATTTATTTATTTATTAAGGATCTCCAACAAAACATGTACACAGATCACATTCAACTTAAAGTATGGACGACAATAGTATCACGTAGGTGCACTCCTTCACTTACAGGACACCACAGCATGCACTATACAGGGTTATTTGTAAAACACCGGCAACGTCTCAGGACCATGTTACTAACATCATAATCAACAACTTTTGTTCTAGGACATTTAAACATTTATCATATTTTAGTTCATCAGATTTTCATACAAAAATAAAAATATTGAAATTGAACGCTCTAAATGTTACGAAATCTATGCGAAGCAAACGTACCTACAAGCAGGGTGAAGGTATGTAGGTACAGCAAAATACGGAGTTGAAATATGTTAGATAGGACAACGAAATCTTGAAGATTTGTTTTTGGTAAATGTATAAAATTTTGTAAAAATCAAAGAACAAAAGTTGTTGTTTATGATGATTGTAATACAGTCCTGCAAGGTTGTCGGTGTTTTACAAATAACCCTGTATAATTAACTATAAGCTAACAAAATAACAATTTATAATATTATAAAAGAAATAAATCAGTATTAAATATGTATTATCAATTTGGGCCGAACTCATCATTTTATCAATGTGTCAATTTCGACAATGTGATAACTGTTTAATTGTAAGTATACAAATAAAATATCATTTTCAGCGCCAAGTAGGTTTTATATGTTTCTGTTATCTTCTCATTCGTGTTGTCCGTGAAGACGTCACAGTGCTGCCGGGGTTGCGGGTTGTTCGAAAGAGATAGCGAGACCCCGGAACGTAAAGGGCAATAGAACGAACATGGGTGGGGTATAGTCAGTACAAGTGTGACGCCCCCCTCCCCCGCCCCCGCCCCCACCCGCTCCGCCTAGAGCGGGGAAAGTTATTTGATGATTTCCCATCCGTAAAATGTTCAAAATCTGTCTGCGATACTGTTTCCTGTTTTATTTTCTTATTTGAACTTTATTGTTTGTTTAGTTTTTCTTTAAAACGTGCTAGCTCGCTTTAATTCGTAAACGAGTCCAACGGGTGTGTGTACAGTACACACATCAGCTGTCAGTCAGTTCCGGAGTTCCGGTGGCGATCGATGCGCATGCGCACTGGCACACAATACATAACTGATTGAACCGCTAACCAGAATGACGTAGCTACTGAATGAGCCAGTGGATACGTTGGCGTGGCGGGTGCCGCATGCCGTGGCCGCGTGGCTGTGATGTGACGCGTGTGTTTCAGAGGTGACGCTGTACAATGAGAAGCCGCTATCGGCGAACGCGCCGTCTGAGTACGAGCCCTTCAGCGACACCATCAAGTTCACGTGCGAGCAGTCTGCGTGCAACCTCACGAGCGTAAACTCTACTTCACACACTTATCGTCTCTCCAACGAATGTCGAGTCTGTCATCATCCGCGTGCCTTGTCCACAGCTACATATCCCCCATATATATAGGTCCCAGTCAACCAGTGCTGTGACGTGAAGCGCCTGCCGATCTGACCACCGTGCACCGGATCGGCCGCCACTCACTGTGGAATACGATTCCGCTCGGCGAGAGTACTTCACACAGGGCAGAGCGTCTGGCTAACCTAGCAAATATCGACTCGTTAGTCGTGATGAATTGTTCGCTAACTAGTGTTGCCCAAATGCAAGAACAAGACGAGACTTAGCCAGTCTTGGTCTTGGTCTTGCGCCAATACACCTGGTCTTGGTCTTGGTCTTGGTCTTGCGCTCCCAGTCTTGGTCTTGGTCTTGGTCTTGCAGCAAGAGTCTTGCAAGTCTTGCAATTACCTATTAGTCTATTACTATTTATTAAAGTTTATTTTAAATCTTAGAAAAACGTATTAGAATTGGAACATTGTGAGCTTGAATTAACATAGCCATAGTAAAGTTCAAGCAGATTAATAAATTACTGAAGATTTGATAAGAAATTTGAAAAATCAACTGACCTATATGTCGTTTTTCATGGAAGTAACTGTTTCTTAATAATAATATCTTATAATTAAGAAACAGTTACTTCCACATTCCAATTTGTTTTTTTACATGTCTTAGCAAATAAGCTTACATTTGCTAAAACATGTAATAAACAAATTAATTACAATAACTTGACTGTATTTTAAAAAACAATATCTGTCTAGAAAGATTGAACCCTCAACTTATATGAAATTTAATATTGCGTGATCATTATAATGTATTCATTTTCATTCTAAGCACTCTGAAACTTATTTATTCTTTGGAACACCTGTAGGTACTCTTAAAATTCGAAATTATTTTGCATGAGTATACCTACGCCCTGTGGCGGCCATAAAATAGTGTCAAATGTTGTGATTTCGGCGCGGCGGCAACGATTGTTGTATATGATTTCAAAAGAAGCCGCCCGCGCCGGCGCGTGTATCATAACCATGTACTTCCGAAAAGCGGCAAATTTCTTTGAGAGAAGTAAGTACAAAACCTTTGATGCCGCATTATCAAAGTGCCGATGAATAAAACATTACTATGCATGCACTCAGTTTGATTTTAATGGATATTTTTTTATTCGCTATGTAGGTATGTTTATGGTATTAGTCGTAATGCGCATAGGTCCAGTTTTTCATATTCTTTGATACAGTTTTTTGCGTCTCATAGAATTCCTAAGCGTACCTATACACCGAACTGTTACACCTAACTACTCCGTGAAATAGCGCTAAGTCCTAGCTGCAAGACGCAAGAGTCTTGCAGGTTATGTCTTGTTCTTGCTCAAGTCTTGCACGGTCAGTCTTGGTCTTGGTCTTGCTAAAAATACGCGGTCTTGTTCTTGGTCTTGGTCTTGCAAAAACGCAAGAACAAGACCAAGACTGCAAGACCAAGACTGAATTTGGGCAACACTATCGCTAACCGACTCAGCTTCAGCTTACGATCTTGTAGTTGTTGGCTTACTATGAGTGTCTCGTACCAAACTAATAACTGTCGAGCACATGCCTTCCCACTTCATTGAACGGTAGCAAAGTCCTAAGGAAGCGCGTTAATAATCATATGACACATTGTATATGCATACAATTCGTTGAGGTGTCGAACTCAGGAACGAGTACTTCAACAGTCACATTTGTGCAGCATACGGGTATACCGGAAGCCAAGTTCAACGTTTTGGTGAGTATGGAGGTGATATTTATGTATTTGAGTGTTCCCAGGTCACCGTGAACGGCTTCCCGCTCGACACGTCAGCGCGTAAGACGTTTGTCGGCTCCGAAGCCTACTACGTGGTACGTGGCGCCGCAGTGCTTCTGTTATCACTTATTACAACGCGCCTGCGATCACCAAACGATGAGGCAGAAGCGAACCTAATAGTACACATGTCGTCAGTTATGTTTTAGTTCCGTGTACTTCCGTGGACGGGCCTATAGTACACATGTACTCCCGTGGACGGGCCTATAGCACACATGTACTCCCGTGGACGGGCCTTTAGTACACATGTACTCCCGTGGACGGGCCTATAGTGCACATGTACTCCCGTGGACGGGCCTATAGTGCACATGTACTCCCGTGGACAGGCCTATAGTACACATGTACTCCCGTGGACGGGCCTATAGTGCACATGTACTCCCGTGGACGGGCCTATAGCACACATATACGTCCAGACTGACTTCTTAGTCTAAGTACGACTTTAGCTTTTAGCTCGGAAACGTCTGGAGATGAGGCGATACAGAGAAGATAGATACTTCAAAAAAACTGTCATGTGGATATTTTTAAAGGAATTTTCTTAAGTGGGAAATTAATTATATACATTTGTTGCAGCCCGGAAGCAGTTCGGTGACTATCAGCATCACGAAGTACAGCTCGCTGTACGAGGGCGTCTACCAGGGCGTGTTCGCGCTGGGCAGCGAACAGGTCACTAAGACCTTGATGGTTGTCTGGTGCGTAGTGTACGGTGTACGGTGTCTTGCTATCAATACTTGTCGTGACTGTAGTCTGCCGTCCCCGTTGTATCGGCGACGAGCAGAGATGCGGCCGAGTGTAACCGTTATATGGTCGCAGTTCCATGAACCAGAACAAAGCGCTATTCGTCCACATGTATTGTGCCAACAGCCACTTGGCGAAGCTCTCTGTAGGCTTCTCAGTTTCCGGATAATCTGGCTAGTCTGGCTCGCTCCAAACGCAAGCCTGTTCTACTGAACAGGCTTGCGTTTGGAGCGAGCCAATATATAACTACTGTCTCCATCGTGGAACACAGAAGCGATCCGAGCCGCGAATGCGCATGCGCCCCACGATGACACCATTCATACGAGCTTCATTACGTTTTTATTTGTTTCAGTTCTGGAGTGAAGCCGTGCAATATTAGCAATTAATTAATTATTAGTATGTAACATTTGACTGGTTCACAAATACTGCGCTATTTGCAGATGATGAAGATGATATTGTTATGTTCATTATTATTAATTCTTACAAATAAATACATTTCAAAATTACAGCTTTTTACTGAATGCATTAACGGAATTAAACACACTGATAAGTAGTTCGACGGTCCCTACGTATAAAAAGACATGTCGAAAATGGCATTTTTTTAGAGTGTTATGTTTTTACACCACTGCCCCAAAAAAGGAGTGTTATGTTTTTACACGACTGCCCCAAAAAAGGAGTGTTATGTTTTTAGGATTCATGTATGTTTGTATGTATGTGAGTTTCTTTATTCCATCATAACTTCTAAACGCCTGAACGGATTTACATGTATGGGGTATCATTAGAATCCTTGCCTCGTCACGAGTAACATAGGCTATTGAAAAAGTATAGAAATGCAATGTGGCGGGTATGATAATTAAATGAACACCCACACATTCTTTTTAAATTATTTATATTGTGTGTAATGCATGTTTTAATCGAAAATATAAATATGTGTCGCAGAATCAACAAAGAGAAATGATTGAAATCGTTATTTTAGAACAACGCCATCTATTATCGGTTGTCGGAAACGTCAAGCAGTATGTTTGGGTGAGGTCGGTACAAGGTGGCAAGTCTGATTTGATAGCTGTCAGTTGTCATTTGTGGGCATTAGAGGAATGAGATTGAAGAGACGTTAGTTTTTGGATGGACACGAGCGTGAGAGGTCGTTTTGCCAGCCTGTACCGAACTTACCGCGTTTCTGATTTAAATCTGTATCGATCATTAGCATCTTTAATTATTTTGTTTTATTGATTTTGTGAAAGGACAATACAAGTGTTAACAAAAGTTTTGCGAGTATGATTTCGTGTCCTCCGCCAGGATGATCTCGACCATCCCACGACGAATCCCCGTCATATGTTACATTGTTAATCAAAACTGTTAATTTAAAACAAATATTGTCGTATGTATCCGATAGTTGATCGATCCGTTGAAAACAATCAAGGTGCGCCATCTAGTAGCAAGTAGAAGAACTAGTGACGAGTAGATTTATAAATATTTCTATCCCAGAAAATCATAACAATGTGTGCCAAACTTAAGCGGCTCAGTAGGTAGGTTCTAACTTCGAAGCAAATATACGCAGTTAAATACAGCTAGCATTTAAAACACGAAATCCTTTAAAAGTTCAATTTTTCTTATTTTTTATTCTTTATTAATTTATTATACTTTATTGTTTATTCCTTTATGTTATACAATTTGACATTACTTTGGATATTTTTTTTTTATTTTTACATTTCTTTTTATTATTTATTTACATACATATTTTTTTTATATTTTTACATTTTTATCGACGCAGGAGGGCCTGCAGAGCTTTAGTTCTTTCATTAGCGGCGTGGATAAGCAGTTGGGAAATGACAGCTAAATAAATGTCCTCTTTATAACTCAAATTATTTTGATTTCTCCTTAATTCTTATTAATTTAAAATAAATCTACTAACACGATAATCACAACTATTAAACGTTAACACAACACCAATTTTGGTTAAAGCAACTCAGATTAAGACGCTGGCTAGCGATTCGTCGTACACGTGGTGCTCAGACGCCCGTCTCTTTTCTAAGATGGCCGCCTGGCTACCATCAACACGACGCTCCGCTAGAGTGACAACCTGCCACTCTTGACGTTCTTGCATTGACATGCCATGACACGCCGACATATTTTTTATCAAAAACAAAAAAAAAACATTTAAAAATATAAAAATAGTAGCCCACCGGTATCGGGAACAGGGTCCAAGCTACCGGCGGTCAGGGCTCCAGAGAAAGGAACCTCCTAACAATACGAGCCGTGTCCAGGAGTACCGCTTTCTGTATCCAGCCCTTGATCCAGCTGCCTAACGAGAGCCTCCTCAGGTGTTGGTCGAGGCTCTTGGCAATTAAGCCATTGGCAGATACGACTATCGGCACAGTGATCGTTGAGTCCACATCCCACATGTCGACAACCTCGCGAGCCAAGTCAATATACTTGATTTGCTCATCTTTCTCGGCTTTCACGAGGTTCTCATCATGCGGGACTGTTATGTCAACAATCATTGCGCGCCGCTCTGATCTTTCCACCACCACTATATCAGGCTTGTTGGCAACAACAGTCCTGTCAGTGATGATGGATCGATCCCAGTACAATGTGATATTGCCATGTTCGAGAACTGGGTCGGGCTCATACCTGTAGTACGGCACTTCCGATTCCACAAGGTTATATTTTAGAGCAAGTTGCTGATGGATAATCCTGGCTACAAGGTTGTGTCTATGCAAGTACTCTCCGTTAGCTACACGAGAACAACCGGAGATAATGTGTCGAATTGATTCACCCGGACGGTGGCATGCCCGACATATGTCAACCGTGCCGTCCTTCACAATAAATCTCCGGTAGTTATTTGTCATCATAACTTCATCCATAATTGCACAGACAAAACCTTCGGTTTCTCCAAAGAGATCCCCGGAACGTAGCCAGGCTACGGACGCTGATTGATCTACATCGGGTCCATGTAGGACCCGGAAAAAGCGTCCGTTAGTGTCAAGCACTACAGGTTTGCGCCAGTTCTCTTTAGCCAAGGAGAGCGGGGTGAGGCCTTTGTCCACTGCAACCACATCCCGATGCACTCCCACGTCGGTTTCTAGGAAATATTCCCTGAGACTGCATATCTCGCGATTGTGGAGAGTCTTGGCGTTTAGAAAGCCTCGACCTCCACAACTCCGCGGGATATACAGTCTCATAACCGAAGAACGTGGGTGATGCATACGAAATGCCGTTAACAATGTACGGACCTTCCTATCCAGGGCGTTTAGTTCTGTTTGAGTCCATTTGAGTATGCCGAAAGAGTACATCAAAACCGGCATGACCCAACCGTTGAAAGCACGCACCTTGTTTCCGCCTGATAAAAGACTATTAAATACTTTTCTCAGGCGGCCAAAGAAGCGTTCTTTCAACGATTGCTTCATGTCAGCAACATTGATGCCCAGCGCTTCCGACATACCCAAATACTTGTAGGTTTCGGTTACTGAGAGGGATCTAAGGTTTATGGAATCTGAGAGCTGGGTTCCCACAGATTCCACAATTTCCCCTCGCTTTACATGCATGACCGCACATTTGTCCACACCAAATTCCATCCTCATCAGAAACTTTCAGTAGCGCCATCGCGCTACTGAAAGTTTCAGTTACCTTCAGTAGCTCCATCAGCTGCAAATCGTTGGGTGCAAAGAGTTTCAGGTCATCCATGTAAAGAAGGTGAGATATAACTGCATATATAGCTGCATATGCAGTAAGGAAAATAAGGCAGTTAACTTATGTAGACACAGCTAGGTTAGTATACTATGCTTACTTTCACAGTATTATGTCCTATGGCGTTCTCCTGTGGGGATCAGCAGCAGACGTCGATTCAGTTTTTACCCGACTGCGCCCCGCAAAGGAGGGTTATGTGTTCATCAGTCTATGTTACCCGACTGCACCCCGCAAAGGAGGGTTATGTGTTCATCAGTCTATGTATGTATGTATGTATGTATGTATGTATGTTTGTTCCTTTGAAGCACTATACAGACTAAACGCCTGGGCCGATTTTTATGATTCACACGTCAATCGATTCCTCTTAGTCCTGCGAGTGTCACTAAAGATATGAAATTAATAAAAAAACAAAATGGCGACCATGAGACACCATATTGTGAAAATGTAAAAAATTAAAACCAACAAAATATGTCAAGTGGGGTATCGTTGAATAGGTATTTAAAAATCATTAATAGTTTTCTTACATCACTTTTCGATTCAAGTGACTATTTATTTATAAATAATTAAAATGTAGGCCGTCATGTATTTACATATGTATTTAAACAATACAGCATTAATTTTTATCCAATTAAGTACCTTAAATACATTGTCTATTTAATATAGATCAATATGGCCCTTTACAGCATATAATTTAAATGAATATTTCCGAAGATATTACAGTTTAAAAATGCAGGGACATATTGATGCGGCCGGCCGCAGCGGTGTCCGGGCGGCGCATGTATCTTATATACCTATTCTTTCGGCATCATAAACTGGACCAAAACAGACTTAAAAAAACCTACGGTTTTTTTGGTCATGGTAATGACCAAATTCCGCAAGCATCACCCAAGATCGTGTGTGCAAAGGTTACCCGTTACCCGGAACTGAACTATTAAGATTAGGATAATTACTTATTAAATAAAATGATGAAATTTATGTCTAGAGATGATTCTGACTTACAAAATTATGAGTTTTGAATGTATGATAAATGAGTGTCTGCCAAACAGTTTTCTGTTTATGCTAAACGTTGTTATGCAAAATAAAATTATGACATAAAAAGTTCTGCTATAAAGGGAGGATCCAAAAATAATAATCTCATAAATAATGAATACCTAATAGATACTCATAACTAAAAAGTCAAAAATAAAAAAATATTTTAAAAAATCAAAAACCCGACTGCGTAAAAAGTGAAACAAACTACACACCTAATAAAAATAAAACTGAAAAGAGAAAAACAAGTACTGTAATCTGGAACTATGAAGAACAGTCGGGACCCATTAAAATCTGGAACGGCTCCCACTCCAATAATGGGTCCCGACTGTTCTTCATAGTTCCAGATTACAGTACTTGTTTTTCTCTTTTCAGTTTTATTTTTATTAGGTGTGTAGTTTGTTTCACTTTTTACGCAGTCGGGTTTTTGATTTTTTAAAATATTTTTTATATTACAAAAGAGGGCAGACCGCGCGATCTATAAAATGGGTCCTCGCGAGTCCCTCAGAGAAAAATTTAAAGAGATCGATATACTGACTCTGCCTTCACTTTATATCTTAGAATGTATATTATAAGTCCGTAAAAATCGGGGGCTTTTCAAAATTAGGAGCGACTACCACAATATTAATACACGCAGTAAACACGAAATTGTAATTCCTATATTTAGATTAACAAAAACTAGCAAGTCATTTCTAATAAACAGTATACGCTTTTATAACAAGTTGCCAAAATCAGTTCTTTTACCTAATTTATCAAATAGATCAGTGATATTCGGAAGTGGGTATCTATCGTCAACTGTTATTTCGTTTAGCCGTCTGTAGTCAATTACCATCCTATATTTTATTTCTCCTGATGCATCTTTCTTTTTAGGGACTAAATGAACCGGAGCTGACCAAGGTGAATGAGATTCCTGGATAACATTTTCCTTAAGTAACTTTTCGATTTGGTTTTTTATTTCTTGCGACTGACTAGGGGGTTGTCTGTATGGCTTGACATAAATAGGATCTTCGTTTTTCGTCCTAATACAATGTTTGACTTGGTTCGTGAAACTTAATGGAATGCCATCAGAATAGAAAATATCTTTGTATTCTAGACATAATGCACTTATGGCTTTGCTTTCTTCAGCTGACATGTGACTCAGTCGAAGCTTTTGTAAGTTAACGGTTAATATTTTTTCTATTTCAATATCTTTTAAATTATTGACATCACAATCATTTTCATAATTTTCATACGGTTCTACTTCAAATGGTTTATTAATAGCTAATTTAATTGGTTTGTCAAGGGTGTTTTGAATAATAGTAGTAAAGTAACCGTCTTTACATTTGACTAAAGCGCTGGGCATACGCACGCCTTCAGTAAATTCTCTAAAATCCACTACAGCATTACCAGAATGATAATTAGCAGGAATTTTAACTCTTTGTTCCGATCGAGGCGCTAACTCTAATATATATTTATTTTTATCGCGCATAATTGGTATCACCGTAGTTTTAGTTCTCAGGATCTCATTTTTTAAATCTATTACTGCCTCTACACTATGTAGAATATCATTGCCTAGTAGACCGTCGAAGCTAGGGTCGACTTCATATATATGAAATTTATGAATTTCACTAGTATTAAAAATCGGAAGTGCTGGAATCGAAAGTACTAGTTCGTGTTGACTAGTACTATGAGTGCTTCTTACTTCAAATGGGTCGTGACTCGTGATAAATATATTCTTTAAAATAGTAATAAGCCTTTTCCGGGTTAATAAATGACTTAGTACTACCCGTGTCTATCATAAATTTGGCATTTATTTCTGGAATATATATGTACGGCAATTTAATGCATAAATCGCAATTCAAATTTATTATTTCTCTATGTTCTCCGAGGCCACTAATTGAAAATCCTCATTATTTTCCGCTTAAATTTCCTTATTAATTTCTTCCGAATGATTCTCGTCTTGATTTTCGATAAAAGAGGGATAATCGTAATACTGATCATATTCATCGTTACATTGGTAGTCGCAGAGAAACTGACTGTTATCGCTGTGGTCAAGGTCAAGCTCATTTAATTTAAATCCTTTTATATAGACCTTGGCCGGAGGCGCAGTACACATTGTGACGTCACTAGATTGAGATTGAGGTTCCCGAATACCGACTGACTGTAAAGGTCTATTGAACGATTGGTTCTGGTTACCAAATGGCTGTTAAGGTTTATTATTTATTTGCTGTTGATTTCCAAGCTGTTGAGGGCGCATCCCAAATTGTAGCGGACGCATCCGAAATTGTTGCGGGCGGTAACCATATGTTTGACCTTGAGATCCAAATTGTGGAGGACGCATCCCAAATTGTTGACCTTGGGGGTTACCGAAATATAATTTGGGTTTTGTATTTGATTGCGTAAAAATAGGTTTATTATTATTAATAGGGGTATTATAATTATTTGTGCCGAATTTAAAAGTTGGTGTATTATTTGGTACAACTTGCTTACTGGAGGACGTCAGCAGTATTTTATTTCGGGCATTATATTGGTCATGGAAATTAACCTCTTCTAATACAAAAGATAAAGCCTGTTCCAAAGTGGACGGCGCTTTTAATCTCACAATACGCACCATATTTTCCGGTAGATTATAAAGAAACACGTTTAATGACGTGTTATTATAAATAGTTATTTTACTTTCCCGCATACCACTCGATAATCTATTAACTTTTGATATTAAAATACTACGCACCGATTGAATACGATTGCAAAAATCCAAAAATGATTCACCATTTCTTATGCGCAAAGTTTCCAATTCAATAGCTAAACACTCTTCACTTCTCGGGTCTCCAAAATGCTGTATTAGCAACTCTTTAAATTCTTCCCATGTAACAATATCCTCGCGCTCACTGATAAGCGCGGCTGCATTCCCCGCTAATCTACTCGTTATAGCATGCATTACATACAAGTTTTGCTCGTCACTTCCCCTGTATTTATTTATAATATATTCACTTTTACGAATAAAAAGATTTAAATGGCGCTTATCGCCATCAAACACCGGAATAATTTTAATCATTTCGTTTGGAATCATGATAATTTTTACTTCATCTACCATTTTTAATACTATAATATATATTCTACCACACAATAATAGTCTAAAATACAAAGAAAATACTAAGCAAAAAGTATAATAGAGTTCCTTTAAACACTTTTTAGCACAATACCTGCCTGCGGGCCTGTTGGTCTAGTGGTTAGTGGCCCTGACTGCTGAGCCGGAGGTCGTGGGTTCGATTCCCACCCAGGACAAACTTTGTGTGATGAGCATGATTGTTTGTTCTGTGTCTGGGTGTGATTTATCTATAATATGTATGTATTTATAAATTATATAAGTATGTATATCAGTTGTCTGGTTACCATAACACGAGCTCTGCTTAGCTTGGGATCAGATAGCCTTGTGTGAGTTGTCCCAAGATATTTTTATTTATTTTATTTAATAATGCAGTTCAATTAATCAAATAAAACTTTAGAAATTTAGTTCATATACACAACAATATTTCATTTTTTTTTTAATGTAAATAACTTATTCTATTACTAAACTAGCCTTACAGATTTTATGCAAAACCAGATAACGTTATAACGCGAGACTTCTAATCGCAAAATAACAAACAAAGGAAATGGGAAAGGAAGGTGAAAATTTGGACTCACCAGCTCGCCTTTCTCATTTTCAGCTCCAAGTCCAACTTGACAAATTTCTTTGGTTCGTAGAATCAATCACCACAGCTGCTCAGGGCCACCCGAACGCGTAACACGAAAAAGTTTTATTTCGGAAACAATGCGAAGGACAGCGCAGCTCTATTCGGCGATCCTACCAGCTGCGCCAGTCAAATTATGGGGAGCGTTAAATAAAATAATTATTTAAAAAAATAAAAAACCCGACTGCGTAAAAAGTGAAACAAACTACACACCTAATAAAAATAAAACTGAAAAGAAATAAACAAGTACTGTAATCTGGAACTATGAAGAACAGTCGGGACCCATTATTGGAGTGGGAGCCGTTCCAGATTTTAATGGGTCCCGAGTGTTCTTCATAGTTCCAGATTACAGTACTTGTTTATTTCTTTTCAGTTTTATTTTTATTAGGTGTGTAGTTTGTTTCACTTTTTACGCAGTCGGGTTTTTTATTTTTTTAAATAATTATTTTATTTTTGACTTTTTAGTTATGAATATCTATTATGTATTCATTATTTATAAGATTATTATTTTTGGATCCACCCTTTATAGCAGAACTTTTTAGGTCATAATTTTATTTTGCTTAATAACGTATAGCATAAACTTCACTTCGCAGAAAATTGTTTGGCAGACACTTATTTATCATACATTCAAAACTCATAATTTTGTAAGTCAGAATCATCTCTAGACATAAATTTCATCATTTTATTTAATAAGTAATTTTCCTAATCTTAATAGTTCAGTTCCGGGTAACCTAATAAAAACAATCTTTTTTTTTCTATTAATGCAAGTCGTTTCTGGCACTCGCCGGCCGCTGCCGCGGCACCGCTCGCTCCGGTCGCTCGGCTCGTGCGTAGGTGGTCACAGTTTTAACCTAACCTAACCTAGCCATTTCAGCCATCTACATCGTATGCCAAGTGAAATTATACCAAATAATCATCGCTCTAAATGAGCATTATGCTAAACGATATGCGAAATTTGAACTCTGCAAATCGTAATTATACTGAATGTAATTCTGCCATCTTAAAAGTATCCCATTGTAAATTCAAAGTTTTAAACATTATGCCAAACGATAATATTATCAATTTTTTAATGCCTTTAAAATGTTTATTTAAAGAAAATTATGCTAAGTGTATTATGCCAAATAAATTTCAGAGCATCAAGATTCTGCCAGATAGAGGGAACCCATTATTTTTATCCATTCATTTATTTTGTTCGGCTACCTGTAGCCGGAAAGTACTGATAGCACGGGCCTACGCCAAGTGATTATTAGTTGGGTTTAGAGTTAAAGAGGTAAAAATAGGTACAATACTGTTTTGTGCTGTAGCTTGAAAGAGAGTTGAGGGTCTGTTTAAGTGGATATGTTGGTTCGGGTTATCTGATTCACATTGTAGGAATTTCGTCACCAGTCTACACGTGTTTAGTATCACTGCCTTCTGAATCAGGTGGTAGGTGTTTGAGGGCAGGTTCAGGGAAGTTAAGGACTGGTGAAGTTGTTTTGGTATTACTCCTGTAGTGGACAACACTATAGGGACTATTGTAACTTTTTGAAGATGCCAGAGGCGGGTAATTTCTTCTTTTAATTCGGTATACTTAGATAATTTTTCTGCAATAGTAGTTTGTAAGTTGTGTGACGTACTTGGTACAGCTATGTCTATGAGGTATCCAGTATTGTTTGTTTTATTTATTAATGTGATGTCTGGTCTAATGCAGTGGATGGTTCGGTCAGTAAATATCCCTCGGTCAAAATATAATTTTGTTGAAGCGTTTTCCAGCACAGTTTCGGGGATGTATTTGTAGTAGGGAACTATGGAGTCTATAAATTTGTATTGGTGTGCTAGTTTCTGATGTATGATGTTAGCGACTTGGTCGTGTCTATGTTATCAGTCTGTCTGGGCTATTGATTTACACGCGCCTGTAATGTGCTGGATGGTTTCTGGTGAACTATTGCATTTTCGGCAATATCAGTGCTTAGGTTTTTTATAATGTGTCCTATAATTTTTAGTCTCAATGACTTGGTCCCGAACTACAAGCATGAAGCCTTCAGTCTCCGGGAAGAGCTCGCCTCGTTTAAGCCATGCGTTCCACGCTTTCTCGTCGACATAATTTTGACTTAAATCTTGGTAATGCCTTCCGTGCAAAGATTTCTGGCTCCATTCTAGTACTTTGGTTTTGTTATCGCTTACTTGTTCGTTTTTCTGTTCGGATTTATCTTTTAAATTTAGAGGTGTAGATTGATGGTCGCTGTTTGTAATAATTTTGTAAAGTGTAGAAGTTCCAGCTTTAGAAAAGAAATATTGTCTTAGTGATGCGATTTGCTTGTTGTGTAAATTTAAAATGTCGATGAACCCTCTGCCTTCTTCTTTCCTTGGTAATGTTAACCTTTGCACACACGATCTTGGGTAATGCTTGCGGAATTTGATCATTACCATGACCAAAAAAAAAATATTTTAAAAAATCAAAAACCCGACTGCGTAAAAAGTGAAACAAACTACACACCTAATAAAAATAAAACTGAAAAGAGAAAAACAAGTACTGTAATCTGGAACTATGAAGAACAGTCGGGACCCATTAAAATCTGGAACGGCTCCCACTCCAATAATGGGTCCCGACTGTTCTTCATAGTTCCAGATTACAGTACTTGTTTTTCTCTTTTCAGTTTTATTTTTATTAGGTGTGTAGTTTGTTTCACTTTTTACGCAGTCGGGTTTTTGATTTTTTAAAATATTTTTTCTATTAATGCAAGTCGTTTCTGACACTTGCCGGCCGCTGCCGCGGCACCGCTCGCTCCGCTCGCTCGGCTTGTGCGTAAGAGGTCACAGTTTTAGCCTAATCTAACCTAGCCATTTCATAGTATGCCGAGTGAAATTATACCAAATAATCATCGTTCTAAATGAAAATTATGCTAAACGATATTATGCGAAATTTGAACTCTGCCAATAAATGTAATTCTACTATGTTAAAAGTTTTTGATTCACATTGTAGGAATTTCCTCACCAGTCTACACGTGTTTAGTATCACTGCCTTCTGAAGCAGGTGTTAGGTGTTTGAGGGCAGGTTCAGAGAAGTTAAGGACTGGTGAAGTTGTTTTGGTATTACTCCTGTAGTGGACCTAACTAACATACTATAGGGGCTATTGTAACTTTTTGAAGATGCCGGAGGCGGGTAATTTCTTCTTTTAATTCGGTATACTTAGATCATTCTGCTGCAATAGTAGTTTGCAAGTTGTGTGTATTTGGTACAGCTATGTCTATGAGGTATCCAGTTTTGTTTGTTTTATTTATAATGTGATGTCTGGTCTATTGAAGTGAATGGTTCGGTCAGTAAATATCCCTCGGTCAAAATATAATTTTGTAGAAGCGTTTTCCAGCACAGTTTCGGGGATGTATTTGTAGTAGGGCACTATGGACTCTATAAATTTGTATTGGTGTGCTAGTTTCTGATGTATGATATTAGCGACTTGGTCGTGTCTATGTTTATAGTCTGTCTGGGCTATTGATTAACACGCGCCTGTAATGTGCTGGATGGTTTTCGGCAATATCAGTGCTTAGGTTTTTTATAATGTTCTTCCTATAATTTTTAGTCTCAATGACTTGGTCCTGAATTGCAAACATGAAGCCTTCAGTCTTCGGGAAGAGCTTGCCTTGTTTAAGCCATGCGTTCGACGCTTCCTTGTCGACATAATTTTGACTTAAATCTTGGTAATGCCTTCCGTGCAAAGATTTCTGGCTCCATTCTAGTAGATTGGTTTTGTTATCGCTTACTTGTTCGTTTTTCTGTTCGGATTTATCTATTTATCTTTTTTAGAGGTGTAGTTTAAGCCATCGATCGATTGATCGCTGTTTGTAATAATTATGTGTAGTGTAAAAGTTTCAGCTTTAGTAAAGAAATGTTGTCTTAGTGATGCGATTTGCTTGTTATGTAAGTTTAAAATGTCGATGAACCCTCTGCCTCTTTCTTTCCTTGGTAATGTTAACCTTTGCACACATGATCTTGGGTGAAGCTTGCGGAATTTGGTCATTACCATGACCAAAAATCCCTGTAGGTTTTTTAAGTCTGTTTTTGTCCGTATGATGCCGAAAGAATAAGTAAGATACATGCGCCGCCCGGACACCGCTGCGTCCGGCCGCATCGATATGTCCCTGCATTTTTAAACTGTAATATCTTCGGAAATATTAATTTAAATTATATGCTGTAAAGGGCCATATTGATCTATATTAAATGGACAATGTATTTAAGGTACTTAATTGGATATAAATTAAAGCTGTATTGTTTAAAATACATATGTAACATACGTGATGGCCTAAATTTTAATGATTAATTATTTATAAATAAATAGTCACTCGAATCGAAAAGTGATAAAAGAAAACTATTAACGATTTTTAAATGGGTCCACCCTTTATAGCAGAACTTTTTATGTCATAATTTTATTTTGCATAACAACGGATGGCATAAACTTCACTTCGCAGAAAATTGTTTAGCAGACACTCATTTATCATACAGTCTAAACTCATAATTTTGTAAGTCAGAATCATCTCTAGGCATAAACTTAATATCCATAATATTTAAAAAGTAGAAACATCATATCGCAGAAAGTTCACAGTCAGAATCGTCTTTTGGCATATATTTTATATCGATAATCATTAAACATCAGAATTATCATATCGCAGAAAGTTTATAATTAGGATCATCTTTGTCATTATAAGTTGTCATTTATTTTAATTAATTATTTCTTTAAAATAATGTTATTTATTTTAGTTATTGTTTAATTGAATTTGAAATAATGTCATTGAATTCAATAAGTAATTATCCTAATCTAACTAGTTCAGTTCCGGGTAACCTACATAAAACAATCTCTTTTTTCTATTAATGCAAGTCGTTTGTGGCACTCGCCGGCCGCTGCCGCGGCACCGCTCGCTTCGCTCGCTCGGCTCGTGCGTAGGAGGTCGCAGTTTTAACCTAACCTAACCTAGCCATTACTGCCGTCTGCATAGTATGCCAAGTGAAATTATACCAAATAATATATTATGCGAAATTTGAACTCTGCCAATCGCAATTATACTAAATGTAATTCTGCCATCTTAAAAGTATGCCATTGTTAATTCGAAGTTTTAAACATTATGCCAAACGATAATTATACCAAATAAGTTTTATGCCTTTAAAATGTTCGTTTAAAGAAAATTATGCTAAGTGTGTTATGCCAAAAAAAATTCGGAGCCCGATACCCCACTTGACATATTTTGTTGGTTTTAATTTTTTTAATTTTCGCAATATGGTGTCTCATGGTCGCCATTTTGTTTTTTTATTAATTTCATGTCTTTAGTGACACTCGCAGGACTAAGAGGAATTGATTGACGTGCGAATCATAAAAATCGCCCCAGGCGTTTAGTCTGTATAGTGCTTCAAAGGAACAAACATACATACATACATACATACATACATACATACATACATACATAGACTGATGAACACATTACCCTCCCTTGCGATGCGCAGTCGGGTAAAAAAGGTCTTCTTGCGACTGGATACCCTCCATATTCGGCAGAGCTCTTCTCTGTAGCATATCCCATGCATGCTCAATCGGGTTCAAGTCTGGCGACTGAGCAGGCCAGGGCAGGACATTGACGTTAGCTGCGGCGAGAGTCTGTCTTACAACTCTTGCGGTGTGCGGTCGTGCATTATCATGCATTAACTGAAATAAGGGACCGATTTGCACTTGTAGAGGAACGATGACGTCTGATACAATCGTCTCAGCATAAATTTGAGCGTTGAGGTTGCCTCTGATCCAAATCAACTCAGTTCTTCCGCCGATCCAAATACCCGCCCATACCATGATGGTTCCACCACTATAAGGATGGACTTCCTGGCAGGATTTTAATCGCTGTTGGCGTCCAGGGGTTCTCCAGTGTCGTATACGTCTTGTATCCGGTCTCATACCAAAACGAGACTCATCAGAAAAGCACACGAAACGCCATTGTTCTTCTGCCCAATTTCTGTGTTCAAGAGCCCATTGATATCGAATCCTACGATTGTGCATTGCTATAGGTGGTACCCGTAGCGGTCTTCGGGAATGAAGGTTCACTTCATGCAAGCGGTTTCTGACTGTTTGGTCGCTAATTAAGTTCCCTGAAGAGTGATGAAGCCTCACGGCTAACATCATGGCGGTTATTGTTGGAGCTCTTCGAGTTAAGATTTGAATGTATCGGTCTTGTCTCCGTGTGGTGCAGCGATACCGTCCTCCATGGCGCTCAGCCACGGTACCAGTGCTTCGGTAACGTGTCCAAAGTCGACTGATAACACTCTGACTTGTATTCAGAGCTAAAGCTACAGTACGTTGCCGGGAACCAGCTTCTATCATTCCCACGGCTCTGAGCATTTCTTCCCTGCTTAAATGACGTCGCCGCTCCATAATATTGTTGGTTTTAATCAGTAGTAGGGAAACAGTAGCACTAATAATGTCTTCAATGCGTTGTATGTTTTTATAGGGAAAATATTGACAGCTTATTTTCATCTTTTACTCGAATTTGATTGAGAGTTCCTGATTCAAATTATGAAATGCACCAAAAAGGATCCATATAAATTTATAAAATCATAAATTTATTACAAAGCCACATCTCAATCTCAAGAAATCCGCATAAAAATGCTTGATCCCTAGACACTTTTGATGTGTGTATTCGTAATGGGTGATGACGGTTATTACTTGACCATTCCTCAGCAAGGTACAGCGCGTAACAAGACTGTGACGTGCATGCAATTTTGTGCATTTAGGTTGATGTTTAGAGCTAACTGTTTTAATCCACTACATTATTACAGGGACTTATTTAGTCAATATATTGTCGATATGATGGCGAAAATGATATCAGAAAGATTGAATTACATATGTCGTAATCAACAGAGACTGAGGGCTGAGGAATACATTCATCTCAGAGACGCTTTAAATCGAGACGCAAATGTTAACCCCTCAAATATCGGCCAACGCGTAATCCTGCCATCGTCATTCACAGGTTCTCCGCGTTATTTACACGAAAAAACCCAAGATGCGATGACTTATGTCCGAAACTATGGGAGACCAGACTTATTTGTCACTTTCACATGTAACCCCGAATGGCCTGAAATTAAAGCGGAACTATTATCTTATTAAAATAAAAAAAAATCATTAAAAAAAAAAACAAAATTCCTTTATAATTTTACTTTTTTTTTTAAACCCGTCGCAAAAAAGAAGGGTGTATGTGTGTGTGTGTATATGTACCCGTGCGAAGCCGGGGCGGGCCGCTAGTTCTTTATATTATTACCATTCACATTGCAGAATATACTTAGATGACGTACTTCTGGTTACCGTAGTGAAATCAACGACTACGTCTGCGGTCGCAGAATGAGGCCGGTAGATGTCGCGGATGACGGATGTTGACTGCTAAGCGGAGATATTTAATGATTACTGTATTCTTTTATTCTTCGTTTTTTGCCGATTTTATTAAGAGTAAAGGCTTTGTTCAAGGAGCTGTACTTGCTTTTGGATTTGTATACTTCTGTTGCAAATGTCTAATAATCACCAGGGTTTCGACCTCGCTCCATCATTTGGCTTATCATTCGGCTAATCGTATGGCGGAGGCTGTGTTCCGTGCACTTGATATTGCACAAAATGGTAGCAATAATGTTCTTCAAGACATTCATGTTGCATAGTTCTTATGTCAAGCTGCGAAAACGTTGGTGGATCATTGCGATCATCATTTAAGTCCATTTCACCAGTTAAATCAATGAATACTATATTCGGTTCTGTCGTAGTCGTAGTAGTCGTCGTCGTCGTCGTCGTCGTCGTTGTCGTTGTCGTTGTCGTTGTCGTTGTCGTTGTCGTTGTCGTTGTCGTTGTCGTTGTCGTTGTCGTTGTCGTTGTTGTTGTCGTTGTCGTAGTCGTTGTCGTAGTCGTCGTAGTTGTTGTAGTGGTAGTCGTTGTCGTGGTAGTCGTTGTCGTGGTAGTCGTTGTCGTGGTAGTCGTTGTCGTGGTAGTCGTTGTCGTGGTAGTCGTTGTCGTGGTAGTCGTTGTCGTGGTAGTCGTTGTCGTGGTAGTCGTTGTCGTGGTTGTCGTGGTTGTCGTCGTTGTCGTAGTAGTCGTCGTTGTCGTAGTCGTAGTCGTCGTCGTTGTCGTAGTCGTCGTCGTTGTCGTAATCGTTATTTTAGTAGTTGTTGTCGTACTGTTTATATACCATTTAGTTGTTATAAAATACATTAAATCAGTATCCATCGCATTCTCACAATTAACTAAATACGCGCTGAACCCAACACCCGCTTTCTCATCTTTACCTGTGTTAAATTCTTTTGGTTCATCATCTTTATCACCTCGCATTAATTGTATACATACTGGCTTATTACAATCAATAGTATCACCACAAGGGTTTCCTGATTTATACAAATCTGCTAAATATTGCTTCACTTCTTCAATGTTTGTGTACAGTCTTCGATAAGTAGTGTTGATTTCAAGTTCCTTAGCCTTGTCAGCGTCGGTTCCTTCGCCCAGCTCACAAATAAACTCGTTCAGGGCACTCGCTGGCGCTTTCTTTGAATGCTCAACTTCTTCGACAAAGGAAGCATCGTCGTCTGTCCTATGGCATAATTGACTCCCATTTGACTTTTGTAAACAATTGACTAAGACAATTGATTTATTTGGCATAGCTTTAGATAACATGAATACTTTTTGAATGCTCTTTAAATGTTTAATTGTTATAGCTTCACAAAGATGGATGTCATTTTCAGTTCTGTTTTCAGGGCAGGCTGTCAAGCTTAGGTTGGGTGCGAAAAGTTCAGTCATTGCGTTGAACGTAACCGGTAAACAATGTAACTGGCTGGGCGTCGCGGAACACTTCAAGTACGACGTGTTATGTTCGGGTAGATAAGAAGCACGGCTCCATCCCTTGGTCTCTTCCACGTTGATGTAAACAAGTTCTCCGCCCTGAAATAATGCATGAATCTGATTGATGACTTAAGTTAAATTGAAAAACTATACTCAGCTGAGCACCACGTACTGTGACGGAGAATAGGCGCGCGCCTATCACAACGCCAACATAATTTGGGACTTGTAAACGCTGCTGTAGTTTTTCTAAGAATCTAAAATGCTATAGCTTGCTTAGTTGAACATGTTAGCACGTCGAACATGTTGAAGCGTGACTTCCCTGGGAAAAATATGTGGATGTCTCTAACTATTCATAATCATATATTTTGGCATCTCTTTAATCAGTACCAATGAAATAAAAACCAGGAACCAATACAATATATTATACACCAAGGAAGCCGCATGCGCAGAAGCAACTATAGCCAGACTTCATTATC
Source organism: Ochropleura plecta (assembly GCA_905475445.1). NCBI lineage: Eukaryota > Metazoa > Arthropoda > Insecta > Lepidoptera > Noctuidae > Ochropleura > Ochropleura plecta. The sequence goes on from FR997751.1 coordinate 189,077, forward strand.
GTAAACGTAGTCCTTGATTTTGTAAATGTGTTTTAATAAGGACACGTTTGATGTAGTTTTTAGACTTTCTATCGGTCAGTTCTGTAACTGACTTTGGCAACGTGTTATACAAGCGTAGGTACCTATTGGTACTGTTTATTAGACCACATGTCCTAAATGTGGAAATACTCACGCCAATTGTGAGATACTCACGCCAACTGTGAGATAACTCTAAAATTAAATGTGTAAGATGCAAAGGCACACATAGCAATGATTTTAAACTTATCAATCTTTATAAAAATAAATAGAGAAATGATAAGTATATTAATTCATATTATTAAAGAAGAAAGCAAATTAGAGGATAGACAGCGGGCAGCCTCACGTTCAAATCTTATAACCGAACTGATGACAACCTCCAACGAATGATGGACACATATCTACAAGAGAACGCGTTCCCACCGACCGCGACGAGGGTGTTGGCCGAGGAGTACGTCGTCGGCTACGTATCGTTTCGCACAGTTCGTGGTGCTTTACGTAGAGCGGGGCTCCACCACAGAAAATCGTGCTTACCGACCAACAAAAAGCGTCGAGAGTGAGATTTGCAACAGACTATAGGGATTTGGATTTCTCAAGCGCCATATTTGCTGATGAGAAGTGTTTTAGGTCAAAACAACATGGTCGACAACACTTGTGACGTATGTCTGTATGGACTGGACCGCTGGAGGATGTGTGCAGACGGTCCCGGAGAGCTCGTCCATATCCCAGGGCGAGTTAATGCCGCAAAAACTCGGGAATTATTACAAACCGACCGCCTACTGTGCGCATCGTTTTTGCGAGAGCAGAGCTTCCAGAATTTCTATTCATTCACGATATTTGTCCAATTCATCTAAAACACATTGTGCAGACCTAGTTAAGTGAAAAATATGAAATTAAAACGTTGCGGTGGCCTTCCCGATCCCCTGACCTGAACCCTATCGAGTGAGGCATAATGGTCCAGATGAGATCACCGACTGGAAAGAACAGAAGAGGAAGTTTGGGAATCTCTGAGGGGTTCTAGCTTGTGTAAAGTTCTAGTTCAATCAATACGAACGAGATGCGACGCCCGTAATTGATGCAGGAGGCGCGATGACCAAATATTAGTATTTTATAAGTAAAATATTATTTTACCAAACATTAATTTAATTGTAGAGAAGTTTTTGATGGTGGTGCCTTTTTAATTATTGTTTTGTGTCTTTATTTTGATGAATGCAATCATTTTAAAATGTATGTCTAATTTTAATAACAACGAGTAATTATGTATGCACGGGTATTATTTGTTGTAGTTACGCGATAAGTCGAATATTTTCTTCTCACACACGCACTATCTGTTTTAGTTTCTCGCGGGGGATTGGATTATTATGAGTTGGTTGCGTATCAGTAGGTATTAACTTCTTTTTTTTAAATATTTCTTAAAAACTTACTCTAAAACAATATACTTATTTTAAATGAAGGCGCTTCTTATAAGAATTAGTTAGTGTCAGTTTCTAGACTGAGTATATAAGAACACTTTATCTAATTAGCAGTAAAAGTATTATTATTTTACGGACTGTTTATTGTAGGGATTTTTGCCTGCCTGTATGCTTGCATCCTCTTTGAGGAACAGAGTCCAAGAAAATATTAGTACCTATGGTTAGAAACACTAATAATAGAGGTCAGTTGAGACAAATATATATTTTATGAACTGTTTCAAAAAATTAAGGATTGTTACGAAGTACCTAATTTTTTTTTAGGAATGGCATCTCGCAGTTCAACCTAGGAGGTTGTCGTCTGCTTAACCGAGTGATTCCTGTGGATGCCTTAAAAATTAAGACCTCCAGCCAGGGTAAAAACTACAACAGACTGCCCCTCGGCTGGCGAGACCAGGCCTGCACTCAGGTCCAGCCTGTCCCTTTGCTGTCCTCCCCCAGTGACGCCCTAAGCCGAGCCTCGTAAGCAGCAGTATACCCAGCGTTAACAGAGAGTTTTATTATTAACAAATTCATGGTGACGACCATGACAGACGTTGATCGAGCATCACTCCTAGACACTTTGTCTGTGCGACCAGTTTAATAAGCGAACAGTAACAATGTCTATTAGTAATGTCCCAGCATACGTGAACTTTTATGTTAAGGTCTTCAATAGGTGTGTGGTAATAGGGATTTTATTTAGCATAACAACCCCTTGTACTAAATCCTGTCAAAAGCCTGCTGTATATCTAGGAAGGCTGTGGAACAGTATTCCTTGCTTTCAAATTCCTTCCTTATTACTCTTGTCATCCTGTGGACTTCTTCTGTAGTCGCATGTTCTTTACGGCAGCCTAACTGGTGGTCAGGAATTAAAGATTTTTCTTTCAGGACTGTGTTAAGTCTGAAGAAATATTTTTTCAAATAGTTTGGCAGTAAGCTAATTGGTCTATAGGGTGTTACTTTGTGCACCAATTTGCCGGGTTTGTGAATCATTATGATTTGGGAGACTTTCCACAAATCCGGAAAGTTTCCTACCCGCAGAATGGCATGCTGCATTACGCGATAGCTCTTGCAGTTTTTTTTTTCAATGAGATCAAACCCCGGTGCCTTATTTAAATGTTGTCCATGGATTTGAAGTATTTGACGATTTCTCTCGGTGTAATAGCTTTGAGTGGTAGATCGAGTTGTAAGTCTTGGTCGAGAATAAGGTCTACATCTGATTGGTCTTGGTTCAGACTAGCATCGTTTGGTTTTAAAACTTGACTGAGGTGGTTTGCAAATACATAAGCCTTTTCTTGTGCGGTTTTTGACCAGTTTCCATCATGTGTCGAAGAAGAGATGGTTTGTGGACATCTGGGGGATCATAGTGTTTGCATGCTCTCCATAGTGAATGGTTTGTGGCTTTTGTAGGTGTTAGACTTTCCAAGCATGTTTCCAGGGCGACTTCATTGGCATCATCGTTATAAGGATTTTCTGTTCTTTGGCTGCTTTGTTGAGCGCTATTTTATCGCTTGGATATCTACTAGTGTGCCATACCCGACGGAGTCTGCGAAACGCGGCCAATAGTAAAAACGATATTTTTTTGTGGTCGTTAAAATATACCACTCCGAGGCCATCGTGATAATAGTAAATTATTGCATGAAGAATCCTCAGTTGACAGGTGCAACACTGGCCAAGATTGTTGAAAACCTCGGCCTCAAATTCAATGTAGATTTAAATCAGTGTGTGGGCTTATTGCTTCAAATGCAAAAGTTTCAGTACACGAGCTGGCAAAAAAGCATCGCACGCCAAACGCTCCCCGTGCGCCAATCATGCTTTAAACAACTCACTGGCTAAGTCATCCGACGTCATTTCTTGTCGCAATACCTCAGGCACAATGTGAAAACTTGTAGTATTTGCCAATGCGTTTTTTGTGCATTTTGGCGTAAAGAATAGTAGATTATTAACCAAGGGGATAAAGCAGTGTCTTCTGTCGCGGGTGACGATTTAAATCGCGAGCGTAACGAAGGACCCGAGTTTTACTCCCGAGCGTAGCGAGGGTGTTAAAAACTTAAATCACGAGCGAAGCGAGGGATTTAAGACGAGTCCTGAGTGTAGCGAGAGATTTAAGTTCACCCAAGACTAAGACAGCTTTATCACCGAGGAAAATACTCTCCTTTTCGTACCATTTGCGAAAAAATTAACACAGTAATAATATGAGATAAGCATTTATTAAAAATAATGACAAGTAAAAGTTAACATTCGAAACATTGCGCATTGGTCCAATTATTGATAGAGAGAGTTACTTTTTTGTTTGGTACATTTATTGTTGATGAGTATAATTGCGGCAGCATTTGCACTGATGGAATCCGACAATTCACTGTCACTGTCTTTTTGATTTAACATCGTAACGTATTTTTAGAACATTAACTTATTTATAAAAATAAATTAAAATAAACTTAACTTATATAAATATAAGTGAAGAAAACAAAAATACGACAAATTCCAAGACCAATATTTTTTGTCGGAAAAGCAAAGGCATCAACCTCATACGGCCTCGTCGGTTTTCATAAATTTATTTAATAATCATAACTGCATAATAAATGCGTATTCCTTTTTCAAAAAGATATAAAATGCTTGTCACTTTTTTGTCACTTTTTTGAGCAAGTGGTACGAAAAAATACTTTTCGTACCACTTGCTCAAAAAAGTGACATTCTATGCCACAAAAAGCGAACATAACAATAGTCATTTTTAATCTGTTACAAACAGGGAAAGAAAATTGTACTGAATTTCATTCATGCTCTAGGGGGAGAATGTGATTTAAATTTGGAATACTTACAGTTTATACTGAACTACATCTGTGTTTACACCATTGAGTTTGTAAATAAAGCATTTTATATCTTTTCGGAAAAGGAATACGCATTTATTATGCAGTTATGATTATTAAATAAAATTACGAAAACCGACGAGGCCATATGAGCTTGATGATGCCTTTGCTTTTCCGACAAAAAATATTGGTCTTGGAATTTGTCGTATTTTTGTTTTCTTCACATACATAAACGTAAAGTTTATTTTAATTTATTTTTATAAATAAGTTAATGTTCAAAAAATACTTTACGATGTTAAATCAAAGCGACAGTGACAGTGAATTGTCGGATTCCATCAGTGCAAATGCTGCCCCAATTATACTCATCAACAATAAATGTACTAAAAAAAAAGTAACTCTCTCTATCAATAATTGGACCAATGTTTCGAATGTTAACTTTTACTTTTAATTGTCATTATTTTTAATAAATGCTTATCTCATATTATTACTGTGTTAATTTTTTCGCAAACGGTACGAAAAGTAGAGTATTTTCCACGGTGATAAAGCTGTCTTAGTCTTGGGTGAACTTAAATCTCTCGCTACACTCAGGACTCGTCTTAAATCCCTCGCTTCGCTCGTGATTTAAGTTTTTAACACCCTCGCTACGCTCGGGAGTAAACCTCGAGTCCTTCGTTACGCTCGCGATTTAAATCGTCACCCGCGACAGAAGACACTGCTTTATCCCCTTGGTTAATAATCTACTATTTCGTACCACTTGCTCAAAAAAGTGACATTCTGTGCCACAAAAAACGAACATAACAATAGTCATTTTTAATCTGTTAAAAACAGGGAAAGAAAATTGTACTGAATTTCATTCATGCTCTAGGGGGAGAATGTGATTTAAATTTGGAATACTTACCGTTTATACTGAACTACATCTGTGTTTACACCATTGAGTTTGTAAATAAAGCATTATATATCTTTTTGGAAAAGGAATACGCATTTATTATGCAGTTATGATTATTAAATAAATTTATGAAAACCGACGAGGCCGTATGAGGTTGATGCCTTTGCTTTTCCGACAAAAAATATTGGTCTTGGAATTTGTCGTATTTTTGTTTTCTTCACTTATATTTATATAAGTTAAGTTTATTTTAATTTATTTTTATAAATAAGTTAATGTTCTAAAAATACGTTACGATGTTAAATCAAAAAGACAGTGACAGTGAATTGTCGGATTCCATCAGTGCAAATGCTGCCGCAATTATACTCATCAACAATAAATGTACCAAACAAAAAAGTAACTCTCTCTATCAATAATTGGACCAATGCGCAATGTTTCGAATGTTAACTTTTACTTGTCATTATTTTTAATAAATGCTTATCTCATATTATTACTGTGTTAATTTTTTCGCAAATGGTACGAAAAGGAGAGTATTTTCCTCGGTGATAAAGCTGTCTTAGTCTTGGGTGAACTTAAATCTCTCGCTACACTCAGGACTCGTCTTAAATCCCTCGCTTCGCTCGTGATTTAAGTTTTTAACACCCTCGCTACGCTCGGGAGTAAAACTCGGGTCCTTCGTTACGCTCGCGATTTAAATCGTCACCCGCGACAGAATACACTGCTTTATCCCCTTGGTTAATAATCTACTATTCCACACTAAGAAGGTTCAAAGCTTGGCTTAGGGCGTATATGGCAGAAGACCGCCTGACGGGCTTAGCTCTTTTGCACGTGCATAAGTCAATAAATATAGATGACGGGAAACCCCATGAAATCTTATCCGTTTAGCGGTTTCAACGTGAAAAATTTACGAAAACACTTTCACGTTCCTTTATAATATTAAGTATAGCTATATCTATCCAAACTAGACTGCGGAGACAAGCTGTTTGCGACATGGTAACCCCCCCCCCCCCCCCCGATAAAAAAGCTGGATCCGCCCTTGGTTAGATGTAAAATATTTTTAATGTTTAACATATACTCAGTCATTTTTTCAGTTACCTTTATTTTTAAACATTATTGACTATGTCATTAAAATTTAAATTAAATTATAAATAGGTAAATACCTATATTTGTACGCATAACATAGCGCACTTTTTTACTAACCATATTACGAACTATATTACGATTGTTAACCCATGTTAAACAAATGATTTGATTTGATTTGTTGTGCCCTACAGGGTCTGTAATTTGTACCTTAGCTGTAATTTGTAATGATATGATGTAGGTATCGGTTTCAAAGAATACTTAAACGACTTGGTCTTTCGAAGGTGGTAGCATATTAGTACAAGCAAATGGAAATCAGGTAGGCTTTGTTTCCGGATGGGATCTCATCAAATGACTGCCCGCTGTGGGTGGATCGGAAGAGAGTGTCCGACTTATACTGACTAAAACCCACAACCCCAACAGACAGTGCCTCTGACATTCCCCTCTACTTTGCCGACATCTCCCCTCTACTCGAGGCAAGCGTGGAACACTCTGATAAGCTACCATGACGTCTTCAATCAGGATTGTAAATAAGGTTATTCAAATGTGAAAAAGAGAGAGCTGTGTAGCTCTGTCTCTTTTTCACACATTCCCAGCTGTTCGCGTCCCTAACAGTAGTTACCTGAGCCGCAACGCATGTCAAGTTCGCAGCATGAACCTGGAGAATAACAAGTTTTTATATTTAAATGTTATATTATGTCAATCCTTACTAATATTATAAAAGTGAAAGTGAGTTTGTTTGTTACGTCTTCACGCCTAAATGGCTACACCGATTTTGATGAATTTTGCTACAAAGATAGTTGGGACCCTGAGACGAAAGGGAAGAAAAGGGAAAACTTAGCTTTGCTATTACAATAAATAAGGCGCAAGGGCACAAACTACAGGTAGCAGGTACATACAAATCAGGAAAGGGGAACTGTGTTACCCCGAATTTAACGCGACCGAAGCCGCGGGCAAAAGCTAGTATAACATAAATCTTAAATGAATAGTAGACTCTGTGGCAGAGTCAGCGATCGTATACTGACCGGTTTGAAGCTGCAACTTGATAGTAGTGACAGCAACAGAAGGTACAGGGAACACATGGTTCTAGTCAAGAATGTGAGAAGTAGCAACACAAACGGGTAATAACTAACAGTCGGTATTTATAGATAGTGGAGCCGACAGTTAACTGCGGCCCGGTCCATTGCCCTTTAATGGAAAAATAAATTGGAAATGTCCTAAAATCAAATTCAGCCGTTAAAGTTTTTAACTAACTTTAAAACTGGTCAAATGTGGGTCGGACGCGCACGCGCAGGGTTCCCTACCACTAAACAATATTATAACAATATCTTTAACACTAATTCAAGTTTTATGGAATTTAAAACATAATTGAAAACTAAATTTGTTCTTTTTTATGTACTACAAACATGATTTTTCCCAGAATATTCCTCTTCCTACTTGAAATATTAGAGGTAGGGGGGGTAAATTTCCACGTCTTTAGAAGCAAATATCTAACTAAAGAATTAAAATCATTTACCTGATAAGAATACATCGATATGTATCCTTAGGTCTTTTTTTGCAGATCGGAAATCATCAAATAACTTCCCCCCGCTCTGGGCGGAGCGCAGGGGGAGTATCAGAGTTGTACTGACTAAAACCCGCCCATGTTCCTTCAATTGCCCTTTATAGTCCTGGACCGCGGTATCTCTTTCGAACAACCCGTAACCCCAGTTCAAGGCCTTCAATCTCAAAATGTCAACTCTGTGGTGCTAATAGCCGCTGAGTAAAACGGCTGTGACATACCTACGGACAGACGGCCGATCTATACGGGTTCCATGGTGGCCATCGCCCTAAAAATCCTTACTAATATTATAAAAGCGAAAGTGAGTTTGTTTGTTACCTCTTCACGCCTTAATGTCTAAGGTAATTGGGACCCTGGAGACGGACATAGGCTAATTTAAAAAAAAATGGTATATGAGTGAGAAAGAAGGAAGAAAAGGAAAAACTTAGCTTTGCTATTACAAATCAATAAGGCGCAAAGCAAAAACTGCAGGTAGCAGGTACCTGCAAATCAAGAAAAGGGAACTGTGTTACCCCGAATTTGACGCGAGTGAAGCCGTGGCCAAAAGCTAGTTATAAAAATCTCTACTGCCTAATAAATTGAAAACAAAAATATCAAGTATAGTACTCAAGAATGTTGTCAATTAATATCGAATGCGATACACAGCTCAATGTCGTCTGGTGTAAACAGCACGAAAATAATTTCGTTGATTTGTTTATTCCGTAATCGCGGCGACATGCGTGACAATGTAACAAGACATCATATAATAAAAAGTGATCTATTATAGTTCTATGCTTTCACATAGTTATGTATCTACGCGTAAATACATAAGATAAGTACATTTAGTTTCAAGTGAGGAAACTTTGCGATTGCGGCCGAGGTGGACTTAACGCCCGAGCCTTCAAGCGAGGGTGTTATAGAGCTGAGTGTAGTGACAAATTCTTACGTGAATCAAACGACGTTTTAGTACATCATCATCATCATCAAGCTATATTAGTCCACTGCTGGACATAGCCCTCCCCTAATGAGCGCCATAGCGCCCTGTCTTCAGCTTGCCGCATCCAGCATCTGCCTGCAGTCTTTCTTAGATCGTCATCCCACCTGGTCACTTTAGTACACTTACGGAGAAATTCTGGACTTTTTTTTAATAGCATCTCGCACAAACTTGAGCTTAATTTTATATGGTTTTAATTTCAGCTCGACACCTTCACGCGTTCCCGAGATAAACGGTCTTGACAGACAGACAAACGGATAACAAAGAGATCCGTTAAGGGATCCGTTTTACCCTTTAGAGTTACGAAACTCTATAAACAGCTGTTAAAAAGTAACTAGAAGGTTCGTAAGTACCTATGGTCTACTAGAACAGAACATATCGCATCACAGACAGAGGACACACACGAAGCGCCTTTCACCTTCGACAAGGGTCCTTTTCACCCTTTAGTTTAAGCACAGAAACATATATCTTACTGCTAAGACGTTAACAACATTTCGACGGTCCCTACGTACATAAAGACATGTCGAAAATGGTATTTTTATTGTATCATTGGCTTTAGATTATCTAGCGCACATGCTGACATACGATTCTTATAAATACAACGAATAAGTGTCGTAAAAAACGGTCATCTCTCAGTTTTTCTAAGAAAACGTGAAAATATAAAATATTGATGTGTAAATCCTTACTAATATTATAAAAGCGAAAGTGAGTTTGTTTGTTTGTTACCTCTTCACGCTTTAATGGCTAAACCGATTTTGATGAATTTTGGTACAGAGATAGTTGGGAACCAGGAGACGGACATAGGCTACAACTTTTATTAAAAAAAGTGGGATATGAGGGAGAACGAGGGAAGAAAAGAGAAAACTTAGCGTTGCTATTACAAATCCATCAGGCGCAAGAGCAAAAGCTGCAGGTCTGTTTGGTGTGTTATACCGAATTTAACGCGAGCGAAGCCGCGGGCGAAAGCTAGTGGTATCATAAAGCTCTTAAAACTGTTAAAATATTGTAGAAAGAAAATATTTATTATTGCTCATAGAACTATTTCTAGGGCGTGTTGAACACAAATTACGCTCTCCTGTAAACCTCGATTTTTGACTTAACCTTATGTACGTAGGAACCGTCGATTTAGAAAGAAAGAAAGAAAACATTTACAGCGAATAATTACTGTTTTACAAAAAGACAGATAAGTTTACCCGTGCAGGGTTGTGTTAGTTGGACGCTAGCGTGAGGGGTTAACCCATATCACAGAGGTTAATCAGTCAGTCATAACTGGTTCTTGTACAAAGTTAAAAATAGTCGGGGGTTAAAAATAGATAATTAACCTTTTTGATTGAATTATTTGATAGAAAAAATACAGCTACCGTAATATAACTCTAAACTTTAGAAAACTCTATATCTGATGATGAGCCTGGTTACTGGTCTCTTGTTGCCCATACATCAACTAGCTTTTGCCCGCGGCTTCGCTCGCGTTTAATTCGGGGTAACACAGTTCCCCTTGTGCTGATTTGCAAGTACCTGCTACTTGTAGTTTTTGCCCTAACGCCTTATTTATTTTAATAGCAAAGCTAAGTTTTCCCTTTTCTTCCCTCTTTCTCCCTCATTTCTCACTTTTTTTAAGAAAAAGTTACCTATGTCCGTCTCCAAGGTCCCAACTATCTCTGTACCAAAATTCATCAAAATCGGTTTAGCCATGTAGGCGTGAAGACGTAACAAACAAACAAAGAAACTCACTTTCGCTTTTATAATATTAGATCAATGTGACAGAGTTAGCGCTTAGAGCTTTGCCTTACGTTTTGGTTGGTCAGCAATATTTCAATACCTACTTAAATGGACATGGGGATTAACCTTTTTATAATGTGTGGGGATTAACCATTGTACGGTTACACTAGTGGTTAACCAAACAAGGGTTATAAGGTGATAACTTAAAGCATAGGTGCATAAATAAGCATTAGGTGAAAACTTAAAGCATTTTTTTCAATTAAACCATTTCAGACACTTTTGAGTCTTTTACATCGTTTAATAGCTTAATGTTTTACAACGTAATGTTACATCGGGCGTCTAGTTGGCTTGCGTGAGCGTTGGTGCTGACGTGGGGTCTGCCGGGGGCTGGTAGTCTTCGGTTTTCATGTCGTTGATGCCTAGTTCTTCATTCTGTTCGAAGGTCCGCTCGTACCGAGTCACCGTCAGACCTGAAACACGTAACGAAGGCGTTAGCTACCTGTAGCTCGTTGGCACGTAAGCGCTCAGCCCACGGGCCTGTGGATGGTGAGCAATGGGTAGCTCACCGTCCGTCCGTCTATTAACGACAGGCCGGGGAGACGGCGAGTTAGTGTTCCACGCGCGCCTCAAAGAGACGCCGCACGGGGCGAAGGGTTGTTCGAAAGAGATGCCGTGACCCCGGAATATAAATATAAATGGCAATAGAAGGAACATGGGTGGGTTTTAGTCAGTACTAGTCTGACACTTCGTCCAGAGCGGGGGAAATTATTTGATGACTCCCATTAATAAATCAAAAAACCAGTACATAAGAAGAAGTCTGAAAAAAGCGCCGGTGACTGAAAAGTTGTGTTGTAATCTGTTACCGTGGTCACGTGATGAAGAGGAATGAGCAAAACGTAACTTAAAACTTTAATAAGGTGGGTATAAGAATATAGGAGAACCGAAGAAATGATGGTTGGACTGTGTGAACGATGATATGGGGAGCAAGGAGGTCCCTGATGAGAGGACGAGTATTAAAGGATGAAGACATGATGCGCCGACACCAAATAATTAGTGGTAAGGGTAGGAGAATGATGAAGTAGACATTGTATGCGTACCTTCGTCCGGCTGGTTGGGGTCGTCGGACAGGGTCTGCACGTAGGAGTTCCCGGCGGGGTCGTCCAGCACCACGGTGACCTGCCTCTCACCACGCAGCACCTCCTCCACCTTGTCCACGAACCTGCGCATGCGTCACGTGGTACAGCCTACATATTATCGTACATCTTTTGGGCATGTATTTTAATAAAGCGTTCTGTAAATCACACCAGTGGCGGCGTAAGGGGGGGCGGAGAGGGCGGTCCGCCCCGGGTGCCCAGCATCAAGGGGTGACAACGGAATGCCAAGCCAGTCGCGCAGATTAGTAGCCACTGGCGCATCTGCACGATAAGGTCGGCGCGGGCGGAAGGGGCAAGTTGTTGATGTGTCAATCAAAGCAATCACAGTTGACAGTTGGTCAGTTAACCAGTGTTATTGTTCCTACGATGTGGTCGTTTAATTTGCAAGGGAATCATTATCTGGGTCAATTTTGAAGTACGTAGCACCTTCGGCTTCTCTGGTATCAAATGTACCACAGCAAAGTGTTGAAGGTGACATTGAAACAGATGATTTACAAACCAGGAGCCAAAATGCATTGCATGAGGGGTGCCGGAAGAGAGCTTAACAATCTTGATACACAGATGAAAGGTGGAGATTAGCATCCATATATACAGAGAAAAAAAAAATGTATTATAGACGATAACTCATAAACTACCTAAGAAATATAAATAAAATTGATATGGGACCACCTAGAAAGCATACCCTATCTATCCAGTGTCCAGTTGTCTTTGAGTTCCGACGTTTGGCTCCCAAACTCGAGCGGGCGGAGGCTGCCGGAGTCGTGCGGTCCATGGCCCTTTACGGGGCCCGGGTATGGGCGCGTTCTTTAGGGCGGCGCGCCGCCATGATCGCGCCCCAAAAGGTGGTAGCCATTAGGCTGATCTGGGGCTACCGCACGATCTCCGGCGAGGCAGCGAGCCTCCTTGCCGGATTGCCACCGTGGGTTCTGGAGGCGATAGTCCTCGCGCGCCTGGAAGAGTGGCGCGCGGAGGCACTACACCGGGGGGAAACTCCGACACCGCGGCAAATTGCCGCTCAGCGGACAGACCTCCGGTGCGATCTCATGGTAGCATGGATAGAGCGACTGTCGCAACCCCGTGCAGGGCACGCCACAATAGTGGCGGTAAGTCCCCTCTTTGAGGAGTGGCTGGAGTGGCGTCATGACGTCCTCACCTACCGCCTGACGCAGGTCCTCACCGGACACGGAAGTTTCGGGAGGTTCCTGCATATAATCGGGCGGGAGGAAACGCCCGGGTGTCACCATTGTGACGATCGCCCGGAGGGCACGGTGGAGCACACAGTGGCGGTCTGCCCAGCTTGGGCGGGGCACCACTATACCCTCGTGGAGGCGATCGGCGGCGGCGATCTCACGCGTCCGGCCCTGGTTCAGTCCATGGTCCGGAGCGAGATGGAATGGGAAGCGGTAACCTCCTTCTGCGAAGCAGTAATGCTAGCAAAGGAGGTGGCCGGGCGTTTGAGGGAGAGAACCTCAAAACAACCCAGCCGCCACGACATTCGCCCCGGGCGCCGGTAACCGCGAGACGACTCCCGGCCACCGTAGATGCAGGCCTGTGGACGGTGAGCAATGGGTAGCTCACCGTCCGTCCGTCTATTGACAACAGGCCGTGTCGACGGCGCGTTCGTGTTTCACGCGCGCCTCAAAGAGATGTTGGCAAGGCTTTCCAGAGACTCCGCCTGCCGGGGTTGCGGGTTGTTCGAAAGAGATACCACGGCCCCGGAACGTAAAGGGCAATACAAGGAACATGGGTGGGTTTTAGTCAGTAAAAGTCTGACACGCCCTCCCCCCTGCTCCGCCCAGAGCGGGGGAAGTTATTTGATGATTGCCCAACCAAAAAAAAGGCGTCTTTGAGTAACATAACTACATAAAAAACCCTAAACCTCTTCCTTTATATGAAGTCGGTTAAAAAGGAAGGAATAGCGACAATGAAGAAGCCATCAAATTGAAAACGATGAAGAAAAGCTGTATGATATTAATAATGTAAATCATTTTTATGAGGAATTCTTTTCGGTTGTCTACACAGAGTTCAATGATACGCTAAAAATAAAAACTAAATCTATTAGCCCAAAGTTTATATTTAGTGATTGGGCAACTAAGGGTATAAAAAAAAGTAGGGAACGACTGTTTGAGCTTTACGGCCTTAAGCCTTACATCAACTCGGAAACATTCAATCGCTATGTTGCTACTTACTCAAAAATGTTTAAAAACACCTGCAAGGTAGCTAAAGCCTTATTCATAAGCAACAAGATTAAATCCGCTGATAATAAAATTAAGACGGTTTGGAAAATAATCAATAGTGAAACTAATAGAAATAAAAAATATAATAATGATACCTATAACACTAGAATCTTCACGTGGTCTTCTAACCACTAAAAACGAAGTTGCTCAAGAATTTGTGGATTTCTTTACTAGTATCCCAATTAAAACTACAGAAACGTTAAATTGCTCACCCTTGCTTTCTGTTGACTTATTAAGAGCAAACGTTTTACCATGCCCGGTTGAGTTTCAGTTTAAGCATATTAACCCCACTGTAGTCATTAAAGCTTTTAAACAAATAAAAATCAAATTAACCGAAGACCTTTGGGGATTGTCTATTAAAGTTTGTCAAGCTATCATTGAGACTATAGCACCGTACTTAGCCTTTATATTTAATTTGTGTGTGGACCAAGGAGTCTTCCCGGACCTTATGAAATACAGCAAGGTAATACCACTTTTCAAATCTGGGGACAGTAAAGACACCAATAATTATAGACCCGTATCCGTTTTGCCGGTTTTCAGCAAGGTGTTTGAAAAGGTAATGCTTAACCAAATGGTTGACCATTTGGTTAAGCTTACCACTTTAACACCAATAAAATCTTACATGAGAAGCAGTATAGTTTCACCAAAGGACGTTGTACGACTGACGCCGGTGTCACCCTATTAAAACACATATTTGATGCGTGGGAAGAAGCACAGGATGCCATAGGGATCTTTTGTGACCTCTCAAAAGCATTTGATTGCGTGAACCACGAAACCCTTCTCTTAAAACTTGAACATTACGGCCTAGGGAAACTTGCCCTTAGTTTAGTTAAATCCTATTTAAATGATAGACAGCAGCAAGTACAAATTTTAATAAATGGTGTCAATTCAATGGGTTTAAATGTAAAAATGGGTGTACCACAAGGATCGATATTAGGTCCCTTCCTCTTTTTAGTATATATTAATGATCTACCCCATTTGTTTAAAAACCAACCACAAATGGTGTTATTTGCTGACGATACTTCTTTAATATTTAAGATAAACAGACGTGCCTCAAATCTTGACGACGTAAATAATGCCCTAATGCAGGTACATAATTGGTTTACCGCTAATAATTTAGTATTAAATGGGAAAAAAAACAAAGTGCATAAGATTTGCTCTACCAAATGTCAAAAACAGTGAGTGTGACATAGTATTGAATCAAGATAAACTAGAATTCGTCGAAAAAACTGTTTTCTTGGGAATAACACTCAAATTTACAATGGGGATCGGGATTCAAAGCTACAATGGGGTCCGCATATAACATCTCTTACAGGACGCCTTAGTTCAGCAGCATATGCTGTTAGAAAAATCCGTCAGTTTACTGATGTAGATACCGCGAGACTAGTCTATTTTAGTTATTTTCATAGTATAATGTCATACGGTATTTTACTTTGGTGACGGGCTGCAGACATAGAGTCTATATTTATTCTGCAGAAAAGAGCCATCAGAGCCATATATAACCTACGTAGGCGAGATTCTTTAAGGGAACAGTTTAAGGATATTAACATCATGACAGTACCTTGTCAATATATTTATGAAAACATCATGTATGTCAGGAAAAACTTGCATCTTTTTAGTAAAAGAGGTGACAGACACAATTATAATACTAGAAATAGGGACCAATTAGTTCAACCAGGTTTCAGGTTAGCTAAAGTAGACTCATCTTTCATGGGGTACTGTTTGAAATGCTACAATAAAATACCTCCCCCACATTCTTCAACTGAATGAAACGAAATTTAAATCTTGTATTAAACGCACACTATGTAGGCAAGCATATTATAAGTTAGGGGATTATATTGATGATAAAAATGCTTGGCTCAATGCTGGTCCTGCTCCACAAGCATAGGGATAAACTCATTGATTAGTATCCGAAGCTATAGTGGAAGCTGCAGAAGATTGTAAGACTATCTTTGCAATGTATAGAATCAATTCTCTAGTATTGTATAATTATTAAGCCCATATGTGAGTGCTATGTATTATCATTGACTTGACGAAGCCCTGGTGGTTGATAGTGTCATGCTCACTTAAATGTCTCGCTGATAGTGGCGGGTGTGTCGGGTCATTTAGCTCCCTTCAAAATGGTCGAGCTGAATGGGGCTGATCCATACGTCATGTTCGTGAACAGGCGCTGTCAGTTGGGACTGGTCATTTTTTAGCTACCACGGTTCATTTTTAAACTTATTTAGATTTAAAATTAAATTTTGCTTTTTATCCACTCTGGACGCTCTTACTGTGCACGTATTTCTACATCGTTCTCACATATTTGTATAATCTTAACATGAATGATGTAAATACGATTTTGTTAAAATATTATAATTTAAAAGAGTGTCCATGGAGTTTCTTGCCCATTCTTCTCCATAGAGATCAACGCTTTGGAATGGGCAACTACAGTACTTTCACAAGTTATTATGCCTTGTGACCGGGACTGTAGATTCATTTCGTTTCTTGACATTCAAAAGTGCCTGTAATGGTCTAATTGAAATAAATGATTTGATTTGATTTGACACTACTCGTTTCGATGTTGCTACTTGACTAAAACCAATGCGTGATGATTTGAGGGTTAGAATTGTTAAAGCGGGAAGTGAATCCTATTGAAGCAGAGTCGGCCCATTTGTAGATACTGTCCAAAGATCTGGATATAAAACAAAAAAAAATCCAACATTTCCATTCAGAATGGTTTTATTAAACGTTACCAAAAACAGAAAAAATACTAAGAAAATGGGTGATAACTCTCCAATCCTTACTTCCTTACTTCCTTACTAATATTATAAAAGCGAAAGTGAGTTTGTTTGTTTGTTTGTTTGTTTGTTTGTTTGTTACCTCTTCACGCTTTAATGGCTTAACCGATTTTGATGAATTTTGGTACAGAGATAGTTGGGAACCAGGAGACGGACATAGGCTAATTTTTATTTTAAAAAAGTGGGATATGAGGGAGAACGAGGGAAGAAAAGGGAAAACTTAGCGTTGCTATTACAATTCAATCAGGCGCAAGAGCAAAAACTACAGGTCTGCTTGGTGTGTTATACCGAATTTAACGCGAGCGAAGCCGCGGGCGAAAGCTAGTAAAAAAATAAATGATGCTGTTTTTGACAGAGTTTCGTCAACGGATTTAATTCATGGTGGAAACTAAATCCTAAGTGTCTGAACATAACGAATTGTAAAGGCCTACTTTCCTGTTTTGAAAAATGGAAAATCTTGAAATGGATTGAAGCTGCAAAAATCTATTGACCATGAACAACAAAATGTTGTGACCAAGAAAAAAGAAGTGGAGTGCCATTTTGAGTCGCCTTTTAGATGTTTTTCTCTTCCTGGCACGCTAAAATCTTCCTCTTAGAGGGGATTTCATTAGACAAAAGAGAGTTTTTTTAGTTAATCTATTGTCAAAATATGACCTAGTGCTAAAAGAGCACATGCAAAAGTGAACGGGTAGATTCTTTTTGTCCATTTAAAGACATTCAAAATGAGTTCAATATTTCGGAATTATTTTCGATAGTACTCCAGACATATCACATGTAGATCAGATGAGTTATCAGATATGTTCATATTGAGGGCAATTAAGTTGCAGTGAACGAATGTTTTCTAGGTTTCTTCCCTACAGCTGGAAAGACTGCAGTCAAACTCGTCGGGCACAAGGATATAATAACGCTGCAACCACGGCAAGAATTATGGTGAAAATAATGGTGGTGTACAAGCAATAATTTAAGAACAAGCTGAAAACGTTGTTTATGCTTTGTATCAATTGCTATGGTGAACTCTTCCGGGAATGTTAGTTCAAGTGTAACATATTTCGGAATAGTAGAAGCGAGATAACTCGTTCTTTTCGTCATCCACATATTGATGAGAATTTCTAATGAAAATTGCTGGTGTTTGGGGGAATATGTCTAGTAGAGACTACATGGAGTGCTCATCACGATGCTGTTAAATCACTAAGGAATATTTTGAGAAACTTGTATAAACACTCGAAGACATGTGTGACGCCAGCAGCAGCAAAGAAAACGTTGATACAAGAGATGCAGCATCTACACAGGTTTTTTTAAGCAATTGTGTTCCAGTGGCTTCTTGTAAAAGAAGTTTCTCAAAATTTTAGTTAATATAATCTTACTTAAGATGTGCAAGGACCCAAACACGACCTACCAGTCTGTCCATATTGTCCATGGAAGAGAACCGAACAGTAAATTTTGATAAATATTTTAGCAAAATAAACTCACACAATAGCGTTTAGTATTTGTCGTTTTATTTTGAGGGTGCTCAATAGAAAGTCGGCCCGGGTGCCAACCCATGCTACGCCGCCACTGCATCACACAGAGTATGTCTACGCCAAAATATGGCTCTGAAGTTTGGTACCAGAATCGCAAAACACCAGATTCACTATTAATTAGACATGCAAAAAACCGATGGCCCCGGGGCAGTCGCGCTATAGTGGAGTGAGCAGAGGGTACCTGTCGAGGTTGCCCCGGTGTAGGCCGGGCGCGTCTCCGATGGCCCCGGGGCAGTCGCGCTATAGTGGAGTGAGCAGAGGGTACCTGTCGAGGTTGCCCCGGTGTAGGCCGGGCGCGTCGCCGATGGCCCCGGGACAGTTGCGCTATAGTGGAGTGAGCAGAGGGTACCTGTCGAGGTTGCCCCGGTGTAGGCCGGGCGCGTCTCCGATGGCCCCGGGGCAGTCGCGCTATAGTGGAGTGAGCAGAGGGTACCTGTCGAGGTTGCCCCGGTGTAGGCCGGGCGCGTCTCCGATGGCCCCGGGACAGTCGCGCTATAGTGGAGTGAGCAGAGGGTACCTGTCGAGGTTGCCCCGGTGTAGGCCGGGCGCGTCTCCGATGGCCCCGGGACAGTCGCGCTATAGTGGAGTGAGCAGAGGGTACCTGTCGAGGTTGCCCCGGTGTAGGCCGGGCGCGTCGCCGATGGCCCCGGGGCAGTCACGCTATAGTGGAGTGAGCAGAGGGTACCTGTCGAGGTTGCCCCGGTGTAGGCCGGGCGCGTCGCCGATGGCCCCGGGGCAGTCGCGCTATAGTGGAGTGAGCAGAGGGTACCTGTCGAGGTTGCCCCGGTGTAGGCCGGGCGCGTCGCCGATGGCCCCGGGGCAGTCGCGCTATAGTGGAGTGAGCAGAGGGTACCTGTCGAGGTTGCCCCGGTGTAGGCCGGGCGCGTCGCCGATGGCCCCGGGGCAGTCGCGCTATAGTGGAGTGAGCAGAGGGTACCTGTCGAGGTTGCCCCGGTGTAGGCCGGGCGCGTCGCCGATGGCCCCGGGGCAGTCGCGCTATAGTGGAGTGAGCAGAGGGTACCTGTCGAGGTTGCCCCGGTGTAGGCCGGGCGCGTCGCTGATGGCCCCGGGGCAGTCGCGCTATAGTGGAGTGAGCAGAGGGTACCTGTCGAGGTTGCCCCGGTGTAGGCCGGGCGCGTCGCCGATGGCCCCGGGACAGTCCCGCAGCTGGGCTGCCGTGGCACTGATGAGTCCCTCCGCGGTCGTGAACCTGCCGCCCAGCGCTCTGCCGCCCACCTCCAGCTCCAGTTCTGGTATCTCCATGCTGCATGTTTCTGACTGCAACGTCAAACATTACGGTCCTGTACGGGTTTTCTGGAATTCATTTGAACCTGCTACACTCTTGAGTTTGTGAACTGAGTTTATTTATTAATGTGGCTTTCCAACAAAGGCTACATATATCACTACGTATTAAATAAAGTCCCCCGCAACGTATGTCTGTCTGTATATACGCAATAATCTAAAACACTTTCGGTAAAATTTTCATACAGGTTTTCGGTTTTCACCAATAGACAAAGGGGTTTGTGTGGGAAGCTTACATCGACAACGATGTCAAATCCATTTAGGTAAAGGGTCTTAACAGACAGGCAGGCAGACGGACAGACGGACAACGAAGTGATCCAATAAGGGTTCCGTTTTATCTTATGTGATTGACTAGCTTTTGCCCGCGGCTTCGCTCGCGTTAAATTCGAGGTAACACAGTTCCCCTTGCGCCTTATTGATTTGTAATAGCAACGCTAAGTTTTCCCTTTTCTTCCCTCTTTCTCCCTCACATCCCACTTTTTTTTCAAAAAGCCTATGTCCGTCTCCTGGTTCCCAACTATCTCTGTACCAAAATTCATCAAAATCGGTTTAGCCATTAAAGCGTGAAGAGGTCACAAACAAACAAACAAACTCACTTTCGCTTTTATAATATTAAGTAAGGAGTAAGGATTCGTGTCGAGAATCATTAACTTTAAATAGTTAATACTCCTCCATAAACTGGACGAGAATTTATACCGACAGCTTGTGTAAGTTCTAATTGTAATTAGTTGTTGCACTTAATGCAGCCTGGCTACATTACTTTGATGAAACTATTATTAAGAGCACATAAGAGGCCCACCTTGAGCACATCTCGCGAGAAGTCGTCCTTGTTGCGTATGCGCAGCTCGAAGCGCACGCCCTTGTCCTCTATGCCGCCGCCTGACTTCACCTGGACACACAACATATTTTATTAATGCATTAATGTAAACATACTCGTGGCAAAATAATAATTGCCGCTTAGTTCAATCTTGAGGTTAATCCGCGCTTGCCTCAGTTGGTCCCTGGATGGGTGACCACCCATTACTAACCTGTTGGTCCCGGCTGTCATTTGTAGATCTTTGACAGTCGTTACAAGTATTCAGTGGCCCGAAATTCTGACAACCAGTCTTACCAAGGGGTATCGTATCACCCAGCACAAACTGGATTGTGGAGGTCAGATAGGCAGTAGCTTCATGTAAAATACTGGTATTCAGCTGAAATATGCAACGTGTAAAAAAGGTGCGATAACATTGAAGGGGCATACAGCTAAGGTGATAAGCAGTGTTCGTTCCCAGGTTCTCAAATAATATACTTTAAGAGCAAAAGACATTTTATTTTTTCGATCTCCGTGCGACAACCCTGAAATCAGCTGAGAGCTTTTTATTTCCAAGTTTGTATCTGTATATTTGTAAGAACTTTAGGACAAAGTATTTCATGTAATCAGCGCATTCGTTCTTAATATCTTTAGTACCTACTATCGTCGACCATTGACCTGAATGTCTAGGGTCGGAACAGTGAAGTAAAATGAAAAAAATATGTAAAGTTGAATCTTTGATTTTAATTATGATTCTTTCACAGTGTATTCTTAACATGATATAATTATGTGCCTATCTATAAGTATTAGTGCTCATTTTTTACACGTTGCAGTTGGGCCTAGGTTGACAGATGATGACGGTAAATGATGCCGAAACACACTTGTTAGTGTCATCATTTCGATATAATGCTGGAGTACGTTGCGCCTGTTACAGAAAAATTTAAAGGGAGTCGTTTGTCTTGGTATGGACATGTAATGAGGAGGGATGAAGCACATGTGACTAAAGAGTGATGGATCTGAATGTTGATGGACGCAGAGCGAAAGGAAGCCCACAGAAAAGATGGATGGATTGTGTAAGGAATGATATGAAGGAGAAAGGAGTAAATGATGCCGTGACGTCTGATAGGGCAGAATGGAAGAAGAAAACGTGTTGCGCCGACCACGAATGAATGGGACAAGGACAGGAATGATGATGATGCTGGAGTAGTCTGTGACGTCACCTCGTTAGTGCGGTGTCCGCAGACGTCACACGTGGTGCTCATGATAACCACCTCCTTGAAGTGCGGGATGTCTGAGAACAACATACAACACAATTTATATCACCCTTGTTCTGAATAGTTACAGTACTGATAGCAACATCTGTGTGACTCGTCTCATAGTTATTATTTTGATTTTGCAATATTTTTTTATTCTTGTATATATAGATTCTTTTCTACCAATTCGTTGTGAATGAGTGGACATGGTTGGCCTTGTAGATTCTTAGACGCTTGTTAACTTTTGTTAACGTATTATTTTATTTTACTTTTTGTAAAGTAAGCAATGACTTATTGTCGGGCCTACGCTGTCCTCTCATACTTAAGTGCTAACGCTGTAACAACAACATTGTAAAACCAAATGATTTTAAGAGAGTAACCATGGAGTTTCTTGCCGGTTCTTCTCCATAGGAAACGACCAACCCGAACCGTGCATCTTTTCTCGACGTTTTATAATTGCCCATGTAGGCCTATGTGAAATAAAAATATTTTGATTTTGAACACGAACTATACAGACATACTGACGACACGGTTGTCGCAGCGGCTGAGCGATCGACTGCTGCTAAAACTTACAAACTAAGCGACTACACGCTTCGGGCACCCGGGGCCCAGGGTTGCTGTGGGAGGACAGCAAAGGGACAGCCTGGATCTGAGTGATATTATTTAGGGACTAGTTTGACCTTACTGGCTCAGCATCGCTAAGGGACGAGTGGGTAAAAGGTTCCCAAATATCAAAGCCATTTAATCAACTTAGGCTGATAATCAGCGCTTTTTGTCGCCTTTCGCCACTTCCTAGTGTTACAGCTGGTACTTAAGTACGTTTCGCCTTCGATGAAGGCCCTCACCCGTCATATCGGCTCTGCCTTCACGCTACAACACAACAACAGCGGGGCCAGAATAACATAGCAACATATCGCGGTAGCCATAGAAATAGTAAAAACTTCTTTCTGATATTATGGCGGTAGCGGCCCTGCTCTTACGGCGTCGGGTGAACTCGGCCGACAGTCGGGCCGCGTCGGGTGAACTCGGCCGACAGTCGGGCCGCGTCGGGTGAACTCGGCCGACAGCCCCGCTGGCACTTTATGCCACCGAACCCCGACCGATTTAGAACTGTATTTGTAGTAAAGATAAGTCGTAAAATCAGATTACGCTTACGATAAGAGCCCGCCCGGCGGTGCTTGACGGATAGTTGACGTAAATAATGGCGGTCCTTGAGAAGTTAAATACTACTATAATGATTATCTCCCAAAAAGGTACAAACAACATTATTAGATCTAAATTGTAAACAGCCCTAAGTCTGGACAGTTTCCAGATGTTCATTGATCATTTAAAACGCTTCATGAGGTAGAAAATTATATAAATAAATAAATATATTTTTTTTTGTATTTTTTTAACACTAAATATGCTTGCGTTTGGCCACAACACAACCCTCCTGATGCTCACGATGATGCGGCCCAGGGTGGAGCACAAGTGCCTACAAGAAACCGATTCACTCGCACTTTAAAGATATTTTATCATAAAAACCCCTGCTCAACGAATTTCAGCGATGTAAGTTAAATAGTTGTGACATACGGACAGACAGACAAATAAGACAATACAATAAGGATTCCGTTTTAAAAATAAAACCTGTTTATTTACTCTCTTACAATTACATAACAAATGTGAATGAAACAGCCCCAGTAAGTGGTTATTAACACTTGTGTCGGGGTAGTCTCGCTCCACCCTTGACACTTACACAATTAAGATAAATTATAACAATATCAATTAAGATCAAAATTTAAATTTTAAAATTAAGTTCAAAAGATAATTGACGGCACGGTTGGCGCAGTGGTTGAGCGATCGACTGCTGCGCTGCGTGTCGCGGGTTCGATTACCGCACGGAACAAATATTTGTATGACCTACAGGTAGTTATTTCGGGTCTGGCTGTTTGTGTATACGAGTTTAAATGTTTGTAAACGCACCCACGATACAGGAGACATTACTAGTGTGGGGCAAAGTTTAAAAAAACAAAAAAAAATAGAGATCAAAAATTAAATTAAAATTAAAAACAAACTAGGTAACTAAAAACGTGGTAATTCCCCGGTATACTGACTTGTCATCTTCATATGCGTGTCCGCGGGCGCGTTGCAGTCGGGACAGTTGGTGCGGAAGGTCAGCACCTCGTCAGCGGCCAGCTGCTCGTACGGCATGGAGCCCGGCGCCAGCGGGGACAGCAGGTGCGCCGGGGCTTCGGACAACTGCTTCGCCGACTGCGGCTGAACGTAAAAACGGTACACGTCTTTATAAAGTTTGACAAAAGTCCAGGGAGGCCGGGGGTCGCCCGAAACTAGCACACGTACCTCCTCTTCGCGCTGGGCGTAGATCCCGAGCGTCTTGTCCTGCTCCTCAGTGCGCTGGAACTGGCGGCGAGTGGCGCGCGGGTCGCGTCGTGGGGCTACGGGGTTCTCTAGGAAGCAGTTCCCTGCGAGAGGAAGGGGGGCGACGATCAAATATAACAGTACGGGATCCGCTCCTTTGAATCCCTACTAATATTATAAAAGCGAAAGTGAGTTTGTTTGTTTGTTTATTACGTCTTCACGCCTTAATGGCTAAAGAGATTTTTGATGAATTTTGGTACAGAGATCGTTGAGACCCTGGAGACGGACATAGGCTAATTTCTTTTTTAAAGAGAGAATTGTAGGAGAAAGAGGGAAGAAAAAGGAAAACTTAGCTTTGCAATTACAAATCAATAAGGCGCAAGGGCAAAAACTGCAGGTAGCAGGTACCTGCAAATCAGGAAAGGGGAACTGTGTTACCCCGAATTTAATTAAAAGCTAGTATCTTTGAAATAGTGGAAATTAAAAAAGCCCTTTGGAGACATATCAACATCCGGTTACAATTACAATTCGGTTTACAAATAAAGCGTTTTATTGCTTTCGTTGGTCTGTCGATGATCGGTCCATGTGGTGGTATCCAATTGTACCCTCTCCTGCTTTGTTCTTCTTCTTCCTACAACACCATCCTCTGATGCCTCACAGAGACAGCTGCCGCTGCACTGGCCGCGTCGTGGGCTGATTGTACTTACCGGAGATGTCTTCAAGCTCCACGGTGAAGGGCACTTGTCCGCTTTGTAACTCTGCCAGCTTCTCTATGAAGGCTTGCACTTGCGCGGCGTCTTCCGGGTGCTGGATCAGTCGCAGTGCCTGCTCTTGCGAAAGCCCCCCGATGGCGCGCGATATGATACCCTCGATCGTCGTGATCTCTGCAAGCGATAATGTGCCTTCATAGTCATGGTCAACAAAAGCCTTACATTAACAACATATCAAGAAAATCGACGCAATACGGCCACGCATTCAGCACATTATTCTAGACGGTACCACATAGTTCCTACATATTGCACTTTCCTATAAAATGGCTGATTTTTAATACCCTACCAGCAAATCCAATGCACGAATTGAATTACAATTGATTAAGAGTTTCAATTGTATAATTAACATTAGTTCTTACGATTTTTTTTCGATTTGGAGAAGCTTTTGACACTG
This sequence comes from Ochropleura plecta, assembly GCA_905475445.1. Taxonomy (NCBI): domain Eukaryota; kingdom Metazoa; phylum Arthropoda; class Insecta; order Lepidoptera; family Noctuidae; genus Ochropleura; species Ochropleura plecta. Next base: position 214,124 of record FR997751.1, read on the forward strand.
TATGTACAGTGTACACCATTGTTAGTTGTTACTAAAGAAACTTGAATACCTTGCGAACAGCTCAAATTGTTTGAAATTGAAACTTACGTAAAGGACAGACCTCAACATTCTGTGGTTGATTAATGGTTGAGCGAAAGTTGCGACGTTAATAACGGTATTCCACAGGGGAGTATTTTAAGGCTTACTCTATTTTTAATATTCATCAATCTCTGCCAGTTTAATGTTACCAACAGCAATCATGACATTCGCATACGACATAGCTCTTCTTTTTAACCGACTTCAAAAAAAGGAAGGGGTTCCAAATTTTTTTATAAGGGTCGATTTTCAAATCCTTTTATAAACGAAAAAGTTTACTTTCGCTTTCTACTTACTGGTCTTGAGAGTTATCCTTACTTCCTTACTAATATTATAAAAGCGAAAGTGAGTTTGTTTGTTACCTCTTCACGCTTTAATGGCTAAACCGATTTTGATGAATTATGGTACAGAGATAGTTGGGAACCAGGAGACGGACATAGGCTAATTTTTATTAAAAAAAAAAGTGGGATATGAGGGAGAACGAGGGAAGAAAAGGGAAAACTTAGCGTTGCTATTACAAATCAATCAGGCGCAAGAGCAAAAACTGCAGGTCTGCTTGGTGTGTTATACCGAATTTAACGCGAGCGAAGCCGCGGGCGAAAGCTAGTTTTTCATATTCTGATGTATATGGACGATATATCTGTATTGAAATATACGATATGTATGATATCTTTCAGTAGCGATGGAAAATAAATACTCGATAAGAATTTGTGTGAGATACAATCATACGTATAATTATACATAACTACAAATGCTAAAATAAAAAACTTTTTTCTAGAAACACACAGAAAAGACTTTACAACACTGTACCTCCGGGCTGGCTCTGCGCGGGGATCTCGAAGTCGAGTTCTGGAACGCGCACGCTGGTGTAGTCGCTCTTCACCACCTGCCGGTTCAGGTCCTCTGCGCTCTCCACCTTCAGGGACCATCTATGACAAGCATATTGACAATATGAAAGGTCGTAGAGAAAAAAAATCCGGCCAAGTGCGCATCGGACTCGCGCACCGCGTTCCGTACAAACTTGCGACATAAGCGGCCATATCTTTTGAATGCGTTGACTTAGAGGTTTGGTTTTTTCACAGCTTCAGAGGACCATAGACTTGAGCATACGGTTGTAAGTTAATTTCGATACCTCCACGCGTTCCAGAGATAAAAGGTCTTGACAGACAGACATACAGTCAACAAAGTGATTCTATAAGTAGTTACTTTTGAGATACGAAACACCAAAAAAGATATTTTCGGTAAATTGTTCGTAATTGGTTACAGAGGCTACAAGGTTCCAATCTCATGAAATCACTTACAGTAGCAAAACAAATGATATGTTTTTTATATGTATTTGGTGATAGTACTACGTAACGAACTTGTGGCTAAATAAATAGTAGCCGCCCGGGTCGATCTTTAGGTTAAGCCGCGCTTGCCTAGGTTGGTCTGTGGATGGGTGACCACCCGTTACATACCGAGTTTCCTCCGTGCTTCGGAAAGCACGTTAAGCTGTTGGTCCCGGCTGTCATTTGTAGATCTTTGACAGTCGTTACATGTAGTCAGTGTTCCGAAAGTCTGACAACCAGTCTTACCAAGGGGTATCGTATTACCCAGTATTAACTGGGTTGTGGAGGTCAGATAGGCAGTCGCTCCATGTAAAATACTGATATTCAGCTGCATCCGGTTAGACTGGAAGCCGACCCCAACATAGTTGGGAAAAGGCTAGGCAGATGATGATGGTGATAATACTTCAACACAACCAAATATCTGATATGGTGGATTATCTCATTGGTTAGTAGAGCTGTACACAGGTGTGCACAATCACAGGTGGTCTCTGTAAGTAGTCCATTACTTTAAATGCATGGGTTAGCAATGTTACAGAGAAGAGAAGCAGGCACTGGATCAATAGCTTAACATAATAAATCTCCCCAGGTTGTATGTTAAGCCATTAGCAAGCTGAAGGGCCGGGGCGTTTTTGTGGGACTGTCTCTTGTAATGTGACGTTCAAAAAGTGCTGATTATCAGCCTAATTTGAATAAATGACTTTTGATTCATTGCTCCTGTACAAATCCTCGCTATCTGGGTATCACACTACCGGCTATAAATTATGGTTTGACAATATGCTCTTTCCAAGAAATTACTGATGAAAAACTTAATGACATTTCGCCTGACTTGAGAATCGAACCAAGTACCCCATACTTAACAGCAGTAATAATGTGCACAGGTGCACTCACTGCACACCCTGCTCTGCGAAGGCTCCTCCGGGCTGTAGCTCGTTGTTCTGGTAGCCGCACTCCTCGCATGAGAACGACATCACCACCACGTTGCGGTAGTAGGGGATGCGCGTCAGTAGCAAGCGTGTCATGCCCTGGGAACACAATATTTGACAATTAATCAATGAGAACAGTAAAAATAAATAAAAAAATAAATAAAACTTATAGAAAAAGAAATATAAATAGTGAGGGCAAACTCAGCCCCTGGTAGATTTATCAAGGCCCATGTAAGACATGTAGTTTGACAAACCTACCCAAGGTAGGCCCATCCGCGGCGGCGATCTCTCGCGTCCGGCCCTGGTTCAGGCCATGGTCCGGAGCGAGAGGGAATGGGAAGCGGTCACCACCTTCTGCGAAGCAATAATAATAACAAAGGAGGTGGCCGGGCGTTTGAGGGAGAGAACATCTAGCCAACCCACCCGCCGCGGGAGACGCACCGGGCGCCGGGCGCCGCGAGACGACTCCCGGCCACCGTAGATGCGGGCCTGTGGATGGTGAGCAATGGGTAGCTCACCGTCCGTACGTCGATTGACGACAGGCCGTGTCGACGGCGCGTTCGTGTTTCACGCGCACCTCAAAGAGATGTCAGCTAAGCAGAGGGGCTTGCCAGAGCCTCCGCCTGCCGGGGTTGCGGGTTGTTCGAAAGAGATACTACGGCCCCGGAACATAAAGGGCAATAGAAGGAACATGGGTAGGTTTTAGTCAGTAAAAGTCTGACATGCCCCCCAGAGCGGGGGAAGTGATTTGATGATGACCAGAAAAAAAAAAAGAGTTAGGCCTATCCAGCCTTTCGGCAAACACCCTCAAAATGCTGCTGGTGTTTCCTCCCACTCTGCACAACACTGACGCCAACTTCTTACATATAATTGCAAAATAGTCGTCAATAAAATTAAGATGTTTAAGTTGACTCTTTCAATTTTCTTTAATCTGTGACAGTTACATAATTCCTACTCAAATTATCTCAGACATCCATCTTGGAAGTATTTACGGGGACATGGGCACTGGCAGTAGGGAGCAAGGGGGTCTATCAAGAAAGTAAATACGGAAAAGATTCGGATATTTTTAAAGTGAAGTTACTTTTTAAATAAAAACTTAAGATTCTAGGTAGCTGTCCTTTTCCATAAAGTTAGTGTCCTCCTCTACTGTTTCCCTGTGAACACTGAGCATGCACAGGCCGCTGTAAACTCAATATATTTTACTCCAAATAGGCCTACATGGGCACTTATATAACTTTGCACATGTGGCATGTGTCTTTCAACGAGATAAACCTATGGACGTAAATTTAATTGAACGGGCGCTGTCAGTTGGGACTGGTCATTTTTTTTAACTACCACGGTCATTTTTTTTAACTTTTTTAGATTTTAAATTGAATTTTGCTTTTTATTTACTCTGGACGCTCTTACTGTGCAAGTCTTTCTACATCGTTCTCACATATTTGTATAATCTCAACACGAATGATGTAAATACGATTTTGTAAAAATATTATAATTTAAAAGAGTGTCCATGGAGTTTCTTGCCCATTCTTCTACATAGAGATCAACGCTTTGGAATGGGCAACTACAGTACTTTCACAAGTTATTATGCCTTGTGACCGGGATTGTAGCAGCATCAATTTTTTTGTTCTTGTTTTTATGACATTCAAAAGTGCCTGTAATGGTCTAATTGAAATAAATGCTTTGAGTTTTTTTTTTTTTTTTGACGTGATAACGTCTTTAAAATCGTTTTAGTCGGGTGACATGTTCAGAAACTTGTGTCACACCAAAACCTCACGAGCGACATTTCATAAAGATGGTAGCGCCATCTGTTACTTGGCTCGAAAAAAAAACTTTAAATTAGTACTTAATTTCATTTTAGATGTCACTACTGGTGATAACTTATATCACCAATAAGACGTTATCACGTAAACATCTCGATCGTAAACCTACTTTACAAACAACCAATTTTTTTTAAGGTATAAGCTACCTTCACAGAAATCCGTTAGGTGGTAGTAAACATTCGTATCTTCATTCTCATAAACTTTTGCGTTTATATTTAGTATTGGTAAGATGACAAATAAAAGGGGGTCAGTGGGTCATCTTAGGGGGCTCTGTTGTCATTTAATGCGCCTTTACGTGTGTATAAATACTAATCAGAATAAATATGGAATTAAAGGCATGTTGGCACAAAAACATGTTCTTATAAGCATGCTTTCGGCTTTCGCGAGCTCGTAATGTTAACTTACGTTTGAGTGGCAGTTCATGCAGAGCGACTCGATCTCTGTCACCTCGGGCTCCGCGTCCTCATCGCCGCCGAACTCGCGGAACACCGGCTCTGGCGCATCGCACATCATTGTTGTGAATAATAAAGAACTTTCACGATTACAATGCACTGTTCACAACACGCGCACGTTTCTTTTGACTGAAATGACAGAATGACACTGTCACTGTGACACAAGTGACACTTCAAAATTAATTTGACGTTTCGTTGACACAGGTTCACAGCTGATGTGCGTTCCGTAAAAATACCAGGAAAAGTTTCAATTGGTGTGTACTTGAACTTGTCTTCTGGGTAACAATTTATATTTAGATGACTCCTTCATGGACATATTGATTTTCATGCTGTTTAACCATATCTTTAAAAAGGTGTTCAGTCCATTATTAACTTCGCATTTATTTGGACTCCTTGGGATTCTTTAACATACTTAGGCAACTTAATTACCTCTTTGCCACAAGTTTACTACCTAGGTACCGCCGCCGTGTGTATACACTGTAAACATGGTGACATCATCAAGCATTAAGTTGAGGTATTAGGTTATTAATTTTCTATAGCATGGGAGATCCGCATGAACTGGTTTTATAGAGCTTGATTAGTTGTCGTGCGTAGGTACTAGCTGCACAATAATGAAGGATTATGTTTGAGAGCTCGCTGTGCTCATGGGTCGAGAAAAGCAATCATTGTAGCAGCATTTTTTACTAATCGTTTTTATATTTACTGTAACTCGTACCACGGACATATTAGTGCCTCAAACACGGTTAATAAATTATGATAATAGTTAATTAAATATTATCTTATGTGATGGAGGGAGAGGCAGTAAGTTAGCGTTTATTAGGGCAGTCGATAAAGCGAAGGTTACCGGCGACTAGCGGCCGGTGCACGCTGAGCAGATGATGTCATGACGAGTTATAAACAAAACCTTGGAATAGCAACACGAGCAACACACTCATTGCGTCACTATTTTATTTTGGTCGATTTTGTAGCTTCTCAGTTACACGACCGAATTTAATGCCACTTCAATAAATACAACTTTAATAAATGGAACGCATTCTTTAATTTGGTAGTCTTATAGCGAAAAGTTCCCGCTCGAAGTGGAATGCTATTTGAAATTGAATTTAGTCAACAGAGAATCTCAGTGCGCGGCACTAGTGTGGATATACTTAGTAAACCGAAACAACACGTGAAGTGACTAGTCTTTAAATAAGGAATTTGCATTTACTTTTATAAAACCGTAAGTTTTTTTTTTCTCGCGTTTTCTGTTTTTGTAAGTCTCCATAGATATAAAGATTACAGTCATTTTGACTGAGGCTTAGAATATTCGGTCTGTTAATGACATCATTATCAAAAACATTCGCTAGTTTTATTGAAGATGAATATTTTAAGTCCAAAGGTGACTAATTAGTAGCTTGGACTTTTTTTTTACTGCGGAACGGTTCCTCATACTTACCTTATGCATACTTTTTCCGTGGTTCGTTGACTGAAATAGCCCACAAAAGACGCCTAGTTCGGTGTCATGAGTAGGTAGGTTCTCCTTCCCAGTACGTACGAGTTAGGTTCTAGAATATCTTACTTTGATTTCTAGTAAAATGACATAGGTACCTATTTCAACTTCGCATTTTCGCAAGCACACATGATTGCATTCAAGTCTCCAAGTTACGTGGTTTTCTGCAGACAAGATACATGAGTGTGATATGTACATACAAACAGACATTATATAGTCAAGTACTTGCTCATTATAGTCAAATGATCTAACAGATAAAATAAACAAGGTTAATCATTATGGCAGGTACTTATTTCTGTAACTTTTACATATAAATATGTGTGATGTACGATATTTGCAGAGTTCTTGCACGGATCTCCGTGCTAAAGTAATTAACAACGCGTTTATGTAGATAACAAGTCAAGTGTGTAGGCTCTAAATATACTTCCTATTTATTATTAACTGGTACTTACGTACATACATACCATACATACGCTCGAAAAACAAAACTTTCAGCAGTCGGGTAAAAAATGTTAATAGATAGGACACATCCTTGACCTAATCCAGTAGATTCCCCATGAATAATAATATATTTTAGAAGAACTTTTGTATGCATATCGAAGAGGAACTCATTTACTATCTTCTTCTTCTTCATGTCGACCCCGCTCCTTGAGGGGTCCGGTTTCCGTACTCAGTCCGTCCAGATGGACAATTATGCGTATATTAAGACGAATTCGCTATAAAAGCATCGTATAGTCACAAGATACACGTTTTGCCCTGGCTGGAAGTCTTATTTTTTGAGGCATCCACAGGAATCGCTCGGTTAAGCAGACGACAACCTCCTAGGTTGAACTGCGAGATGCCATTCACAAAAAATAAACAAGAAACTCGTTATTTACGCGCGACCGAGACATAGAACATGAATTAGATTAGAATGCCAACAAGTATAATAACCCATGTATTAAAACCAATTATAAGTAAACAATGTCACATATTTGATCTAGCTCATAAGTGCAGGTGTAAGTGGAAAAGTTTCCTGACCTAGCACCACCCAAGTATAAAAAAATTTGGAAAATCCAAAAGTGCACGCCTCATAGCGGTCATTCACATTAAAAAAGAAATCCAAAACAAAAACTCAAGATTTTTAAAACAAAATAAATATAGATATACAAATATACAGTCGTATTTTAGTTTTTTTACAAATTATAATTAAACGACAGTACTTAGAACGCTATATTAATTAGGAAGCAGCCCAGGGTACTTATAACTTTATATAATAAGAAAAAAAGTATTCTGGTACGATAATTTTTTCGACCAATTTCTCTGCCACATACATGGATCCATAAACACAGACTGACGGACGTCCAAGAATGATTGATTTTAATGTTATTATTTACTATGTTAAACAAAATAATTGTTCATAAAAATACCACATGTGCTTGATAGATTATTTAACTCGATTTTAGTGCACTCATATTATCCTGTAAGTGTTATATTAGTAAGAAAAAAGTCATTCAAGTTTCGAAAGACTGGGTTTTTTGACATGTCGAGAGTAGAGCACTGCCTCCGGCCCCGGCGTGCAATACGGGAGAATTTGTCCCCCTACTTGTAACCCCAACCAAAACATTCCGAACAACCCGCAGCCCCGGCAGGCTGCTTTATTGATATCTCTTTACAAAACAGTATTTTAACCAAATTCAAAAAGGAGGAGGTTCTATATTCAGCTATATGTATTTTGTTTTGTGTATGCTCACCAATTTCTCTGTCAAATGTGAATCGATTTCGATGATTCTTTTTTTGTTTGGTAGAACAATAATCCGGTATGGTCCCATTTGGTAAAGATCTGATGCTAATCTTCGTGTACAGTGTAATACAGTGGAACTCTTCAGTAATGGACAGCAAATCTCTCCTGATTGCTGCTATCGCTTGGATATGTATTGTTTACACAATTTCATTACTAAAAACACAAAGTCTGCATGGTTAAAAACTCCCAAATGTTGCCAGTTACGCTCAAGCTCCATTTTATTGGAGATAAGCCTATAACTATGACATTTATTGTTAAAAATCCACGGTAAACATTTGTTTATGATATTACATAATCACACAAATTCCTATCGAATATTATTTTTTTGTTGCTACTAAAAGATATACCTACTTACCTAAGCTAAGTACCTATATTATCCATATTCATTGGAAGGCAAAATAAGTATTATAGAAGATAATTCATAAACTACCTAAGCAATATAAATATAAAAAGAATTTGAAAATCGGTCCACAATTCCTAAATCGGCAAACAAACATACAAAATAAAAGCTTTTTCTGAAGTGGGTTATAATGGAAAAATAAAAATATTTTTTTGCAAAAAATAACGGAATCTCTGTGTACGGCATGTTAATTTTGCAGAATGTTGTAATGGATGCGTGTTGTAATGTTTCAGCTTCCATTCTGTTTAGTTCCTCAGCTCAGTAAGATAAGGGAATCGCGCAACAGGTATCACAAGTTCACAACACAACCGCCGCCCGCCGCCCGCCGCCGTCACGCGTCGTTATTACGGACAAGTTTATTATCTACATCGTAAAGTTTATTATTCACAGTCACACACTGACTGCTCCATAAACCGATGTTGAATCACAAGCCTTTTAAAATTGAGACTAATAATGTCTCTTACATTAAAAATATTGTTAATATTTACCAAACTTATTCCGGCGTGCCAAGAAAAATGTGATAAGTACTGTTTATAGTTGTAGGTATTGTAAATATAGTACATTATAAATAATTTTTAAAGAAACCCGAGTTCTTATGTTCGTACTTCGAAACCCAAACGATTTCAAGCCTGAAAGCTCCCAAGCTTGAAACTTAAGATAGAAGTTAGGATAGTTTTGTACTAAATAGATGGCGCTGCGCGCAGCGAAGAGTTAACGGAGTTTAAGTTATCAGGAAGAGTATTTACGGAAGTCATTGTAATTTACTTGAATATCATGTCGAGTGCAGTATTGACGATAAGTGTGCGATTACTCTCCTCACAAACCGAAACCGTTAGTAATCAAGATCCCGCTGTAATATCGCATAAAACACACATTGTATGTAACAATATTTGCAGTGCTGCTAGGTTTTGCCGCTCCAGCGACGATGTCAGAGCGGCGCTGTTGTTTGATAGTTTAGTGAAATGTATGGATAGAACAATGGGGCGCGGGGCGGTGGAAGTTTTGATTTTGGTTTTGGTTTTGCGCTAAGAAATAGTCACGTACGCTGCGTAGCCGTACTGTTTCTATATGTGAACATCAAACAATGAGACTGAAGTCTAAAATTATACCTACATACAAACATTTAAGTTTTCGTAGTTTAAAAAACTTGTCATGCTATCGTTAGATTGAACTGCGTTTAGTGGCTTTCGGGGTTCAAGGCAGTTCTGCCATAACAGTCATTGATGAGTAATCCGTCCATAATACTGTCTGATCTATGCATCTTAAAGTGTTATGAACTAATAATAATATAAAACGTAAAGTGTGTAATGTTTTTATGCCTCTGCCAACTTGGTCATAGATATCAATAACATAGTAGTTTGTAGAAGTCGCTGACAAATCGCTGCTCGAAAAGGTGGGGTAAAAACAAAACGCGAACCTAAACGCGCGCCTGTTCCAGTGACAGACAACACTGACAGTGACATTGGCACTTAAAACTTTATACACTTTTTATTTTTCCTAAAACTTTTTTTAATCGATGGATTTTAATAGAAAATTGATAGATTTAGTTAGAATTCATAAGGTTATTTATGATTCTAACGACCCCAAATACAGTGACACTGCTCACAAGAGCGAAGCGTGGAAGGATATCTCTAGCAGACTACAAGTTTCAGGTGGGTGATTTTGTTTGTATGTAAACAATACCGTGTTATGAATTAGTTGGTGGAGTAGAATGGCCAAAAATGTAATCAGTGAATATTCCCGGTTGATGGCAATACATGGGTGTTACTGTAGGTACCGTCTGCCTAACCCTATTATCATTTTGTTATATAAAGAATCTCACTACGCTAAGCTGTAGATAGAGGTTAGACATTTTATGTTGCTGCAGGAGTTTAATTGAAAATTTTTGGTCAAAATATTACCAAATTCCCAAATTTCCGAAGCAGCCTAAACATGAACACTTTTTTTCAGAAAAAGAATGCAAGAAGGCTTGGTTATTATTGCGTGAGGGATACCGGCGAACATTGAAGAAAAAGAAAGCGTCAGAAAGTGGCTCAGTGATCAGAAAAGACAAGGAGATGAGGAAATGGACCTATGAGGATGATTTGTCCTTTCTTTCATTGCATATGAAACAGTTCAGACAGCGATCTTATGCAGAAATTAGTACTAATAACAACTACACCAGTGTTGGGGATTATCACCCAGAAATGGCTAATGAAGGGAACACTCCAGCCTCCACACCAGATGTCTCAGCACAGAAGCGTGCAACCCTAAAACGAGGTAGAGCTCAAGAAGCAGTCACCCGGCGGATGTGCTCCCATGAGACAACCTCAACCAACCTAATAAAGTATGTGCTGGAGAAAACAACAAAGAGAAGTGATATCCAGCAGTTCTTTGATAGCATTGCGTGCACCGTTCAGACGTTCTCTCCTCGTGACAGGGCAATTGCAAAAAGGAAAGTATTTGAAGTCATATCTCAAATGGAACTGCAAGTTCTGGATCAAAACCTGACTCCGTCTTTTCATAATACTAGATCTCCTGAATCTGATGAAATGGAGGTTACGGAATCAAGAAGTTGTTCATATGCCACTCTGCCACCAGAAGCACCAACTGCAGGGTTATTGGAGTCTAACAGTGAGGATGATGATGCAGAATTAGTACTGAACATTAAAGTGGAACCGGAACAATACCTTGGGTTGAACATCATGCAAGAACCATACACGTAATATAAGAAAAAAAAAATTGTATGTCTTCATTGGTCTTAGGGTTGCAAAAATACAGCAAATGGTGCTGGGTACAATAACATTGTTGGTTTTTAGGATTCCGTAACACAAAAAGAAGAAACGGAGCTCTATACAATCACTCTGTCTGTCTGTCAAGCCCCTTTATAGCCAACACATAAAGATATTGAGTTGATATTAATATCAGATATTGAGGTTTGCCTTAAAGCTGTGTAAAAATCAACCGTCTAAGTCTATGCAATCAAAAGCTATGGCTGTTGATGTCTCATTTCCCATACATTTGCAAAGGGAACCAAAACCTATAGAGTACTTCTTGTTGGCCTAGAATATCATGCAGTACCAGTAAAGAAAAAAATCCAATAACTGTAAATATTTTGATGCATCACATCATAATTAAATGCATAATGTAATCACAAACTATATTATTTGTGTTAAGTAAGCAAAGTTAAGTTTGTCCTTCAATACAGTTTATCTTTTTGTTAGAGCAGTGTTTGGAACTTTCTCTAATCACAAGTTTGTACGGATCCCTTGGTGCGTGAGTCCAGCCTGCAGGTGTTCATTATGAAATTAACATTTGATCATGAATGAATTCGAAAAAGGATAGCATAATAAGAACAAGTATGGAATGAATGATTTTCAAGTTATTTTATGAAATATTTAAAATGTTAAAAATAAATAAAAAAGATGTTAAATATAATATTATACTAAACAAAATGGCTTTTTTTTTCTACAGACTATCTTTTCTTAGTGTGCTCTGTTTACCTTGCTCAGACTTTGATCAGGTTGTTTTTATATTTCCATAGTTTGTACTGTGTCCCACTGCTTGGCTCCCCTGTCTCCTTCCAAACCTCTCTGTTTTGTGCAAAACTGACCATGTTGGTCGGTTGACATCGACGGCGATGTGCACCCTCGGGCGTCCAATAAGTGACGATCTTTGCCCATCTCTCCGGGTATAGTCAGAATAAACAGTATTATATAATTGCTTCGATCAAAAAGAATAATTTTGTGACTTGTGTCATTGCAACCGAGGCGGATTTAACGCACGAGCCGCCAGGCGAGAGCGTTATAGAGCCGAGCACAGGCAGTGATAAATTCTCACGTGAATTAAACGTTTTTCAATAAGGTCAGCGTACGTACCTACGTTCTAGGAAGCTCGCTCCCGGCGTTGCCACTCATATTATGCCTTTTGTTAGTCGCCTTGCCTTTTACTCAACCTCTCTTTCTTCATGAGCAAGCCAAGCATATTCTTTTAAACTTTTGTTACTACATCTTCCCAAGCAACATATATACATATTTGTCCGTTGTTGTACGTATCATGTCTCCTAAATCGTCTGTTGGCGATAAATTAATGAAATCAGCATAACACTATTATTTCGAGTTGACGTCAGATGCTACAATATAGGTACTATATACTTACTGAAGCGTCGCCGCGCCCACCCAACTCGGGTTAGTAGCAAGCGTGATTTGTGGAGAACTTTCTCAATAAACTCCGTATAAGGTGAGCCGCATATGACGCAGTCTGCAACCACCCACCCGTATTCAAAAATACGTGTTTTGGACTTGGAGTTGTGGATAGCAGCTCGTACCTACGACAAATAGGCAACAGGCGAAGGCGTGTACACTGTACAGCGACAGCAATAATAGCGTTCATAAAGATACTGAATACATTTAAAAAGAAATGGATTCGTAAGCACAGCCATAATCCAGGGCCGCCGCCTGCCGATGCCGGGGTTGCGGGTTGTTCGAAAGAGATACCGCGGCTCCGGAATGTCAAGGCCAATAGAAGGAACATGGGTGGGTTTTAGTCAGCACAAGTCTGACACTCCCCCCCGCTCCGCCCAGAACGGGGGAAGTTATTTGATGATTTTAATTCCCATCCCAAAATAAAAAAAAACCGCAACCATAATACTAATTCAGAAACTGTATTTTTTTAACAGACTTCAAAAAGGGCATTTTAGTTTTTATTAATAGTTCCAGCTTAGGATATAGGTGGCATACTTTTTACCCCGGAAGTTCGATCCCCGTGTTTTTAGTTTCCATCGCCGAATGGATTAAGTTGAAATCTAAATCTTCTCTGCCTGATTTCATCCACTACAAAGAGAGACCCACAATATAGGTAGGTCTCTCCTTTCTTGTGTCCTGCCTAACTATATTTGAGATCCATCCACGCGAATTAAAATATCGAATACCTATGTACGTCATAGCATTTCGACTTCTGGAACTCGATTTAACAGCTTTACTCATTCGCTGGCCAGAACTCAGCATATGAGTGCAAAATATATGGTATAATTTGGACTGGGCAGCGAAAGTGTCTATGCCGAGCGTGGAACGCTCCACGACTCTCTGCGTAACTCTCAGACTACACAACTTTCTACGTTAGAGTCGATGTTTCAGTACCGCACCGTGCTACATCTTAGTGGTCTGCAACCATTAAAAAACAACTCTTCGACGCAGTCGAGAAATAACACGCATGATGTCATTTTCGTTTCAGTTAACTTATGCAAATACTTAAAACCAGTAGGTAAGGCCACTGAAATTTGTTTTTCAGCGCGGAAAACCGAGTGACTGACCGATACGCCGCCGCGCCGCGTCGTTACGCGTCGGGGCCTTGAGTTTGTGCGCATAGCATGCATTATTTTATTTGAACAAATGTTTAAACTGCCTTCTTGTGTGTACCTACTGTAGCTATTTGTACCAAAAAACGTTATGAGCATTTAAGATATATTTGAATGATGTTTTAATACATACCTACCTACGTAATGCTTTTCTTCCTGTTCCTCCGTAAGCCGTGCCTACTAAGGTTCGGTGGACAATCTATTACATACCGAATTTCCCCGTGCCTCTCAAAGCATGTTAAGGTGAAAGCTCCAACCTACCCGCGAAATTCAAATTTTCTTACGTTTTTTGCAATTTTCAGGCCAGTGCTAGGTTGTATGTTGATTAAAATATTATTCGCGGCTGTAAGACGTATGTAATTATAGAATTATAATCATCAAAATCACCAATACAACCCTCCAAGTTCATAAAGGCGTAGGAACAAAAAAAAAACAGAAAAAGTCTTTCCTACAGCTTTATGAACTTGGAGGGTTGTATTGGTGATTTTGATGATTATAATTCTATAATTACATACGTCTTACAGCCGCGAATAATATTTTAATCAACATACAACCTAGCACTGGCCTGAAAATTGCAAAAAACGTAAGAAAATTTGAATTTCGCGGGTAGGTTGGAGCTTTCACCTTAAGTCGTTGGTCCTGGTTGTCGTCAGTGAGGTCAGTGGCTCGAAAGTCTGACATTAACTCAGACTTAGTTGGGAAATAATACGCGTGAGGTGACGATGGCGAGATAAGAATGATCTTTGAAGGATTCTACGAAGAGAACACTCCAAAATATTTGGATGACTGAGTTCACTGAGTTGGAATTGTACTCTTGGCATTAGAAATTCATAGTCAGCGCCTGCGGTTAGTCATAAAATTATTGAGATATAAAATTTCGTCACCACTGAAAAACATCTCTGAAGCCAGACGATATCACATAATTTATGTAAATCAGGTGCGACGGCTAACACAACAATATAAAAAGAATCTATTATCAACTTTAACATTCACGATTCCGTATTGACTTTTGACAAATCCCTATACATTTTGTTCCCGCCATTTTTTTCGCGATGACGTAACGTTTAAGGTCAACACTACTTTGAGTTAATTTTATTCGAATGATCGAAACGTGATGTAATGTCTCTAAATAACAAAAAATAAGAGGCTTGGAGTGTCTTTAAAATTGGACAGTTTAGATTACAATATACATGATTAATGAGTTATACGGATACCTAAATGTATACGTTGGTACGTAATGTTTACATTTTTAAATCCAGCTCATCCGCCGAACACGTTTTTTATGCAGATGGAGTGCGGTCATAGTTATAACTAGAATACCTGTACAGTACATAATATTATGCTAATAATTCAACAATTAACTTAGAGGACCTTAACCTGGAAGGTATGGACCGGTTTTATTATACGATAAAGATTCAATTATAATATTGTTATATCAACTGGTTATGCATTAAAACCCTTTCAGTTAAATAGGTGTTGTTATGCGTTTTAGGGTTCCGTAAAGAGCGGAAACCTTATAGCACCCTTTTTATTGTCTGTCTGTCTGTCAAGACCTCAGAAACTCGTAGAGGAATCGAGTTGAAATGAATACCAAAAACGAAATAAGGTCTATGATAAATCCGAAAAACGCAAAATTGTAGATGCATCACAGTGAAACGTGATTAAAACTTCATTCCAGTTAGTAAACTAAAAATTCTTATATTTTAACAACTAACTGCGTCCAACGTCGATGTATGGGAAAAACAGTTTTTCAACGGCAAAGTTAAGTTTGTCCTTCAACACTTTTCAAGTCAGATTATAATGATCAACGAACAGAAAAACGCGCAGTGAAATCTACAACAGACTTGGTTAGCACAATAAATGTGGAAGCATAGCGTTTTGTTTGGTTTCGCGGAATTGTACCCATATAACGGTGACGCTTCGCCGAATCTCTGCTCGTCTGAATGAAGGAATTAAATTATGCAATATCCGATGAAATTGATCAATTTAATTCCCTCATCCAAACGAAAAGACGGAAAATTTTGATGAGTGTGCTTTCACACACTCCGAAATTATTAGTTTTTCCGTTTATGAAGAGTCAGTGAAAGTTGTGGTCATAGGTGTAGCTACGTGTTACATGTCGCTTATCCATAAACAAATTAGCAAAGGAGTGCTGCGAGAGTTTCAAGTAAATGCGCTCAAAATTGCTTCTCCATAAAACAAGTGACAACTCTCAAACATCGCCAATGTTTGAATTAAAAGCGGGCCGAGTGACGCACCGGGTATTCGTAAATGAGCCCTAAGGGTGGGCTAAGCTTAGCTAAAGGGGTGTTACCACGCAACGGTAGTTTGTAGGTACTTTTCAATAACGTCCCATACTGTGAGAATTTGAGACTCGAGTGTTTTACCATATAATATATGTTCCATGTAGATAGTAGTTAGGTACTATCTATCATCTTATCCGTTATGTTATACTAACAGTTTTGTTATGAACATTTGTTATGATATTTTGTCGCCTGTGTGTATATTTAGACATCTTTCTATTTAATTCCAGAATCATGGGTAAAGACGACAAGGAAGACTCGGGCTTTGGCTTCAAGGACAAGGCGAAGGCGGTGGAGACATTGCGTCTTCTGGAACAGCACGACGTCAACTACAGGAGGCTGACAGTTAGGGGCTTGCTCGGAAGGGCCAAGCGGGTGCTGTCCAGTTAGTACCTTTTTCAAAATTGTATAACTGCATTTTCAAGGTTTATTCCCAGAATGCACAACATCTTATTAGGTAGTTTTACTATAAAATTGGCGGTACAATAGCCCGTGCATGGGAAAGCTCGTAAAGTCGTTCGTCCTAAACCTCTTTTTAGGGTTCCGTAGTCAACTAGGAACCCTTATAGTTTCGTCATGTCTGTCTGTCCGTCCGTCCGTCCGTCCGTCCTCGCTTAATCTCTGTGACCGTTAGCACTAGAAAGCTGAAATTTGGTACCAATATGTATATCAATCACGCCGACAAAGTGGTAAAATAAAAATTGGAAAAAAATGTTTTATTAGGGTAGCCACCCTATATGTAAAGTGGGAAGTGATTTTTTTTTTTATTTCAACCCTAACGTGTGATATATTGTTGGAAAGGTATTTAAAAATGAATAGGGGTTTACTAAAACCATTTTTTGATAATGTCAATAATTTCGGAAATAATCGCTCCAAAAGTAAAAAACAATGTGTCCCCCCCCCTCTAACTTTTGAACCATAAGTTTAGAAAATATGAAAAAAATCTGAAAAGTAGAACTTTATAAGGACTTTCTATGAAAATCATTTTGAACTTGATTGACACAACAGTTTTTGTACAAAAAAGACAAAAAGTTGTACAAAATAATTTCCTCCTCCACCTTTAAACTCATAAGTGGGAACACTTATTGTGACGGACGGGAAACTACGGAACCCTACACTGAGCGTGGCCCGACACGCTCTTGGCCGGTTTTTTTTATTTCCGTTCCATGATACTATGCAAGTGAGAGAAAATAGTGGCACTTATGTCAGTTTCATGGTGTGCTTTTTATTTGCAGTGACAAAAGCAGAAGACAAAATAAAGAACATAAAGGAGGCGATGGAAGTATTCGAGCAGTGGCTTGCCGACCTCGCTGACGAAAAGAACAAGAAGACTGACAAGAAGGAAGACAAGAACGAGAAGAAAAAAGTGGAAAAGAAGAGTGATAGCGATGATGTAAGTATTATATTGTACCTTTCTGAAAACTCGTTGCAAATAATGACAGTCTGCAAGAAGTACAATCAGTTGATACTGATTGTACTTGTTGCAGACTTTCATTGTATTTTTCTTTCTTGATATGAACAAAATATTTTTAAAGCATGAATTTCAAAATCAACATATCTACTTACTTTGCGTTTACATCGTTTACTAGTGCTAAAACCTCAGTCTGCTTGATTATATCATTTGAAACGGAATATTTGCCATATTTGCTATTTATGTCAAGTTTCCGATTTTCAGTATAATGTGTCTGTGCGTTTATTTAAGTTAAATGCTACTTTTTACCCGACTGCCAAAAGGGATTATGTTTTTGGTTTGTGGAGCAAGTTAACACTATAGGCCCTATAGTATAGGGTAAAGTATCTCATTGAAGTAATCTTAGTCTTGTAAAATACTGATATTCATAATTTACAAATGCGCACCATAACACATCGCTTGACGCAATTAACTAATTTTCCAGAGCTCATCCTCTTCGGACGTGTCGATGGAAGAAAAGAAGCCGGAGAAAAAGGAGCTCCCACCAGACTCAGTGCCCGGCCTGGGCTTCAAGGACGCCGCCACCGCCGAGGGCACGCTCAAGGAGCTGCAGGGCAGGGACCCCGACTACCAGAAGCTAGCCATCAAGGGACTGATAGGACGTGCCAAGAGAGTGCTTACATGTGAGTATTTAACACTATACAGATGCAAGAAAAATTACCCTGAAACTATAGACGCAGAGAGGCATCTCATCGTCTTACAATGACAGCCCACGGACCTCCATTTATAACAATCACGTTTACAATGACAGTTTAGATTAGCAAGTTGTTATCCAGTCGAAATGAAAGCGATCATGGTATCGTGTGTGATACGCAGTTCGTGCGCTGTTCACGAAACATCTCGCCTGTAATCTCCAAAGGGATAGGCAGAGATGTGCCAAATAGTACAGGGCACAAATCCCCATTAATGTAAAAACTCAAAAAAGGGCAATGATTTCACATTTATAGTGCAAACCGCCAGTCTGTGCAATTTACTGCCGGCTCCTCTGTTCTCTGATCATTAAAATCAGGCTCTATTCAAAATTTGAGAGAATCGGTTTCTGCTAGCATCGCGCGTGGTGCGGCCAAACGCAAGCCTTTTTTTATTATAAAAAGAAAGTTTAGCAGACCTGGGAATCGAACCCAGGACCTTACAACAGCTTGCCATCAGTAGACCGTGATGAGACAGTTGGTAGAATGTTATTGACTAACAAATCAACGTTGCTTTCCTAGGTACTCGAGATGAGACAAAAATCTCGAACATCAAGGAAGCGATGTCGATCTTCGAGAAGTTCCTGGATGACTTCGACTCGCTGCACCTCAGCAAGCAAAACAACCCGTACGTCAGCCTGGGCATCGTGCGGACAGCACACAAGCTGGCCGGGGACGATGTCACAGAACAACAGGTAACTTCCCAGTTAATCTGGTGAATAAAATGTTCTTCAAATTATATTTATTTCTGTAAATTGGTTTCACAAAACACTTTTGCACATCACATCACACATCAAAACACCGGCTTTATCTAGTTTATGTTTTAAAACTAAATAAAGCCGGTCTTTCGTACCTGACGACACTGACAAGAAACAGCCGAAAAAAAAACTCTTTTAAGTCCCAGACCTTTGTCAACTCACATGAAGACAATGCAGATTAGTGTCTGAGAAGGTCTTTTGAAGGAGTACAAGCAATTTTCAGTGATTGTATAGCTCTTTTAGAATTATAACTGACAGACACATACATGAAACAACATTCACACTAAACATGCTGAAAATTCTGAAAGTTCGCTCATGAAGCAACATGATTTATGTAAATGTTTCCCGAGTGAAACTCACTGTTAATGAGAATATTGCTTCTTCTTTTATTTGCCTGATGCAATTTATTAATTCTTACTTTAATTTTAACATCTTATAAGCCACAAAGAAGCGCATAGTTATCAATTCTTTGTTTGTTTCGACAGAAATCATTCATAGCCGCTTACAGCTCAGTGCGTGGTGAGTACAAGCGCCTGCGCACGGTTGTTGAGCAGGAAGATGGAAAGACTTGGGACATCGTCAGGAACACAGTGCTCAAGGAGCTTAAAGAAAAGGTTTGGATTAAACTTTCAACATTTTCATAACATTTACAACATACATCAACCTATATAAAATAAACGAAGAAGGAAGCGAGGGTGAGAAGCCCAAACCAATCCAGCCACCGACGGGAGACGACACCCGGCCATCATAGACGCGGGTGTGTGGACTTTTTTTTTCTCCATTGAATGACCAAATCATAAAAAAAATGCATGGTCCACAGTCACGCTTACGACCGTTAGACCTAAGTGGCAGTCAAGCATGGCTAGGGATAATCGTCTTTAGCGGTGGGACATTCATTTGCCTGAACAGTAGCTACATAACCGAAAAAGTACTTTTTATGGAAATTCTAACAAATATCATATTTCCAGCACGGCGACGCAAAGCTCTTCAACGAAAAAGACGAGCCGACGGCGGAACACTTAGAAATGCTCCTCTGGGCATACTCCCCCGAACCAGCGCGCGTCAAGAAGTACTTGCCAGAGACTAAGGAGGAGAGAGGGAAGGAGAAGGAGAACAGCGACAGAAAGAGACGACACAGTGAGAAGGAGACGGAGAGCAGCGAAAGAAGGAGACGAAGCAGCGGCAGAGACGACGAGTCGCCAGCCAAGAAGAGCAAGGAGTGATTGTGATTGTTGATGCATTTATTATTAAACAAATATTTACTTGATTTGTCGGTTTACTTCTTCTTATCCTTTCAACAAGACAGTCTCTACTGTAGATGGAGGTGTATTTTGCGAAACAAAAACGCACATAATTTATTTTTGTTACTAGGATTAGTATTCGAAAATTAGTTCAATTACAATTTTGCAAAATTAAAACGCAACGATCGTTTGATGACTGCATTAGGCTAATATTGGCGTTTTTGTTTTTTTATATCAGGCGTTTATTGGTTTGGTATTAGCTCATGTTGCGAACTTATCAGATACACTTGCTAAGCTGTATCTCTGAATAGTTGTCCAGCTTTGCCCAGTAGTTTCACCCGCTGTTCTACTCATAAGTGTTTTAGCAAGATGTTACGTTACCAATGTTACTCAGTGAAATTTAGCGTTCTAATGGTGACAAAATTTTAAAATTAGTACTTATTGCAATTTTTTTATTTGTAACAAACATACAAATCTTTCCTTTTTATTAGTGTAGATAGTGTACATGACTTGCTCATATTGAAAACTTCTGGAAAAAAGTAACACACCCGCGATTGTAAATTGTTTTTGTAGTTCAAAGCACTTTATAAGAATAACATTTTGATGATATCTACACAATCCAATACATCTGGATCCCAATTGCAGATTATTTATGTTACATCAGTTCTCACAACACAATCGTCTGTATTAATGAAACCAAAATAATTCTTACGATGCCTACATTTTCAGATCAAATGTGAGATCAAAGAGAGTGAATACTGACGAAACTTAGTTCTTTTTATTTCGTTTTCTTAACGTGGACTATAGCTTCTCCTTAACAACGTTCCTGTCTACATCACTTATTAATAATTGGAATTCGTATAAAAAATATATTTATTAAAATTTCGGTACTATTGATTAATTTTATTCTTTTGAATACCAAACAATTAATCAATGATATTATTATTGGGTTAATCATCTGCAATCCCAAACGCGGCTCACGTACGATGGAACGTTCACTGCAGTGATCGATTTGACATTTTGACACTAGATTGTAAACACAGGGTACAATGAACCCTTTGATTTTAAACACAAACATTAATTATAGTGCAGTAATTGTGAATTAAAACTGTGTCACACAGTGTTCCCGCAGTGTTCCATAACAAGCACCGCCATGTTGGAGGTGTAACGAGTGAGTTACGTGCGTGACTGTGACAGGGCGTGTGTTCTCGTGAAGCCGCACATTTCGGCTATTTTTGGACTAAAAGTGAAGCAAAAAGCAGTGCAACTATAGTACAAGTTCATGTTCAAGTGATTCTCAGTGCCTCCGTGTAGTGTCCGTGTGTTACAGTGAAGTTTTGTTAAGAAAATGTTATAGTTTAAATGTAAGTACTTTCAAATAGGATTCTTGTGTAGAGTTGATAATTATCTGACTGAAAGTTAGTCATTAAATACTATATAGTTTGCGAGCGCTACTGGAAATAGTGAACACAATCATACAGTTATGATTTCTATTCTAGGAGTTGATATAGTACCAAAACATAGAAATTAATACTGAGGCATATATTATATGTGGATTATTATACAATGTTTGAAAATCCTCTAAATAATCCGAACAACATCATCAACTCTTCTTCTAGAGAGATTCACTTAAAAAGATAAGTGTGTGAGCTAAGATTTTAAATACAGTTATCTTTAACTTGGTGATCTAGCTCAAGAAAGGGGGGGAAATACCTTTAAAGTTTAACTACAAACAAACCTTGACAATGTTAAGATTCATCATCATGCTCCTACCCTCATTCCACCAAGTTATTAGTAGTTGGCGCAGCATGTCTTGTTCTTACATACTCTGACCAGACACCTCCTTTCTTGCCATATCAAACTCAAATCATTTATTTCAATTAGACCATTACAAGCACTTTTGAAAGGCATAAAAACAAAACAGATGCTGCTACAGTCCCGGTCACAGGACATAATAACTTGCGAAAGTACTGTAGTAGCCCATTCCAAAGTGTAGATCTCTATGGAGAAGAATGGGCAAGAAACTCCATGGACACTCTTTTAAAGTACAATAAATATAAAATCGTATTTATATCATTCATGTTGAGATAATACAAATAAGTGAGAATGATGTAGAAAGATGTGCACAGTAAGAGGGTCCAGAGTAAATAAAATCTATCTACTCTACTACTCCTGAGGAGTGTTGACATGGCGGCGCAGGGCCAGCTGTACATGTTCTCTTTTTATCATCATCATTTACTTACCTTTCTTCATCTTAAATTATTTAGGGTGTACGTTCTCCCATACTCCATACCTCCCTTCTTACCATATCATCGTTCGCACAAAATCAATCAAATCAAAATCAAAATATTTTTATTTTACATAGGCCTACATGGGCACTTATAAAACGTCGAGAAAAGATGCACGGTTCGGGTTGGTCGTTTCCTATGGAGAAGAACCGGCAACATACTCCATGGTTACTCTTTTAAAATCATTTAGTTTTACAATGTTGTTGTTGTTACAGCGTTAGCACTTAAGTATGAGAGGACAACGTAGGCCCGACAATAAGTCATTGCTTACTTTACAAAAAGTAAAATAAAATAATACGTTAACAAAAGTTAACAAGCGTCTAAGAATCTACAAGGCCAACCATGTCCACTCATTCACAACGAATTGGTAGAAAAGAATCTATACAATAGTAAAAAAAAAAAAAAAAAAAATATTGCAAAAACAAAATAATAATAAAAGACGAGTCACACAGATGTTGCTATCATATCACAGACCATCCATCATATCTTTGGTCTTCTTCTACTCTAATAACCATCCACACTTGTGGATAGGCAGAAAGTACAGAACAGTAACTGCTATGATCATTACTATTTACTGGACCCTAAATAATATTAGTTATTTAAAAAAAAAGAAAATGTTGCCGCCCACTAGGAATTTCTTCTGTATTATGGGTGCGTTTAGAAAACATTTTAATTTACATACACAAACAGCCAGACCCAGAACAACTATCTGTAGACCATACAAATATTTGTTCCATGCGGGAATTGAACCCGAAACACGCAGCGCGGCAATCGATCACTCAGCCACTGTGCCAACCGTGTCGTCAAGTTATTTATTTGTTTATAATCAACTATACTTACAGTTCACATCACACATACAAAATATCAGTTAGTAGTTATAACATTTTAAAAATAATAAATTCTATTGTCAATTTTCAAAGTTTGTCAGTTAGCGCGTCGCCCACACGACCAAGAGTCGAGGCGCAGTCGAGGCGCGGGCGCGTTAGGCGCGTCGCCCACACGACATTTTGTAAAGAAAATCTCGTTGCGGCGCGGCGTGCCTCTTATGTGCCTGCGCCTCAACTGCGCCTCGACTGTTGGTCGTGTGGGCGACGTGCCTAATGCGCCCGCGCCTCGACTGTTGGTCGTGTGGGCGACGCGCCTAAATGTTTTTAATTTCTGTAATTTGCCTAGGGATCTTATTATAGATCCTAGGTGCCATTCCTAAAAAGCTTTTTGCCTCATACCTAGACGTATGTATTGCACTACAATACAAGTGTTGTTGTCAGTCGCTGTCTGTTCCAGTGCGCCGCCTAGCCGACACTCGCCGGTGGGATGCAGGCGGCGGCGGCGGGCGCGCGCCGGCGCAGCGTCGAGGCTGTCAGCGAAGCCAGCTACTGTACGTCACGTTCATTTACAACTAGCTTTTGCCCGCTACTTCGCTCGCATTAATTTAGGAAAGGTTGTGTGTATCTCTTTCTGACTAGTTCGCTTGTTGCAGGCGAGAGGGAGACGTGGGAAGACTGGGGCAGCCGGTCCTCGCTTAGCCAAGTGGAAGAGGTATGTACGGACGCGTGACGCTGCGCTGGAGCTCACGGCGGAGGTTCCATTTTGTTTGAACAATACTCTCGCGTATCTGAAGAACAACGGCAACAGTGACATTGCTAGCGAAGTTGTGTTCGCGGATTCAAAACTGCAGTAGCATTGTCTCTGGCGGGCCCAAAGAGTCTAGTACTTAATATGATAAGGTTGTGTTTACCGTAACGCGGCCGACGACTCTTGAACTGAGCTCATCCCTCACCACACGCTACGGGTATATACATCGAAGAATTACCGTAATATAAAAAAATGGTTATATTTCAGCATTTCAAGCAGTTGGTCATCAACGTGTATAATAACTTTCTTTAAGACAACCAACATGTTTTCTTATTTTCTTCTCATCCTCATATCATAGCAAGATATAAAAAAATACTAGCCCACCATATTGGATTTAAAAAGACGCCACTTAGCTAACCTTGCGTTGTCACACAAACTTAACATGTGCAATCGGACACCGAAATGTTAGTCGAATTAAACTGCAAAGATTTTTTTACACGGTGAAATAAAGAGGAATATGTATTGTACTGTGCGAGTACTGTACCTATTAAGTTGCTTGAATAAGTAATTATCTTAAGGCGCTGTACAAAGCAAACACTTCATGAAACGTCTAGATTTTCGTCGCAAAGTTAGCCGTATCTGTACATGCCACTAGCCAAAAAAAAATACCGTATATAGTTCAATACATAAAGTTAAGACTTAAACAAAATCAGTTTACAAAAGTGGTCTAGTACTACGAAAAAAAAATGTTTAAAAAGACCACGAAAAAAAATTTTTCGTCTCGAAATTCACAATTTTTTCAGCGACAACCATCATTTTTTTATATCTATAACAAAGGAAATTTTATAGACTAAAGAGATATCTAAAATTTTTCAAACACGGAACTGTATTTTTTTTTATATTCAATTAAAACTGCAAAATGACCTACATTTTGGCGGACATGATATTTAAATAAAATCAAACACCGAAATATTTTCGACCTTATTTCTATTCTTTCGATGCACTACTGTATGTCGTGTACTTGCGTCAGACCATGCTCAGTAGGCAGCTAGCCTCACTTCCGCGAATACCTAAAGATTAGCTTGTTACCGCGCCTTAACTGACGGCATGGTTGGCGCAGTGACTGAGTGATCGACTGCTGCGCTGCGTGTCGCGGTTTCGATCCCCGCACGGAGCAAATATTTGTATGACCTTCAGCATAGTATAGTACAATTGTTTCGGCTGTGTCTTCTGGCTGTTTACATGTGTGAGTTTAAATATTTGTAAACGCACCTACAATACAGGAGAAATCCCTACGGTAGGAAAATGTGTTTTTAAAAAATACTCTTGTAAACTAAATTCGTACACTACACAAACGAAAAATATTCGATTGATATTAGATATTACTAGCTGTGGCCAGAGGTTTCAACCGCTGCTTAGCTCTTTTTCTAGAGAAGGGTATGAAAAATAGATGTTAGCCGATTCTCAGACCTACCAGATATGCGCACAAAATTTCGTTCAAATCGGTCCAGCCGTTTCGGAGGAGTATGGTCACTAAAACTGTGACACGAGAATTTTATATATTAGAAGATGTAGTTCTTCACTTATCTTTAATTTTGACATTATAACAAAAACTAAGTTAAAAATAACAATAACTTGGAAATGCATATTTTATAGCATTTTATAGGTTTTTTTCAATGTTATGAAAATATTTGTACGCCGATACTTACGACTAACGACTTAATATAATTTTTTTTTGCGGATGGGAAGTCATCAAATAACTTCCCCCGCTCTGGACGGAGCGCGGGGGGGAGTGTCAGACTTGTACTGTCTAAAACCCAACCATGTTTCTTCTATTACCCTTTATGTTCCGGGGCCGCGGTATCTCTTACGAACAACCCGCAACCCCGGACGACTTAATATCTTTAATGTTCTTGTATATGTATACAATATTTATACAAAAAAGAAATGTCACAAAAACGCGGAGGATCTACACGCCCGGAGAGCAGACAAATTGTTAGAGATGCAAAAACTTCGCTAGATACAACATAGCTGTACCGCGCACGACGCGCGCCGCACCCTCCGCGATAGAGGGTGATTGATGAGTTGTCCACTCACGGAGACGTCTCATGCATACACTGTCTCACTGTCGTATCGGAGACAGACAGCCTGCCTGCCTAACCGCACTTGGAACTGTGCCGGCGGTGAAAACAAGTCATAATTGCATGATATGGCTCACTACGACGACGCGGCGACGCGACTGTTAATTAAGCGAGTGACGCAGTCGCAAGTCGTATCGTTTGAGGTAATGCACCAGGCATTAGACCAACTAGGAGACGGGAGGAGGAGGATTGTTTGTTTGTTTTTTAAAGAAAACCTTGCCCCAAACTAGGAATTTCTCCTGTATCGTGGGTGCGTTTACAAACATTTAAACTCACATACACAAACAGCCAGACCCGAAAAAACTATTTGTTCCGTGCGAGAATCGAACCTGCGACACGCAGCGCAGCAGTCAATTGCTCAGTCACTGCGCCAACCGTGACGTCAATTCTAAATGTACACACGACGGCACATCAACCTATTCATTCTATTAGGCCATTCACCATTACCATCCTTACTTCCTTTCTAATAGATACTTTAGAAGCGAAAGTGAGTTTGTTTGCATGTTTATTTGTTTTGTTACGTATTCACGCCTAAATGGCTAAACCGATTTTGATGAATTTTGGTACAGAGATAGTTGGGTCCCTGGAGACAGACAGGTTATTTAGTTTTTTTTTAAATGAGAAATGAGGGAGAAAGAGGGAAGAAAAGGGAAAACTTAGCTTTGCTATTACAATAAATAAAGTGCAAGGGCAAAAACTACAGGTAGCAGGTACCTGCAAATCAGGAGAGGGGAACTGTGTTTCCCGAATTAAACGCAAGCGAAGCCGCGGGCAAAAGCTAGTTCAATATATTATTTAAAAATAAAAAATAATATCTATTTTATGTTTGTAACGCAATTCAAAAATAGGCGAATATCGTTCCATTGTGGTCTTTCACCCGAGCTTTGGGCAGCGATATGCTAGAGATAAAAATCACAAATACCAATCTTGGATTTTGTAAATGATGCAACCACAGGAAGCTGGAGTTGTTCCACCGAGAGAATCAGTTTAATTCGGGAGTGCAATGATGCTTCGCGTCTGTGGCACTTCATAAAAATATATCTCCAACTGAGCAGCGGTGCTCAAACTTTTCAGTTCTCAGGTGAATATGTTATGTCCTCATACTACAGCATAAAAGAATTTATAGATAAGAAATTTTGATGGAAAAAATTTCATGTTCTGGGCGCCTCTATCTATCCATGTTCGCCTAACTTTAACATTTTGCATGCTTTGTTCTATCCTAGCTAAACATGTTTGTGCCTTATAAATAAGTATTTAACACCATTTTATACCATGTTTTATGCAAATAAATATTTTATTATTTTATTATTATTATTACTCCTGATTGCTCATCCTTGGTTCATTGTCGAACGTCGTTTCCTGTATAAATTACTACATAATTATACAAATAAATAAAATTGAAGTAACTGTTAGTAATTTTAAAAGACAGATTTTACTGAATGCATAATAAAGTTTATTTGGTAGGCAATTATAACAAAAAAACTTTTAACATTTTTGTTTGCATGTCTGTTTGTTTCGGCTAATCTCTGAATCGGCTGGACCAATTTTAACGCGACTGGTAAACAGCTTATAGGAGTAACTCGTGCTATTTTTATTTTAGAAAATAAAAGATTAGGGATCCGTGCAAAAAAATTAAAACCCATAAAATTGTTAACAAACCAAAATCTGATTCATTTAGGGAAGTCATATTTTTATTATAAAAAAACGTGAACGAGAGTCGTGGGCAACAGCTTGACAAACATACAACTCAAATCAACGTGTTTGGTACAGTCTCGAAGATGACACTTTTTGTGACCATAAGCTTATCAAAACGATCATTTAGTTAGTTTAAACCCGGCAAAGCGAATAGGAAGAGTCATACAAAAGTGGCACTTCCCTGTCCAGTCATGCTATTCTGAAAGAATACAGCGTCGAACCTAGCGCTGCCGCAGCGTCAAATTTCATAGAGAGTCCAGGCCCTATAGCCAAACAGCAGGTGTACGTTACTCCAGCAAGAAAGTATCTCCTAGAGTTATACGAGTAGAACGTATAGTTTGTGCCTTATCTGCTGTAAATGTGCCCCTACACAAAAAATGTGTGCCCCCTGTCGTTTTGAAAAAAAAACGGAAAAACGATTCTTGCTGGGGTAACGTTTTTCTAGCAGGAAAATTCTAAACGAGTGATCGGAGGGAAAAAAATTGTGCATGGCCAGAGAGCTTATATGTGTGCCAAAATGTGCCCCAAAAAATAAAATCTGTGCCCCTTCAGGTTTTCGAGTTATTGCGTTTCCTGCTGGAGTAACGTTTTGATGAATCGTATATCTCTAAAACCATTGCATGTGCCCCTGTAGAATAAACATACACGAGTAGCTCTTAATGTGTGCCCATTTGTGCCCCAATTAGATTTAAGGAATAATTTATAGTTTTTAAGTTATCGAGGTTTTATCAAAACCCGAAAAAACATCGCAGCGCCTAAATGAGGCAAGGCATAAGTTCACTGAAAACTGTATTCGGTCCTTCTTGGCTCTTATAATAACCATAGAAAGTTTCAAAACTGTTCATGCATGTGTTTTTGAGTAATCTTGCTAAAAGTCAAAACGATGGTGTCACAACTTTGACGGCAAAATACAAGGAACTGGCTCAATCTCAGATGTGTAGGTGTAAACCAAAATCATGTGCCTTTAGTCAAAAATATATGGTGAAAATATTAAGCTTGGAATGTTTCGCATTAAGTAAATATAAACAAAAAACCAAATTAAGTAAACAACGGCTGGTTATCCGACCAAATTAAAATGACTACTAAAAAGCGACGGATTCATACATATCGATGACCTTCTTTATTGGACGTATTATACCTAAGCTGTTGTCCGTACAGTTGCGTTCAAAAGTTTTGGGGGCTAATTAAAAAATATATTAAATGCACCTTGTTATAATTGTTATCATATTAATGAAACAGCTTGTTTATGTGGAAATTATTATTTACTTCCCTAAGTTTTAATTCTTAAAGTAATTATTGCATCAAATCACAGATCAAATTTCCTACGTATAAATATTAGAAATAATTTGCACATTGTGTGGTCATCATTATTATTTAAATCACAGATCAGTTTTTCATCTAAGTCTAACTTATAATTAGTAAATTCGCATCACAAAAAATCACAGATCAGTATTAAGTAGGTATAAGTTTAGTATTGTGTAAAAAAAATGTTAAATTTGAAATCACAGATAAATAATTCTCTTACGAGATAATGCTTATACATAGATTCAGATAAAGTATGTTAATATAGTAAACCGTATAAAGATATAACTGTAAACATCGAATGTGTACAAATTATCTGATGGTATTTGGCTATAAATAAACATATTTATCCCATATACGTAACAACATTATCACCTGACTGTGGAATGACACTTATATAATTATCTAAAACGCCATCAAATCAAAATTATGTGACACTACATCAGCTTTAATATAATCGTTGGTTAATAATTATAAATCCCACATAGGCACGTAATACGACATACAAAATGGAAACACGTTGCGACACAGATCATTGTGCGGTTGACTATAGGTATACACGAATTACAACTCTCAAAACTGTAGGTACCAAAATTTATTTGGTTAAGGTGAAAGCTCCAACCTACCCGCGAAATTCAAATTTTCTTACGTTTTTTGCAATTTTCAGGCCAGTGCTAGGTTGAATGTTCATTAAAATATTATTCGCGGCTGTAAGACATGTAGTTACAGAATTATAATCAACAAAATCATCAATACAACGCTCTAATTTCATAAAGCTGTAGGAAAGACTTTTTCTGTTTTTTTTTGTTCCTACGCCTTTATGAACTTGAAGGGTTGTATTGGTGATTTTGATGATTTTAATTCTATAACTAACTACATACGTCTTACAGCCGCGAATAATATTTTAATCAACAAACAACCTAGCTAGCACTGGCCTGCAAATTGCAAAAAACGCAAGAGATTTTGAATTGCGCGGGCTGGTTGGGGCATTCCCCTTAATGATGAAAAACTTACTGTTAATTTACCTAACCTACGGCTTATCAATAAATATATATATTATAAAGACAAATACGGGCTTTTTATTTATATACCAAAAAGAGCTACGTCTTTTTAGTAGTAGATCATACATTTCATGAACTATATATTTTTTAAAAATTATGACCCATCAAATTTTGGGTCAAAGACCTGACAAATGGCAAATATCTGGATGTTTTTCTTTCGTTCTCACATAAATTACTGGATGTATTTTAATGAAATTTAAAATGGAGAAGATAGCTTACCTTGGAATAGCACTTAGGCTACTATTTATAATGTACTTAATCATGTGTAAGGTCATAGAAACAGCTAGTAGAACATAATCCAATAACAACTTTATTTTATTATTTATTACTTTTGTACTTCAGTGTACTCAGGCACAACACGTTAGTGAGTTAAGTAAAGAAGGTCATCGATATGTATGAAACCGTCGCTTTTTAGTAGTCATTTTAATTTGGTCGGATAACCAGCCGTTGTTTACTTAATTTGGTTTTTTGTTTATATTTACTTAATGCGAAACATTCCAAGCTTAATATTTTCACCATATATTTTTGACTAAAGGCACATGATTTTGGTTTACACCTACACATCTGAGATTGAGCCAGTTCCTTGTATTTTGCCGTCAAAGTTGTGACACCATCGTTTTGACTTTTAGCAAGATTACTCAAAAACGCATGCATGAACAGTTTTGAAACTTTCTATGGTTATTATTAGAGCCAAGAAGGACCGAATACAGTTTTCAGTGAACTTATGCCTTGCCTCATTTAGGCGCTGCGATGGTTTTTCGGGTTTTGATAAAACCTCGATAACTTAAAAACTATAAATTATTCCTTAAATCTAATTGGGGCACAAATGGGCACACATTAAGAGCTACTCGTGTATGTTTATTCTACAGGGGCACATGCAATGGTTTTAGAGATATACGATTCATCAAAACGTTACTCCAGCAGGAAACGCAATAACTCGAAAACCTGAAGGGGCACATATTTTATTTTTTGAGGCACATTTTGGCACACATATAAGCTCTCTGGCCATGCACAATTTCTTTCCCTCCGATCACTCGTTTAGAATTTTCCTGCTAGAAAAACGTTACCCCAGCAAGAATCGTTTTTCCGTTTTTTTTTTCAAAACGACAAGGGGCACACATTTTTTATGTAGGGGCACATTTACAGCAGATAAGGCACAAACTATACGTTCTACTCATATAACTCTAGGAGATACTTTCTTGCTGGAGTAACGTACACAAACAGCAGACGACAATCGTTATCGCTCAGCAGTCACTAATACATTTTCAACTTTATACCCTACCGCATAAAGTTGAAAATCTATTAAAGACTGCTGAGCGATAACGAACGAAACAAACGAAAACGATAATATGTAAACGTCAATAGATTTTCAACTTTATGCTCTAGGGTATAAAGTTGAAAATGTATTAGTGACAACTGCCAACTGCTGTTTGGCTATATGGCTAGTTCTGCTCTGAGCTTCAGGCTGTATACTTAGAGAATAGCACTACAACTTTTTACTAAAAATACCTAGATCATTCTTTTTTGGTCATCATTAAATAACTTCTCCGGATCCTTGCGGGGGTGGGGGGAAGGGGAGTGTCAGACTTGTACTGACTAAAACCCATCCATGTTCCTTCTTTTGCCCGTTATATTCCGGGGCCGGAGTATCTCTTTCAAACAACCCGCAACCCCGAATCTACACTTGAAACAAAATCTTTCAAGATTGAGCACCGCTGTCCGACTCAATAAAAAATGTGCGTCTCGTCCACAATATCCGCTTCCGCATAACAGACAGTGCAGCGACGTCAGTACCAATTAGGAAGCCAACGCTCGCTTACCACGATCTGCTCTTTATTTGGAGCAGCAAAACGTATCGACAGTGGGCAACGAACGAGTAGAAGGTGAAGGGACAAGTAGTAGGCTAAGCACGCGTGGTCTTTTGATGTGATAATTTGTACTTGAGGAACTGAAATGACCATACAATACGAAACCCAGCGCATCGAAAAAGCGGCCTGCAGAGAATCGAGGAGGTCATAAATAAATAAATAAATATCTTAGGACAACTCACACACGGCTATCTGATCCCAAGCTAAGCAGAGCTTGTGTTATGGTAACCAGACAACTG
Organism: Ochropleura plecta; assembly: GCA_905475445.1. NCBI lineage: Eukaryota > Metazoa > Arthropoda > Insecta > Lepidoptera > Noctuidae > Ochropleura > Ochropleura plecta. The sequence continues at coordinate 246,357 of FR997751.1, forward strand.
ATATACATACTTATATAATTTATAAATACATACATATTATAGATAAATCACACCCAGACACAGAACAAACAATCATGCTCATCACACAAAGTTTGTCCTGGGTGGGAATCGAACCCACGACCTCCGGCTCAGCAGTCAGGGCCACTAACCACTAGACCAACAGGCCCGTCAAATATAATTATTAATCATAGCTGCATAATAGCAGCCGCTCGGGTCTATCTTTAGGTTAAGCTGCGCTTGCCTCGGTTGGTTTTAAAGGCTTGCTTTCTATGTGTGAGAGAGAAACACGCGCACGCTGCACAGCTAACAACTATAGCAAAAAGTGCCATTACAACTTTTGTTCTTAATTTTTCCCGTCTAGCCCCCTTTCGCAACGCGCGATAAGGAACTTCGTTCCAAAACGTCACAAATACTGACCAAAACCGTTGACCTATTTAAAGACATTTCTTTAATTCGTGCATCAGTACAGTTGCAGACAGGAAGTTATTTTTTACCGCCATTAGTGGGCCCGCGCTATTTGTGGCCGAATGCGGCGCTTCCTTTGCCTGCCACTTGCCAGCCCACGGAGTGGTAGGGGTGACAGCGTCGCCCAATTAACGAGCGACAAATTATTGGTTTATTTTGGACGACGAATTTTTTAAAGTTCTCTTTCACGACACCGCGCAACGTAGACTTGCGTGTAAAGTTGTCAATTTTGTAGAAGATCGAGGTATTGAAATTAAGACGAATTTTATTTATAAACGACTTCAAAAAAGGAGGAGGTTTTCGATTCGACTATCTTTTTAGGTTGTGTTGTGTCAAAAGTTCTTTTTTGCGGATGGCAAATTATCAAATAACCTCCCCCGCTCTGGTCGGATCGGGGGAGGAGTGTCAGACTTGTACTGAATAAAACCCATTCATATTCCTTCTGTTGCCCTTTATGTTCCGGGGCCGCGGTATCTCTTTCGAACTACCCGCAACCCCGGCACCCCACCCCAGCTTGGCCTGTTTTTACAACTTGACAAAACATCAATATTTGTTTATTATCATATCTGTCAATAGGTCATTACAGGCACTTTTGTTTTGACGACGCGCGACGCTACAATCCCAGTTACAATACTTGCCCATTTCAAAGCGTAGAACTCTATGGAATAAAACTGACCAACAGCGAGTCAGACTCGCACCGAGGGTTCCGTACCAACTTGCGACATAAACGGCCATATCTTTTGACTGCGTGGACTTAGACTGTTGGGCGTTTCACAACACAGCAACTTGACGTTTGAAGGTACAAAGGAACCACAGACTTGAATATATGGACATGACATAATTTAAAAAAAAACAGACAAGACTGACCCAATTCTTGATTTCGCCACGGACCTCCATGACATAACATGGTTCTATAGATAACTTTAGCAAAACAAAAAACATGACCGTCGCTCCTCGCTTCATGTACTATCTATTTAGTTAAATAATTCAGAACGCGTCCCTCGTGTGCGTCAGACTGACAAACCGCTGTATATCGTGCTGCGCTTACTACCAGCAGATTTTTTGTGCACAGGTTTTACAAAAGGTCAAACGTTAAACTGGAAAGAACGTGGCTCCTAACTTACAGAGACCTCTATCATCTGCCTAGCCTTTTCGACTTCCAGTCTAACCGGATGCAGCTGAAGACCACCATCTTACATGCAGCGACGTCCTATCTGACCTAAACTGCCGTTAGTACTGTAAGGTTTTATACCTAAACCAATGCTGGATGATTGGCCATAACGTTCCAATCCTTTTTTTTTTCGGGTGGGAAATCATCCAATGACTTCCCCCGCTCTGGGCGGAGCGGGGGGGCATGTCAGACTTGCACTAACTAAAACCCACCCATGTTCCTTCTATTGCCCTTTACGTTCCGGGGCCGCGGTATCTCTTTCGAACAACCCGCAACCCCGGCAGGCACGTTCCAATCCTCAGGTCGTTTTAAATAAGGAACTTGGAAGGAACAAAGGATTGTATAGTTTTATGAAACCACGGTAAAAGTGAAACGTTTTTTCACATTATAGACATTTAGACGTCCCTACTCCGCGACCGACCGTCACGCGACATGCAACACACAGACGAAAAAGTTTGAGACGATGTAATAAAAGTTTCACTTTAAAAAACAGAAGATAAAATAAAAGTGTGACATGTAACTCATAATATAATTAAAATTATAATGTTAAAAGAATATATGCGCTTTATATATTGACGTATTCTCACCAAGTCCTCGCAGTAATGTCTGGTTAATATGATAGCCTTTTCAAGACTGATTGTCAGACTTTCAAGCCACGGTCTATCTGTAACGAATGTCAAAGATCTACAAATGACAGCCGGGACCAACAGCTTTCTGAAGCAGAATCAGAAAGCTTTATTTGTAAACATAGGTCAAGTGAGTACCTACGTGTGAGATGTACAGATAGGTAGGTACCTAGATCCTCTATGTTTTGCCCGTACGTACAAACATATTTAATTAACATGGTTTTTTGACGTGATAACGTCTTTAAAATCGTTTAGTCGGGTGACATGTTCAGAAACTTGTGTCACACCAAAACCTCACGAGCGACATTTCATAAAGATGGTAGCGCCATCTGTTATATGCGCCAAATGTTTATAGTAAAAATACTGATTTAACTATATTTATAGGAAATAGTTCAAAAATTACAAAAGAAGACATCACAGATAGTGTAACTGAGTTGTTAAAGTTGAACTGTCGTAAAATAATATTGTGTGCTTTTCCATATTTTGAAAGATTATCGAAACGAATTAACAATTATATTCACATGCTGAATAAGCATGTTCATTTTTTGGTAGGTCACTATTGTGACAAACTAATGTATCTGGATATTAACAATGTTGTTGATAAACTTAGGTCGACACGGGGTAATGTGTTTCTACCTACTAGTTGTAGACACAAAATAGCTAGGCTATTAGCTTATAATATTCACTCGGACATAAATATTATGTCTATGTTTTCTTCTATTATTAACACTGCTAATATTAGTACTTATACTAATATACCTTTTTACAAGGAAGGCGGGGGAGTATTGTCACTCACTCCGGCTCATTTAAACTAGCTAGTAAGACAACAGAAGATATAAATAACATAAGTGTTACACTCACTAACACCAAGGTACCTTCTTGCTCTCAAATAATTAAATTTAAAAAAGGGGCTAAGCAGAATTCCTTGAAATTATTCCATCAAAATATTCAAGGTTTCTCTTCGAAACAACTAGAGATTGAATTGTTTTTAGAAAAAACCAAGTTTGATATTGTATGTTTCACCGAACATTGGCTAAAAGATCATGAAATGTTAATTAACTTTGAGAATTACAGTGTAGGCAGTTCCTTTAACCGCAAATCTAAGATGCGTGGGGGTTCACTTATCTTAATTAAAAATGGCATTAAATTTAAAACTCGTAATGATATAATTGATCTTTCGGTTGAACATAATATTGAAATGTCTTGTGTTGAGCTAGATAAGCATGTCATAGTGTGCGTTTACAGACCCCCAAATTATCAAAACTACTCTGTATTTGAGTCAGTAATGGAAGATGCTTTAGCAAAACTTGCAAAAGGTAATAAATTACTAGTTATCTGTGGTGACTTTAATATTAATATTTTAGATATAAATTCAAATAGCAGTAGATTCTTACATCTTTTTAAATCATTTAATTTGATAAATGTCTTTTCGGAGCCTACCCGAATTACTACAGACACTGCTACATGTATTGATAATGTCTTTTGTTGCTGCGACTACTTAAATAAAGCCATTGTAAATTACCTTCCATCTGATCACAGCGGTCAAACCGTCGTTTTCGAGTCTTACACACCGTCACAAAAAACCCAGATAAAATCTAGACAAATAACACCCAGCAATTTGAATAAATTTAATAATAATTTAATTAGTAATTTAAGCACTCCGGGATTTAATATTGAAAATGTAAATCAATTTTATGAGGAATTCTTTTCGGTTGTCTACACAGAGTTCAATGATACGTTAAAAATAAAAACTAAATCTATTAGCCCAAAGTTTATGTTTAGTGATTGGGCAACTAAGGGTATAAGAAAAAGTAGGGAACGATTGTTTGAGCTTTACGGCCTTAAGCCTTACTTCAACTCAGAAACTTTCAATCACTATGTTGCAACTTACTCCAAAATTTTTAAAAACACCTGCAAATTAGCTAAATCTTTATTCATTAGCAACAAGATTAAATCCGCCGATAATAAAATTAAGACGGTTTGGAAAATCATTAATAGTGAAACTAACAGAAACAAAAAATGTAATAATGAGATCACACTAGAGTCTTCGCGTGGTCTTCTAACCACTAAAAACGAAGTTGCTCAAGAATTTGTAGATTTCTTTACTAGTATCCCACTTAAAACTACTGAAACATTAAATTCTTCACCCTTGCTTTCCATTGATTTATTAAGAGCAAATGTTTCACCATGTCCGGTTGAGTTTCAATTTAAGCATATTAACCCCACTGCAGTCATTAAAGCTTTCAAGCAAATCAAAATCAAATTAACCGAAGATCTTTGGGGAATGTCTATTAAAGTTTGTCAAGCTATTATTGAGACAATAGCACCGTACTTAGCCATAATATTCAATTTGTGTGTGGACCAAGGAGTTTTTCCGGACCTTATGAAATACAGTAAAGTTATACCCCTTTTCAAATCTGGGGATAGTAAAGACACCAATAACTATAGACCCGTATCCGTTTTGCCGGTTTTCAGCAAGGTGTTTGAAAAGGTAATGCTTAATCAAATGCTCAACCACTTTAACACCAATAAGATCTTACATGAAAAACAGTATGGTTTCACCAAAGGACGTTGTACGACTGACGCTGGTGTTACCTTGTTAAAACACATATTTACTGCGTGGGAAGAGGCACAGGATGCCATAGGAATCTTTTGTGACCTTTCAAAAGCATTTGATTGTGTTAGCCACGAAACCCTACTCTTGAAACTTGAACATTACGGCCTAGGAAAACTTGCGCTTAGTTTAGTAAAATCATATTTAAATGATAGACAGCAGCAAGTGCAAATAAATGGTGTCAATTCAATGGGTTTAAATGTAAAGATGGGTGTACCACAAGGATCGATATTAGGTCCCTTCCTCTTTTTAGTATATATTAATGATCTACCCCATTTATTTAAAAACCAACCACAAATGGTGTTGTTTGCTGACGATACTTCTTTAATATTTAAGATAAATAGACGTGCCACAAATCTAGACGACTTAAATAACGCCCTATTACAGGTAAATGATTGGTTCACCGCCAATAATTTGGTATTAAATGGGAAAAAAACGAAGTGCATAAGATTTGCTCTGCCAAACGTCAAAAGTAGTGATTGTGACATAGTATTGAATCAAGAGAAACTAGAATTCGTCAATAAAACTGTTTTCCTGGGGATAACGCTCGATTCAAGGCTACAATGGGGTCCGCATATAACATCTCTTGCAGGACGGCTTAGTTCAGCAGCATATGCTGTCAGAAAAATCCGTCAGTTTACTGATGTAGATACCGCGAGGCTAGTCTATTTTAGTTATTTTCATAGTATAATGTCATACGGTATTTTACTTTGGGGACGGGCTGCAGACATCGAGTCTGTATTTATTCTGCAGAAAAGAGCCATTAGAGCCATTTATAATCTACGTAGGCGAGATTCTCTAAGAGAACAGTTTAAGGAAATTAACATCATGACAGTACCTTGTCAATATATCTATGAAAACATCATGTACGTCAGAAAAAATTTACATCTATTTGGTAAACGAGGTGATAGACACAAGTATAATACTAGAAATAGGGACCAATTGGTTCAGCCGGGTTTCAGGTTAGCTAAAGTAGACTCATCTTTCATGGGGTACTGTTTGAAATGCTACAATAAAATACCTCCCCACATTCTTCAACTGAATGAAACGAAATTTAAATCTTGTATTAAACGCACACTATGTAGGCAAGCATATTATAAGTTGGGGGATTATATTGATGATAAAAATGCTTGGCTCAATGCTGGTCCTGCTCCTCAAGCTTAGGGGTAAACTCATTGATAAGTATCCGAAGCTATAGTGGAAGCTGCAGAAGATTGTAAGACTATCTTTGCAATGTATAGAATCAATTCTCTAGTATTGTATAATTATTAAGCCCATATGTGAGTGCTATGTATTATCATTGACTTGACGAAGCCCTGGTGGTTAATAGTGTCATGCTCACTTAAATGTCTCGCTGATAGTGGCGGGTGTGTCGGGTCATTTAGCTCCCTTCAAAATGGTCGAGCTGAATGGGGCTGATCCATACGTCATGTTCGTGAACGGGCGCTGTCAGTTGGGACTGGTCATTTTTTAACTACCACGGTCATTTTTTTTAACTAATTTAGATTTTAAATTGAATTTTGCTTTTTATTTACTCTGGACGCTCTTACTGTGCACGTCTTTCTACATCGTTCTCACATATTTGTATAATCTCAACACGAATGATGTAAATACGATTTTGTAAAAATATTATAATTTAAAAGAGTGTCCATGGAGTTTCTTGCCCATTCTTCTCCATAGAGATCAACGCTTTGGAATGGGCAACTACAGTACTTTCACAAGTTATTATGCCTTGTGACCGGGATTGTAGCAGCATCATTTTTTTGTTCTTGTTTTTTTTTGACATTCAAAAGTGCCTGTAATGGTCTAATTGAAATAAATGCTTTGAGTTTGAGTTTGAGTTTGAGTTTTGTTACTTGGCTCGAAAAAAAAACTTTAAATTAGTACTTAATTTCATTTTAGATGTCACTACTGGTGATAACTTATATCACCAATAAGACGTTATCACGTCAACATCTCGATCGTAAACCTACTTTACAAACAACCAATTTTTTTTCCTATTTATCTCATTTAATTTTTAAAATATAATAAACTAGCTTTTGCCCGCGGCTTCGGGGGGGGGGGGGCTTAAATTCGGGGTAACACAGTTACCCGTTCCCCAGTTAGCAGGCCGTCTCCAGGGTCTCAATTATCTCTGTACCAAACTTCATCAACATCGGTTTACCCATATAGGCGTGAAAACGTAACAAACAAACTCACTTTCGCTTTTATAATATTAGTAAAGAAGTAAGGGTATAGTAAGGATTGGTACAGAGAAAACTCGGTTTTATAATGGTTGGTCACCCATCCCTGGACCGTCCTAGGAGTCTAGGACAGACACGATACATAAGTAGTAAAAAAAAAATAACTAAAATAACGACTATTGGCCAAACTTACTATTAATCATCACCACTGTTGGAACGCAATTTGATGATCGATTCGATTCCAACCATCGTCGTTATTGTGTCGACGCATAAATCGTGGTACTAGTCATATTGCCTCGACTACATAAGAGGAAATGGCTCTTATTTTAGCACAAATCGTGATTTATTGCATGACAGAATATAATTAAAAGATTTTTTTATTTTAATTTTCTAAAAGCTTATTTATGTGAGCTTTTTTTCAGTAAATTGTTACGAAACACGATCGAGTTTGTAAACCGTAGTACCACCGCAGAAAACCAATGACATTTATTATAATGTTGCCAACAATACGACATTTACTTTGTTTTTGGGTAAAATGTATTTCATTTCCTAGTTTTTAACAGTTTAGTTGTCTATATTGAAAAAAAGTAATTTGTTACAGAGTTGTTTGTTTAAACTACAGGAAAGATTTTACACATTATATTACCTTAGACATAATAGATTTGAAATTATTTAGTAAATGCAGAGTGTGTGTACGGTTCCACAAGTAATTTGAGCTAAATAATATTCATGTTTCTTCTACTAACACTTTTATACCTACTACCTATTTCAATTTCCTTAATAAAAGCAAAGAGTCGTAAATTATGTTCACGTGCGGGCAACCCCAGTTTAAATGCGCCATTCCGCGGCGTTCGACGTCACATCGCACTCGGCGGCTGCTCCGCGCTTGCCGCTCGCGCTTTACGTCATCAAAATAAACTTAATGTTATCATTAACAACAAAAATACACTCTAAATAAAACACTTAACGACGTTAATTAATCAAATAAACCTCAGTGACTGTTGTTAGTGTACAGTGAAGTGATAAAAACCGGTTAGCGAGTGTTTCGCAACAGAGAAAAGTGTTTCGTTACGTTTTTGTGGTATTATTGTAAAGTTGTGAGCTGTCTAAACAGTGTGGTGTGTGTAGCGGTTGCCCACGCTGTCCACGTTGCCCAGCGGTGGGCCATTGGCCCTTCGAGGCTGTGGGCGACAAGTAAATAGTCCGAGTAAAGTTGTGTGCATCGGAGATGACCTACATTTAAGTGACGGTAATGCAGCGTGACGTCAGCTGCTTTCGGCGTTCGCTTTTTGAATGTTTATGGCGCGGATGTTTTTGTTTTTTCTTTATTATTAGGTTTGGCGATGAGGTTTTATGTAATTTGACAGAGGGCCGGTAGAAGCTCCAATGTTTTTGTAGTAATGTTTTGGTGAACAATAACTTACAGGTTTTATGATGTACTTTAGGAATCTGCCCCCGTTCTAGGCTAGCAGAACGTTTGCTTTTAATTATGGTCAGATTTACCTACAGTGTTTCCCCCCCTGATCTACAGCATACTTTTCACTAAATGTCAAAAACCGTAATTAATAAATTACATATTGTTTAGTTTTATTCAAAAAGACGACAACATGACACATTATCATATCAATTATTCTTAAAACTTTTCAGCTCATAACAAGCCTTTGGAGGTCATGCTAATATTTAATTAAGCTAATTCTTATCAAACATAAAAAGCAAGTATATACACAAAATCAGTGAGGTCAGACAGATTTTAAAAATTGTCTGCAGCGTCAACGTTCACCGGCGGCATTCTGTATTAAAAGATTAAGTCTTCACAATCCATTGGTGTCCGTACTCAATCCTTGCTGTAATCCAATCATGTTGACTAGCTAGTTGTACAGTCATAAGCATTGAAATCATTTTAGTTTAGTTAATTCAATTAATAACTGACCAAACCAAGGCACGCTGAATGAATACATCAAACAAACTGGTGTCCCACTGCGGACATGTGACAGTTACAGGTACAATGATTTATGGAGTTATCCTAGGTTGGTCCTTGAATGGGTGACCACTCATTAAGTAGAAAAAACAGCAGCTTGTTGTAATATTCCGATACTTAGGTGGGTACCGAATGACCGTAACACCATCACTGTATATTTATCTTTGAAAATTAATTTTATGAAAATTTATGATGCTCAGCTAAAATAAAATAGATTACAACTGATTTGCAAACCTTCGCAATAAACATATAAAATTTCATAAAGATCAGTCAAACTGTTACAGACGAGTAAGGGAACTAAAACTGTGACATGAGAATTTTATATTTATACTAGCTTTTGCCCGCGGCTTCGCACGCGTTAAATTCGGGGTAACACAGTTCCCCTTGCGCCTTATTGATTTGTAATAGCAACGCTAAGTTTTCCCTTTTCTTCCCTCTTTCTCCCTCACATCCCACTTTTATTTTTTAAATTAGCCTATGTCCGTCTCCTGGTTCCCAACTATCTCTGTACCAAAATTCATCAAAATCGGTGTAGCCATTAAAGCGTGAAAAGGTAACAAACAAACTCATTTTCGCTTTTATAATATTAGTAAGGATTGCAAAATAATTAAAACAAACTCACTTTCGCTTTTATAATATTAGTAAGGAAGTAAGGATTACTAGCACAAACTGAACGTAGGTGAAGCCGACTACGTAATTTTCCTTAATTATTTCATTGTACCCAGTACTAACTGGGTTGTGAAGGTCAGATAGGCAGTCACTCCAAGTGCAATACTGGTATTCAGCTGCATGCATTAAGACTGGAAGGTGACCCCCACATAGCTAGAAAAAGGCAGATGATGTATAGATTCAAGTCAACTCATTTTTGTATTAGCCACCATTGCCCGTCCTCCGTAGTTGTAATGCTATTGTTTTTTGCTCCAAATAAGTGAGCTGCAATATTTGAAGTGCCGATATAACAATATGAATCTGTTATCACACTAGTGGCCATCTAAGTGTCATGCTGAGTCATGTCTTAGGCATACAATGTCCTGTTTGTAGGCCGCCATCTTGGTGCATCGTTCTTGAGATTGTTCAGTGGAGACCTGAGTTCAAGTCTATTTATTTAATAACTATAATAATAGCCTTTTATTCTCCATTTCGTACTTTACAAATTGAATTTCAAATTGAGGAGCTCGTGGCTAAATAATAGCAGCCGCTCGGGTCGATCTTTAGGTTAAGCCGCGCTTGCCTAGGTTGGTCTGTGGATGGGTGACCACCCGTTACATACCGAGTTTCCTCCGTGCCTCGGAAAGCACGTTAAGCCGTTGGTCCCGGCTGTCATTTGTAGATCTTTGACAGTCGTTACAGGTAGTCAGTGTTCCAAAAGTCTGACAACCAGTCTTACCTAGGGGTATCGTATTACCCAGTATTAACTTGTTGTGGAGGTCAGATAGGCAGTCGCTCCATGTAAAATACTGATATTCAGCTGCATCCGGTTAGACTGGAAGCCGACCCCAACATAGTTGGGAAAAAGGCTAGGCAGATGATGTACTTTACAAATTTATCAATAAATATATTTAACCATTGTTAATTAAACTTATAAGATATCACTTTTTAAACCTTTATTTTTCTCATATTTACTTTTTTAAGGTTCGGTACCCAATGGGTAAAACAGGGGATCCTATTACTAAGACTCTACTGTCTGTTCGTCTGTCATCAGGCTATATCACATGAACCATGATAGTTAGACAGTCAAAATTTTCAAAGATGATGTATTCGTTTCCGCTATAACAACAAATACTGAAAAACAGAATAATATTAATATTTAATGGACCTCCCATAAACCTAACATGGTTTTTTTTTCGATTTTTATAGATAGGGACGGAACCTTTCGTTCGCGAATTCGAATCATAGTTAGCCGTGTTTTTTTTAACAATTTTCAAATACATAATAACTTCGTTTGAACATCAAAATCTGAAACAGACCGCACTGTAAAACACCCTATTTAGTGTTTTAACTGGGAAGAAGAAGGAGAAGAACAAACTGCCCGGTATTTGTAATGGAAACGCACTTATAATATTTCACACATAAGTACATGAGCATGGTTTGTGAGTACAAACCATGCACTAACTCAATAACTTCTAATAACTTCACTTCACTTATTTATATAATGGCGTTTGTGGAAAGAGACACCACAATTTTGCCAATATCATGTAGGTACTATGGTAGAAATCAAACGCTGGAGATTATATCAGTAACTAGCTGTGCCCCGGCGGCATGCATTGCAATGCAATTTTCTACCTACCCTACCTGCCCTACCTACCCTACCCTACCTACCCTACCCTACCTACCCTACCCTACACTACCCTACCCTACCCTACACTACCCTACCCTACCCTACCCTACCTACCCTATCTTTCAAGTTGGATCAAACTGCACACGGTGTGCAAATTTAATTTAAATCGGTTAAGTAGTTTAGGAGTCCATCGCGGACAAACAACGTGACACGTGATTTATATATATTAAGATAAGGCGCCCGGTATGAGAAAAATGTGAGGTGTAAAATCTACTGATGAATGACCTCGTTAACCTCGTTACGTTTTTGGTGCACACGCACCTATGGTGTTTTTGAATATTACTAGATGGCGCTTTATGAAATTTGTCGTCCGTCAGTGATATTTTTTTTGTACTTAAGGTGAAAGCTCCAACCTACCCGCGAAATTCAATTTTTCTTACGTTTTTTGCAATTTTCAGGCCAGTGCTAGGTTGTATGTTGATTAAAATATTATTCGCGGCTGTAAGACGTATGTAATTATAGAATTATAATCATCAAAATCACCAATACAACCCTCCAAGTTCATAAAGGCGTAGGAACAAAAAAAAAACAGAAAAAGTCTTTCCTACAGCTTTATGAACTTGGAGGGTTGTATTGGTGATTTTGATGATTATAATTCTATAATTACATACGTCTTACAGCCGCGAATAATATTTTAATCAACATACAACCTAGCACTGGCCTGAAAATTGCAAAAAACGTAAGAAAATTTGAATTTCGCGGGTAGGTTGGAGCTTTCACCTTAAGGAGTAAACTCCAGCCGTGCGTCGGAGCTGACACACACACTTTTTTTGTTTGATAGGGTCCCAGGCTTTTGGCTTCCCAGGTGGTCCCATATCAATTTTATTTATATTGCTTTGGTAGTTTATGAGTTATCGTCTATAATACATATTTTTTTCTCTATGTCTACATGGATGATCTGCTTATCTTTTAGTAACAATCGAAAATGAATTATTATTATGTCCTTAACTAAAAATGCGAAAATAAAAATCATTTTTTAAAAAATAAACCCGACTTGGAAAAGGAAAAACAAATAAATGGAAAATAACTTTACTTCCGGAAGTCGGTGTCTTTTGTTGGTTTCGTTGACTTTTTTTTTGCCAAAAAAAAGTATTTTAAAACCAAGGATTTAAAAGTTTCGCATCAATGTAGTCTAAATGACAGATTACGACAGATTTTCGTTTGTTCTGCCCGGTCCAGCTACCCTACCATGACGTCTTAAAGCAGAACTTATTCCACTGAGGGAAAGAGACAGAGCTATACAGGGTGTCTAGCACCATCTCTTTCTCACACAGGAATAAGATCTGCTATAAGATGTCATGGTAACCCTTCAGGCGTCACTTGTCAACAAGCCAAGCTATACTATTTTACATTGGATGAAAAGATATGTTTTAGCGCTTCATAGTAGGTAATACATCCCATCACTAAACATGTCAGTAGGTAGTTCTATCATCTGCCTAGCCTTTCCTCAACTATGTTGGGGTCGGCTTCCAGTCTAACCGGATGCAGCTGAATACCAGTATTTTACATGGAGCGACTGCCTATCTGGGCTCCGCAAGTTACTGAATTGTCTTAAACGAGTCTGGGAAGATTGGTTGTTAGATATTCAGGCTACTTCTTTCTTTATCGTGTGATGAGCTCTGGCTTGATTAACATGCTTTCGAGAAATATCTTTCAGACATGCTGCGAAAGAGAAAAGAAAGAAAATGCGTTTATTTGGTACAAGCCACAAAATCAGACAAATAAAGAAAACAAATTCAAAACATAAAATTAAATTAAAAAAAAAAAAAACTTTTTTATTTTTTTAAATATTTTTTGTTTTATTTATTTTTCAATAAGAAATATTTATACAAATAAATGTACAAAAATATACAATTAAACAAAAATAAGATAATTAAATTATTGTGTGTCTCACGGTGATCAAAGTGATGACCACATGAGATCTACAACCGGGACCAACGGCTTATTTAACAAGTCCTTTATAGAATAAACACAGCTCGTCTGCCCCTTTAATTTAAACAAAAGCAATTATTTTAGGATCCTTCCAAAGCCAACGCAAATAGTTCAACAAAACAATAACTGTGGTCCCACAAACGGCTCAGCTCTGCTCCCGTCATGCATGTTTAACTCACCCGCGCAAGTGCTGCGTACTACGCACCTGACCTTTGAGAAGGACGGCGGCAATTAGGTCGGCTATGTCCTCCTAGCTTCCCTCCCACCCTCCCCTCCCCGGTTCCAGCACCGCGGCGCCCCCGCCCGCCACTATAGCGCTAAAAATAATATTAGCTATCGTTTCATCTGGACTATTTTATCTTATATCGTGTTACATCGCTGATCCCTTTACGTTGATGAAAGAGGCTTTGCTAGGGAGGTAGTTGGTGATGTAGTGCTTCGCTGTTATAATAAAAAATTGCGGTCATACACACCTCTGCAGCTTTTTGAATGATTTCAAAACGAGGAGGATGTTCTCAATTTGATTGTATTTCATTTTTGTGTGTTTGTAACGCGACTTTACCGTTGTATGTGGGCCGATTTTCGAAATTCCTTTTATAATCGAAAGGTTATAAGTAGTTACATGAAAGTACTATAAAATAAAATATAGATATTTTTTCGGACAAGCAACATTCATAGAACTTTAGTAAATGAAAACTTATATAAACTATGTTAGATACAATTTTTTTTTTAAGGGCAACTAAACATACAAAGTCACCTCCTTCTGGAAGTAAACTAATTGTCCACTTTTTAGTATTTTTTGAAAAATTGATTTTCTTAGCCCTAAGTGATAAAGATCCTCTTCAAAAGGGGACCTGCGAACCTGTGAAAAGCGGCCGTTCACAGCTAGTATTTTTATAACAATACTAGCTGGCGCCCGCGGCTTCACCCAAGTGATATCGAAAATCAAAGTATCCTATGTGTTATTCCAGACTACTATCTACCTCTGTGCCAAATTTTATCAAGATCCGTTCAGCCGTTTTGACGTGAAAGAGTAACAAACATCCAAACATCCATCCATCCTCACAAACATTCGCATATATAATATTAGTAGGATAATGCCGAATAAAATGAGCAAAACATGAACTATAAAGTTAAATGTAACATAATCCGTCAGTATATCGCGTCATCAAGCCTTCTTACCGCATCGATACGGTACCGATCTGGTGTCGACCGCGCACCGTCCGTCGCCAGTGCATTTAGTGCAGCTAGGGTTGCCAGCTCGCCAAACCTAATAGCCGGACATAGCAGCCATTCTGTCCGGATATTTAGGTAAAAAGACCAGACACCATACATTATTGAGGATTAAGTGTCTCAGTGTTAATAGCTACGACAATTTTTTATTTTTTTAAATCAAGAATTTTTGATTTTTACCATAAATCTTGGTAATATCCCACTAATAAATTATAAATAAGTTGTAAATGTTTGTGAGGATGAATGTTTGATACTCTTTCACATCAAAACGGCTGAACGAATCTTGATGAAATTTGGCACAGAGGTAGATTATAATCTGAAATAACACATAGGATACTTTTCTTTCGATTATCACGGCAAAGCCGCGGGCAAAAGCTAGTATTAGGAATAAATCGAATGGCAAATCAGTCTAGATATTGTATTGTATAACGGGCTGGTGTCCGCAACTCCACGTCTGAGGCGCGTATTTTGCGTATGGCAGTCTAGATATTATAGTTTATTATTAATCATTCAAATACTGTCTAACAAAAGCCGGATACCGTTTTTTTTGTTTACACAATCAAAAAGCCTAACCAGAGCTATGTCCGGCATTATCCGGACGCCTGGTAACACTAAGTGCAGCGCTCGGAGCTTGCCAAGAGACGGCTCCGTGCCGATGTAATGTAATCCATACGACGACCTTGACCCGGGAGGCGCTGCACGCTGCATTGTCACAAGGCTGCAGACGGGCCATCGGCGACATCATGCGTGCTATCGAGCGGTTCTGAACGGGGAATTCGTTATTTAAACTTTATGGTTGCCAACTAAAATTTACGTCATTACTTACCGCATAGCTTTTTTTTTTATTGTAAACTGAACTTTGTTACGTTGAAACTGCAAAGTAACTAGGTTATGTTCGAAAGGGATACCGCGGCCCCGGAACATAAAGGGCAACACAAGGAACATGGGTGGGTTTAATTCAGTAAAAGTCTGACACCGCCCCGCTCCGCCCAGAGCAGGGGAAGTTATTTTAATGATTTCCCTATCCGCATAGAAATGCGCTGCAGGTTTATCGCACCTACCTCTTAATAATAATAACGGAGTAGGGAGGGCGGGAGGTACTGACGCTTATGTCGAACACAACAATATTCCAAGAAAATCTTATAAATAAATCTCTTTTGAAAGAGCGACAAATAGGTCAGAGCGTATCGATCAATGATTGTACGAAAGTCGTGGAAACTTTATAATATTGAACTCTCATAATATCAAACTTCCTACTTATAATATTACTAGCTTTTGCCTGCGGCTTCGCTCGCGTTTCATTCGGGGTAACACAGTTACCTTTTCCTGATTTACAGGTACCTGCTACCTGTAGTTTTTGCCCTTGCGCCTTATTGATTGCAATAGCAAAGCTAAGTTTTCCCTTTTCTTTCCTCTTTCTCCCTCATTTTCCACTTTTTTTTTTAATTAGCCTGTTTCCGTCTCCAGGGTCCCTATCTCTGTACCAAAATTCATCGTGGGCGTGATCATAGGCGTGAAGACCAAACAAACTCACTTTCGCTTTTATAATATTAGTAAGGATATCAACTCAATACCTTTAAGCGTTTCCAAAATAAAGGGTCTTGTCTGATAGTCAGACTGATGGACAATAAAGTGAACCTGTAAGTCTAGTTACAGGTAGATAGTATTTACTTCCATTGCACCTTTTGACGACACGGTTGGTGCAGTGGCTGAGCGATCGACTGCTGCGCTGCGTGTCGCGGGTTCGATTCACGCACGGAACAAATATTTGTATGACCTACAGATAGTTGTTTCGGGTCTGGCTGTTTGTGTATGTGAGATTAAATGATTGTAAACGCACCCATGGAATTCCTAGTGTGGGGGCAAAGTTTAAAAAAAAAACAAAAATCTGTCTTGGTGACAAGCTAAGCAAATAGCTTACCTCTCGTGCAGGATGTGGGTGTCACAATGACACGTGACGTGTTGATGCATTAATCAGTGCAGAGGTCAGCGCGTCACCTCACATAGATAGTATGTCTGACCTCTATGTAATGTTATATCCACACGATACGTCCAGCCAGTCCACCTCATCAATCTGTGGGATGGTGTTTGGTAATTCGGAAGTTATCCCTTATAAAGTTATAATATACTAGCTTCCGTCCGCGATTTCGTCCGCGTGACATAGTTCATTTGGGCTAACGCTAACTTTAAACCGCGTGATAATCGAAAAAAAAATATCTTTCTCTCCCCTTTTCTTCCCGCTTTTCTCACTTTTTTAGCCTGTCTGTCTTCAGGGTCCCTACTATCTCTGCACCAAAATTCATCAAAATCGGTTTAGCCATTTAAGCGTGAAGACGTAAGCAACAAACTCACTTTAGTGTTATTTTCTAAAGTGAGTTAAGGGGGAGAAAGAGGGGAGGGAAGGTATTTTTTTTGGATGGATTAGCATTAGCCCAAAACGCGGATGAAGTCGCGGGCGGAAACTAGCTAATAATAATGGCCGGTACTTATTAATAATGCCCAGTTAATCACGTTGTACGTAACATATACATATACTATTAAAAATACACCGCTCCCTAACGCTACGGGAATTATGTATAAATAAATATCTTGGGACAACTCACACACGGCTATCTGATCCCAAGCTAAGCAGAGCTTGTGTTATGGTAACCAGACAACTGATATACATACTTATATAATTTATAAATACATACATATTATAGATAAATCACACCCAGACACAGAACAAACAATCATGCTCATCACACATGTTTGTCCTGGGTGGGAATCGAACCCACGACCTCCGGCTCAGCAGTCAGGGCCACTAACCACTAGACCAACAGGCCCGTCGAAATGTATATGCATGATTAACTGGCGCCCGCGGCTTTACCCGCGTGATGATCGAAAAAAAGTATCCTATGTGTTATTCCAAACAATAATCTACCTCTATCCAATTTTCATCAAGATCCGTTGAACCGTTTTGACGTGAAAGAGTATCAAACATCCATACATCCATCCTCACAAACATTCGCATTTAAAATATAAAAAAGTAGGAAGTTGTTGTGACGTAAGAAATTAGCAAATAATCCTTTAGAAAGTAACAATATCACAATCTGAAGGCTTAACGGGAAATGGTTCCGTTTTAAAAGTAAGTAATTAATTCTTTGTTAAAACCCTCGCCGCTTGTTCTGGCGAGATTAATCCTGCGAAGTCTCAGTAGTTGTCGACGGCTCTTAATTCGTCCCGAGAGAGTTGTTTGTCACCCAGACTAAGGGTAACCTCTTTATTTCAACCTGCGGTGTTTACTTTAGTACGTTCTAAAAGTTGTTGGAAGAATGTGGACGTATTCACGTGGATGGAGTATCAGTATTAGTACATCATCATTTTCCTGCCCTTGTCCCATTCTATTTGTGGTTGGCGCAACACGTTCTCTTCTTCCATTCTCCCCTATCAGACGTCACGGCATCATTTACTCCTTTCTCCTTCATATCATTCATTACACAATCCATCCATCTTTTCTTTGGCCTTCCTCTCGCTCTCCGTCCATCAACATTTAGATCCATCACTCTTTTAGTCACATGTGCTTCGAAATAGTATTAGCACAATCTTGGTTTAATAGAGTAACATCTTTTCACGGAGCGTGCACCATAGAGTAATTCCGCCATGCATTGCCAAAACTACTATTGTGCACAACGCTTCCGTTGTCTCTGTCCTATCCAGACATGCGTTCGGATACTACACTTGGAAAAACCAAGTAATCCATACTTAATCTTCCGGGGTTGCAGATTGTTCGAAAGAGTTACCGCGGCCCCGGAACGTAAAGGGCAATAGAAGGAACATGGGTGGGTTTTAGTCAGTACAAGTCTGACACTCCCCCCCGCTCCGCCCACATAGGGGGAAGTTATTTTATGATTTGCCACCCGCAAAAATAAAAAAAATCCATACTTAGTCTTATAAATGTGAAAGTGTATGTGTGTGTCTGTTTGTTTGTCTGTCTTTCACGTCAAAACAGAGCGACGTAGTGACGTGATTTTTAAGTGAAGATAGTTGAAGGGATGGAAAGTGATATAGACTACTTTTTGTCTCTTTATGACCCTCCCTATTTCCCTAGAATGGGGGGTGGACGCGAGTGAAGCTGCGGGCAAGAACCAGTCCTTACTAATATTATAAAAGCGAAAGTGAGTTTGTTTGTTATCTCTTCACGCCTTAATGGCTTAACCGATTTTGATGAATTTTGGTACAGAGACAGTTGGGACCCAGGAGACGGCCATAGGCAAAAACTGCAGGTAGGAAGTACCTGCAAATCAGGAAAGGGGAACTGTGTTACCCCGAATTTAACGCGAGCGAAGCTAGCGAGCTAGTATACAATAATTGGATACTGCACTCATCCATAGTTCCTACATACATCGTACTGTAGGGAGTAACTGAGAAACTTGCGAATAATCCCCGTAAGCCGAGGTTTTTGTAGCTAAAATAACAATAATTTTAGATGATATTCATTCGCCTTCCTCGAGGCTATAACGACCTAAACACACAATCCTTCGCTATTAAAATGATCTTACATATTATATCTGTTAGCGCCTTCACTTTATATTCGGGGCCATGTTTCCGATCGACGGATTTTTTTCTGGAATCGAAAGATAAAGACTAGTATGTTTGTTTAATACGGACCCTTTTTGGATTAAACTATTGGTTTAAAACAAGAAATAACTAAACCGATGGCTAGAGAAGTAGACATGTTCTCAAATAATTAGGATAAAGACAGGTCATGATGTCCTTACTATAATATTATAAAAGCGAAAATGAGTTTGTTCGTTTGTTACGTCTTCACGCCTAAATGGTTAAACCGATTTTGATGAATTTTGGTACAGAGATAGTTGGGACCCAGGAGACGGACATAGGCTTTTTTTAAAATTGTGATTTGTGGGAGAAAGAGGGAAAAAGGGGAAAACTTAGCTTTGCTATTACAAATCA
Organism: Ochropleura plecta; assembly: GCA_905475445.1. Classification (NCBI taxonomy): domain Eukaryota; kingdom Metazoa; phylum Arthropoda; class Insecta; order Lepidoptera; family Noctuidae; genus Ochropleura; species Ochropleura plecta. The sequence goes on from FR997751.1 coordinate 265,850, forward strand.
ATAAGGCGCAAGGGCAAAAACTGCAGGTAGCAGGTACCTGCAAATTAGGAAAGGGGAACTGTGTTACCCCGAATTTAACGCGAGCGAAGCCGCGGGCAAAAGCTAGTACTCGATAAAAATAATAAAAACTAAAAAATCTTGAAATATAATTATAAATTTTGGAATTCGGTTTTTACACTGGTTTTTAAAAGTTTTTTACACTGCTTCTTGCCGATACTGAATACAATAATATAACAATAGTAGTTGTCCGCGCCGGCTGGCCCGTACACGCGGTACACACAACACTGGAGGTCGTGAGGCGCAGGCGCACAATGCACCGTCACTGTTCACTCATACACTCGCTATAACCTGTTCACGTTACTGTACATTGTTCACTCAACTGCTTTCTATTTGCGAAATGAAGCTCTGTATCCTGGAGTCCACACTTGATAACCTTGTCTAAAGTCTTACTAAAGTGTTATATTTTTTAATAAAACCTTGTTAATTAAATAAGGCTGTAGCTGGAGGATTGAAAAAAATACATAATTTATCCAACTTAATTTAATAATTGAAATGATTAAATTAATTATTTGTGGTCGGCGCTACACGTTTTCTTCTTTCATTCTCCCCTATCAGACGTCACGGCATCGTTTACTCCTTTCTCCTTCATATCATTCCTTATAAAATAAAAAAAAAAAACAAAAAAAAAAACAAAATCAAATCATTTATTTCAATTAGACCATTACAGGCACTTTTGAATGTCAAGAATCAAAATGAAGCTACAGTCCCGGTCACAAGGCATAATAACTTGTGAAAGTACTGTAGTTGCCCATTCCAAAGCGTTGATCTCTATGGAGAAGAATGGGCAAGAAACTCCATGGACACTCACTACAAATCCATCCATCTTTTGTTTTCAATTCAAACCATAAACTCAAGTCAGTGATCCCTTGAATCTGTGAAAAAAACAATCCAATAAGTCTTCGCAGTCTTAAGATACGTTTATGTCGCAAGTTTGTACGGAACCCTTGATGTGAAATGCGAGTCTGACTCGCATTTGGTCGGGTCTTAGGATTCCGTAACTCAAAAGAAAAAATCGGAACCCTTATATGATCACTTTGTAGTCCATCTGTCTGTCTGTCAAGACCTTTAGTGCGCGAGTCCAACTCGCACTTGACCGGAGCGGAGGAAGTGTCAGACTTGTACTGTCTAAAACCCACCCATGTTCCTTCTTCTGCTCTTTATCTTGCGGGGCCGCGGTATCTCTTTCGAACAACCCGCAACCCCGGCAGGGCTCTACTACAGTCATACACTTTTAGCTGCGACTCTTCATACATCTGCTCATACACGTAGCTAGCGAGAGTTACGTGACAACGTATCAAATAAAATCCTAAACTAGAACGCAATTCCAATACTCTTTTGTGTGTCACTGGTGGTGCGCAATAAAGCTCTGCTAGTGACGTCACAGCCTCCCTCCCCGCGCGCCCTCCTGCATCCACACCCCCCCCCCTTCTCCCCCAGTGCTGACTACCCGATGGCCTGGCGACAAAGGGTAGACAGCGACTAAGCGCTTGTATTACCTAAATCCGGAGCTTAGCGTTTAGACGTTCCGTAATTGGGAAAGTCACCTTTAAATAGTAGCGATTTTGTTCCAGGGTTCGTTTGTACAAGAGTTGTGTTTCTGTAGTAGGACGCTTTCAAGTGATCTACATTTATTAGCTTTTGTTTGTGTGTAAAAACATTTTCGAAGTTAATAATGACACAATTGGGCTGGAATTTTGCATTAATATTTAGTTTGGCTGACATTACAATTAGCGAAATCGGTTCCAGTTTGAAATTTGCGCTCAGCAACAAATTCAGAGATTCATTGTTATATTATAGAGAAGATAATTAACCTTTTGAACGCCAGAGCATAAACGTACGTGCGTACCCCCTTTTTTTTTCGGGTGGTAAATCATCAAATGACTTCCCCCGCTCTGCGCGGAGCGGGGGGGCATGTCAGACTTGTACTGACTAAAACCCACCCATGTTCCTTCTATTGCCCTTTACGTTCCGAGGCCGCGGTATCTCTTTCGAACAACCCGCAACCCCGGCAGGCGGAGGCTCTGGCAAGCCCCTCTCTGCTTTGCTTTGCGTGCCCCCTCACGCCAAGCCGCTCATTTTACCTCATTTTTTACACACATATTTGTGTCGTTGGCGTCTGAGGCACGTGCTTGCTTGTCACATATATGTGACAATAGCGTACAGAACGTTAAACATCGACACTCTAAGAACAAGATCATTAATCGACTTAGTAGAGAAAGAACATTGTAATTCTGCTTATCCTAGAAACCGAAGAATCCTACAGTTCCAGACAGTTCTCCGCTAATAGAACAAACCTCCTGAGACGAGCTCCGCAATCAAGCGAGCCATCGCTTCAGCAATTACTGCTGGAAGTCTCCAAGCGGCTGGTATTTAGTAATTGGCTTACGGTTGGGATTCCTCAGTGGCTGGAGAGGACCCAATATTCCACTAACCAATAGTAATAATAAAATAGTTTATTTATCCAAATAATAGACACAGACAACAGTTCGAAATAAACCAAAATACAATACAGTATAGGCAGATTATCATGTTTTTGAGCAGAAATTTTAATGGTACACAAATTAGTCTTTGTATAATAAAATTATGAACCCTGCCTCTTAAACTAGGCTAACTTAATAATGACTGTAAAAAACCTCTTAACGAACCTCGATTACACTAGTTCTCCCTGACATTGTGATCATTTTTAACCGACTTCAAAAAACGAGGAGGTTCTATGTTCGACGAGAGATGTCAGCAAAGCAGAGGGGTCTGCTAGGGACCGCCTGCCGGGGTTACGGGTTGTTCGAAAGAGATACCGCGGCCCCGGAACGTAAAGGGCAATAGAAGGAACATGGGTGGGTTTTAGTCAGTACAAGTCTGACGCTCACCCCCGCTCCACCCAGAATGGGGGAAGATATTCGATGATTTCCCATACGCAAAAATAAAATACGTGTGGCACTCGGGGACTGCCGCGGTAAAGCTATTGCATAGCATTTTTTATCAACTTATGCAATAAATAAAAACAATCTAAATAAAATATTTAAAAAGTACTTCCAATGAAAAGAAGTCGCAAAAAGAAACATTTTTTTATCAACTTAGACAATAAATAAAAAAATAAAAAACTAAATATAATATTTAAAAAGTACTTCCAATGAAAAGAAGTCGCAAAAAGTAAAACAAGACCTTGGGTTTGATCCAGCGTTAAGTCGATTGACTATCCGATTCTACCAAACACGCTATTAGAACATTAGAATCGGGATTGAAATAACTGACCGTATTGTGTTAACGACGTTAGACAATGCACGGCCTTCAAGCCACACCTCCGTGTCCGTCGGAGTGGGGAGCGTCAGGTTTTTTTTCGTTACGGAATTTCTGGATTCGGTCCCCGCGCTCAAAGCCCGCGCGCGATATAAGCTATGCAATAGCTTAAAAGGGGCAGGAGATTGGTGTTCGTAACCGCTACACGAAAACCATACAAGCATACATACAAATGTCTGCACTATAGTTTCCATTTTATTATCCTCTAACTTTATCTCTCTATCTACGAACGCAATGGACACTCTATTCAAACACTTTCCCCCTGTTTGCGAACGAGGCGATAAAACTTGTGACGTCACCATCCCCTACACTTTACGACGAGGAGACAGACAGTCAGACAGGTACTCCTTGACCAGCAAACTTGAGACATTGGGGTGGCGCTGCTTGCTAAGAAAAATGACAAAGGACCAGGGCGAGACTGGACCCACATTATTTATAAATTAACGAAGTATCATTCACTTGCGAGTTAATGTTTATTATAACTAAGAGTTTATAAGAAGATTATCAAAAAAATATTGATTGACTAGATTATGGGAATTAAAAGTTAGAAAAGATTTTTATTTTCTTATAAATAAGTCATCATGCAGTTATTGAACGCACCGTATTTCGAATTACATTCCAACCTACTCTTTATATGATTTACGTTCTCACACTAGTAGATATTTACGGTTGTAATTTTTTTTAATAAATGAAACTTGCAAAATATAAAAAAATATATTACAAATGTTAATATTAAACAAGCATTCACATTTTTTTATTACAAAAAATGCACAATGTTAAAATAATTACGATAATCTATGATAACGTAAAATGAAACGTCATGCTGTCAATATGAGCTGACTGTTAGTGTCAAAACTACTTCGTATTATTTCATTGTTTGTTTTCAACGGCTAATGTGGAATGTCTAATATTTTCTGTGTGATTTTATGGATTATTGACGACTTGGCTTTTCGTTTGAATATTATGAAACATACTATGCTCAAAATCTTACCTTCACATTCAAATAGAATTCCCTGAATTGACAATAAATGACCTAGAACTAAGTAAGTAAGTACCTATATTTGGCTAAAAAGATACAGAACCACGATGATGCTGTTGGTAAATCATTATTATCTGATGGAACACCTTTTTGAAACAACATATTACATAAAAAAAGATAATATTGTACTGTTAAATACGCAATCTTGGATTCGTTTTAGGTTATAATCTTCTACCTTGAATTTCTTTTTTCTCCCTTCCTCTACGACTTACTGCCCATTTGCTTTTCTTCTAGATTTATATAGTTCTACAACTAGGTACAAGTTTCTATACGGTACGGTACTCCTAAGAGTGGGTCCCATTGTACATGTGTCCCCGCCATCCTCCTTTAATGCATTTCAAACGTTGCTGCAAATTCTACCGCGTCTCAAGATATGATGGTCAAGTAATACAAAGTATTATCTGACTGGCGTCGGAAATAATTGACAATCGGAACTCCCTGTTGTGAAGGGGAACTTTCAATTAAGATCCAATAATGGAATGTAGGCCTTTCTAGACGGCTAGCAGTGATCTGGGTCTAGTTTGTGATCTATACAAATAAATAAAATTATAGTGATTGTAATTTCGGGCGTCACAGAAAAATTAAACAAGCTTTTTGTTTTTTGTAGAAATTGTAGCTGCAAGCAAGCAAGTTTTTGATGTTTTTTTATTTTTTGATGATGATGAGACAAGTTTTAGATTCAGATCTTGATGAAATTTGGCACAGAGGTTTTTAAGCTATTGCATACATAGCTTCTATCCGCCTTGAACGTGGAGACCGAATCCAGAAATTTCGTAACGAAAAAGCCTGACAAGAAATTTCATTACGAATACGGTCAGTTATTTCAATCACGATTCCAATGTGCTATTAGCGTGTTTGGTAGAGAATCGGATAGTCAAACGACATTACGCTGGATCAAACCCAAGGTATTGTTTTTTCTTTTTGCGACTTCTTTTCATTGGAAGTACTTTTTAAACATTATATTTAGATTTTCTACTTATTTATTGCATAAGTTGATAAAAAATGCAATGCAATAGCTTTACCGCGGCAGTCCCCGAGTGCCACACGTATTTTTTTTATAGTCACGCGGGCGGAGCCGCGGGGCGCAGCTAGTAGCTCATAAACACGAAGGTATTACAGACACACTCACGCCCCAAATTCTCCCCTTATCTCCATTAAATGAGTGAGCAATAAAACCAGTGCCTCCCTCGTCTGCTGGCCCTCTAGTAACGACGTGGCGACACTGTGTCGGGCAGGTACGCGGCGGATGGGGCAAGATCACTCGCTTTACTACACCATTGACCCTGAATCTTCAGCGGTTTGTCTCCGGGTATACACAGATGCTGTAGATCAAAAGAACCGATCGTTTGGTTGCTTTTTCGTGTGATGTGGTTAGTTATGTGTTGACTTATCGAGTTTAGTTGATTTGGTCGTTATTTTTGGAAATCAAAAGTATATTTATTCGCAAAATTCAATATTTCTTACGTGCTTAGGGTTCCGTAACTCAAACGGAATAAATGGAACCCTTATTGGATCACTGTTGTACGTCTGTCTGTCCGTCAGGAGAATTTATCTCGGGAACGCCTGAAGGTCGATATTAAAACGGTATCGAGTCGAAATTAAAACCATAAACTCAAGTCTGTGGTCCCGTTGTGCTATGATACCATCAACTCTCTAAATCTACGCAGTTATTTTTTGACGTGATAACGTCTTTAAAATCGTTTTAGTCGGGTGACATGTTCAGAAACTTGTGTCACACCAAAACCTCACAAGCGACATTTCATAAAGATGGTAGCGCCATCTGTTACTTGGCTCGAAAAAAAAACTTTAAATTAGTACTTAATTTCATTTTAGATGTCACTACTGGTGATAACTTATATCACCAATAAGACGTTATCACGTAAACATCTCGATCGTAAACCTACTTTACAAACAACCAATTTTTTTTTTATATAAGGCCTCCCTTCCTTCCTCCCATTTTTTTCTGTCTTTTGCTATTGTGCCAGTCCCTTTCGTGGAAGTCTAGCTCGTCACGCCATCTCCTCCTGGGCCTACCGCGTCGCCGGGTCCTGTTGTTCGGAACCCAATCGGTTGTTACTTTGGCCCAACTTTGTTGCGACATGCGGCAGATGTGGCCAGCCCAGTTCCAGTTTAATTTTGCGGCTGTGTTGCCAACGTCTGCTATTTGGGTCTTGGAACGAAAGGGACTGGGTCACAATAGCAAAAGACAGAAAAAAATGGGAGGAAGGAAGGGAGGCATTTGCCCTGCAGTGGAACACAACTGGCTCATAATAATAATAAAAATAAATAATAAAACTTATCATGTCCATCTGCTCGATCACTGATCACATAATGGTTAATTTTGACAAGTTTGGTAATCTACTACATACTAAACTTGTCAAAATCAACCATTATGCGATCAGTGATCGACCATTCTGACACTATTGTAATAGCAGACTTAGGCCCCAGATGGGCTTCCCGTATTAACCAGTAGCATACAAACCGTGCAGCTAAGGGCTCTAGAAGCCAAGAACTGCGGATGTGGTTGTCATTTAGCAGTAGCATAACAAACAGTCGATCGATGTATCACGGTGACGGCTCAAAGCTATTTATATCAGCCGGCACGCCCCCGCTACATACAACACAGCTCTAAGCATTTCAAGTGCTCCAAATATTTTCTTAACTTACAATGTTATGCTTGTAATTCCTGAGAGGTTAAGCAGAGGTGTGTTTTTTTTTTTTTTTTTATTATTGATAGGCTCGCGTTTGACCACTATCTCACCTGATGGTAAGTGATGATGTGGTCGACGATGAAGCACGCTTACCTAGAAATAACCTATTCACTCTTGACTTGAAGACCCCCAGGTTATAGCTATCGGGAAATACAGACTCCGGCAGGGAATTCCACTCCTTAGCAGTTTAATAGCACACCCACGTTTCGCCGGCTATGTTAAGTCCCGTGTAATAGGGGGTCAGCTTATTGCCATCAACCGAGCATTACTTCAGAAACAGCGGTTGCAACTGTGAAATGTTGTTGACTATGACGTCATTTCTTCTTTCTTCTTCAACTTCCTCCATTCCTCTCTGTGTTGCGCTCTTTGTGTCCAGTTCGAACCAGCTACTTTCCTCACATCATCTTTCTACCGGATTTGTGGTCGTCCTGGAGGGAGCTTTTCACCCCACGGCTTCCATTCCAGGATGCGTTTGCACCAGGACATTTCCATTTGAGGTGTGCTACTCGTTTCGTTACGTCTGCGACTTTGCTTTGCTTTCGAAGCCATTTATTCGTTTTGCGGTTTTGCTACCCTTTTTAAAGGGTGTAAAAGTACCCTAAACGTTACCGAAACGCGCGTGTTGTCTCCGTCATTATGGGAACCTTATGGAAATACTAGCTTCCGCCCGCGACTTCGTCGTTGGCTTTTACTTTGGGCTAATGCTAACTTTAACCCGCGTGATGATCGAAAAAATATAATCTTTCTCTCCCCTTTTCTTTTATCTTTCTCCCCGTTATCTCATTAAAAAATAGCCTATGTCCGTCTCCAGGGTGCCAACTATGTACCAAAATTCATGATAATCGGTTTGGAGAGAAAGATTTTTTTTTTTCGATCATCGCGGGTAAACTTAGCGTTAGCCCTAAGTAACTAATCAACGCGGACGAAGTCGCGGCGGAAGCTAGTTACCTATAACATGAGTACTAAGATGGTTATCAGCGGTAAGTATCGTAGGAAAGCGAACTTGTTATCGTAGTAAATGTGCGCAGTACTTGGTCGGCTGTTATCAGCGTCAATGTAAGTCAATATTGAATGTTACGCTCTTAATCTGGACTGGGGCCGGCGCGGAATATCTTGTTTGTAATCATTAATACTATACATTGCAGAAACGTTTGTACTAAAAACGCGAAAAACACTGACTAAGTACTCATCACCAAATTTCAGATACTACAAGTCCTAGGAGTATGAAATTTTGCCCCCATGCAAAATTTGAGTCAAAAAAAAAGTTTGAGCACGGCGTAGCGTTGCCAGGCGATAAACTCTAACTTATAAGCATTTATTTCAATTAGACCATTACAGGCATTTTTGAATGTCATGAAAACAAAATAATAAAGCTACAGTCCCTGTCACAAGGCATAATAACTTGTGAAAGTACTGTAGTTGCCCATTCTATGGCGTTGATCTCTATGGAGAAGATTAGGCAAGAAACTCCATGGACACAATAAATCCTTACTATAATATTATAAAAGCGAAAGTGCGTTTGTTTGTTACGTCTTCACGCCTAAATGGCTGAACCAATTTTGGTGAATTTTTGTACAGAGATAGTTGGGACCCTAGAGACGGAAATAGGCTATTTTTCTTTTAAAAAAGATTGAGATATGAGGGAGAAAGACGGAAGAAAAGGGAAAACTTAGCATTGCTATTACATTAAATAAGGCGCAAGGGCAAATACTAAAGGTAGCAGGTACCTGTAAATCAGGAAAGGGGAACTGTGTTACCCCGAATTTAACGCGATCGAAGCCGCGGGCAAAAGCTAGTTATAATATATTAATAACAAGATCGTATTTACATCATCCATGTTGAGAGTATACAAATATGTGAGAACTATGTAGTTAAACGTGAACATTAAGAGCGTCCAGAGTAAATAAATACTAACCAACTGAATATTAAATGCTGAAATCACCACTCCGACTTTCAGAGGGGCTTGCCAGGGCCTCCGCCTGCCGGGGTTGCGGGTAGTTCGAAAGAGATACCGCGGCCCCGGAACGTAAAGGGCAATAGAAGGAACATGGGTGGGTTTTAGTCAGTACAAGTCTGTCACTCCACCTAGAGCGGGGGAAGTTATTTGAGAATCCGCAATAAAAAAGCTTTCATGACATGGTGATTTCACTATCTACAATTTCTCCGCGTTATATTTCGTCGCACCCGTTTCCCCGAGATGTGGCAACACTGGGCTGACCCAATTAAGCCGACATCTGTCTAAACAGATTACAACACATTAGTCCAACGTCTAACGTATAATCAAGTTACAGTCTCTCCTGCCGTTCATTACGCAGTTTTTAATAAAGATCGGCGTTAGCGAGACCTTCGTTCGTCAAGTAAGATGGCGTGTCCTGACGTCACTGTAAGGTCTGGTTCACATTAGGTCGAACGGATAGATAAAAAAAACAAACGTACTCTATAGTAATCATATTCAATTAAAATCACACATTAAGTAAATACCTACAATAGAATTAATTAAACACAAATTGCAATAATTTAGATCACAAAAACATTCATTAAACTTGAACTGGTATGACATTCGATAAATATATAAAGACAAAATTAAAAACAATGAAATGAATGTGAATGATAATAATTAATAAATAACTGTCAAAATCTTATCATTTAACATGGCTGTCGCAACCGTGTCGAATGTACGGACAGTCACGTCGATCGGCGATCATCGCCAGGACAGCATTGGAGCTGGCGCGCATCCTGCGCTTGCGCATGGTGGCGTGGAAACAGTTTTACCAAAACTAAAACAGTGTCAGATGCATATTGGCATTATTGTGGCACCATACTGAGATATTGACCTTATTGGCCTCGTACATGGCTAATTTATTTCATGTATGGAGACATTTTTTTAATACATATTTTATATTTTATTTTATTTATTATTGTTCTGAACTGTCCCACTGTTGGCACGAGCATTGATTACCCCGCTTGATCAAGCCGGTTTGGCGATACCATATTTAATTATAATAAGTTCCTGTTTCCTCACTATACATATATTCCTTCAACGACGTCGATGTCGTTGGTGGACACCAAGATTATCTAAGAAATGTACATATAAACTGAAAAGTCACATAGCCCGGATTTGAATCCACAATCTAGTGCATAAGAAGCGAGGTCTTTACCTCTGGGCCATCATACCGATATGAATATATATAATTTATGTAAATATATCTCTGACAGGGCTTACAGACTTGACAGTTATTCATGTTACGGAATATTCAGTCTTATTTATATCCGATTCGGGACATAAATTAGGATTGCCTATTTAGATGACGTGCTCATTGGTAGATTAGTTTAATTTGGGATCAAATGGAGTGGCTTATTCAAGAGCAGTACCTGAATTATCTAATAGTACTTGTACTAAATACGCTCTTTATCTCCTACCTGACTAATATCATTTCTTTTGGTATTGTTCGTCGTGTCGTTGAGCTCCTTGTGTTATGAGTCGAGCTACACGATAACTGACAAATGCTTGCACTGACTGGACAGGTCCACTCAATCTGTGTGGTGCTTTCTTAAAGAAGACCATTTTAGACACTAATCTGCATAGTCCTCATGTAAGTTGACCAAGATAGTGTCCTTAAAGAGAATGAACTCTTGAATTTGTCTTAGAGTAGTCTAGTAAAAACTTCGGGTTCATGTAATTTTTAAACAAAACGACTTGCAAGTGTTCCAGCCACGACGTTATCTCTGTCTTTTGGACAAGATTGAGTCGGACTTGCGCACCGAAGGTTCCGTATATACTTACTACATAAACGGCTACTTATATCTTTTGTCTGCGCAGACTTAGAGGGTTGATTTTTTTCACTGCTCCAAAAGACCACAGATTAGAATAAGTTAGGTTCTAATTTCAACTCGAAAACTAAACGCCATCTTTTCTTTGACCTTTTTAAACCTTTGGATCCATCAATATTCCAATATGCCATTTACATTTACGATAAAAATGTATCGTAAATGGTACACACATGGTACAGTTTTTGTAAGTGTAAAATTTAATGTTGCCCTTAAAAAGTATTTTTAGCTGTCCATGAACTAACGAGCCGTATACACGAGTTTATTTTCATAAAGTTCAGAGTTCACATCCCATTTAAGAAATTCTTTCAAAAAATAACTTTAAGAAGTCAACAAAAGGCAGATATGATGAGTTGAAACTCAAGGAGGGAACTCTCTCGAAGGGATACATCATCATTTGCCTGCGTTCCCAACTATATTGGGGTTACCTGCCAGTCTAACCGGATGCAACTGAATATTAGTATTATCAGGGAGCGAATGCTTATCTGACCTCCACAACCTAGAAAGTACTGGGTAATACGATACTCCTTGGTAAGAGTTGTTGACTTTCGGGCCACTGACAACCAATCAGAAGGTCTCTGCCCTAATTCTTGCCACCGGCGTGCGTGTTTGGTCACATATATTAACGAGGTGATGGGAGTATTTAAAGATGACAAATATTTTGAAGTAGTACAATATTTTTTCATAGCTCCAAAGGACCGTAGGCTGAGGTTTATGGTTTTAATTTAACTCGATACCTTTACGCGTTTCCAAGATATATAGTCTTGACAGATAGACAGACAGGCAACAAAGAGATCCAAAAAGGATTCCATAAAAAGAGTGTCCATGGAGATTGTTGCCCTTCTTCTCCACAGACATCTACCGCTTTAAAATGGGCAAATACATAGCTCTTTTCAAGTTAGCAAGCCTTGTGACTAGGACTGTATCTGTCAACTTTGTTTTTAACATTTCATAAGTTCCCAATAATCTATTGTTTCTGCATACTCTCAAGAGAACACGCCGTCAGTTTATGAATGTAAGTCAGTGGAATTATACGGAAGAAGATAAAATAAGATTGATGTCAGCTATCGCGGCCCCGATTTCAAACGAGAGCTTTTATTTGGACACCGTGTTGCAAGCACATCAAACGATGCGACGCAACACAGCGTGGGGGAAATATTTGTGATGATTGACTGGTTTAAACGTTTACATACCAATGCCCCATCCGTGTAGTGCGTGGGTGTAGGTTTTAGTTTTGCCCGACTACGGCATAACAAAATAAAGAGTTTTGATACTAGCAGTGTATGTTATACTTTAGCGCCTAAACTAAAGAGCTGATTTTGATGAATGATCTGTTAATCGATTCTTACATAAAATTATCTTTTTTCCCCTTTTCTCGCTTTTTTAGCCCATGTCCGTCTCCAGTGTCCCAAATATCTCTGTATCAAAATTCATCAAAATCGGATTGGCCATTTAGGCGTGAAGACGTAACAAACAAACAAACTTACTTTCGCTTTTATAATATTAGTAAGAATTATTACCCAGTACTAAGCCGACCTGATATAGTTGGGAAATAGCAGGCAAATCATGATTTACAGCTGGTTACAACAGCTCCAAGATAAATAACATTGATGTCAGTCATCGTGCATCTAAAATGTAACAAACTCTTTTATTAACAACAGCGTGGACCGTGGTGCAACGCGCACATCAAACGAACCGCGCTGGCGGCCATCTTGTTTTATTTTATATTGCACAATGGCGGGTAGTTCCGTGTGTCAGTCGGGATCAGCCGATGATTTACGAGTGTAGGATTAAAGGGTTTTATTTTTAATAGTTATTCGGCAATGTCATAAATTGCAGCTTTCGTTCGGTGGTAATAACATTATTTTATAGTGAATATTAATTTGAGTGACACTCAAAGAGCTGTTGACGGATCCGGCTATTAATTAAATATATTTTACGTCATCATATATGGCTTCTATTTCAAGTTATAGGTATGTGGTAGGGTAGCACGTCTTCTCCTGTCACATATCCTTACTAATATTATAAAAGCGAAAGTGAGTTTGTTTGTTTATTACCTCTTCACGCTTTAATGGCTAAACCGATTTTGATGAATTTTGGTACAGAGATAGTTGGGAACCAGGAGACGGACATAGGCTATTTTTTTTTAAAGTGGGATATGAGGGAGAAAGAGGGAAGAAAAGGTAGAACTTAGCGTTGCTATTACAAATCAATAAGGCGCGAGGCAAACTGTGTTACCCCGAATTTAACGCCAGAGAAGCTGCGGGCAAAAGCTAGTCTCTTTATAATCATAAAAAACCGGTCAAGTGCGAGTCGGACTCTCGCACACCGAGGGTTCTACAATCTTACAATATAAACGGCCATATTTTATGACTGCGTAGACGGTTGATTTTTTTATAGTTTACAGCTCCAAGGTACCCGGAGTATATAGTTTTCATTTCAATACCTCCACGGGTTTCGGAGATAAAGGATCTTGACGGACGGACAACAAAATGATCCTATCAGCTACCCTACCATGACGTCTTAAAGCAGAACTTATTCCAGTGAGGGAAAGAGACAGAGCTATACAGGGTGTCTAGCAAGTTCTGCTTTAAGATGTCATAGTAGGCCTACTGGGTTCTGTTTTTTTCCTTTTGAGGCACAAAACACAAAACAAAACTGTATTATAACATCACGAAGTCGACAGCAAACAAGTCAATGCAACAAGAAAAACTCACACAGGGCACTTTTATGTTTGAGTAATACTAAATACAGATCATAATGGCGAAGATTTGTGTGTTTGTTACTCCTTCACGCTCAAACGTTTAGACCGATTTGGGTGAAATTCTGTATGTAGATAGCTTATACCCTGGACTAAAATATAGGCTTAAAAACCGGTCTAAGCAGGTGAAGCCGCCGAGCTCAGCTCGTCAATAAACGATACTATCAGTTGGTATTAAAAATATTAATTAACAGGCAAGAGTTTGGGCTCATCTCTTAAACTAAGTTCTCAACTAAAACCTACATGGTACCTCAAAAGACTCGATGGTTTGAGAATAGTCAATATTCCTCAAATAGTCGAGGTTAGGCCTCCACGGAGTGCGTCATACGGTAGAGAATAAAAACTGATAGCACCGCAGTACGGTCGTCGACAATACCTGCCACCCCCCAGCCCCCTCGCACCCCCAGCCACCCCCCGGGCGCGTCGTTAATATTCTACTACAAGGAGGACAGCTCAGACTGTATTTGTATCATTTTAGTCTCATGTGCCTCTAAGACCTAAATGTAACGGAGAGCAATGTGTAGTTGTGTAGCTCACCGACCGTCCGTCTATTGTCGACGGCGCGTTAGTGTTCCACGCACGCCTCAAAGAGATGTCAGCAAAGCAGAGGAACGCCAGGGACACTGCCTGGCGGGGTTGCGGGTTGTTCAAAAGAGATACCGCGGCCCCGGAACGTAAAGGGCAATAGAAGGAGCATGGTTGGGTTTTAGTCAGTACAAGTCTGACACTCCCCCCCGCTCCGCCCAGAGCTGGGGAAGTTATTTGATGATTTCCCACCAACAAAAACAAAGACCTATATGTATATGTCTGGCGGATCTTTGAAGCTTTATTAACTGGATTTACCTATGTCATGCCCGATAAGTGTCCCATGGGATCTGATTGATAGGATGAAAAGTATCCTATGTGCTAGTCCAGGTAATTAACTATCTGCCAGACATAAGTACATGAAATCAAAATCAAAAGTCATTTATTCTAAGTAGGCTGATAATCAGCACTTTTTGAACGTCATATTACAAGAGACAGTCCCACAAAACGCCCTGCCCTTCGCCACTTCCTAGTGTTTTAACTGGGAAGAAGAATTCATTCCATATTTACTTCGTATTTATATTGTAAGAGGTTTTATACCTTAAGGCTGAACCTGCGTTAAACGGGCACCCGCGACAGACACCCGCCGCGTGTCTGCAAGCGTGGGCTCTGTAGGTATGTGAAGGACCCTGACACAGGTGCCTAAACAGTTCATTCGCTTGGCCTCATATAACAGAGCGACACTGGAGTTTCACAAGTAGTCTTTCTCTGTCGAAAGACATTTTCACAAGCTTTTCATCAAGCGTTATTGACTGAACAAGCCCGCGCGTGTTACCGCTGGCGGGCCCCGCGCGTGTTACCGCTGGCGGGCCCCGCGTATGAAACCACTGACTTGTTCCATGACGGCACGGTTGGCGCAGTGGCTGAGCGATTGAATGCTGCGTTGCGTGTCACGGCTTCGATCCCCGCACGAAACAAATATTTGTATGACCTACAGATAGTTGTTTCAGGTCTGGCTGTTTGTGTATATAAGTTTAAATGTACCCATGATATAGGAGAAATTTCTAGTGTAGGGCAACGTTTATTAAAAAAAAGGGACGAACCGACAAGAAACTCTATGGTTTCATTAAAGCATTAATAAAGTAATTATGATAATGACGATAAAACTAGACAACAGACAGAAAGAACATTCCCACGCCAGTGATAATGAGCGTACAACTTCATTCAAGCAACACCAAGAAAAACATTGATGTGTAAAACCGGATTTCCTTCGTGAAAAGTTTTTAATTTTCCGCTGCGGAGAGTTCCGCCCCGAATAAATATGTATATACTCTATGGGTAGTAATTGTATTCTCTTAACAGTCGGAAATATTTTAAACCAATGACAAAGTAGTATCACGCCTGTATTTCTCTAAGGAGCAAACAGAGGTGTAGTAAACCAACTGTATCTTTCTTCTATAATCCTACTAATATATATAAATGCGAATGATTGTGAGGATGGATGTATGGATGTTTGTTACTCTTTCACGTCAAAACGGCTTAACGGATCTTGATGAAATTTGACACAGAGGTAGATTATAGTTTGGAATAACACACAGGATATTTGTTTTTCGATCAAACGCGTGCGAAGCCGCGGGTGCCAACTAGTGAAAAAAAAGTAGGGTAGGCAGGGTAGGTAGAAGAATATTGCATTGTAAAGCATGCCGGGCACAGCTAGTTTCATGATAAATGTGTATTTAATATCCTACTAGCTACGGGCCGCAGTGAAATACTAATAAATAATAATAATAAATATCTTGGGACAACTCACACACGGCTATCTGATCCCAAGCTAAGCAGAGCTTGTGTTATGGTAACCAGACAACTGATATACATACTTATATAATTTATAAATACATACATATTATAGATAAATCACACCCAGACACAGAACAAACAATCATGCTCATCACACAAAGTTTGTCCTGGGTGGGAATCGAACCCACGACCTCCGGCTCAGCAGTCAGGGCCACTAACCACTAGACCAACAGGCCCGTCAAAATCGTGTGTCGTGTTCCATGCGGGAATCGAACCCGCGCGCTCAGCCACTGCGCCAACAGTGCCGTCATTTTACATAGTTCCCCATAAGCGAAGTTAATAAAAGGGTCTTAAGAACCCATTGATACTTTCCCTAACCTGGCTGTGAAACCTAGGACCACACAGTCAGCTGTCACGTTTGAGACTATATGATCCACGAACACGATCAAGTAATCAAATCGTTTATTTGCATCATACATTATGGTTGTTACAACGATTATTAGGCACACTGTATTAGTGACGTGTGCAAATACATGCAAACTTATTACAAACAATCATATTGGATCATTTATTTTTAAGCCTTCGCGCGACAAACTTTGCACACTGGTGCAAATTTTCATACATTGTTACCCTACATTTTTGTAAACAATCGTGCGACGGGTTAGGGGGCGTCCATAAATTACGTGAGGTGTTTTTTTGAATTTTCTGTCCCTCCCTCCCCCCCTGGTGAGATGTCGTGAGATTTTATTCAACCCCCTCCCCCATCCCCCAATCTCACGTGAGATTTTTCAAAATGTGGGTTTCTTAAGTAAACGCGTTGGATTGTTATAGTAAAAAGAAAAAAAAAATTTGCTTCGTGCTTTTATTTACGATTACTAATCAATATTGCTGAGAGTTTAATTATATGTGTAATAAAAATATTTGTTTCAATCAGAAAAAAAATTGCGTGATATTTGCCGAGACCCCCCCTCTCTCCAACGTAAGATTAGATGAGATTTGACTCGACCCCCTCCCCCCCCTTAAACACCTCACGTAATTTATGGACGCCCCCTTAACTAGCTTTTGTCCGCGGCTTCGCTCGCGTTAAATTCGGTATAACACAGTACCTGCTACCTGCAGTTTTTGCTCTTGCGCCTTATTGATTTGTACCTAATAGCAACGCTAAGTTTTCCCTTTTCTTCCCTCATTCTCCCTCATATGCCACTTTTTCTTAAAAAAAAAAAAATTGCCTACGTCCGTCTACTGGTTCCCAATTATCTCTATACCAATTTGAATGAATTAAGCGTGAAGAGGTAACAAACAAACAAACTCACTTTCGCTTTTATAACGATAGTAAGGATGAAAACAATCGTAATTTAAAAAAAAATAATGGTAAAATACGTATAAGATGTCAAAAGATAAATAAAACAAAAACCGGCCAAGAGCGTGTCGGGCCACGCTCAGTGTAGGGTTCCGTAGTTTCCCGTCCGTCACAATAAGTGTTCCCACTTATGAGTTTAAAGGTGGAGGAGGAAATTATTTTGTACAACTTTTTGTCTTTTTTGTACAAAAACTGTTGTGTCAATCAAGTTCAAAATGATTTTCATAGAAAGTCCTTATAAAGTTCTACTTTTCAGATTTTTTTCATATTTTCTAAACTTATGGTTCAAAAGTTAAAGGGCACATTGTTTTTTACTTTTGGAGCGATTATTTCCGAAATTATAGACATTATCAAAAAATGATTTTAGTAAACCCCTATTCATTTTTAAATACCTTTCCAACAATATATATCACACGTTAGGGTTGAAATTAAAAAAAAAAACACTTCCCACTTTACATATAGGGTGGCTACCCTAATAAAACATTTTTTTCCAATTTTTATTTTACCACTTTGTCGGCGTAATTGATATACATATTGGTACCAAATTTCAGCTTTCTAGTGCTAACGGTCACAGAGATTAAGCGAGGACGGACGGACGGACGGACGGACAGACAGACATGGCGAAACTATAAGGGTTCCTAGTTGACTACGGAACCCTAAAAAACGGGCAAGTGTGAGTCGAACTAGCGCATCGAGGGTTCCGTACAAACTTGTGACATTAAACGGTCATATTATCTTTTAACTGCGTGAACTTCAGAGGGTTGATTTTTTCTCAGTTCCATATACTTGAGTGTACAGATTTAGTTTTGGTAATTTCTACTCGATACCTCCACACGTTCCCGAGATAAACGGTCTTGATAGACAGACAGACATACGGACAACAAAGCGATATTAAAAGGGTTCCGTATTTTTTCCTTTTGATGTACAGAACCCTAAAAAATTACATATTAAATGTAAAAAAATATTTATTGGTTAAATAAATGTAAGATGTCAAAGAATATATAAAAAAATTGGTTGTTTGTAAAGTAGGTTTACGATCGAGATGTTTACGTGATAACGTCTTATTGGTGATATAAGTTATCACCAGTAGTGACATCTAAAATGAAATTAAGTACTAATTTAAAGTTTTTTTTTCGAGCCAAGTAACAGATGGCGCTACCATCTTTATGAAATGTCGCTTGTGAGGTTTTGGTGTGACACAAGTTTCTGAACATGTCACCCGACTAAAACGATTTTAAAGACGTTATCACGTCAAAAAGAATATGACAAATATCAATTGTATGTATTGTTGTTGTTTTGTTATCTTACACAAATTCAAATTCAAATAGGTTCGTTTCACATAGGTAAAAGTATGTTAATATACATGGTGTTAAAAAAAATAAAAAGTGTATCACTATGTGCTGCCCTGCAAGGCGTACGAATATTTTTACATAAAGTAGTGCAGTTTGTAGTTTATACGAGTGTAAACTACCAGTTGAAATCGTAAAAATATTCTGAAATAGAAGAACATTTCAGTTTAATGCATAACGTGGTGTAAGTTACCGGTCGCGTATTGTATTATATTATTAAACTAGCTTTTGCCCGCGGCTTTGCTCGCGTTAAATTCGGGGTAACACAGTTCCCCTTTCCTGATTTACAGGTACCTGCTACCTGTAATTTTTGCCCTTGCGCCTTATTTATTGTAATAGCAAAGCTGTTTTCCCTTCTTTTTTTCTTCCCTCTTTCATCCTCATATCTCAATCTTTTTTTTTTTTAAATCGTCTCCAGGGTCTCAACTATCTCTGTACCAAAATTCATCAAAATCGGTTTAGCCATTAAGGCGCGAAGACGTAACAAACAAACAAACTCACTTTCGCTTGTATAATATTAGTAAGAATGTATCTGTGGCGCCCTCCTTGTGTCTGTGGCGCTTCCGGAAACTTTTCCAATTACAGACGTATTCGTAGTCGGAGGCGGCAGCTGCTTATATTAGAGAAACTTGTTAAACTCGGACCGAGCAGGCGCCGCAACGGGATGTTCAACAGGGAATCTTTTCCTGTTTTGTTAACAAATCATAGGAACGTCACAGAAGTTATAGAAACAAATCAGAAAGATCTAAGTTTGGATGCAACACCGTCCTCCCACAAAAATATATACAAAGTGGTTATGGCAATACGACAATAAATGAAAACATTGACAATACTAGTTCATAAGAAAAATTCTAAACTATCAAAAAACTCTAACACCAAAAATAAAAATTTCGAACAAACTAAATGGCATAAAAGTGGAAGCAAAATAGAACAGCCTTTATAAATATGTCACTTACCTGTGACCGTGCAGCAGGAGTAAAGAACAAATCACGAGTGACGGCTATGACGCGATGCGCTACGGGCCAATCACTGCACTTTCCCCGCCCCCGCGCCTCACTTCATACCACCAAAGGGACCCAATAACTCAGCGCTCAAGAATCGTGCGCCGGTCGTTAACCTGTCAGTACTTACCTATTATTACATACATCGTGTAGCAAATTTTAAAAATGTTAAATAATTTCCTGTGACTAAACTACTGGATATATTCAAATGATTTTTTATTGGTAGACTGAGAACGTCTGCAGGTATGCGTAGTTTAATTTATTGTCGTATTATCTTAACCACTTTGTATATGCAGGAAAACGAATTTCTGAATTCGTTTAGCCAAAAAGATTGATAAGAGACAGTCACCTATAAGGTTTTGGACGATTTTTGTACCCAACCCTTTTGATACCCTACCTACCCTGCCTGCCTACATACCTACCTATATATTTTCAAACCGTTTATACCTTCCTTGAACTTCCAAAAATATTTCATGATCAAAATTAGCCAAATCGGTCCAGCCATTCTCGAGTTTTAGCGAGACGGACGAACAACCACTCATTTTTACATAGATAGATACTGAATTCTAAACATAAATTGCTTGTATTTGTTTGTTCTCATCAAAAACGTGCTCCCGGAAACAACAGAAGAGAAAAGAATAAGCGTCGATCCTTCCTGAACATCTATTTAACATTTTCTATTCTATTTCGTTTGCCACACAGTTTAAAATCGCGTTTACACAAGCGTTCACTAAAGACGTCACACTTTCCTGATCGATTCACGAACGGTGCCTGTGGGTGTTTAACTTGCCGTAGTATTTTGAACCTTAGTTCTGTAATTTTACGGTCCAAATTTACATGTGTTCGTGTTGAAGTATTCCGGAACTTGACCGTGAATTCTGAATGAGGGTAACTCATGTAAATAATGCAGAAGGTTCATGCAAAGTTGTCCCAAGACTGGGACGAACGAAAATCCTTACTAATATTATAAAAGCGAAAGTGAGTTTGTTTGTTTGTTTGTTACCTCTTCACGCCTAAATGGCTAAACCGATTTTGATAAATTTTGGTACAGAGATCGTTGGGACCCTGGAGACGGACATAGGCATTTTTTTTTTTTTAAAATGAAGGAGAAAGAGGGAAAACTTAGCATTGCTATTACAATAAATAAGGCGCTAGGGCAAAAACTACAGGTGGCAGGTACCTGCAAATCAGGAAAGGGGAACTGTCTTATCCCAAATTTAACGCGGGCGAAAGCTAGTAATTCATATTTCATTTGCCGTAGTGGTCCAGTGGTTAAGGCTTCGCCTCTCTAGCATGAGGATATGAGTTCAAATAGGGTCCCGTACCTAAAAAGGAAAAAAATCGAATCCTTATTGGATTACTTTGTTGCCCGTCTATCAGTCTGTCAAGACCCTGACGAGGAGAGCCTGCTGGACAAATAGTAGTGGGACAGTTATATGCTGGTATTATTATTATTTCATTGTCTTAAGACTGTTTACACTCTGCAATTAAACTCCAATCAATTAATTGGCGACGCAATTAGCATGCAGTCTTATCGCAAATGACAGCAGACGCGTCGTCATGTGTCATTTACTTCCTAGTTCGCTGCCTTTTATATAGGCGGAGTTCCGGGTGCCCTGGTCAGTCTCGACAGTTCCCCGGCTTATCTGTCAAGCGCGGTTGGGTCACCGGCGCCGGCCATCCGGCAACCGGGGCTTAAAAGCATGCCCCATAATCGGTTAGCTATGAATTAGACGCGCAAACGTTTGGGAAATGCGAGTTGAACCCGTCATGCGCAATGAAGGGTTATATATTATCCTTACTAATATGTTTAAAGCGAAAGTGAGTTTGTTTGTTACGTCTTCACGGCGAAACTGATTTTGATGAATTTACATCATCAAATTACATGTACACATATAGTTGGGACTATGTAGACGACATAGGCTAATTAAAAAAAAAACGAGATAAGGAGGAGAAAGAGAGAAGAATAGGTGAGAGAAAGATTTTTTTTTTTCGATATCAAGCACGCGAAGCCACGGGCGATAGCTAGTGTCTCTCATATTTTTTTATTGTCACTGGAATCAAAAGTGCATGCAAAATTTCCGCTCATTTGAGTACCTACCAAAAAGTGGTCGAAAAATGGTTTGCAAATTTTGAAGCTGAGTATTTATATTATACTCATACGTACGAACAGTGCAAATGAAGAGCATGCCACGACCCCGTGACGTCGTGACCCACCGTCCTTTCACGAAGAAAAGTAACGCACGTACGTGTCGTATTGCCCGAGAATGAGGTAGCAGCACCGGATGTCCGCTGAACATGGACTTGTCGTCCTACCTCATCAGAGGTACCTCCAGCTCTGCTCTGAGAATGTATCGGGTGGAGCTATCGATTGAGCGGTGACCTATATCCGTCAGCTATCTACGTGTGATCGTAATTACCGGTGCGCTTCGCTGGAGATGTCGGATGCTGATGTGTGGGATAAGGACGTCCGCTAATAAGTGCAGATTGAAGATTATCGAACGAAGAAATAGTTTACTGCATTTAAAATCTAGATTTTGCCCCGGCTTCGCCCACGTGAATGTCGTAAAGTTCTCCAAGTGATCGTACAACCTAACCGGTGTGAAAAGTATTCTTTGTTCTGGGCAAGATTGAGACCTATGTGCCAAATTTTCAGTTTAGCCATCTGTAAATCTATCTAACTCTGACTGTCGTATTATTATATTATTAAGTAGTTATCATCATTTGCCTGCTCTTGGCTTCCAGTCTAACCAGATGCAGCTGATTACCAGTATTTTACATGCAGCGACTGCCTATCTGACCTCCATAGTCAAGTTAATAACTAGGTACAACGATACTTGACTTTCGAGTCACTGACTACCTGTAACGACTGTCAAAGGACTACGAATGACAGACGAGATCGACAGCTTAGCGTACGTGCTTTCTAAGGCACGCAGGAAACTTTTTAAACATTGACCCACTCTAGGATTTCTCCTGTATTGTGGGTGTGACAATTAGTCACATACACAAACAGCCAGACCCGAAACAACAGGTCTTACAAATATTTGTTCCGTGCGGAGATCGAACCCACGACACGCATGCAGCAGTCGATCGCTCAGCCACTGCGCTAACCGTGCCGTCACTCTGTATGTAACAGTGGTCACCCATGCACAGATCAACCTAGTCAAGCGCGGCAACACTTTCGCTGCCCAGTCCAAGTTATACATGTTTACTCTTTTGCACCCGGATCCGAGTTCACTTAATCTAAAGACAGACCCGAGCGGCGGCTTTTAGCCACGAATTATTTCACGTAGATAAGCTAAAACAAGCATCCCTGTCTACCAAACGTGATTGAATGAAGACGCAATTGTTTTGCATTTAGAAACGAGACGTCTTCGTTTAAGCATTTACCGGTGCCTACAATACTACCATTAAACCTTTCGTCTCGGCCGTGTTGTCTGCCTGGTCGATAGCATTGTATTGAGGACAAGACACACTTTACTACCGCATGTATCGAGTACCGTAAGTTACGGCCTCCGTCGCGGGACCATCAAACTTTATGCTGCTTTTTGTTAAAAGGTCAGCATTGATGGAACATTAATGTATCCCGTATAAAACTAGAAGAGGTATTCCATTTGGATCAACTTTATGTTGATGTTGCGAAGCTATCTGTCTATGCAAGAATACTTTTTCAATACTCTTTATTGCACTACGATTAGGTTCAATATGTAATTTATTTCACACGCGTTCTTTTTTGTCATTTCTCGCAACGAGGGCTTTATTTTTTTTCTTATTTTACCATGGGTACAATAAACAACTGTTCAAATCCCGGCGGTGTTTTTTTTAAAGCTATCCGTCGTTTTCTTTTCTTCCTCTCCCTCTCCATCCATCAACATTTATATTCATCACTCCTTTTGTCACATGCAATGAAGCTTTGTGAATGTAAAACTATTTTCTTGTCTTCAAGACCGCATTCGTCATTTATTTAGTACAACGTTGTTCACTGAGTATACTACTGTTGTAGTAATTTGAAATTGGCGCGTTCTTACTTCGTAATGACAGATGTCAGTTCGTTGAGCGCTCTGCGCAATCACTGCTGATGTGCATTATTCTGTTTAAATAAAACTAAGTAATTAATTATAAAGTCGTTTAATTACAACAGGTTATGGGCCCAGACTGTAATCTGTTTGTAATAAGTATTAGTGAAAAGTAATATCAGTGAAATAACGATATACAAAGTCACCGGTCATCAAAACTGACACGACCTAACCTAAAAACCGCGTGGTTTGTGTGAAAACATATTTTTCGTACAAAATGTCTTCAAATGCAATGACTCTTATCGAAAAGTTAATTGGTCGAGATAATTACAATACATGGAGATTTGCCGTGATGACGTATTTACAACATGAAGACCTCTGGTGCTGCATCGAAAATGAAGGCAAACCTGTTGATTCAAAGCTCGACCTGAAAGCAAAGGCAAAAATTATATTGTTGGTTGACTCAGTGAATTACATACATATACAAGAGGCAAAAACGGCAAAGGATGTGTGGACCAACTTACAAAAAGCTTTCGACGACAAAGGGTTGACAAGACGCGTGGGCTTATTAAGAGATATGATTACAACAACATTAGAAAATTGTCAAAATGTTGAAGATTACGTTAACAGAATAATGAGTGCAGCACATAAACTTCGAAACATATCATTTGACATCAATGATGAGTGGCTGGGTACTTTGCTCCTTGCTGGATTACCCGAATTCTACAAGCCAATGATTATGGCCCTCGAAAGTTCTGGTGTGCCGATTACAGCGGACTCTGTGAAGACTAAGCTCTTACAAGAAATAAAGAGCTCCGAGTCAGTTGCATTGTATGCAAGTAAGCCAAGTAAATATAGACAAAAGGATTCTGAAAATTCTCCGAAGTCTAATAAAGGTCCCCGTTGTTTCAAGTGCAACAGGTATGGTCACATAAGTAAAAATTGCAGAACAAAGAAAAAGGACCAAGGCAAAGAGGCAGGCAAAGAAAGTGGATATGTCGCTGTGTTCTCGGCATCCACTGCAGCAAATGACAGTAATAGCTGGTTTGTTGATTCAGGAGCATCCATGCACATGACGATGAGGCAGGACTGGCTATATGATGAATCATCACCTCCAATTACAAGCATCCGTATTGCTGATGATAAAATGCTTAAAGTGAAAAGCTGTGGAAAAATAGATCTGCCTATATGTAATAGTAAAGGACAAACACAAACCGTACAAGTAACCAATGTGTTGTATGTGCCTGAGTTAGCAAGCAATCTTCTCTCCGTGAGTCAGCTGATAAAGAAAGAATGTTCTGTACAGTTTAGTAATGAAGGCTGTAAAATATTCAACAAATCTCAAGAAGAAGTTGTAGCTTGTGAGTTAGTGAATAACATGTATCGTCTGAACTTAAGTAGTGCACAAGCATATGCATGTAATACAAAGGAAAGTGACAGCTACTTATGGCATCAAAGGATGGCTCATCTCAATATGACTGATCTGAATAAACTCTCCAAATGTACAGAAGGTGTCAAGATTACCGACAATAAGCTAAATATGATATGTGAATTTTGTCAAGAAGGAAAACAGTCTCGGCTGCCGTTTCTTAAGGAAGGTTCTCGTGCTAAGAAGGTTCTAGAACTTATACACTCGGATATCTGTGGGCCACTGGAGGTGAAATCAGTTGGAGGAGCGCAATATTTCCTCACATTTGTGGATGACTATACCAGGAAAGTATTTATTTACTTACTTAAAAACAAGTCTGAAGTGTTCAGTAAATTTAAAGAATTTAAAGCATTTGTGGAAAATCAACTTGAATGTAAAATAAACAAATTAAGAACTGATAATGGAAGAGAGTATCTAAGTAATGAGTTTATTGAATTCATGCAAAATTGTGGCATTGTACATGAAACTTCTAATCCATATACCCCACAACAAAATGGGTTAGCGGAGCGTATGAACCGTACATTGATGGAGAGAGCTCGCTGTATGTTGCTTAATGCTAAGTTACAGAAATACTATTGGGCTGAAGCAGTGGCGACAGCTGTGTACATAACGAACCGCTGTCCAACAAGATCCATTTCATATGCTACACCTGAAGAGTTATGGTCCGGGAAGAAGCCAAATTTGAAACACCTTAGAATCTTTGGATGTGAAGTCATGGTTCATGTTCCAGATGCTAAACGTCAAAAACTGGATCCTAAGGCAAGTAAAATGATATTTATTGGCTACTCAGAAGTCACTAAAGGTTATAGACTATTAGATACTAAAACAAGAAAAATTCTTATCAGTAGAGATGTTGTATTTCTGGAAAATTCTGTACAAAGAAAGTATTCTATGGTTCCGCTAACAGAAAATACAAATAATGTTAAAATATGTGCTGATGAAACAAAGAACATTAATGAATCTGTTGGGCTAATAAATCAAAGCACAAGAGAGTTAAATAACTCATCTGTAACATTATCCGATGATGATGATGAA
Source organism: Ochropleura plecta (assembly GCA_905475445.1). Classification (NCBI taxonomy): domain Eukaryota; kingdom Metazoa; phylum Arthropoda; class Insecta; order Lepidoptera; family Noctuidae; genus Ochropleura; species Ochropleura plecta. The sequence continues at coordinate 292,058 of FR997751.1, forward strand.
GAAACATTCTTCTCCGATGATGATCCCGCGTATGTACCTGAAAAAGAAATAAATATTAGTGGACCTAGTAATATAACTCTTAGAAATAGAGTAGGAAATAGAAAACATGAATCTAATACTTACCTCTGTCAAGGTGGAGAACACGAAGAAAATAAGACACCAATGACTTACCGGGAGGCTCTGTCATCACTGGATAAAGATAAGTGGAAAAAATCTATAGAAGAAGAGTTCCAAGCACACAGTAAGAATGAAACATGGGAGTTGGTGAAGAAGCCAGATGGAGTGAAAACTATTGGCTGTAAGTGGGTTTTCAAAGTGAAAGATACACCATCAGGACCACTGTATAAATCAAGACTATGTGCCATGGGATGCTCACAAAAACACCAGGTTGATTACACAGAAACATTCTCACCAACTGTCAGGTATGACTCTGTAAGAGTTTTGCTTACTAAAGTGTGTCAGGATAACTTGCAAATGATACAGTTTGATGTTAAAACTGCTTTCCTCTATGGAAACATAACTGAAGATATCTATATGAATCCACCAGATGGTTTAGATGTACCTGAAGGGCATGTTTGTAAACTTAAAAGGTCATTATATGGGTTAAAACAAGCACCCAGGTGCTGGAATCAAACATTTGATTCTGTTTTAAAGAAGTTTGGTTTCACAAATAGTCACTCAGACAAGTGTATCTATACTGGTCAGTTAAATGGTTGGAAAGTGTACCTAATACTGTATGTGGATGACGGACTAATCATTTCTAAGGATAAAAGTGTGTTAAACAAAGTTATTGATGATTTACAAGAAAAATTTGAAATAAAAGTGTGTGAACCTAAAAACTTTGTTGGCCTTGAAATTGAGAAAGGAGAAAACTACATATTTCTACATCAGACTGCATATGTACAAAAACTGCTGAATAAATTTAATATGATTAATGCCAATGGAAACAGTACACCAGTAGAGACAGGTATCAAATTAGAAAAGAATACATCAGAGCTAGATAGAAACATTCCATATAGAGAAGCTGTGGGCTCATTGATGCATGTAGCTATAGTCGGCAGGCCTGACATAATGTTTGCGATTAGCTTAGTCAGCCGATATCTGGATAGTTACGATTGTAGTCACTGGAATGCAGTAAAACGGATAATGAAGTACCTCAAAGAAACTAGTGATTATGGTCTATACTATACACCTTCACACAACAATATACTAGAATGTTATTGTGATTCTGACTACGCTAATGATACTGAAACAAGAAGGTCAATGACAGGATATGTATTCATTAAGAATGGTGCTGCTGTTACTTGGGCGAGTCAACGTCAGCAAACGATAGCACTATCTACAACTGAAGCGGAGTTTATGGCTGCCTGTAGTGCTACAAAAGAAGTTATTTGGTTAAAGAGACTTTTGTTAGATATAGATGAATATAATCAGGATTTTGTAGAACTTAACATAGATAATCAAAGTGCAATCTCTGTCATAAAGAATGAAAATTATCATAAACGATGCAAGCACATAGATATTAAATACAAGTTTGTTAAAGAGAAATATGAAAGTAAAGATATTGCTCTAAGGTATATAGGTAGTAATGAACAAAGGGCTGATATATTTACTAAACCCTTAGCTAAAAGTAAATTTCAATATCTAAGAAGTAAATTAGGTATTTGTAAGATGTAACTGTACATTATAAAACTTGATTCTGTTATACTTTGTTCATTATTAGCATGTAACATTATTAGCATGTTTATAGTAACTACCTATTTTTTTTTTTGTTTGTTACTATTACTTGTTTAACTGTTAGAATGAGGAACGCTGCAATTTGGAGAGAGTGTTGTAGTAATTTGAAATTGGCGCGTTCTTACTTCGTAATGACAGATGTCAGTTCGTTGAGCGCTCTGCGCAATCACTGCTGATGTGCATTATTCTGTTTAAATAAAACTAAGTAATTAATTATAAAGTCGTTTAATTACAACAACTACCTATAATATACCAAGATTATCTTGCTTCAATTGCTGGCTTTTATCAGATACAATTAGTTTCATTTATCATCACCATCTTAAGTTTCGGAGCCTCAGTTCATTACTCCTCCAGCTTCGAATGATGTCAGTACTCAGACAATACCTTATGATGACGCATTTGAAGAATATATCAGTAAGTAAGCAGTAGTTTGACCTTCACATTATACAGTCAAATACATTGATGATATGATCATGTGCATCAATTCTTTGTTCTGCTACATCCTGTCTCAGTTTGGGTTCTTAAACTTACATAAATTAGTTTAAGACGTCTTGGTTGGACAACTTGTGTGGTTATTGCAACAATTGTCATTTATAAGCTTATTTTTGACCTTCACTAAATCAAAATATTTTTATTTCACATAGGCCTACATGGGCACTTACTTATAAAACGTCGAGAAAAGTTGCACAATGGTGCTGTTACAGCGTTAGTACTTAAGTATGAGAGGACAGCGTAGGCCCGACAAATAAGTCATTACTTTACAAAAAGTGAAATAAGATAAGAAGTTAACAAAAGTTAACAAGCGTCTTAGAATCTAAAAGAAATAGAAAAAATATTACAAAAAATAACAATATTACAAATAATATGAAACAAGTGACACAGATGTTGCACTGGGTTTCAAGTATGAAATAACGTGTGACGGTGAGCAATGGGTAGCTAGCTCACCGTCCGCCCGTCCAGTGACGACAGGCCGTGACGACGGCGCGTTCGTGTTCCAGACTCTTGGCAGACCTACAAAGGACACCGAAAGCCTGGGTTGCGGGTTGTTCGAAAGAGATACCGCGGCCCCGGAACGTAAAGGGCAAAAGAAGGAACAAGGGTGGGTTTTAGTCAGTACAAGCCTGACACTCATCCCCCCGCTCCACCCAGCGCAGGGGAAGTTATTTGAACATTTTAAATTCTGACTAAAAAGTTTCACAAGAGTGTTTGTTGATATAACTGCACATTACGCATTATATTTGGAGTACAGGATAGTCTATTACGTAATTAGTTGACAAGCCCCGAGAGAGTAAAAACTTCACGTTATTTTCCTTGTTCCCCGTTTCTCGTCAGCGAGGCGTCGGAAATTAGTCGCGTTCATTTCCTTGAGTAGTTCATTGTGTATTGTGTCGCGAGGAGCGGAGACGACCTGAATAATGCCGGAGACGTGTTGACTTATACCCGGGACTGTCCTAGACCAGATGCATCTACTATGCTGGGGACCGGGGGAACATTGACAAATGAGACAAGTACATTGCGTACTATTTTCAACCGACTTCAATAGAGGAGGTTCTATTTTCGCCGTATGTTTGACTTCGCCAACTGTGGACCGATTTTCTTAATTTATTTTTGGGTTCGATAGGGCTTCCGAGGAGGTCCCATATCAATTTTATTTATATTGCTTGGATAGTTTATGAGTAATCGTATATAAAACATGTTTTTTCTTCTATGTCTATATGGAAATGGAAAATTAACACTCGATGTAATATTGTGTTAGATATCATCATACCATAACTAAAAATGCTGAAATAAAAAACGTTTTTTTTTTAAAAAAAGGTGTGGCCAAAAAGTTAAGGAAATAAACAAGACTCAAAGTTATATTCCACATTTTTTTTGGCGTTTTTTTTTTCAAATAGTTTTGCTAACTAGTTTTTAGAGCATGAGGAACAATGTGTTAAGGTCCTCTGTAGTCCATTTAAAGAAAAGAATCAATCGTTTGTTTAATTAAATTCTGCCAGCGAGACTTTTTTCTTTCTTTTGTCTCGCGTTTGGAATTTGTTCTATTATGAAACATATCATCATCTGCCTAGCCTTTTCCCAACTATGTTGGGGTCGGCTTCCAGTCTAACCGGATGCAGCTGAATATCAGTATTTTACATGGAGCGACTGCCTGTCTGACCTCCACAACCCAGTTAGTACTGGGTAATACGATACCCCTTGGTAAGACTGGTTGTCAGACTTTCGGGACACTGACTACCTGTAACGACTGTCAAAGATCTACAAATGACAGCCGGGACCAACGGCTTAACGTGCTTTCCGAGGCACGGAGGAAACTCGGTATGTAACGGGTGGTCACCCATCCACAGACCAACCTAGGCAAGCGCGGCTTAACCTAAAGATCGACCCGAGCGGCTGCTATTATTTAGCCACGAGCTCCTATTATTTATTTTGAAACACATAACCAAAGCATATTGCCAGTTGGTCAGTGACTCGGTCTGACGACCAGTTTTACAGAGGGAAATCGTTTTACCCAATTCTGGATTGTGGAGGTAAGATAGGCAGTCACTCCATATAAAAATCGAGTGTTGTGCTGCATCCTGGGACAAGGCCGATGATGATCAGTAGGGTTACCATGACATATTATAGCAGTTATTATTCCTGTGTGAGAAAGAGATGGTGCTAGACACCCTGTATAGCTCTGTCTCTTTCTCACAGTGGAAGAAGTTCAGCTTTAAGACGTCATGATAGGGTAGCAGAACTCTTTATACAAACCTCTTTACAAGTCCCAAGCAACAGTTGTTGATTAAAAAAACATATACAGTTATTCAGTAGGTGTGGAACAAAACGCTGATACGTACCAGCTGACTCGGTCAAGGTCAGCCCTCCCCCCCGCCCCTCCCTGCCACCCCGGCGAGTCCCACGCGCCTCGGGGACCACTCGCGAAGGACTTGTGTAGTCAGGTCGGGAGGAACTATATATTTTGAAGCTGTTGTAATAAAACTGAACATTTTCCTGCTAAACTGCGTTGTGGTGTTGCATTCTTGTGGTTTCAGAGTTTTGGAATGGGCAACTACAGTACTTTCACAAGTTATTATGTTTTGTGACTGGGACTGTAGCAGCGTCTCTTTTTTGTTTTCTTGACATTCAAGTGCATGTAATAGTCTATTTTATATAGTCTAATTGAAATAAATGCTTTGAGTTTGAGTGCAGAGCCCCAGATGTTGGCGTTTTTCTGTAACTCTTACCTAATACCTTAGCAGTGCCAGAAAATCCCGACTTCCAGCTCTATAAAGACGGAAAATAAATTTACTTCCGAAAGTCGGAGACTTTTTTTAATTTATATTTTACTAGCTTTTGCCCGCAGCTTCGCTCGCGTTAAAGTCGGGGTAACACAGTTCCCCTTTCCTGATTTGCAGGTACCTGCTACCTGTAGTTTTCGCCCTTTCACCTTATTGATTGTAATAGCAAAGCTAAGTTTTCCCTTTTCTTCCCTCTTTCTCCCTAAGTTCTTACTTTAAAAAAAAAATTGCCTCTGTCCGTCTCCAGGGTCCCAAATATCTCTGTCCCAAAATTCATCAAAATCGGTTTAGCCATTAAGGCGTGAAGACGTAACAAACAAACAAACTCACTTTCGCTTTTATAATATTAGTAGGGATTTATATTTTATTTTGCCAGTGACTTCCTGGAAGTCTGTTTTTTTGGCACTATCTACATAATGCAATACCCACGGGTCTGCGTGATGCACTGTTTTTTTGTTTTAAGAAAACCTTGCCCCACACATAGGAATTTCTCCTGTATTGTGGGTGCGTTTACAAACATTTAAACTCACATACACAAACAGCCAGACCCGAAACAACTACTTTTACGCCATACAAATATTTGTTCCGTGCGGGAATCGAACCCGCGACACGCAGCGCAGTAGCCAATCGCTCAGCCACTGCGCCGGTTGCCAAACTGAGACGATAATACTCCCTATTGGAAACCTCCTTTGGAGTTTGATCCAATCACTTTATATCTTCTAATAATTTTGTTAGTTCTTATAACATAACTTTCCATAGACTAATACTGTGTCAGTCGTGCACGTCAGCTGACTGGGTCAAGGTCACACCCCCTGCCGACACCCCCCCCCCTTCCCGCCGCACCCCTCCCGTCACCCCTCGCGCACCGAAGAGGGCTCTCGAAGTTGACTCGGGGTACGGTCCCAGTCACAGATGATATAAAAGTTAATATTTATAGATTCTTTAGGATCTGTGATGGCTTAATTCACTAGTACGGGAGAAAATCTATATTTGACGCATTTAGTCGATAATTGCGATAACTTGTCGACTTTTAAGTTAAGGCGGGATTGCCGAGTTTGGTCTGTAGATGGGTGACCCTGACCGTTCGTTATATACTGAGTTACCTCCGTGCATCCGAAAGCTCCCTAAGCTGTTGGTCCCAGCTGTCATTTGTAGATCTTTGACAGTCGTTACAGATAGTCACTGACTCGAAAGTCTGACAACCAGTCTTACCAAGGGGTTATCCAGTTATAACTGGGTTATGGAGGTCAAATAGGCAATCGCTCCATGTAAAACACTAGTATTTAGCTGCATCTGTTTAGACTGGAAGCCACTAGCACAGTTAAGTTCTAGATTCTTCCACTTCTTCCAACCCAAAACACTAGGAAGTGGTGAAGGGCGGGCGTTTCGTGGGACTATCTCTTATAATGTGACGTTTAAAAAGTGCTGATTATCAGCCTAATTTGAATAAATTACTTTTGATTTTGATTCGATGATGCGTTTACAGGTACCTGCTACCTGTAGTTGTTGCTCTTGTGCCTTATTAATTGTAATAGCAATGCTAAGATTTCCCTTTTCTTCCCTCTTTCTCCCTCATAACAAAATCTTAAAAAAAAATAGCCTATGTCCGTCTCTAGGGTCCCAACTATCTCTGTACCAAAATTCATCAAAATCGGTTTAGCCATTTGGGCGTGAAGACATAACAAACAAACAAACTCACTTTTGCTTTTATAATATTAGTAAAAGGATTGTCGAATCATCATATGCGTCGAGGTCAACTTCCAGTCTAACGGGATGCAGCCGAGTACCAGTATTTTACATGGAGCGACTGCCTATCTGATCTCCAGAACCCAGTTAATACTAGGTAATACTAGGACTGATGAAACAATCTCTAATGTTAAGTGAAAATAACTGTCTTGTCTGCAGTCCCAGTATTGTTACAATTAGAACAATAACACCTCTAGACAAAGAATATTGCTACAAGTCGCGCCGTACTTTGTATAACAAAACAATTAATATTATTTAGACTAGGGTTGCCACCGTTTTTTTTTGTATATTATTAATTTGGATATTGAGGTTAGAAAATAAAGCACATTGTGTCAAAATAAAGTACTTAGGTACTTTTTATTCAGATTTTAATACATGTACCGTTTGAAAATATATTTCTTGTTATTTTTAGCCAATTTTATCGAATAATTATTCTCACAGAATAACTTGATAGCATCTTACAATCAATAATAAAATTTAAATAAATAAATTTTATACAATACTCTGTCGTTCCATTACGCAAAAATTCTTACAATAAACCTGTCTTTTCTGTATATTGTATGTGAAAAGAAATCAATTCGCACAAATAAAGTATTTTTGCTAACTTTATAGTTAGTATAAAGTATAGAGTACAATTTCCTCAAATGTACAACATACAATCTATACTATATAATAATATATCGTCATTTATTAATAATATTATTATAAAGGGGAAAGATTTGTTTGTATAGAATAGGCTCCAAAACTACTACCCACGGGAGCGGGGCAGCGACTAAAGACGCGGGTGAAACCGCGCAAGACAGGTAGTACTTTATAATAAAAAGTACGGGTGGCAACCCTAATTTAGACGGCAACTCTTTTGGTGACTATTGTAAACACGCCGCCATTACGTTACACAAAAAGTATTCATTCGGACATTCTTTGAACTTATTGTGATCATTACTGAAGATGTTATTGTCCGATGTCATCGTTCGAAAGGTTCTGTCGAACCGGTACGGACAGAATGCCAGACAGTCTTCATTAGACGACACGGTTGGCGCAGTGGCTGAGCGATCGACTGGTGCGCTGCGTATCGCGTGTACGATCCCCGCACAGAACTTATATTTGTATGGCCTAGACATAGTTGTTTCGGGTCTGGCTGTTTGTGTATGTGAGTTTAAATGTTTGTAAACGCACCCACGATACAGGAGAAATTTCTAGTGAGGGGCAACATTAAAACAAAAAAAAACAACTCGGTACCTCCACGCGTTCCGATATAAAGGGTCTTGACAGACAGACGGACAACCAAATGATCCAATAAGGGTTCCGTTTATACCTTTTGAGGTACGGAATCCTAAAAAGACCAGCAAGGATCTTGGTAGCCACCAGTTTATCGTCTCCAATGACCCTCTATTTGTAATTAATGCTCTGATCTTGTCCGCTGTCCGCTAACTCCTTAAGGCGCTGTATATGGCAATCACTTTGTAAAACAATAAGTACCTATAAGCAATACAAACATTTTGCAGTTTTAATTGAATATTAATAAAAAAACACTTCTAAATTTAACTTTTTAGCGGACATGATATTCAAATAAAATCAAACGAAAATATTTCGGATATTTTCGACCTTATTTCTATTCTTTCGATGCACTACTGTCGTATACTTGTGTCAGTCCACGGCCAGTCTGCAGCTAGCCACACCTCCGCGAATACCCAACGATTAGCTTCTTACCGCGCCTTAACGTTTTGTCCGAACCTCGTCAAGATGGAGGATAAACTAAAGATATAAGAACGCTTTGTTTACTTTGGCATGATCTGTTACTGCGGCGCTGTACTGCTGTCATTGGACCGATTTAGACAAATGAGATCTTAATATGTTAGTGTTGGCGCGATTCTATACAGTATCGAGTTGCCAATCTGTTGAGAATTGAACGTAAATGCTTCGGTTATTAAGGTGATTATTATTGGCCCACGTCTCTCACATCTAGACGAATCTTGATCTGGAACTAGAACGTCTTTTACCAAGTTTTTCGATTCAAAACCTTATGTTCTTCAGCGTATCGATACTATCTTTTTTTTAAAATAATACTTTATGCACAAGTAAGCACTGTACTTACAAAGGTTTAGGCATTTTCTACCAGTGTACCTTAGTGTGATGCAGAATTGCAGAAACAAAACACAGTAGCTGCAATATCAGAAAAAAGGATAGGTATGTACTAGAAAATAATTATTAAACATGTCTATTACATTTAAAACTATAAATACTTATAGACATACATAAAACAAAATCCTACTTATATATAATATTATAAATGCGAATGTTTGTGAGAATGGATGTATGGATGTTTGTTACTCTTTCACGTCAAAACGGCTGAACGGATCTTGATGAAATTTGGCACAGAGGTAGATTATAGTCAAGAATTACACATAGGATACTTTTTTATCGATATCACGCGGGCGAAGACGCGGGCGCCAGCTAATGAAATACAAAATTAAGAGACCGTTACAAGGCAACAACCACAACTTAATCACGAGACGAATGTACCAACTTCTTGTAAATATGTTCACGAACTTTCTTTGTAAAAGTAAACGGACTGGTAACTGTCCTGATATTCTGAGGGAGCTCATTCCAAAGGAAAACCGCCAGGACAAAGAAAGCAGATTAATTTTTTAAAATGTTACACCACAGACTACCTACAGGACTGTCTCTCCTTCTTGAAATCCATTCAAAGGTTGTCTTGTAAAGATCGCTTTTAGCGATATGACCGCCCATTGTGTCACCCTATTTATAAGTTGTATACTGTTATTCTTGCAATTTGTATGGTGTACATAATAGAGAATATTATATCTATTTAATAAAACTAGAACGGTTAGAAGGGCATCGTAGAAGATGATTACTGGCGGAACTATCATCATCTGCTTAGCCTTTTTGTAACCATGTTGGAGTCAGCTTCCAGTTTGAAGTATGAATGAGAAGAGAAGTAATATTTTACGATAATTCCTACAAAGGTCGCGGGCAACAACTGTTATCTAATCTAATATACGAACTTCAGTGCACAACACAAAAGCTAAACTTGCAACAATTGTGTGCAACTCGCTTTCGCTTATCAATTGAGGCCCCACCCTTTCTGGGGGAGTTTTGTGGCAAAGTGCGCTGATTGTATTAGTTCCCACCCCCTGGGGCCGCGTGCACGAAGCATAGACCACGGCAGGGCGGGCGCAACATTCACAGACCAGAAGTTCTGCTGTATACTGGATCGAGTTTGTTGACGAAACAAACATGTCGTCAGTTCGTAGATCGCTGCAGTTTGCAGTTGTGTGTGCCAACGAAATAGGAGGCCAAAATAAATAAAAAACCGACCAAGACCGAGTTGGACTCGCGTACCGAGGGTTCTGTACTTGCGACATAAACAGCCATATTTTTTGACTGCGTAGACTTATAGGGTTGATTTTTTCACAGCACAAAGGGATCACAGATCACAGAGTAGTATATGGTTTTAATTTCAACTCGATGCCTCCAAAGACAGACGGACAATAGAGTGATTCAATAAGGGATCCGTTTGTTCCTTCTGAGGTACGGAGTCCTGAAAAGTGAATGGGTTGATCTAGTAATACACTCACACTTCACTAGTTATTTTCAAGTTATCTGTAGGTAGTAAGCGTATTGCTATCAACCAGGCACAAATCCCGGGTATTAGCAGAACTTACTGAGAAATGTCTGAATCGTACCAAGAACTCCACCTCAGGAGCTCCAACATGTAGCTCACCGTCCGTCCGTCTATTGATGGCAGGCCGTGTCGACGGCGCGTTAGTGTTCCACGCACGCCTCAAAGAGATGTTAGCAAAGCAGAGGGGCCTGCCATGGACACCGCAGCACGGGGTTGCGGGTTGTTCGAAAGAGATACCGCGGCCCCGGAACGTAAAGGGCAATTGAAGGAATATGGGTGGATTTTAGTCAGTACAAGTTTGACACTGCCCCCCCCCCCCCGCTCCGCCCAGAGCGGGGGAAGTTATTTGATGATTGATGAATGATCCGCAAAAAAAAGGAGCTCCTCTCAGCATTTACGTCACCCAAACCCAACCAAATGCACCTTCTACACTTTCCTAGTCAGTGATTCGAGGGTGGAAGGTAGGGTAGTATGACAGACTGGTGAATTGACTCATTCACCGATTACCCAAGATGGCGGCGAGTGAATGAGAGTTCCTGCGGCGCGAGAATGTTTGTTTGGCTTTCGGAACTTCCTCATTCGAGTGGTTTTGTGGTTATTGCGAGGGACAAATTGACGAATTAACTGGTGTTAGTAAATTGTGGAGCAAATTACTTTCCGTGATAAAGTTGGGATTGTGAGACGACAGGTTCTTACCTAACGAAGCAAAGATGTTGAGAATCACCGACAAAGGCTTTTTATATTACTAGCTTTTGCCCGCGGCTTCGCTCGCGTTAAATTCGGGGTAACACAGTTCCCCTTTCCTGATTTGCAGGTACTTGCTACCTGTAGTTTTTGCCCTTGCGCCTTATTGATTGTAATAGCAAAGCTAAGTTTACCCTTTTCGTCCCTCTTTCTCCCTCATTTCCCACTTTAAAAAGGTCTCCAGGGTTTAGCCATTGAGGTTGAAGACGTAACACACAAAAAAACTCACTTTCGCTTTTATAATATTAGTTAGGATTCCTATCCTAACATTTAATGCTAATGGCAGCGTCGTCCGCGTCCTGCGAGCCACCCCGTGACATTGTGACTAATCACCCCACACTACAGGCAGGCTGACTGTGTCGGCTCCCTGTGGGACTGGACCCATGTCTACATAATTAACATAGAGCCTAGAATACATGTAATTAGTGCTAAACGCACGCATGGTTGTGAAACTATGTTTAACACGACAATGTGTTTGTTTAGACGTGCAAGGGTTTACGCAACTGCATCATGTCGTGGGTTCCGAGGCCCTGCATGGTTTACCATCCATTAGCCTTTATTACAGGTAGTCAGTGGCTCGAAAGTAATCAGTCCGTAGCCAGTCTTACCAACAGACATCGTAATACCTAGTACTACTGTGTAGTACTGTTTCAACACACTTATTTTAAATTTGGTTTGTTAAACGAAGTCTGAAAAGTACTTGTTCTTCCAGTAGTTGCTATAGTGTTGTGCCCCGAATATCTGACAACCAGCCATACCAAAGGGTATTATTACCCAGTTATAATTGGGTTGAGGAACTTAGATAAGGGATTTGCTCCATATAATTTCTTTTTTTTTAATCTTTGCCCCACACTAGGACTTTCACCTGTATCGTGGGGACGTTTACAAACAATTAAACTCACATACACAAACAGCCAGACCCGGAACAACTACCTGTAGGTCATACAAATATTTGTTCAAAATGTGTGTGCGGGAATCGAATCCGCGACACGCAGCGCAGCAGTCAATCCTTCAGCCACTGCGCCAACCGTGCCGTCTAACTGCCGTGCCATATTCAACTGCGTCCGGTTAGAATGGAAGCCACTCCAACATGATTGGGAAAACGAAGAAGAGTCGTAGCAAGGCGATTTTCAAGTATTTAAGGGGTGTTTCTAAGACCAAGATTAGACCATAACGACGGTGAGCAATGGGTAGCTCACTGTCCGTGCGTCTAGTGACTTGTTGACGGCGCGTTAGTGTTCCACGAGCGCCTCAAAGAGATGTCAGCAAAGCAGAGGAGCCTGACAAGGACACTGCCGAGGTTGCGGGTTGTTCGAAAGAGATGTCGCGGCCCCGGAACATAAAGGGCAATAGAAGGAACATGGGTGGGTTTTAGTCAGTAAAAGTCTAGAACGGGGGAAGTTATTTGATGGTTTCCCATCTACAAAAACCCTTTTAATGCCATCTTGCTGATAGCAGAGTGTAGACAGCGTGGCCGGCAGACGTTCCCCTGGCACCGCGCCAGCCGCCGGCGCCGCTCGGGGTCTGTGAACGATGCACTATGCGGCGCCCGACTACCGGCTACCGACGGCGACTGCGCTGCCGCCGTGACCATGCGGATGTACTGTGACGACCTTGACGATCCTTGATGTATCCTGGCGAGAACTTGTGTACGTGAAGAAGTCAAGGTGGTGCAGCTGATTCTTCTCGTGGAAGGACTGAACGAGGTCTTTTGTCATAGGTCTCTTATTCGAGTTTCAGACCTCTTTCTCTCTCATTTCTCACTTAAAAAAAAATAGCCTATGTCCGTCTCCAGGGTACCAACTATCTCTGTACCAAAATTAATCAAAATCGGTTTGGCCATTTAGGCGTGAAGACGTAACAAACAAACCAACTCACTTTCGCTTTTATAATATTAGTAAGGATTATTAAGAACACGTCTGAATAATGTTTCGCGAAACAAGCGCGATGGTATTTTAAGACTGTCCATTTTGATAAAATGCTTCGTCAATTCAGCAGATTATTGAAACAAAGTGAAATATTCGAGTCACTCTGGATTGCAGGAAGTGCTCCATAACCGAGTGTTCTCAGAAGGCGAACAGTTTAATTGGAAGTTATTTTCAGCGACAATTGTTTCAGTTCTATTTCTATAAGTGGGGGCTTTGACCGGAACTAACGGTTACGAATTATTGAGATTTATTTAACACTACAGTGAGCGTGCTTTTAAAAAAACCGGCTAAGTGTGAGACGGACTAAAAGACTGAGGTTTCCTTAAACTTGTGACATTAACGGCCATATATTTTGACTGCATAAACTAAGATGTTGCACAGCTCCAAGGGACCATAGATTTAGGATATGGATATTTTTGCTAAAAAAAGTAAAGTTTTGTTTGATTCTTCGATTTTTTGGCCACCGACTCCCGGAAGTAAACTTATTTTTTTGTATTAATATTTTTCTATTTCAGCCTTTTTAGTTATGGTATGATGGCATCTCACACAATTTATTATCGAGTTTGTATTTTTAATTGTTATAAACTGTGTTAACCTACTTAATATTATAAATGCGAATGTTTGTGAGGATGTATGTATGTTTGTTACTCTTTCACGTCAAAACGGCTGTACAAATCTTGATGAAATTTGGTCAGAGAGTCTGGAATAAAACATAGGATACTTTTTTTCGATATCACGCGGGCGAAGCCGCGAGCGGAAGCTAGTAACCGAAGCAATATAGATAAAACTTATATGGGGGATCCTTCGGGAATATACCCTATCGATTATAAAAAGAATTTAGAAAATTAGGCGACAATCGACGGAGAAATTGCTTAAAAAACATACAATTGAATTGAATCTCCCCCTGCTTTTGAAGTCAGTAACAAATGCGAACGTAGTTACGTATCAACGTATTATTTCTATTAGTAGCTGCTCTATTCTTTCGGAGGAGGGAGTCACGTTGTCTCGTCACGTGTTTCTCCGAACAACGTGACATCGTCGGGGAGGCTGTGAGGGTGAGGGTTCGAACGGAACGTGACGACAACTTTTATTGAACGAACTTTTGTTTAGCTTCACCTGCTTGTACCTACTGAATCCTTTTGATGGACTAACACGTTTTCGGAACGAAGTTCCTTATCGCACGTTGCAAAAGGGGGCTAGACGGAAAAAATTAAGACCTAAAGTTGTAACGACACTTTGCTAAAGACCAAAAGTTGTAACGACACTTTTTGCTATAGTTGTAAGCCGCGCGGCGTGTTTCTCTGTCTGTCTCTCTCTCTCTTATAGAAAGCAAGCCAGTTTTTTTCGTTTCGTCTTTCTATTTCGCATTGAACAGTGTGGTGTCGCTACGATTATTTTTGTTGAGTGCGTACAGGTTTTTTTGTAGATAATAAATAATAACTTCGTTCCATCCGGGTGTCCCTTGACACCTCTCATTTTTTTTTAAAACATTTCCCCACTCTAGGATTTCTCCTGTATCGTGGGTGCGTTTACAAACATTTAAACTCACATACACAAACAGTCAGACCCGAAACAACTACCTGGTAGGCCAAACAAATATTTGTTCCGTGCGGGAATCGAACCCGCGACACGCAGCGCAGCAGTCGATCACCCAGCCACTGCGCCAACCGCGTCGTCTCGTCCGTTTTAATTTACGTAGGTAATATGTATATTTTCCTTTTCCCAACTATGTTGGGGTCGGCTTCCAGTCTTACCCGATGCAGCTGAATACCGGTATTTTACATGGAGCGACTGCCAATCTGACCTCCACAACCCAGTTAGTACTGGGTAATACGATACCCCTTGGTAAGACTGGTTGTCAGAATTTTGATACACTGACTATACATATTATTATGTAACGACTGTCAAAGATCTACAAGTGACAGACGGTAACAACAGCGTAGCGTGCTTTCTGAGGCACGGAGGTAACTCGGTATGTTATGTGTGGTCACCCATCCACAGACCAGCCTAGGCAAGCGCGGCTTAACCTAAAGGTCGACCGAATGGCTGCTATTGTTTAGCCACGATGCAGGCACGAAATTGGTAATTTCATCGTTAAAAAATTGGTTCTTATAAGAGCTCATTTGTGTTATTATAAAGATATTTAAAAATATGGTCCTAAAACAACGTCTGTAACTTCAGTAATACTGCGAAGATTTCAGAGGTCTTCTTATATTGGCGATTATAGAAGAAGTACCAATTTATCTTGGTCTCTATCAAGCATAATGCGTAGTTACTATCAGATACCTGTCAAGGCTGGGGCACTGCTACGGCCTAAAATATAAGCTGAAGATGAAAACTCTTTAGGGAATAATATAGAAATTCAAAATGTAAGATAAAGACAAGAATTTGAAGCTTAGATAACTTTCAACAAAATGTTTTTGTTGAAACAACGTTCGGGAAACTTCGGGGGAATGCCGAAGAAAATGTGGTGTCGGGATTTTTTTTAAGTTTTCTAAGAGGTCACGAGAAAAACAAGAACAAAACCTTAACAAACTCTTTTGACAAATCCTTACTAATATTCTAAAAGCGAAAATGAGTTTGTTTGTTTATTACGTCTTCACGCCTAAATGGCCAAACCGATTTTGATGAATTTTGGTACAAACAATTATTTTTTTAATCTATAACTGTAGATCGTAAAAAGTATGGTGGTGGCCGAGAGGTTCAAATCCGGGCAAGTACTTATGTGACTTTTTCAATTCATTCGTACTACGCACTTTTATTTATATAAATGTGGCAGCCACTTGTGCTTCCCGAGGTACGGTGGTAACTCGATATGTAATAAGTGGTCACCCATCCAGAGATCAACCTAGGCAAGCGCGGCTTAACCCGAAGATCTCCAACTTTAACTGGACCTAATAATATTTGTAATTTTTTTTATGTTGCCCCACACTAGGAATTTCTTCTGTATCGGGGGTGCGTTTACAAATATTTAAACTTAAATACAGCCAGACGCGAAACAACTATTTGTAGGCCATTAGTTCTGCGCGAGAATCGAACCCGCGACACGAAGCTCAGCTACTGCGCCAAACGTGCCGTCTTTATAATGTTGGGTTCGGCTGCACTGGTCGACATACAGGCTTGCTTTCATTTGTATTGCATTTTGGCTGTCATTTGTAGATCGTTGACAGTCGTTACAGGTAGTCAGGGGGCCTAGAGTCTGACAATTACCAGCACCAAAGAGACTGCTTGTAGTATTTAACAGTATCAACTGGGTCGTGAAGGGCAGGCAGCCACCCGACCGTAAGATAATTAATTATTTCTGCTGATAAACTCGAAATATCCAGTTGTATTATTCATTTAGTCGGCTAGTATAACAAACAAAATCATTATTTAGACCAGTTACAGGCACTTTTGAACTGTCGAAACATTGACAACAATAAAATGAAGCTACAGTCCCAGTCACAAGGCATAATAGCTGTGAAAGTACTGTAGTTGCCCATTCCAAAGCGTAGATCTCTATGGAGAAGAATGGGCAAGAAACTCCATGGACACTCTTTTAAATCAGAATATTGTTACAAAAACTTGGTAACATCATTCGTGATGATATTATTATGGTAAACTCTGTGAGAACAAACTTTGAACTTGAGGAAGCTTTTAACAAGTCAAAGAAAAAACTAGGAGAAGTTCAAAATTACAGGCTAGCGCCGTCTCCGGTGACGACTTGTATTGAATTCGCAAACTTGTGTAACACGATCACTTATTACAGTTTCAAATGTCTTTCAATTAGACGGCAACACTGGCTGAGGGGTGCCATTCGAACCTACTGTATTTTCTGTGTAACTACTGAGCTGGTACGTAGCAATAACCCCACGCTCTTCCCCAAGGGGTAGGCAGAGACAGCGTCGACTCTAGCCCTTGATGTAGGTAGAGTGAGATTGTTTATGGGCGCCCTTTGGTCGAAGCTTCTACTTTGATTTTATGTCAAATAAATATTAATTTCAAAATTTTGTACATCAAGTCATCATCTGCCTAGCCTTTTCCCAACGATGTTGGGGTCGGCTTCCAGTCTAACCGGATGCAGCTGAATATCAGTATTTTACATGGAGCGACTGCCTATCTGACCTTCACAACCCAGTTACTACTGGGTAATGCGATACCCCTTGGTAAGACTGGTTGAAAATTTGTAATTTGGTCAAAATTTTGTACATCAAGTCTTATTGCAAAAATAAACAGTTAATGAAATTAAATTAATTAGTCCGCAATGTTAAACATTTATATTATTTTTTTATAATTTTTATTTTGCACTGTTTATTGTTTATCACATTTGTCGTTTTGGCGACTCCACCTCTTGCGCTGGACAGAGGACTACTCTACATCCATATCTTAGCAGTTGTGTTTAAGTTCCATGACCAGTGTATTGCCACATTGCCACTAAACAAGCTTAACTAAAAAAAACACTAAAAGAACGGAAAATAAATTTACTTCCGGTGACTGCCTACCTGTGACTGTCAAAGCCGCGCAGTGTAAAGTGGGTAGCGTGTAGCACCCCTGGGATATCTTTCAACTCAACAATATTGTCTGAACACAAACAACACGATATCAATCAAATAGTTGGACACTTTCTTTTGTTTTCTCCGACCTTGAGCTATAGCGGGCAGGTCGCGTCGCGAGGAGCGACAGCCGACAGCCTGGCTGATGAGAGTCATATTAAAAAGTAATCACACACATACGAATAATCAGTTTTTTTTTATAAATTGTTGCCCCACACTAGGAATTTCTCCTGTATCGTGGGTGCGTTTACAAACATTTAAACTCACATACACAAACAGTCAGACCCGAAACAACTCATGTCATACAAATATTTGTATGACATGCGGGGATTGGACTCGCGACACGCTACGCAGCAGTCGATCGCTCAGCCACTGCGCCAACTGTGCTGAATAAATATTTGTATGGCGTACAAGTAGTTGTTTCGGGTCTGGCTGTTTGTGTATGTCAGTCTAAATATTTGTAAACGCACCCACGATACAGGAGAAATTCAGTGTGCGGCAACGTTTAAAAAAAAATACTAGGATATCCTGAATGGATGTCTTCCACCCTGGGATTTCCGAGGGGTTCACACTGGTGTTCCCTCGGAGGCCTGGGGTTTGGGTAGCGGGAACAAATGCGGCTGCAGCTGCCAAGGATCAACTTGCAGACATCAATCAACATCAAGCCTGTACATTGTAGGAATACGGAAAATTGTGCAGTACACTCACATGACAGTTCTCCTTAGTTATGTTTAAGTCCCATATAATTAGGGTTGCCACCTATTTTTTATTACAACTATTTGTCGATATTATGGGTAGATAAAAAGTACTTTTATTCCGCTTTAATACAAATATAGATAATCGTTTGAAAATATGTTTTCAGTATTTTATCAAATAATTTCACAGCATCTTTACATTCAAGAATTTTGTTTATTTTTTCTTGTTGTTAGAATCCTTCGGGTTCTAACAACAAGTATGTACCGTATTTGGCCCGCATTCGTTTTATATCGTAACATAAGTCATCCGAATTTATAATCAGAACAGTTTTGTTGGCGCATCAATACTCCGTTAAGTACAAGACGTCAGAGGGGGCTGGGGTCGTCTAATAGCAGCGGGGGGATGCGCCACGCGTCGATCAACAACAAATGACTATAATTAGCTTAACTACAGTATAATATTCAGTACGTTTGACACTTTATAGTATCGGAGTCGTAGTATAATGGCTCAGTGTAGGCTGGACATCGTTATGGCTTGCTCCCTGTTGTATGTAGGGTTGCCACATATTCTTTATTATAAAGTACTAGCTGCGCCACGCGACTTCGCCCGCGTGATTATAAAAAAAGTAGCTTATATGTTACTAGCTTTTGCCCGCGGCTTCGCTCGCGTTATATTCGGGGTAACACAGTTCCCCGTTCCTGATTAGCAGTTACCCGCTATCTGTAGTTTTGCCATTGCGCCTGATTTATTGCAATAGCAAAGCTAAGTTTTCCCTTTTCTTCCCTCTTTCTCCCTCATTTCTCCCTTTTATTAAAAAAAGCCTAGGTTCCAACTATCTCTGTACCAAAATTCACCAAAATCGGTTTACCCATTTAGGCGTGAAGAGGTAACAAACAAACTCATATTCGCTTTGCGAAAGTTTGAGAGTATGGATGTATGTTTGATCCTCTTTACCGAAAAAACTGATGAACGGATCTTGATGAAATTTGGCACAGAGGTAGATTATAGTCTGGAATCCTTACTAATATGTATTTTATAATACATATTTTTTCGGTAAAGAGGATCAAACATACATCCATACTCTCAAACTTTCGCATTTATAATATTAGTAAGGATTTATCCATCTAGTCCGGATAACGTTTAAAGTTGTTAAAAACGAAGCAAAACCTGCGCACATATGTTTTTGTATAAAGTTAGAGAACGGCCGCGGTCCGGAAGTGAACCTCCATCAGTTGGGTAGTTCCCCAGCTCGCTGTTAGTTGCAGCTTGCTTCCGGTTCGTTATAGCTGCCGAGTTTTAAAAGCTAAATGCTTTCTACTCACACAAAGTTTTCTTCATTTAAAATATTCATTTCGGACAGTCATGCTGTCGCTGTTCAGCCATTTTTTCTGGTTCCTTGTGTGATGGGAGAAACATTGATGCGTCTCATCTTTAGTGTAAGTGTAGGGGTGTTTATTAAGCACAGGGTCCTGCCAGGGCCACCACCTGCCGGGGTCGCGGGTGGTCCCAAAAAGATACCGCGGCCCCGGAATGACAAAAGAATTAACATGGGTGGGTTTTAGTCAGTAAAAGTCTGAGACTCGCCCCCATTTCCCGCTAAAAAAGGGTGTTTATTTGTGTATTTGTAATCAAAGAAGCATAGAAGATTTCAATAGTTTAAATACTTTGAACCTTCGGCCGTCATTACAAAAGAGCCTGCACGTTTTAAGGTTACTTAAAATGTATAAAAACTTTACTGTTAGTTACACCGTTCTGAACCAACCACCCCCACGTAAGCAACTCCGACGGTCGTTGAATAAAAACTGTTTCGTATTAAACTGCAATAGCTACACAGCGATATGGAACTGTTCTGTCGTCGTATTCCGCACCATTCTGTACAATAAAATAAGTGCTTCTGCTCTTATCACAGACTAATTAAATAAATGTTTTATATTATTTCTATCGCTATGAAGACTTAGCCTCTACTTAAATAGAAACCTCATCGCCAAAACTATACGAACGCCGAAGTCCGCTAACAAACACAACTAACCGAAACAACAAGTTTCTAAAATAACATCTTTCTCAACGTTAAACATTCTCCTCACAGACGCAACCCTCAACACCATGATATAAAGAATATCCAAACCTTCGAGAACATTCGAGAAACTTCAAGAACGTTCCAGAAGCATGCTATGAAAATCCAAACGCTGGCGGGCACGCGCACGCTCAGCGGCGAGCCTCCGCGCTCGACCGCCTACTACTACGCCGACCTTGAGAGACTCAAGCGGAAGAACGGCCATCAGGAGCCTGTCCAAGAAGTGCAGAACCCTGACGAGCTCAGCGAGTACGTGGAGACCAATGAGGTCGTCAACGATGGCGCTGTTAGAGAGGTCCCGCCACTCAGAGATAGGGGCCGTCAGTGGAGCCTCCCAGAATACAACACTCCAGAAAATTCCAGAAAAATCGAAGAGACTTATTCAACTGCTGGCACCTTCCCCATGCCTGAACCGAAGGAAAAGGAACCGTTGTTAGCAGAACTGGAGGTCGTAGGAAGGTTGCCGTTGACTCAGTTGGAGTCTACGTCGGGAGTGAGACGGAGTAGGAGCTGGTACCTGTGCTGCCCCAACGTGGCGGACGAGGAGATCTCCCGGGAGTCTTCGTGGAGGTACTCCAGCCTGCGGCCCGTGACCGCACCGCCCGTGCCGGGGCATAACGGAGTCAGTATGATGGTACGTGGACTTGGTGGTGGGGGTGAGGTGTGTGTGCTATGGCGGTGGTCAACTTAAGTTAAATTTAGACGATGCCAGTTGCTTGGAGTTGTTGCCGAAATTATCTTTGGATTTTTTCTTCATTTTGTATGCGTGTGAGGTCTCCATCCAGGGCAGTTCTTGTCTCCCACACATGGGATAATTACTACCATCCTTTTCTCTCCGTCTTAACCTCCTCCATTTCTCTTTCAGGTAGCGACGCACAGTTCAGGTCGCGAGGACGTGAGCTCCCTGCGAGCGGAGCGCGACTCCCTCGCGCGGGCGCTGGCGGCTGAGAGACAGCGCGCCGCCACGGCCGCCCGCGCGCATGACGCCAGGTTGGCGGAGCTGCACGGAGTCATCGCCGAGCTGGTGCGACGGAGGGCGCATGACAAGCACGCCAGGGCCATACCGGAGGAGGAGGTGTCAGGTAAATTATATCAAAGAATAAACACGGTTGCTAAAATCGCGATAGATGTAACTGTCACTCCCAAGTCTTTTAAAAAAAGATTATCTTCTGTAATATATTAGGTACTAGCTTTTGCCCGCGGCTTCGCTCGCGTGCAATTCGGGGTAACACAATTAATTAATAACATAAGTACACAGATGGATCTTTGAGTAAAAGTGCTTTAACTTGACCCATTGAATTAATAATTTAAGATTTCATTGTTTTCCTTTCATTTAACTTATGAAGTTTGTCAAAGAGATTTCATCCTTATTGACCCTAACGATCGATGCAATAAAAGTACTGGGTGCAACTTTTACAGATTTTAGTCGGTTCGTGTGCGGCAAGCGAATTTTTAAAAATCTTGAATGCCGTTTTCTTTCTTTTAAAAAATAAAGGAATGTTTTCTTTGAGTAAGATTTTCTATCTAAAGTATTAAGAGTACTTCCCCTTCAGGTGGCATTACAAAATTCCACCCTGGGAATACCACAACCTAACCATTCAGGTTTAATAGGCGTGATGTTATGTGTTGCCTTGCCAGCAGACCCAAGGTCTGACAGCCAGTCTTACCAAGGGGTATCGAATTACACAGAACTTACTGAGTTATGGAGGTCAGATAGGCAGTTAGACTGGAAATTGATGGTGAAAATAGTTATGTTATGTTTGTTGTGTTATTGCAGACGAGTGCGAGTCCACGACGCAGCCGGCTGGCGAGCTGGACAACGACGCGGACCACTCGAGAACAGATCAGGTAAACGGAACACTTTCACTTGCTTCATTATAAACTAGCTGCGACTAGCGACCATATGATGACAAAAAAGTATCCTATGTGTAATCCAGACTATAATCTAACTCTGTGCCAAATTTCATCAAGATCCGTTCAGCCGTTTTGACTTGAAAGTGTAACAAACATCCATACATCCACCCATCCTCACAAATATTCGCATTTATAATATTAGTAGGCCATATAAACATATATTTATAAGTAGGAAGTAGGACTAGCTGTTTTGCGCGGTTTCACCCTCGTCTTTAGTTGCTGCCCCGCTCCTGTGGATAGTAGCGTGTTGTTGTATAGCCTATGTTACTACCTGATAATGTAGCCTTTAGTGAAAAAATTGTTAAAATCGTTCCGGTAGTTTGAAGCCTGTTCGATACAAACAGACTTGAGTGTATGGTTTTATATATAGTATAAACTTAATAACCTCTACGTGTTCCTGAGATAAAGGATCTTGACAGATAGGCATTCGGACAACATTTAAAAGGGTTCCGTCTTTTCCTAAAAATAAATATCTTTTCACTTTAAAGAGTATGTAAAAAAGCTTGATGCAACCTCTTTCAGAACGACACCTCGTCAGCTCTGAGCCCCGAGCTGCCCACTCCTCAGGAGTCGAAGGTGGAGCAGACGCTGCCGCCCTCCACGTTCGAGGAGCTCCCCACTGATACGGAGACCAGCATACAAGACATCAGGTACACACCTTAGGTTTAACTTACCTAGCGATAAAGTGCTATGACCAAAATCGGTGGCCCGGTTGGCGCAGTGGTTGAGCGATCGACTGCTGCGCTGCGTGTCGCGGGTTCGATCTCCGCACGGATCAAATATTTGTATGACGTACAGGTACCTAGTTGTTCCAGGTCTGGCTGTTTGTGTATGCGAGTTTAAATGTTTGTAAACGCACCCACGATACAGGAGAAATCCTAAAGTGGGGTTACGTTTAATTAAAAAAAAAACGATCTCTTTTTTACCCGACTTCAAAAAAGGAGGACATTCTCAATTTGTAGGAATCTTATTTTTTATGTATGTATGTAAATTTACTGATTACTCAAAGACGCCTGGACTGATTTGCAAAATTCTTTTTTTGTTTGATAAGGTATACTTCCCAGGTGGTCCCATATCAATTGTATTTATATTGCAGTAGTAGTTTATGAGTTTTCGTCTATAATAGACGAAAGATATATATATATAATATTGTTTTCTCTATGTCTATATGGATGATTTGCTAATCTTTGAGTAACAATGGAAAATGAATACTCGATAAAAATATGTGATATATCATTATACCATAACTAAATATGCTGAAATTAAAAATGTTTTTGATGGCATACTAACTCCATCTAGTTACATGTGTAGAGGATTTTCATACATTAATTGAGACATTTCAAATAAAAACACGCTCACCAATCATAAATCTTGTACACTCCATTCACGCACACACACACACACACACGAACACACACACACACACATACACACACACACATGGTACATATTTAATCAAGCAAGTCAAAATAATATCTTTTAAATTAAATATCAATTTAAATTTAAGAAACTACTTTTTTTCTACTAGCTACTTTTAAATAAATAAATACGGTCTGAAAAGCTATAATTGTAATGAAGTCCATCTGTGATTCCTACTGTCACTTATAGCACAGGGAATCCTATTTTAAATGACAGAGTATTCTTGGTGTATTCTTATTATTTTTGAATTAATAAATGAACTTGTATTTGTATACAAACAATAGTTACTATGACAACTCGGCTCTAAACTACATCCGTCTCGAGTAATGAGCCCTTTTCTAAGCTGCAATGGAATTTGAGCTTTGTCTCTATTCTCTTATAGCAGTAATTGCCCTGTTCTCAGAGCGGAGGGTCCTCGCGTGGAGGTGACGACGCCGTCCGTGGTGGAGCAGTGCGACACCAGCCTCAACCTGTCCTCGCGGGACTCCGAAGTGTGTCTAAGTACCGCGCGGTAAGAACTACTCTTACACTTCAAAATGAGCTTAATGTGGTTGGTTTTAAAGTTCATATTCGAACGCACGGGCTACATAAATAAGCTAGCGATGAACTCAAGTTGAACAAAAGAGGTTCAGTGTCATTTTTCCATTACACCTTGTATATCAACCATTGTGAATAAAGTCCTACGTGTTTGCAATAAGGTCGTATTTCCCCCGCCAGGTGTTGTTCGGGCCCGGCGGGCGGCAGCTGCGAGCGCGAGCGCGGCTCTCCGGACGAGCCGCGCCTCTACACCACGTGCACCGGTAACCACGGGATTATACTGCATATTGTAACTAGTGGACAGAGCCGAGAACAACCTGTAACCTGCCTATGTATATCAAAAACGTTTTTTAGACGAAAAAATAAAATTAAAATTTTTATTATTAAATCATTTATTTGGAATTTGCACTCATATATGTAGTTACAATAGTACCTATTATCTTTTTTTAATTTTTTTTACTTTTTTTTTATTCAAAAACAAATAAAGCAAAAAATATAAAAATAGTAGCCCACCGGTATCGGGAACAGGGTCCAACTACCGGCAGTCAGGGCTCCAGAGAAAGGAACCTCCTAACAATACGAGCCGTGTCCAGGAGTACCGCGCACTGTATCAAGCCCTTGATCCAGCTGCCTAACGAGAGCCTTCTCAGGTATTGGTCGAGGCTCTTAGCAATTAAGCCATTGGCAGATACGACTATCGGCACAATGATTGCATAATATAATGTCGAATGGCAATATATATAATAAGTGTTGTGTCCCAGGGCGCTGCTCGTCGCGTCAGGCCAAGATGGCGTCGCGCGTGCGCCTGCGCAAGACTGAAGACTCGGACTCCACCAACCCGCACAACGATGACGTACGTATGAATGAATCCTTACTTCCTTACTAATATTATAAAAGCGAAAGTGAGTTTGTTTGTTTGTTTGTTTGTTTGTTTGTTTGTTACCTCTTCACGCTTTAATGGCTAAACCGATTTGGATGAATTTTGGTACAGAGATAGTTGGGAACCAGGAGACGGACATAGGCTAATTTTTATTTAAAAAAAGTGGGATATGAGGGAGAACGAGGGAAGAAAAGGGAAAACTTAGCGTGGCTATTACAAATCCATCAGGCGCAAGAGCAAAAATTGCAGGTCTGCTTGGTGTGTTATACCGAATTTAACGCGAGCGAAGCCGCGGGCGAAAGCTAGTATAACTATATATCTGTGTACAGTCGATGATAGGCAATACCTGACCTAGGTACTAAAAATTAGACGAATTTGAACCTTCCTTTTGAAGCAGTATAAAGTGTGTTTTTCGTACGAGAAGAAAAATACGCTTACTGCTATATTAAGTCTCCTATCAATTTCTCTAATGCCGACATTTTCCTGGTGCAAATAAATTATTTTGTATTTTAAATAATTACTCAATTGAGCCATGATAGTA
Organism: Ochropleura plecta; assembly: GCA_905475445.1. NCBI lineage: Eukaryota > Metazoa > Arthropoda > Insecta > Lepidoptera > Noctuidae > Ochropleura > Ochropleura plecta. Next base: position 317,730 of record FR997751.1, read on the forward strand.
GAATACATATAAAAATTGGTAATAGATGTTATATACCGCAATTTAATAAGACAAGGTATAAAGTATTTGCGCGTATTCATTGGAATATGCGTAGATGACTTTAGCTGAATTGTAATAGTTGATTTTTGTTTTCCTACCCACATATTTAGTAACTTTTACCAGATCTAATAAAACAAACAAAATAATTTACTATTAGCATGAAAGTACCTATATTTCAATACTCTAATAAACTTTAAGTCTAACAGCATTAAAATCCAAATTTGCATAACAAGTAACTATAAATTCTAATGCCAAACGTGTTAAAGATCATTTTTGAGTGTCTGGATTTGAGTTTTCGTACATCGAGTAGCTGCCGTATTCTAATAATTAATACAAATCAAATAACCCTTAATGTTATAAGCACAGGGTTCAAATTCGATCGTTTTTAGGGTGGGTCAACTACCACCTATAACCGACTGTACATAATACCGCGCATATAATCCCCCATGGGTTAGGTAGGGGTGTTCCTAATACTACGCCCACATTTCGCCAGTTATGTTAAAGTCCCATGTATTAGGGTGAGCCTATTGACATTAATCGGGTACAAATCTAAACTTCGTGACTTCAACTAGAAATGCGCCAATCGAACCCCGGACATCAAGCTCATTAATTTGTCGTCCTGCCGGAGTTACAGGTTATTCGAAAGAGATTCTGTGGCCCCGGAGAACAAAGGGCAAAAAAAAATTATATGGGTTATAGTCAGTAGGTACAACTTTGATAATTTCCCAAAAAAAAAATCTGCTTATTTGTCCTTTCAATAAATAGACCAACCAGGCAGTTTGGTGTTAGGCTCAAAGAAGAGACAAGCTTGTTACAGAGTGGGTATTCCACCTCCTCTGTTGCTTCAACCTCTTTCCTTCTAGATCAACATTGATTTTTAAATTTTTGAATATTCATATTTCGAATTTCATTCTGTCAATTTCACCTTCAACAGTAATGTTTTGGGTTATTACAAATTGATCACGGCAGCAACAAGTGCCTGAAATCCTTACTAATATTATAAAAGCGAAAGTCAGTTTGTTTGTTTGTTACGTCTTCATACCTAAATGGCCAAACCGATTTTGATGATTTTGGTACAGAGATAATTGGAACCCTGGAGATGGACATAGGCTAGTAAAAAAGTGAGAGAGAGGAGTGAAAGATATTTTTTTTCTTGTTAAAGTTAGCGTTAGCCCAAAGTAACTATCCCACTCGGACGAAGTTGCGGGCGGAAGCTAGTCCTTACTAATATTATAAAAGCGAAAGTGAGTTTTTTTGTTTGTTACCTCTTCACGCTTTAATGGCTAAACCGATTTTGATGAATTTTGGTACAGAGATAGTTAGGAACCAGGAGACGGACATAGGCTAATTTTTTTTTACAAAAAAGTGGGATGTGTGGGAGGAAGAGGGAAGAAAAGAAAAAACTTAGCGTTGCTATTACAAGTCAATAAGGCGCAAGGGGAACTGTGTTACCCCGAATATAACGCGAGCGAAGCCGCGGGCAAAAGCTACTATATTATAAAAGCTGCTTCATCTTTTAAAATCAGTGTGTGCTTCCTTCAATGAAACCACTGCTAAAATATTACTTTGCTGTAATATAAGATTTAGCCCTGTTAAAGGTATGTTTTAAATTTATTTAGATTGTATTAGTTTTCTACCTGTGTAGGTCTTCATGACCGATATAGTGTGTTATAGTGTTATGTATTATTTCTATTGTTAAAGGGAAATTTGGAAAATATTTAGTCCTTTGGGAAATATTAAATGAAATCACAAAACCTGTAAGTAATGGCTATTCTTTATTCACCTGTACCATAACTTTCATCTTTAACTGGGACATCGGTCGGAGGACACGACCGAGTCCCACAAGCTCAACGAGCAAAAGATCTGATCCGACCAATCACATGAAGCCAGATTCGCGTCCTGGCTGTTTTAATAGTTGACTACAACGCGTTCTAGCCTCGCGAAAATGTCACAATGTGTTTTAAAAACATATACTCTAGTCTGGGATACTATAGAGCTGTGAATAAATCAACCCTCCCTCTCAGTCATGGCCCTCAATATTACAAGTTTTTACAGACATGGTGAGCTACAGAACCCTAAAAACATCGTGGGTGTTGCCAGGCTATCAAAAAATATATATAAGTGGTTATGACAATACGACAATAAATGAAAACATTGACAATACTAGTTCATAAGAATAATTCAAAAAACTCTAACACCAAAAATAAAAATAAAAAACAAATTTTCGAACAAACTAAATGGCATAAAAGTGGAAGCAAAATCGAACACTCTTTATAAATAAGTCACTAACTTGTGAGGTACGTGCAGCAGGAGTAAAGAACAAATTTCGAGTAACGTCATGACGCGATGCGCGACGGGCCAATCACTGCACTTTCCCCGCCCCCGCGCCTCACTTCATACCACCAAAGGGACCCAATAACTCACTTTTGCGCAGGTGAAAGTCAGCGCACAATTCTCGAGCGCTGACTTTCGCTAACCTTTCAGTACTTCCCTATTATTAGATACATCGTGTAGCATATTTAAAAAATGTAAAATATTCCTGTGTCTAAACTACTGGATATATTCAAATGATTTTTGTAGGTAGACTGAGAACGTCTTGAGGTATGCGTAGTTTAATTTATTGTCGTATTATCTTAACCACTTTGTATAATAGTCAATTAGTCAGATTGTCGAGTAATATCGTGTGTATTCTGTAGTACCTAGATATTACTACTTAAAATAAAGCGCATATAATAGTTTTAGTATTATAATTTAGTTAGGATATAAAACCTCTAACAATTCTTATGTAATGTTTAATATAATATTGTCCCCCCAGTGGTGGAGCGCGGAGCGACTGTCGCTGGACGTGTGCGCACACGCAGACCTGCGGGAGGCGCTGCTGGCCGCGCAGAGCGACGGTGAGACCACGCACTTGTTCACAGCATAATAACATCTTCAATAGGCATGACGACAGTATAAAAAAATCGCTGATTCGGTGATGACAAGGGAGAAGTCATATTAAAAAAAAAAGTAAACACAGGTTTAGTTTTATTTAAAAATAACAGATTATTAAGATTTTCAATAAAATAAAACATTAAAATACTGCAATCGGCCATTTTGACTGAAACACCGATCACAGCGTATGACGTCACGGTTATGTGATTTATGGGACGTTGTTATAGAAACAATGTCATTTTTATTTAACTGTGACGTCATGCCGACGCCATGACATATGCGAGCTGTTTTCGGACACTATTGAAAATTTATGAGAAAAATGGCTTCAAACTTTGTTAAACTTAAGTTTATTACCGAAATAAAGGCTTTTTTGTAAATAGTAAAAGTGTACCCACATTATGGAAGAGGATTTTAAAATCTTTCGTCACGCCTATTGAATCATTACAATCTGAAATTTAAATAATTGTTCTTATATATTTTTTCTGAATCAAAATCAAAAGTCATTCATTGAAATTAGGCTGATAATCATCATTTATGAACGTCAACATTACACAAGTCAGTCCCACAAAGACGCCCCGCCCTTCGCCACTTCCTAATGTTTTAGCTGGGAAGAAGAAGTGGCGCAACAAACTCCCCAGCAACACATCTGTCTGTCAGGTTAAAATAACCAGATTTTATGCATATACTAGCTGTGCCCAGCGGTTTCACCTGCGTCTGTGACACGAGAATGTTATGGGTTAAAAAAATAAAAATATGAAATTTTATAAAAAAAAAAATGTGAGCCGTCACGGGACGCCTGGCAGATGTGAAACATCGACATTATTTTGTAAAAGTAATATATATGCAGAAAAGAACAGATTGTGATAGGAACTAAATATGTCATTGAAAACATCATTATTCTGTTTCATTGTGGACTTACCAAAAGGATGTCGTTTTCGTTTACGTGTTCATCATCGTTTATGAATTCAAGGATCGAAGGCACTTTGAATAAAACTCTATAACTGGCCCCGTGTGGTAACCCACCCATTTCCAAACCTTGGCAAAAGTTTGCTAAACATGGCCCCTGTGGTAACCCATCCATTTCCAAACCTTGGCAAAGGTTGCTAAACCTGGCCCGTGTGGTAACCCATCCATTTCCAAACCTTGGCAAAGGTTGCTAAACCTGGCCCCGTGTGGTAACCCATCCATTTCCAAACCTTGGCAAGGGTTGCTTAACCTGGCCCCCTGTGGTAACCCATCCATTTCCAAACCTTGATGAGGGTTGCTTAACCTGGCCCCCTGTGGTAACCCATCCATTTCCAAACCTTGGCAAAGGTTGCCTAACCTGTCGCCGTGTGGTCACCCATTCATTTCCAAACCTTGGCAAAGGTTGCTTAACCTGGCCCCGTGTGGTAACCTATCCATTTACAAACCCTGGCAAGGTTTGCTTAACCTGGCCCCTGTTGGTAACCCATCCATTTCCAAACCTTGACAAAGGTTGCTCAACCTGGCCCTCGTGTGGTGAATAAAAATCTAATATGCGAGAGAGATGGCTTAACGCCGGATCTAGTGGGAGAGAATCGCACAGTCGATTGCGCATGGTGACGCGTCGCCACAACGTATACACTACTGCATATTGACTGTATATATACCATCATATAGCGTGGCGACGGATTCCGATCCAGAAATCGGTTTTACGTGCGGCTATAGATGTTTCACATCAAAAACAGTAAAACTTTTTCGGAGAAGTATGGCACTTAACTGTAGTTTAGTTGCCATACTTCTCGTCTCTTCTTATATTCGGTAGATCTGAGAATCGGTCGTAATCTACTTTCATACCCAAAGTGAAGGGTGGCCCTCTCACTCTCAAGAAGAGGAGTTGAGCGGCGGGCAAAACCGCTGGATACAAATAGTATAATACAGTGTTTATTTTTGCTGCTTAATAAATGTTATTTTCTATAAACAACTTGAGGAGTCATTGAAATCCTCATGAGATCCTCTCCTCGCAGGTGGCTGCACGTGGGCGGCGCGTTGCGCACGCCTGCGCGCTGAGCGGCGCGTGCTGCAGTGTGCGCTTGCGCGGGCGGCCGATACGCAGCACAGGTAGCTATGTACATCATGGTAAAGGCCCCCCTCCCTCCCTCCACAGGCGGTAACATTCAAATTATTGATTGTTTCCTCACGGAACAAACATCTATTTTAATGGCAAAAGTGTGATTTCTAATCCAGAGCGGAGCGAAGGATTCTAAAGTAGAATCCTGAGCGCAGCCAGGCATTTAAAGTACGTCAATCTAGCTCGAAACAGGTTGCTCCCGAGGTCGATGCTACTATTGTTTTCATCCTACTACTAACGATCCTTTTTACAACCTCTATTAAATTTATGTAACATTTACCTACCCTTGTCCCATGAATGTTATTTGAGCTCGACTAAACATGTTTCTCTTCCATTTCCTCGTATCAAACGTGACGCTATTATTTAGAATATTAATAGGCAGTAACTACAAACAGCAACATATAGAGAAGGAGAAGATAAATATTTGACTATCCATTTTCTAAGACAACGTGGTCCACGTTTCAGATTATACTGCGCGTGCGCAGTGCAGGAGTCCACGTGCGTGTCGCTGTGCTGCGCGCTGCGGGCTGCCGACCGCGCGCTCGAGACCTACGATGTACTGCTGGCGCTCGCGGAGACCGCGCTGGAACATAATGACGAGGTAGGCAGCAGGCCAGGAAGGGGTGCTATGGATTCAGAGATCTTGGACAGCTCAGGATTGGCCATTGTTTTTTTTTCTAGCGAATATCAACAGAGCAGGTAGCCAGCCAGCTGCTGGCGCGACTGGACGCCGAGCACACCTCCGCAGCCATAGGCCAGCCGCTCCTGTCGCCAGGACCCTGGCTGCAGCATCACAGCCATACGTATGATGATTTATTTCTATGAAGCGGTATACGTGCATGTACACACATCAAAATACATAAATGGAACGAAAAAAATACTTTCTTGACAGACAGACAGACTACAGAACTATCTCCGTACTTCCAATTTTGTCAAAAAAACATTAAAAACATTAAATACCCTAACTCACAGAAAAATGTTTTAAAGAACCAATACGGTTTTCGACCCGAAGTGTAACTGGTACTATCCCGAAAAAAATAAGTAATAAAATCAACAAAAACAGTAACAATTGTAGTAGACTTAATAAAAGCTTTTGACACAGTCTCTGTTCCCTTTTTGCTTGAAAAGTTGGAACGGATTGGTGTATAAAAGGAGTGTGGCTAGTCATTTCTAGGAGTTACCATTGTGAAAGTTCTTAAATCATAAAGATATTAAATCACGTTAGCGAATAAATTTTTTAACTAGCGGGGTCCGATAGGGTAGTGTCTTCGGACCGACCCTGTTTTATATTTCTCAATATTCCATAGAAAAGGGCACATTCTTTGACCGACCAGAATAGTGTTGTCTGGTGGGATATTGCCTACGTTCTTCATTTGCGTCATAGATGTCGCTATCGCACTTTATGTCAAATTGATTATATCCGCTGCAGTATCATGATTAATAAGTAATTTTGCAGGTCACCTTGCGAGCGTTGGTCCCCAGCGTGCGAGGCCCGACTGCGCGCGCATGCGGCGCGGCTGAAGGCCGACACCGTGGCGCTGCGGGACACGCAGCCCGCGCCCAAACTGTTCTCCTACCACGGTATGTGTGTGATTTGTCCCCGACACGAATGTTACCGAAGTGTATATTTTCTCTGCCGCGGCAAATCGCCGCTCAGCAGACAAACTTCCAGATTTCATGGTGGCATGGAGAGACCTCGTGCCGGGCACGCTACAATTCATGCAACAAGTCCCCTCTTTGAGGAGTGACTGGAGAGGCGCCATGGTGTCCTCACCTATCGCCTGACGCAGGTCCTCACCGGACACGGAAGGGAGGGAGGTGCCTGTACATAATCAGGCGGGAGGAAACGCCCGGGTGTGACTCACGCCAAGAGGACACGGTGGAACACACAGTGGCGGCCGGAGCACCGGCGACCTGACCATGCGGCCCTGGGGCAGGCCTGGTGCGGGGCAGGCCTGGTGCGGGGCAGGCCTGGTGCGGGGCAGGCCTGGTGCGGGGCAGGCCTGGTGCGGGGCAGGCCTGGTGCGGGGCAGGCCTGGTGCGGGGCAGGCCTGGTGCGGGGCAGGCCTGGTGCGGGGCAGGCCTGGTGCGGGGCAGGCCTGGTGCGGGGCAGGCCTGGTGCGGGGCAGGGGGGAATCGGGAGCGGTCACCTCCGCATGCAACGTAGCCTGTGGATGGTGGGCAATGGGTAGCTTACCGTCCGGCCGTCCAGTGAGGACACGCGGTGTCGACAGCGTTCGTGTTCCACGCACTCCTCAAAGAGCTGTCAGCAAAGCAGAAGCGCGCCTGGGACACCGCCGTACGGTGGGGCGCGGGGGTTTCAGAGAAAGACACCGCGGCCCCGGAACATAAATGGCAATAGAACGACATGGATGGGTTTTAGTCAGTACAAGTGTGAAACTCTCTCATCCATCGCTCCGCTCAGAGCCGGGGAAGTTATTTTGTGAATTCCCATCCGCACAAAAAGCGTATATGTTCTCTGGCATATCTGTATGGGGCTTGCATTACAAACGTGACGCACGTAACTTTTATTGTGAACTTGTTGTACATACATTTCGGTCAGTTCATATTATTTTCTGTTTCTTCCAGACATAGACGAGGCGGAACTAGGCGACGCCGGGAGAGGATGTAGTGCGGCGGAGATGGAAGAGGCGGTGGCCGTGCAGGATGCGCTCGCGCACGCCACGCTCAACAACAACAATAACAACGAACACAAGGTACTGCTGCGCTAATGTCGGCTCTCCTTTACCTTGTTTAGGGTCCTTATTGGGTTCGATTCTCAAGTCAGGCTAAAAGTTATTGAGTTTTTGATTGTAAAACATGTATTGTCACCCCTTGGCAGTAAAACCGCCTGTTGTGTGACACGCTACGTCACGGCACAGTGTCGCCAGTCGAATGCGGTGTATACACGTTGCTACTCTGTGTGACCTACGTAATGTTTTTATCCACAGAGCGCCGAGTCCGATTTTTCTTAACGTTTGACGTATTAATAGTTTTCGCTGTCGTATAAGGAAAATTATGTGTGTATTCAATTCAAATAATTTATTTCGGATAAATTCATATATTGTTAGTAATAAAGTAACTTAACCTAATGTTAGTATTACAATTTTTATAATCACAAGTAGTAAAGACAAATAATCACAAGTATTGAAAGCATTAATTTATTTTACCCGTTTTTATTTATTAGTGCAATGTAGATACTAATATAATATATATAAACCTTTTAATCTCTCGTATCTATTGCCGAAAACTGCATTAAAATTCGTTGAGGAGTTAAATAGATCTAAGCGAACAGACAGTGAAAACGACTTCATTTTAAATTATGTAAAGATAATAATTATGCATTATACAATTTGTCATAAATGTTTTACATCGACTGGGCATCTCTAGACATCCAAGCATATATGCTTGCCAAGATCACAATTTTTTTATGAAAATACTATAATAAAAAGTTGAAAGTGTGCACCATAGTGATACCTCGTGTTATGTTCCAGAGCGGTTCGTCCCGTCGGCGCGCGCGCAGCCGTCCGCGACACTGGCTCGACACGCGCAACAACGAGACCGACCTGTGAACCGGACGGGACCGACCTGTGAACGGGACGGGACCGACCTGTGAACCGGACGGGACCGACCTGTGAACGGGACGGGGCCGACCTGTGAACCGGACGGGACCGACCTGTGAACCGGACGGGACCGACCTGTGAACGGGACGGGACCGACCTGTGAACCGGACGGGACCGACCTGTGAACGGGACGGGACCGACCTGTGAACCGGACGGGACCGACCTGTGAACGGGACGGGACCGACCTGTGAACGGGACGGGACCGACCTGTGAACCGGACGGGACCGACCTGTGAACGGGACGGGACCGACCTGTGAACCGGACGGGACCGACCTGTGAACCGGACGGGACCGACCTGTGAACGGGACGGGACCGACCTGTGAACGGGACAGGACCGACCTGTGAACGGGACGGGACCGATCTGTGAACGGGACGGGACCGATCTGTGAACGGGACAGGACCGACCTGTGAACGGGACGGGACCGATCTGTGAACGGGACAGGACCGATCTGTGAACGGGACAGGACCGACCTGTGAACGGGACGGGACCGTGGCACATACTTAGCGAGCCATATTACACTACGACTAGTATTACTTAATGTATTAACTAACTGTAACATTGACCTTGCACTAACACCAACACGCGTAGCACGACCACACTACAAATGATTTTATCGACGAGAGAAACAACAAAATGACAGATTGTTCCGTTATTTCATTTTCAAAAAGCGACCTTGTATAAAACCTAAATCAATCAATAGCTGATATCATTCCAAACAAGTTTTTCATGAGACAAAACCTTCTAAAGCGTCACATTTCCAAAATATAAACTACTAGTTGTCTTGAGCGGTTTCTCCCGCGTCTTTAGTTACTGCCCCGCTCCCGTGGGTAGTAGCGTGATATTATATAGCCTATGTTCATCAAGGATAATGTCGGATTCCATTGGTAAAAGATTTTCTCATATCAGTTCAGTAGTATCGAAGCCAATGTTTCAATACAAACAAACAATCAAAACTTTCCTCTTTATAATATTAGTGTAGATTAAAATTAAAATAGCGTTGATAGCTTGGTATCTTGGGAAAGTGACGCTTTAAAAAATGTAGTCTGATACAAAACAAGGAAGTATAATTGGTAGCTATTGAATAATACAAATGTATTACGTGGTATTTTGAAAATAAAATAAAATGGGCAAATTATTGAAAGCCCTTTTCGTGTGTAAAACCTTTCAGAAATCGGTTGTCATTTTGTATTTTGATCATCGCCTTTTAATCTCGAATATTATGTTTTAACTTGATTTATTGAATAAAAATACTTTTTTTTGACAATCCGCTTCTGAATCTAAATTTTGTTAGTAAAAAACAATGATTTTAATGGAAATTTCTCAAACAATTTAAAGTAAATTTTCAAGTGTTTAATTTGAATATTTTTAAGTAATTTCCGATATAACTAATGTCATATGATTTGAAATGTTATGTTGATAAAAAAATGTTGTTTTATAATGTTTAAATTAAATGTTTTTTTTTATTTTAATTTAAGAGAGGCTATTGATGTCTATTGGAACTAACTTATATTTCGTATACAGGGTGTGACATAACTGACGCAAGACCTCCTTGGGGTATCCCAGACCATGAAACTGATTTACCTGACGATCAGCTGATCACGTCAGTTCTATTGAAATGCCATTTTTTTGCGAATTAAAAAAACTCGTAGAACAAAAATTGTTCAATTTTTTTTAAACTTCTTTATCGTGAGTCGTGAGTGCTTTTACAAACAATTTAACTAACATACACAAACAGGCAGATCCGGAACAACTACCTGTAGGTCATACAAATATTTGTTCCGGGCTCGGATTTAACCCGCGACACGCAGCGCAGCAGTCGACCACTCAGCCACTGCGCCAACCGTGCCGTTATAACATTTGAAACGGGATATTTATCAAGTTAACTATTCATCTTGTGTTTCCAATATGTTAATATGTTGTTAGTGATCATGTCAGATTAAGGACTTCGTGGTCTGAGAGACCCCATGACAGGTGTTGCGTTTATTATTGTACACTGTGTATAAGTGACGTCACTGTACATATCTCCATTGTTGTAGCCTTGTAACAACTAAGTCGACGCTTCCGGTCTGACCGGAAGTGGCAAAATATCATGTCTTAATATAATACGGTGAATTAACTGACACTTGTCAAATATTGAATGTTACCTGTTAGACCTTCAGACGTAGGACGTACTCGCGCATTACTAAGAGAACATTATGTTATTATCATGTTCTAGTACACACGGCAACTTATCAAGCTATTCTAAACCAGGTTGTGCGGAGCTCTCATTGTACGGGAAATATTCGACGGGCCTGTTGGTCTAGTGGTTAGTGGCCCTGACTGCTAAGCCGGAGGTCGTGGGTTCGATTCCCACTCAGGACAAACTTTGTGTGATGAGCATGATTGTTTGTTCTGTGTCTGGGTGTGATTTATCTATAATATGTATGTATTTATAAATTATATATAAGTATGTTTATCAGTTGTCTGGTTACCATAACACAAGCTCTGCTTAGCTTGGGATCAGATAGCCGTGTGTGAGTTGTCCCAAGATATTTATTTATTTATTTTATTAACAAGGTGAGGTCATGTTATACTGTATATGTATAGCTTGGTCTGTCGTTGTGAGTACAAAATATTATAGCGATTTAAATACAGAAACTAAGGGCTTACTTGTCTATTTCATGATTAATCAAAAATAACTTTACTATTTTGAGATAAAGTTTAATATCCAGTGCTATGAAAATATATGTAATTTTGTTTGCGCGAATATGTCTTGATTGTAAGGCTATGTGACGTGGCGGGAGTGAACGCGTCGAGATAATGTGCAGGACATGGTTGAGTAAGAATAAATAGAGATATACAATAGAATATACTTTCTCTCTGGTCCCTCTATACTTCAGCTAGTATCACTAAAAAGAGCTGAGAAGCACAAATTCCTTATTTTCTGATCTATCATAACAGAGATATACGAAAACACTAAATAGTAACTTGGAAGGCTAAAGAAATGACCAACAGAACAGGTCTTGAAACTCAAACTCAAAGTATTGAATACAATTACACCGTAACAGGCACTTTTGAATGTCAAAATGAAGCTACAGTCCCAGTCAACAGGGGGACCTGCCAGAGTCACTGCCTGCCGGGGTTGCGGGCTGTTCGAAAGAGATACCGCGGCCCCGGAACGTAAAGGGCAAAAGAAGGCATATTGATGAATTTTAGTTAGTACAAGACTGACTCCCCCCCACTCCGCCCAGAGCGGGGAAGTTAAATGATGATTTTCCATCCAAAAAAAGGTCCTAGTCACAAGGCATAATAATATAAATAATAAAATAAAATTTATTCAAGTATAAGTAAAACTATGATTTACATTAATCGTCATAGAGGAAAATTAATTCTAACTATTATGTAGACCTGCCTGATCTAGGTTTATGATATATTATGTTTATGATATAATAACTTGTAAAAGTACTGTAGTTGCCCATTCCAAAGCGTTGATTTCTAAAATTAGTTCGGTCAGATGCTGTCCACTTCCGCTACGTCGCAGGTAGTCTATTAGTCCATTAGATAAAATAGTACAAAATAACTAAAAAAAAACAAATCTTGTAACGCCCGTTTTCACCAACCTTGAGCGACACCTAGAAAAAATGCCTCCGCAATTCAGTTCCCATAGTCATTCAATGGGATTAAATGACCTTAGAGGGGTTAAATGATGATTTTAGTTCTGTAAATATATAAGCGTTACGCTCACGAATCATATTATAACCTCTGAACGACGTTGTCACATTTACGTGACAAGCTAGTGCGTGCCCTGGACGCCAATGACACAAATATGCGACAAGTCTGTGAAAGGCGCGCGTACGTTTATGCTCTAGCGTTCAAAAGGTTAACACAACCTAACCTGTAATATTTAAAAAACGCAATGCGCTTGTATTTAGATTCCTACTAAGGCGTCGCCTAGTGTTGATGAAAACGGTCGTTTATGTGTTATGACGCGTCTGTTTAGCGTAGTCGTCTGAGATGATTGTTGTATGAATGTGTCGCGGTTTGAACTAACTCTGTAACATAGGTCTAACTTCGCTCTTGAGCTCGGCAGCAGGATCGGGTGAAATACAAAGAATAGAACGAGAACAAAAAAATAAAAAACTAGCTTCCGCCCGCGACCTCGTCGGCGTGGCATAGTTACTTTGGGCTAACGCTAACTATAACCCGCGTGATGATAAAAAATCTCTCCACTTTTCTTCACCATCTTTCTCCCCCCTTTTCTCACTATGAAAAAATAGCCTATGTCCGTCTCCAGGGTCCCAACTATCTCTGTACCAAAATTCATCAAAATCGGTTTAGCCATTTAGGCGTGAAGACGTATCAAACAAACAAACTCACTTTCGTTATATTAGTAAGGATAACTCAGCCTCACTTAGAGCGCGAAGGAAAGAATATCCGTTACTGTCATTTGTCCCTGCTCTCGGTTCTGCTGTAAAGCATCTGTTCCATTGCCGCGCGTCACAAACCATGTACACGTCACGTACTCGCGACAGAGACGTCTGTTGCTGAAGTAACACGTCGTGGTGGGGAGACTGGGACGTGCTTGCGAACTTAGGTTTGCGACACAATGATCGATGATGTACAGGTTGGCGAATGAGTTACCAAGAAGGTGGCCTACTCATCATATTAAACAACACACATTCAATTCTTGAAAACTTAAAATAAGGTTTTCGTACAGACATCGACTCAGTCATCTACTGTTGTAAAAGAGTTAAGAAATCTTGGGATACCGCTTATATTTTTCAAAAACATCTAAATAAAACAGCAGGCATGTCACCGTCTCCCCATCGCTACAATTGGACCTATTTATGCAAATAGAAACAAATCCACATACGTGCCAGAGTTCAGAGATCAAAATGATCTGACAATTTAATGTTTTAGTCTGTGAAAATCAGTTGCCTTTAAGCTTCACAGGGTCTGTAAAAATTGTCAGATGCCTCTACAGGGTTGGTAGAAAAAGCATTTTTGAAGCTTTCTGTCTCAACTCTGGCATATGTGGATTTGTTCCTGTTTGCATAAATAGGTCCAAATATGTATAATGTAAGATAGTTGGCTTGAAGAGCGACCCCCGCCCGCACACGTAGCCATAGTCCCACACTCGGCCGGTCGCGTGCCCACGGCTGGGCCGCGGCCCACTGCTGGCCAACAGGCTTCCTCCCCGAGCAAAACGCATTTAATGTAATATTGTATGCATTGTACAGATCGCTTTATAGAAACATAGACATTGTTATATTAAGTTTATTTGAAACTTTATTCTTAAACAAATCTAGCATTATTGTACCCACACGTGATTAGAACTATCTTGGTGGTTTAAATCAATGCAGATGTAAAGTTGATGCTTGTGAACAAGGACCGATAGTTTGATATTCCTTTTCTGTATAACTTTTAAAATGCTTAATTTAATCTATAAGCTGTATCTATTGCTTGAAATTGTGTTAAAAACAATTATAATAAGAAAGAAAATACGATCAAGATGAAAATCAAAATAAATAAATAAAATCAAAGATGGATTCTGCAAGTATTTAGATGAATGATTATTACATATTTAGATCTCAAACATATTACAGTAAATTATATAAATAATAATATTGTTGCAGCGATGTTAAAGTCGAAATTACTGTTATTTATTTACATCTATGGTTTATATATTTACAAACTTATAGACATAAAAGAATTGCATGAATGAAAAGACTATAAACATTATTAGATTCCGTCAGACTCTATAAGTATCGAATATTTTGTTAGTAAAGATTTAAAATAAGGGATGTATAATAAACAAAATGAAATGTATGGAAGTGTGTAAATGTATGTATGTATAGAGAAGTGCGGGGGGCGGGGGGCGGGGGGCGGGATGGTGCTAGAATACACTACGATAAGTTATTATTAACTATTCAAATAAATATAACTACGGAATAATTGCAGTGTTTTTATTTAAAAACTAGCTTTTGCCCGCGGCTTCGCTCGCGTTAAATTCGTGGCAACACAGTTCCCCTTTCCTGATTTACAGGTACCTGCTACCTGTAGTTTTTACCCTTGTGCCTTATTTATTGTAATAGCAAAGCTAAGTTTTCCCTTTTCTTCCTTCTTTCTCCCTCATATCTCAATCTTTTAAAAAAAAAATAGCCTATGTGCGTCTCCAGGGTCTCAACTATCTCTGTACCAAAGTTCATTAAAATCGGTTTAGCCATTTAGGCGTGAAGACGTAACAAACAAACTCACTTTCGCTTTTATAATATTAGTAAGGATCCTATCCATGCCTTCAGTCATGAGATTATGATTACCAGACTCGTGTCACCCAAAGATCGCTCCGAGCGGCCACTGAGGCACAAGTGTCTCCCGCTGTCTGTAGAACTCATATGGATGGATTCATCGTCGTTGATACTTCACAGGTGGAAGCTAGAAGAGATAATCACAAATCGGTGTCTAATGCCGGGAGCCCAGAGAGTTCCACTCCTACTTTCAGTTTTCAAAATGGACAACACCAAAATCGCTGCTTACAGCGACCTAGGCTTTTATCTCATCGTTCTCTATGTTTTCATTTCAGTTAAGTTTAAAGTACTTTGTGTTTCAAGTGAGGAAACTTTGTTGCCAGACGAGAGCGTTATAGAGCCGAAAGCAGCTGTGAAAAATTCTCACGTGAATTAAACGACGTTTTTCACTTCGCACTTAGGAGAAATTTAATAACAGAATAAAAAATCATAATTTTACTTTGCCCTTGTCCCATTCTATTTAGGGGTCGGCGTAACACGTACGAATAAACAGAATAAAAATACTCTAGTCATTTTAAAAATAAAATAAAAAAGCCTATTATTGACCTCACTTACAAAAAATTTGAGCCGTCCCGGGACGCCTGGCAGATGTGAAACAGCGACATTATTTTGTAAAAGTAATATATATGCAGAAAAGAACAGATTGTGATAGGAACTAAATATGTCATTGAAAACATCATTATTCTGTTTCATTGTGAACTTATCAAAAGGACATCGTTTTCGTGATCATCATCGTTTATGAATTCGAGGATCGAAGGCACTTTGAATAAAACTATTACTGGCCCCCTGTGGTAACCCATCCCTTTCCAAACCTAGGCAAGGGTTGCTTAACCTGGCCCCCTGTTGTAACCCATCCATTTCCAAACCTTGGTGAGGGTTGCTTAACCTGGCCCCCTGTGGTAACCCATCCCTTTCCAAACCTAAGCAAAGGGTTGCTTAACTTGGCCCCCTATGGTAACCCATCCATTTCCAAACCTTGGCAAAGGTTGCTTAACCTGGCTCCCTGTGATAACCCATCCATTTCCAAACCTTGGCAAAGGTTGCTTAACCTGGCCCCGTGTGGTAATCCATCCATTTCTAAACCTTGGCAAAGGTTGCTTAACCTGGCCCCGTGTGGTAACCCATCCATTTCCAAACCTTGGTGAGTGTTGCTTAACCTGGCTCCCTGTGATAACCCATCCATTTCCAAACCTTGGCAAAGGTTGCTTAACCTGGCCCCCTGTGGTAATCCATCCATTTCCAAACCTTGGCAAAGGTTGCTTAACCTGGCCCCGTGTGGTAACCCATCCATTTCCAAACCTTGGTGAGTGTTGCTTAACCTGGCTCCCTGTGGTAACCCATCCATTTCCAAACCTTGGCAAAGGTTGCTTAACCTGGCTCCCTGTGGTAACCCATCCATTTCCAAACCTTAGCAAGGGTTGCTTAACCTGACTCCCTATGGCAACCCATCCATTTCCAAACCTTGGCAAAGGTTGCTTAACCTGGCTCCCTGTGGTAACCCATCCATTTCCAAACCTTGGTGAGTGTTGCTTAACCTGGCTCCCTGTGATAACCCATCCATTTCCAAACCTTGGCAAAGGTTGCTTAACCTGGCCCCGTGTGGTAACCCATCCATTTCCAAACCTTGGTGAGGGTTGCTTAACCTGGCCCCCTGTGGTAACCCATCCATTTCCAAACCTTGGTAAGTGTTGCTTAACCTGGCTCCCTGTGGTAACCCATCCATTTCCAAACCTTGGCAAGGGTTGCTTAACCTGGCCCCGTGTGGTAACCCATCCATTTCCAAACCTTGGCAAGGGTTGCTTAACCTGGCCTCGTGTGGTAACCCATCCATTTCCAAACCTTGGCAAGGGTTGCATAACCTGGCCCCGTGTGGTAACCCATCCATTTCCAAACCTTAAGGTTGCTTAACCTGGCCCTCGTGTGGTGAATAAAAATCTAATATGCGAGAGAGATGGCTTAACGCCGGATCGAGTGGGAGAGAATCGCACAGTCGATAGCGCATGGTGACGCGTCGCCACACCGTATACACTACCTGCATATTATAGACTGTATATATTTTGTTGTTTCACATCAAAACATTTTGGCCCATCGATTTTTTAATTTCGTCGTCCCGGCGCGGGCGCGTAGACGGTCTTCCTCTCCTTTTGCCTAGCGGACAAAGTGGTGGACCATAATATGGTGGTGTGTAGGTCCATCTTTTATCAGTGCGCCTGGCTACGTGACCGGCCCATCTCCATTTTGCTTTTAATGCCAAGCTCAAAGCATCAGTAGCTTTTGTTGTTGCTCTTATTCTTGTGTGCGTGATGATCCTAACCTTTTTCCTCCCACTCACTAACCCATTCCCCATTCCCGCACGCTCCACTCTATTCCCCGGTGACAGGTTGTAATTTTGTGCCTGGCTTTTGAGGTAAATTTCCATGTCTGACACCCATATGTCAGGCAAGGTAGTAAGTAGGCTGTAGGCTCGAGTTCATAGTCCTAGCTTTCAGTTCTATGGGCATGTTACATTTTAAATTTTTTTTGTGTACGTTACTCCAGCAAGAAAGTATCTCCTAGAGTTATACGAGTAGAACGTATAGTTTGTGCCTTATCTGCTGTAAATGTGCCCCTACATAAAAAATGTGTGCCCCCTGTCGTTTTGAAAAAAAAACGGAAAAACGATTCTTGCTGGGGTAACGTTTTTCTAGCAGGAAAATTCTAAACGAGTGATCGGAGGGAAAAAAATTGTGCATGGCCAGTGAGCTTATAATTATGTGTGCCAAAATGTGCCCCAAAAAATAAAATCTGTGCCCCTTCAGGTTTTCGAGTTATTGCGTTTCCTGCTGGAGTAACGTTTTGATGAATTGTATATCTCTAAAACCATTGCATGTGCCCCTGTAGAATAAACATACACGAGTAGCTCTTAATGTGTGCCCATTTGTGCCCCAATTAGATTTAAGGAATAATTTATAGTTTTTAAGTTATCGAGGTTTTATCAAAACCCCGAAAAACATCGCAGCGCCTAAATGAGGCAAGGCATAAGTTCACTGAAAACTGTATTCGGTCCTTCTTGGCTCTAATAATAACCATAGAAAGTTTCAAAACTGTTCATGCATGCGTTTTTGAGTAATCTTGCTAAAAGTCAAAACGATGGTGTCACAACTTTGACGGCAAAATACAAGGAACTGGCTCAATCTCAGATGTGTAGGTGTAAACCAAAATCATGTGCCTTTAGTCAAAAATATATGGTGAAAATATTAAGCTTGGAATGTTTCGCATTAAGTAAATATAAACAAAAAACCAAATTAAGTAAGCAACGGCTGGTTATCCGACCAAATTAAAATGACTACTTAAAAGCGACGGATTCATACATATCGATGACCTTCTTTACTTTACTCACTAACCGGTTCACACGTGTTGTGCCTGAGTACACTGAAGTAGAAAAGTAATAAATAATAAAATAAAGTTGTTATTGGATTATGTTCTACTAGCTGTTTCTATGACCTTACACATGATTAAGTACATTATAAATAGTAGCCTAAGTGCTATTCCAAGGTAAGCTATCTTCTCCATTTTAAATTTCATTATAATACATCCAGTAATTTATGTGAGAACGAAAGAAATACATCCAGATATTTGCCATTTGTCAGGTCTTTGACCCAAAATTTGATCGGTCCCAATGTTTAAAAAATATATAGTTCATGAAATGAAATCTACTACTAAAAAGAGGTAGCTCTTTTTGGTATATGAATAAAAAGCCCGTATTTGTCAGTTGTAATTCGTGTATACCTATAGTCAACCGCACAATGATCTGTGTCGCAACGTGTTTCCATTTTGTATGTCGTATTACGTGCCTATGTGGGATTTATAATTATTAACCAACGATTATATTAAAGCTGATGTAGTGTCACATAATTTTGATTTGATGGCGTTTTAGATAATTATATAAGTGTCATTCCACAGTCAGGGTGATAATGTTGTTACGTATATGGGATAAATATGTTTATTTATAGCCAAATACCATCAGATAATTTGTACACATTCGATGTTTACAGTTATATCGTTATACGGTTTACTATATTAACACACTTTATCTGAATCTATGTATAAGCAAATTACTCGTAAGAGAATTATTTATCTGTGATTTCAATTTTTTTTTTTTACACAATCCTAAACTTATACCTACTTAATACTGATCTGTGATTTTTTGTGATGCGAATTTACTAATTATAAGTTAGACTTAGATGAAGAACTGATCTGTGATTTAAATAATAATGATGACCACACAATGTGAAAATTATTTCTAATATTTATACGTAGGAAATTTGATCTGTGATTTGATGCAATAATTACTTTAAGAATTAAAACTTAGGGAAGTAAATAATAATTTCCACATAAACAAGCTGTTTCATTAAAATGATAACAATTATAACAAGGTGCATTTAATATATTTTTTAATTAGCCCCCAAAACTTTTGAACGCAACTGTACGGACAACAGCTTAGGTATAATACGTCCAATAAAGAAGGTAATCGATATGTATGAATCCGTCGCTTTTTAGTAGTCATTTTAATTTGGTCGGATAACCAGCCGTTGTTTACTTAATTTGGTTTT
Source organism: Ochropleura plecta (assembly GCA_905475445.1). Classification (NCBI taxonomy): domain Eukaryota; kingdom Metazoa; phylum Arthropoda; class Insecta; order Lepidoptera; family Noctuidae; genus Ochropleura; species Ochropleura plecta. The sequence goes on from FR997751.1 coordinate 337,298, forward strand.
TTGTTTATATTTACTTAATGCGAAACATTCCAAGCTTAATATTTTCACCATATATTTTTAACCCCCGACGCTAAAACGACGGGGTGTTATAAGTTTGACGTGTCTGTGTGTGTGTGTAAATGTGTATGTGTCTGTCTGTGGCATCGTAGCTGCCAAACGGATGATCCGATTTGAATGCGGTTTGTTTTGTTTGAAAGGTAATCAGTCGAGAGTGTTCTTAGCTATGTTTGGTGGAAATCGGTTCAGGTCTTCAAGGTCACAGGTCGTTTGTTAGGTGTGATAGGAATGTTCCACGCTCAGTTTACTTGCGAGCATATGTAGGATCTGACATTTGAAACATTAATGTCTTCTGGAACCACTGAGCTGGTCTGCTGTTAGGGCTCGAAGATAGGAGACGTAACCCTGGACTGCCTTTTAGTAAACCCATCGAGTTTAGGCTCGTTGAATTTGTCTTAACTAGTTCTCTTTATGTTTCTAATTGACGAGGACCTGGTGCTGGAAATCTGGAACCTCTGAGTTGGTCTGGTGATAGGGCTCGAAGGTAGGAAATGTAAACCTGGACTGCCTTTTAGTAAACCCATCGAGTTTGGGCTCGTTGAATTTGTCTTGACTAGTTCTCTTCATATTTCTAATTGATAAGGACCTGATGCTGGAAATGGGATGCGGCGGATGAAACCCTGGAATGCCGGAATGAAACGGATAAACCGATTCATATCTTTGCTGAAAATCTAGAATGACCAAAATTTAAAAATAAAACACAAAATTACCCTTAAATGGCAAGAAACATAAAAAAAATTAAATGTAAGAATGAAAAATTAAGGAGCTCCTTTAAAAAGCATAAAATAAAAATTAAATTAAAAATTTAAAAACACCCCCGACCCAAAAAAAGTACGCAATAATTATGACAAAAGGTTAAAAATGCTAAACCCTATAAAAAGCAAAAAAAAAACTTTTAACACTACGTAAGTACCAACTAAAGCATGTCAGACTATCTACTCGGGACTTTGTGCCACCTTTATGTCGGAGGCATAACCGCTAATTTTGAACTGCAAATGGTTATCTTGGCCTGCTGTTGACCGTACGTATGAAATTTTTGATTACATTTTGTCGTGTCGGGGGACCGCTTTTTACCTTCAAAAATACTTACCTAAATCAAATGATCAATCACAAAATTCGTATTTTAAAACTAAATATGTACACAACTACACCAAATGATACAACAACACTGGACAAAAAATTAAAACAGACGAATAGTATGACTCACAAGATTTACTTGTAAAGAAAGAAGAAGATAAGTAAACAAAATAATATTTAAATTACAACGAAAATGTTAACGTAAGTAACGAATTCAAAAAAAACTTTATACTCTATCTAAATAAATGATAAACAATAATTTTAACCCCCAATCTTAGGAACGACTCAAAAAATTTGTATGAAAAATGACAATGGGATTGAGGACTTCTTAATGTGAGCTTCTAACGTTAGGCTAATAAATTAGAGCGGTCCCCCGACACGACAAAATTTAATCAAAAATTTCATACGTACGGTCAACAGCAGGCCAAGATAACCATTTGCAGTTCAAAATTAGCGGTTATGCCTCCGACATAAAGGTGGCACAAAGTCCCGAGTAGATAGTCTGACATGCTTTAGTTGGTACTTACGTAGTGTTAAAAGTTTTTTTTTGCTTTTTATAGGGTTTAGCATTTTTAACCTTTTGTCATAATTATTGCGTACTTTTTTTGGGTCGGGGGTGTTTTTAAATTTTTAATTTAATTTTTTGACTAAAGGCACATGATTTTGGTTTACACCTACACATCTGAGATTGAGCCAGTTCCTTGTATTTTGCCGTCAAAGTTGTGACACCATCGTTTTGACTTTTAGCAAGATTACTCAAAAACGCATGCATGAACAGTTTTGAAACTTTCTATGGTTATTATTAGAGCCAAGAAGGACCGAATACAGTTTTCAGTGAACTTATGCCTTGCCTCATTTAGGCGCTGCGATGTTTTTTCGGGTTTTGATAAAACCTCGATAACTTAAAAACTATAAATTATTCCTTAAATCTAATTGGGGCACAAATGGGCACACATTAAGAGCTACTCGTGTATGTTTATTCTACAGGGGCACATGCAATGGTTTTAGAGATATACGATTCATCAAAACGTTACTCCAGCAGGAAACGCAATAACTCGAAAACCTGAAGGGGCACAGATTTTATTTTTGGGGCACATTTTGGCACACATATAAGCTTTCTGGCCATGCACAATTTTTTTCCCTCCGATCACTCGTTTAGAATTTTCCTGCTAGAAAAACGTTACCCCAGCAAGAATCTGTTATAATTTTCCATTTCTACAGGACGTTATTTACACTTCAAGGAAACACTGATCTTCATGATTATAATTTTAATATGTAGTAGACTTATCAAAACAACCGGTTCATTGTAAAACATTCTCTAAACCATATTATTCTACTCTGTACTCTAAACCAAACTGATCCCCAATTTTCTCATGACACATGCTCTTGTCAATTAAACATTCTTATTTTAAAATACATTTTCTTTTTATATCAAAGACAATTAAAATTTCTTTCTCTAACATCCCCTCTAAATTTTATATAACTCAAATAATATCTAATTTAAATCACCTTACATAAAACTTTAACAATCATTTAGGACAACCTGTTAATAACTTCAACAACACTCAACATAGGCCCATCATAGGCCATCATCACATCACATAATACAAAAATAAAAACCCATAGTAGTATTCACTTCCTAACAATAATACTACTAGTTTCTTCAATCAACTTGTCTGCATCTTCAAAGAAACATACAAAAATGTCCCCTCTCAAACTGACATTCACCATCAGTTGTTTTGCTTCTTACAAAATTTCTCCCAACTTTTCTTCAACACCATACAAAACTTTATAAAAAATTGACCTTTAACATCAATTGTTTTTCTTCTTCTTACAAAATCTTGAACTCCTCTTCAACAACATAGAAAACTTTATAAAAATTGACCTTCAACATCAATTGTTTTTCTCCTCCTTCTTACAAAATCTTCACCAACATACAAAACTTTATAAAAAATTGACCTTCAACATCAATTGTTTTTTCTTTTCCTTCTTACAAAATCTGAAGTTTTCTACTCCCAAGTCTTCTTCAGCAACATATAAAAATCTTTATAAAACAATTGACATACACCATCAATTGTTTTTCTTCACCCAACTTTATCTTCTTCTTCTTCCAAAACCCGGAGTTTCCACTCCCAACTCTTATCTTCTTCTTCTTACAAAATACGGAGTTTCCACTCCCAACTCTTATCTTCTTCTTCTTACAAAATACGGAGTTTCCACTCCCAACTCTTCTTCTTATAAAATCTTGTCTTTCTACTTCAAATTAATTTACTCAAATTCAAAAAACTCCGAAACATCATTGTCGCGCAGTGGAAGCGTGCTGGGCCCATAACCTGTTATAATTTTCCATTTCTACAGGACGTTATTTACACTTCAAGGAAACACTGATCTTCATGATTATAATTTTAATATGTAGTAGACTTATCAAAACAACCGGTTCATTGTAAAACATTCTCTAAACCATATTATTCTACTCTGTACTCTAAACCAAACTGATCAGTGTTGCCAGTGGCAGATAGTCAAATAAAACATGAGATAGCTCAAAAAGTAACATTTTCACGAGAAAAGTAACATTACCTTATTAAGTGGAAAACGACAACAACTTTTTTAATGGCAACACTGGGCACCCACACTGGAATGGAAATCGCGCGCGTCGTTTCGAAAAGCTACACGAGTGATAGTGTCCGCATTATGATTTTGGGTCATTTCATAATCCAGAGACAATAAAAACTTTGACGTGGGACTTCAGTGTTGGTGCCGACTATAGGGATGTTCCTGCGGGCCTATGTTTTGTTTAGTTATGTTAGTCTAATTTAGAACATTCAAAATATTCAAATTTAGTACAACTAGAAACAACTATACAGGGTGTCCCGTAAATAATGGATCAAACGTAACGGGTAGGTAGCTTACCTGATTGCCAACAACTAATTTGAATGGTTTTAAAAAAACCGTTACGGTAACAGAGATATTATTTTTTTTTCGAATTTTTTAATTTTCTCTACCAGAGTTCAGTTTTTTTATGCTGTTGCTGCAAATTATAACATTTTTTTTTATAATTTTTGTTAAACATTTCTGAATAGCTTACTAATGTTATAAGATTTTTTTTTGTTTTCAAATCGTTTTATTTGCCTTAGAAAAAAATCTTGAATTGAAAAGATTTTTTTGTCACGATGAAAAGACCAAAATTAAAAAAATCTCCTGTAAAAAAATTGTATGACACGAATGACCACCATTATTTTGAAATAATGGTGGTAACTATGCAACAGCAGTAAGGGCGCACCTTGATGAAAGTTATCCGGAAAGATGGATCGGGCGATTAGGAACAATTTTGTGGCCTCCGCGATCTCCGGATTTAAATCCCCTAGATTTTTTTTACTGGGGATGTTTAAAAGACAAGGTCTACAAACAACCGATAACGACAGAAGAAGAGTTACGTCAGAGTACCCAATCTGCTGTATCAGAAATAAATCAAAGCCATTTTGTCCGACGGATAAGAGCTTCCTTTATTAGGAGATGTAGACTTTGCATTCTCGTAGGGGGAAGGCAGTTCGAACATTTATTGTAAAAACAAAATAAATGATTTATTTGAACTTATTGTTTTTTTTTTCTAGTAACTCCTTTAATAAGCTGAGATGCCTAATTAATTTAATGAACATTGCCTTTTATTTGAAATGCTACACATTTTGAAGATAAAAGTTTAATTGTGCACACTTTTTATTGTTTTTTTTTATTTTGATGATTTAGCACCTCTCTCAGGTTCATAGCAATATCTTTGTAACGACTAGGACTAGACGTAAGTTTTATACCAATTTGCAAACCTTATTAAATGGACAAGTTTTTGAAACAATGGTGGTCATTCGTGTCATACAATTTTTTTACAGGAGATTTTTTTTAATTTTGGTCTTTTCATCGTGACAAAAAAATCTTTTCAATTCAAGATTTTTTTCTAAGGCAAATAAAACGATTTGAAAACAAAAAAAAATCTTATAACATTAGTAAGCTATTCAGAAATGTTTAACAAAAATTATAAAAAAAAATGTTATAATTTGCAGCAACAGCATAAAAAAACTGAACTCTGGTAGAGAAAATTAAAAAATTCGAAAAAAAAATAATATCTCTGTTACCGTAACAGTTTTTTTAAAACCATTCAAATTAGTTGTTGGCAATCAGGTAAGCTACCTACCCGTTACGTTTGATCCATTATTTACGGGACACCCTGTATAAGTATTATAAGTAGGCAGTAGGTTACTTAGATTAGCGGAGGTCGATTAACAAAATCAAATTCTAGGGCTACGCGCGCCAGCCGGTAGGTATACTCAGCCCACTCCTAATTCCTGTAAACATAACTAAAGTTAGTACTATAATATTTAAAAACGATGTACCTACAGTGAACGGCGCACTATAGACTATACTATGCTTATTTACTTGTAACTTAGATGACAATATAAAAACAAACTTTTTTCAGTTGGAAACACGACTTTTTGTTGAATTACTGATTCCCTAAATACCTATTCACTTAATAGTTTAAAACTAACTAGGTAACATTTACTTACCAAGTTAGTAATGTTAGCAACACAATACAAGTCACTGTACAACAAACTGTTCTGTTGTTTGAAAGAATTTTAGGGTTCACGACTACGTGGAAAAAACTTTATCCAAGTCTACCCAAGTCAACTGTTGACTTGAATCACAATCACACAACAAACGAACAACCGGAACAACTATTCTCGTAGAAGCGAGAAGCATACGTCACATCCTACAGTCACATACGTTCCGCTGCGCAGATCGCAATTTTATTTAGGTTCAGCGGGACGTAGAGGGACGTGGCGGCGGAGCACATCCCCGCGCGCTCATTCTCTCACCCGCGCTCGCCCTACGCGTCTTCGCTTTAGTGTTGTGAGTTACGTCCGTACATACTGCACACAAAAACAGTTTTGGGTGCGTTCCGTTTCACGATTTTTTTTTGTCTGCCGTAAAAGTAACACAAAAGTAACATATTGCGTCGTGTAACATGGAGGTAACATGAGAGGGTCAAAAGTAACGTAAAATGTTACAAAAGTAACATTCTGGCAACGCTGAAACTGATCCCCAATTTTCTCATGACACATGCTCTTGTCAATTAAACATTCTTATTTTAAAATACATTTTCTTTTTATATCAAAGACAATTAAAATTTCTTTCTCTAACAGAATCGTTTTTCCGTTTTTTTTTCAAAACGACAGGGGGCACACATTTTTTATGTAGGGGCACATTTACAGCAGATAAGGCACAAACTATACGTTCTACTCGTATAACTCTAGGAGATACTTTCTTGCTGGAGTAACGTACACAAATTCTTTCATACTCCAGTATTTATTCCATGTTTGCTGTATTCTTGTTTTCTTTCCCAAAGCTGTTGATTTTTTCTAGGTAAATGTATTAAAATCTAGTCATTCAATGTCAGAGAAGAATTCCCGAGGAGTAGAAGAAAACGTGTTCATTTTCTTTTTTGTGTGCGTCAAACGTTGCTGTTACCACTGCGTCAGCACTGTGGTACGCATTGAGCAGAGCAGGCAAACGCAGAGGTGCACAGCATAGGTAACAGTAAAGTGGTCACTGCAACCATTTCTTTTGCTCAAGCTCACAATAGTACCAAAATAACAAAATTGAAGTAACTAAACAGTGCAGTAGGCCTACCATCAACTTTTAGTTAACCATTCACTTCCGATGTAATCCAGTATAAGTACCTAAACTAAATCGTGCAGATTCGTACCATGAAGTGCCTTTAGCTGACAGGAGTTTGAATCTTCATGGACTGAATGAAAGATCGAAATTTGTCTGTGGTCCGCGGTGTGAGAAAGAGATGACTCTATACAGACATTGCATAAGTCTGTCTCTTTTACTCGCACCATATGCGTTGCGTTTCGAAGCATAATCTGTATAAAAATTACAACAAAAACATTTTCAAATTACGTTTTCTAGCTTCAAATTATATACCATTACGCCATATTTAGTACTCATTAAATAATAGTAGTTTATATAATTATTTAATTAAGAAATATAAAAGGTTTGCTTAGTGTTGTTGTTAAAATAAATTGATTAAGACGAGTTAGGAACGCACCTCCACAGACTAAGTAACCTGTCGATGACAAATGACGTTCTGTTTTACGTAGTTGAACAAAAAGTTGATCTTACATAATTATTGGATTCTTGCCACGGGCGTCTTGGATAGCACGTGTGTCTAGAGATTTTTAGCTGTTTTTGTGTGATTGTTGATATATTTGTGACTTGTTTCTGTATAATTGTGTTGTCATTGTGTTTGTAAACAGGTGAGTGGTGTTTTTATCTAATTAACATCCAAGATGGAGCTGAATAAACCACCAGACCCTGACCCTCCTGATATCCCAATTTCCCCATCATTATTTACTCCGAAGACTCCGAACCCTTTGTCTCAGTTCGCGGATGTTGTCTGTAGTGTCGCCGAAATGGATGTATCTCGTCCTCAAAACTCACGTAAACGTCCCGGTAATGAAGAAATATCGTCACCATCCCCTCCTAGCAAGCAATCCAGAAGCCAAATCGGTCGTACCAAGTACTCGGTCATGGATAAATCCCCATATCTAGTCCATGTTACTCGATTGGAAACCCAACCAAACTCTGGGACCACGTTACACCCTGTGAACTTTGGAAAGTTTTTGATCACTAACAACATTGCTAACATTGTTCGTGGTGGTGTTAAGAGAGTTGGCCGTAACCGCGTGTCCGTTGAATTTGTATCCCCTCAGGATGCTAACTCATTTTTAGTAAATAGTTTGTTGGCAAAGTTCGGGTATTCAGTTACAATCCCAACATTTAACATTACCAGGATGGGTGTAGTTACTGGTGTCCCTTCTGATATCAGTGAAGAAGAGGCCATCACCTATTTATCTGTTCCCTCAGGATGCGGACCAATTCTAAAGATCCGCCGCATTAATAGGAAAATATTTAAAGACGGTGTGACTGAGTGGAAACCCACGGAAACTTGCGTCATCACTTTTGATGGCCAAGTCTTACCACCACGGATATACTGCTGTTACACATCCCTCACTGTTCAGCAATACATCTTCCCCACAATCCAATGCCGCAAATGCTGCAGATTTGGACATGTGGCTAATTTGTGCAGGTCTAATCCACGATGCAGTAAGTGTGGCCATGATCACCCTGGTGATGGCTGCAACACTACTGAGCAAGAGGCTTTTTGTATACTTTGCTCGGGGAGTCACTTTGCCAATAGCAGGTCATGCCCCGAGTATGGTAGGCAGAAGGCTATCAAGACAATGATGGCTGAGAAATCGATGCCTTATGCTGAAGCTAGCAAAATTATCCCAACAGCATCTCGCAATTATGCTAATGCCGCCAAGGCTCCGATTACTCAGTCATACCGCAAGACTGTTATTTTGAAGCCCAAGTCACATGCCCCTCTTTCCCCATCCTACGACAAAACTGCTCATCAGCAGATAGTTTATAATCCCCAATTTTCACAGCCTAATGGCTGTGCTCTTAACAATAACAATGACAACTCTAATAACACTATTTCTATAATTGAACTTCTTGTAAAACTCTTACCAACTCTTATCTCTTCCCCTTCTAATTTATCACAATCACCGTCCAACGTCGCCGATCAACTTATTACTCTTCTTTCAAGCATTAGAAATGGCGGCTCGCCAAGTTTTCCTTCAGTGGAATGTGAGGAGCGTGTGGCATAAGAAGCACGACCTCATATTCCTTCTAAATAAGTACAAGCCATTGGCTTGTTCTATAGCTGAGACCTGGCTTATCCCAAGTCTTAGCTTTCGTATACCACACTTCAACATACTACGATGTGACAGATCTGATGGCTACGGAGGATCTGCTCTCTTTGTGAACAATAAGGTTCCACTTTCTCCCCTACCCCTTCCTTCACTTATGGGTGATATGAGTATTGCAGCAGGAAGGGTGGAAGGTATCACAGTCTTCTCAATTTATATAGCTCATCCTCATCGTGACTTTTTGGTTATACTACAAAACACTTTCACCAACGTCCAGGGACCAATATTGGTCATGGGCGACTTCAACTGTCACCATTCCAGATGGGGATCCGAACGCTGTGACGCCTTTGGTGTAGCTTTGGTGGACATTTTGGACGACCTAGATCTCTGCATTCTAAATAATGGCTCTCCAACACGCAGATCTCCTCCTGGACAACAAAAGAGCTGTGTGGATTTGACATTTTGCTCAGTTGAGTTGGCTGCTTCAACCCATTGGGAGTGTACAACCCTATCGCATGGTAGTGACCATTATCCTATTGTTATTTCATTACTTAACAAGACCTTTTTAGAAAAAACTTCACCTCCACTTCTGAAATATAATTTATCCAAACCAGATTGGTCTAAGTTTGTCTCAGTAATGGATGAGAAAATCAGTATTCTTCCAAATTTAAATTCAAGTTTGCCAGATTCTTCTGGTCACTACCATGTTGAGAGTTGTTATGAAGGCTTTGTTGCGGCCATTACCTCTAGTGCGGATTCTTGCTTCCCACTGAAAAATAGTGCCCGAAACAAAATCCCCTCGCCTCCATGGTGGGATCAAGAGTGCACTTTGGCAGTTAGGTCAAGAAACAATGCCGAAGAACACTACAATGGTGAGATGACTACGGAAAACATGCTGGAATACCTACAAGTAAATGCTAGATCCAAACGTCTTCTCCGTAGGAAGAAACGTTCAGGTTGGGTTAAATTTTGCACGTCTTTATCTCCCTCCACCCCAATTTCAGTAGTGTGGAAGAACGTTAACAGGTTTAGACGTGGTTGCTCTCCATCAACTTCCTCACCAATCACTAGGGAAACAGCTGAAAGTTTTTTCGACAAAATCGCGCCACCCTATGTTCCTCTTCCTTCTGAATGTCTTGTTGTACCCTCAGATAATATATCTGTGGACCCTTTTGATGCGCCATTTACCTTGGAAGAGATGAATGTGGTACTCAGTCATGTCCGGGACTCAGCTCCAGGCATTGATGGTGTGCCATATTCTTTTATCAGTCATTCTGGAAATAAGGCTAAACTTTATTTTTTAAACATTTTAAACGTTTGTTATAACCATGGTTGGGTCCCTGACCAATGGAAGGTACAAATTGTCATCCCTCTGTTGAAACCAGGCAAGCATGTAGACGACCCGAATGGATACAGACCAATTGCTCTGGCTTCAGTCTTGGCTAAACTACTGGAACATTTGATTAAAAACAGACTAGAATGGATAGTTGAATCAAGAGAATTACTGCCGAACTACCAATTTGGTTTTAGGAAAGGTCTCAGTACAATGGACAGTATCGGCGTTTTAGTTACGGATATACGTTTAGCGTTTTCTAAAAACGAGTCCGTTGTTGCCGCCTTCCTAGATATCTCCTCCGCATACGACAACGTTCTTCTTCCCGTTCTCAGGCAGAAACTGCACCAGCTGAGTCTTCCGGCTAAGATGATCGAATGTATATGTGGACTTATCATGTCTCGATCATTGGTTCTGAGAGTTCAGGGAGAGGATTTCGATAAAAGGCAGACTTGGAAAGGCCTCCCACAAGGTTTCGTCCTCAGTCCTCTCCTCTACAATCTATATACAGTCGATATGGGAACCTGCTTAAATAGTAACTGTCATATCCTGCAATACGCAGACGACTTAGTTTTGTATGTGACAGATTCTTCCGCCATAGACGCAGCGTCATCCCTATGCCTCTCTCTGGACTCTTTGAACCAGTGGCTTTTGAGCCATGGTCTGGCTCTATCCGCACCGAAGAGTTCGGCGATGGTATTCTCTCGTAAAAGACTGGTTCCATCCATTTCAGTGGACATTTCAGGCAATGATATTCCAGTAGTAAATAAAGTTAAATTTTTAGGCGTTACTCTAGATGCAAAATTAACCGGTAAACACCATATAAATTCACTGATAAATAAATGTGAGAAGGTTATCTCGATTTTAAAAGTTCTTGCGGGTGTATGGTGGGGGGCCCACCCCTACACCATGAAATTAGTTTATAACGCTCTAATTCGTAGCGTTTTGGACTACGGTACGTTCCACTTAGTTCCATGCAACAAAGGGGCTCTGTCTGGGCTTGACCGACTTCAGTCCAAGTCCCTCCGGATCATCTCTGGTTGCATGAAGTCGACACCCGTTAATGCATTGCAGGTTGAGTGTGCTGAACCTCCCTTGGCCCTAAGACGGCAATATCTAGCCTCCCGTTTTTTGTCTAGATCTTCCCATCCTCTTATAGCAAAATTGAACGAGTTAGACGCCCTATGCAGAAGCTCAAAATTCTGGAAACATAAAGAATTCCCCTTAATTTTAAAAACGTTTCGCCAACTCCAAAATTTAGAAAGTCCAATCGTTAAGTATCCTAGACTACCCCTTTTTAACTTTGCCTATGAAGTCCTTTGTTTCACTCCTAAAATATATTTTGATATTGGCATTTCTAAAAAGTCTCCCTCGGCAAACTCGGCCTTCAATGCAGTGGTGGGAGAGCGATGGTCTGAGTTTCAACGATTTTTTACAGATGCCTCTAAATTTACTGACCTCAGTTACACTGGAGCGGCGGTATACTACCAAAACTCCAGAATTATTTTACAGTTTAAATGCCCTAAAGAGTCTTCTGTATTTACGGGTGAGTGTGTGGCTTTATTAGAAGCATGCCTTTTCATAGAGTCACACCACAATATTGACAAAGCCGTTATTTTCACTGACTCTCTTAGTAGCTTGCAAGCCTTAGTCCAAAACCCTTTCAAGAGTAAATTGCACAGCTCACTTATTTTAAAAATTAAAAAGTCGTTATTTACTTGCGCTGGTAATCAAAAAGACGTTCAGCTAGTTTGGATTCCCAGTCACTGTGGTATTAAGGGCAATGAATGTGCTGATACTTTGGCTAAAGACGCCTGTTCTTCAACAACAGCTGATCTCTCCTACAACACTCACCAGGGATATGACTTACTGAACTTGCCAAAAATTAAACTCCAATCTGCATGGCAGGAACAGTGGAACGTTACTGGTAGGAAAAAGGGCAGGTTTTATTACGCAGTGCAACCAACCATTAAACCAAAACCTTGGTTCTACGGGTTCAAAAAGGTTTCTAAAACCGTTACATCCGTCCTATGCAGAATCAGATTAGGTTTCTGTTGCACTCCCGTTTTTTTGCATAAAATACATGCACGTGACTCCTCTCTCTGCGAGTGTGGGTTAGGAGAGGGTACTCTAGACCACATCTTCTTTGAATGCTCAGACAACATCCCACCTCTTGATTTATATAGCCGCCTCCCTAAACTCAAAATCCCCCTCCCGATTAACTTTCCGTCCCTTTTAACATATCCTTCCTCCGAACTGCTTGTGGCGTTGTTGATTTTCATCCGCCACAACAGTATAAAACTATAAGCCGGTCCATCAAATACTCTGTCTGTGTTGTTGTGTACATATACATGTATGTTTTAACAATTATAATATTTATTTATTATTTATTTTTTGTTTGTTTCAGTCTGCTACTAACCCAACAATTCCAACTGTATCAACCGAAGATTTTTTATTTATGTTAACAGTTTTTATTTATTTTTACTTTTTAGAACACTCACTTGCCGTTCCATTTCACTTTCGACATTGGCAGAATAGTCGACATCGGCTTCAATTGCCATTCATCAAAAATAGAATAGAATACATAATTATTTTTTATGACAGGAATCCGTAATAAAAATCAGTATATTAATTGATTTAATGCCTGCACACTAATTGTATTCAATTGCAGTCAACAACTATTCTACTAACTAAAATAAATAGATAAATAGAGTTCTTTACTTAATTTTATTAGTATTATTTGAAGTTATATTAATAAGTAATACGAATAATGGCTGAAATACCTTGAATTACGTATATTATCACAATTTTTATAAAGTTATTAACAAAACGACTCATTTCACGCCAAGAAATACCAACTTTTTTTGAATTAGTTACTTTGACACATAAGCCATCCTTTTCAGGTTGATAGGTCACGTGATGGTATGAAAAATGAATGAACGAAAACAGTTTCGAAGCAATTGTCGACTTGATTTGGCGTTGCCTAAACTGGATCATATTATGGATATTGTGGTATGAAATAGCAAAACAGTTTATTTTAGGCAATCAATTGAATCGCAATAACAGTTGATGGTAAGCCTCCTGAACTTTTACATGAAACTTACAGTCATCTAAAACTTATATACTTAAGGTCGAATTTAACTACGAGTTAATGGTTTATTAACAGTTTGCACGTGATATTGGCATATTTGTTGTTTCTCTCGTCCACAAAAGCCATTAATGAAGAGTTGAAGTTGAACTACTTACGTACCTCGCTCACCATCCCGCTGTTACTGTCCCACTGCTGGGGTTAGGATCTACGCTTGCACAAGACGGGTTGGCGATTTGAGAATCCTTACTAACATTATAAAAGCGAAAGTGAGATTGTTTGTTCGTTACGTCTTCACGCCTAAATGGCTAAACCGATTTTGATGAATTTTGGTACAGAGATAGTTGGGACCTTGGAGACGGACATAGAGGCTAGGCTAGGCTTATTTTAAAAAAAAAAGATTGAGATGTGAGGGAGAAAGAGGGAAGAAAAGGGAAAACAGCATTGCTATTACAATAAATAAGGCGCAAGGGCAAAAACTACAGCTACCTGGCAAGTATCTGTAAATCAGGAAAGGGAAACTGTGTTACCCCGAATTTAACGCGAGCGAAGCCGCGGGCAAAAGTTAGTTTTTTTGCTTTCCTTCACTGTTGTCTGTGATTTCCTAGATAAACTTAGAAAAGTACTTTAAAATTCACATTGGTATTTTCCTGGCTGGAGGCCTTAATATCAAGGCATCCACAGGTATTGCCCTGTAAAGCAAACGACAACCTCAAAAGTTGAACTGAGAGATGCCATTCATAAAAAAAACACATTGGTATTTGCCCGTGTTTCAATCTATGAGAGGCGAGGCCTTAATCTCTAGTCCTTTTCTATGTTGGCCTGGCTTCCAGTCTACCCAGAGACAGCTGAATACCATTATTTGACATGAAGCGGCTGCCTATTTGACCTCCATAACCCAGTTATAACTGGATATCCCCTTGGTTAGGCTGGTTGTCAGACTTTCGAGTCAGTGACTATCTGTAACGACTGTCAAAGATCTACAATTGATAGTCGCGACCAGCCGGTTAACCTGCTTTCCGAGGAACAGAGGAAATTTGGTATGTAAAAGATGGTCACCCATCCACAGACCAACTTAAGCAAGTACAGCCATAAGTAAACACCACAGTATATAAGGTCCATTTTAGTCAGCAGGGCATGACTAACTAACTAGTATATTTGAAGCCCGTTAAAGTTGGATATGGCCAAAGTCACATCACAACAGTATTTCAGGAATAAAATAAAACGTTCATATAAACAGAATGATACAACAATTTTATTTAACATAGTCTTTATTGTAACCAATAATAATCGTTTGTATGTTACTGTTCACAAAGCTAGCGATAGCGGCGCCCCCTATTACGAACGCTTGAACGTTCGATACGTGAGTGTGTTGTACAAGTCTGTATGTCCATTTGGAAAAGATCGCGAGAAGTTGTGTTAAATGCAAGTTGAGAAAGAGGTAGAATGTAGTGTGTGTTTAATTTACTTTATAAATAGTCCTCCTGACCGCTTTCGCCAATCTCAGTGGAGATGAGCCATCAATGCAAGAGATATTATAGATGGGGCGTGTATGCGCAGGCGCACTCTCATAGTCCGATGTGGCGGCAACCCGATACGAGCGGAGTAACATCAGGCGCAACCAAAGGCGACACGTGCCAGCCGAGGCACGAGACACGTGCCAGCCGAGGCACGAGATACGTGCCATCCGAGGCACGAGACACGTGCCATCCGAGGCACGAGACACGTGCCAGCCGAGGCACGAGACACGTGCCAGCCGAGGCACGAGACACGTGCCAGCCGAGGCACGAGACACGTGCCAGCCGAGGCACGAGACACGTGCCAGCCGAGGCACGAGACACGTGCCAGCCGAGGCACGAGACACGTGCCATCCGAGGCACGAGACACGTGCCAGCCGAGGCACGAGACACGTGCCAGCCGAGGCACGAGACACGTGCCAGCCGAGGCACGAGACACGTGCCATCCGAGGCACGGAGGTATCTTAGATAAGACTCCTACCGTATGTGTTACTTTTTACAAATCAAGATTTAATTAGTCCTTAGTAAACAGCACATCGTGGCTACTGACTGGTCCCAAACGGTATAATATAAATGAAACATCGTTAACAACAAAAAAACTAGCTTTAAAAAGAAAAAGAAACACATCGAAATCGTCAATCCGTTTGAGAGCTACGATGCCACAGAGAAACAGACATCGATGTTGAACTTGTAACACACCTCTTTTTGATTCGGGGGTTAAAAAATACAACAGATATGTCAGCCAATGTATCACTAGAACAGTGATACTATTAGTAATTTTAATACAGACAGAGCCACGGGCACAGGTATAGCTAATTTTATGAACAGTAAATATACAACGATCAAGTCTCTAAACATCGGAATGGATTTTAGTCTGAAGTTTTGTGACAAACAATTACAGTCATTATATATTTCAGTATATTACATTATAAATTATGTACAGATTTTATTACTATTTATTTATATATATTTATTGTTTCACCGAGTGTCGTGTGCCTGAATCATTTGCCTGCTTCCTCTCAACTATGACAGGTCAGCGAAATACCAGTATGTCATGAACCAACTGCCTAACTGACCTCCACAACCCAGTTAATACTGGGTAATTCAATAACCCTTGGTAAGACTGGTTGTAAAGATCTACGGAAGACTGCCAGGACGTGTTTTCCAAAGAGCCCACCCATCCAAGAAGCGACCTCGACAAGCGTAACTTAACCTTGTGCGTCTATTTGTTTAGCCACAGATTCTTGGCAGTAATAAACGTCACAACGCACGGAGGGGTCTCGATGGCCACCCATCTAAGAAGCGACCCTGCCAATCGCAGCTTAACCTTGCCGTGTGACAAATGATGGCAGAAACAAGACACAACAATTTCGAACAGAACTCAAATACAATACATGTCGTACAGTCTTAAATCGTACATCTATACACGTCCCCGTTAGTTTCCCCCGGACATATACCGGGACACCTGCGGCCAAACATCACGGTAACAGATAGTCATTACACAGTTTAGTATGTTGGTTAACCTGCGCCAAACGGGTAAGTCGCGAAAATCAATTTTTCTATTTATTTCTCTTAACAGACACCTCCTTCTTAGCCATAACCTTCTTCACACAGTCCATTCGTTTCTTTGGGCTTTCTCTACTCTTATTAATAATTGTTCACATGATATTTGACAGTAGGTCACGAAACCGGGGGATTCTTATAATTAAAAAGATCAAAATAAACTAGCTAGGGAAACTTTACAGACGAAGGTTTTTTCGATATCCATGTATGATATGACAAAAAAATTAATTCGATGGTTTCCTTATTTGAGGGCAGTGTAGATTTGAAAATCACTTTTGTATTGTTTTATCGTGAATAGATATAAATACGAATCGTCTGTAGAGTTCCGCTGCATAATTTAACTTGACCCTCTTGTTGACGACTTAATTATAATTTATACAAATATTATTTAATTACATACTGACAATATACACATCATAATATACTCACACTGATATTTTAATTGATTTGAACTTGTGACCTGCAGCATAGAAGACAATCTTTCAGCCACTGAGCTTATGTCAAAATATCAATGTGATTATTGAAATGCAGAGTTTAGTTAACTAAAAATATTACTTTGCAAGTTTGCAAGTAAAATTAACAGGAGGTGGATCAATTATGACTTATTTTTTCTTAATTCTGACTAGCTGTGCTCAACGTTTAAACCCCTTTGCTCAGCTCCATAATGTTATAGCGTGATGTTATACAGCCTCTTACCACCCGCGTGTGTTCGCGTGCATATACTTCTTCGTAATAGGTTCATACTATTTACGAATCCTTATCTGTTATAGATGTTTCACACTGACGGCACAGTGATCGACTGCTACGCTGCGTGTCACAGGTTCGATCTTCTTACGGAACAAATATATTTATGACCTACAGGTAGTTTGTTCCGGGTCTGGCTGTTTGTGTATGTGAGTTTAAATGTTTGTAAACGCACCCACGATACAGGAGAAATTCATAGTGTGTTTAAAAAAAAGGGGGTATTGTCCTTTGACAGTCAACTTTTTTGTATTGGCTGTCGTAATAATACATTCTAAAACCATCATTTGACATCCACCTCTTAATTATACAACTTGCTTGTAATAATGTTAGTTTAAAATAGTTCAACAAAATATAATTGTATTCAGGATGTAATATACTCAGCACAAGATCTCTCGTGTCAGACAATGGAACTGAACAAATGTTGCTCTTTGATTTTACTTGTTGACTTGACTAATCGCATGAGTTCCTAATTTTCAAGAAGTTGCAAATGAAATTAAATCATTTACTTCTAACGAATGTAGGTTCCATTAAAATACAGATGGAGAAATATAAATGAGCTATGCACATTCTCGTTGAGTGTCAGTTATTAAAATTTGATACATTAATTGATATTGAAAAATTACAAATTTTACTTAAATTAATTAATATTGAAGTATAATTTGTAATTTTTCAACATCAATTATTGCAGAGCAAAAGTTGTGCAGTTTATATATTTGCGACACCATACGAAAGATCCTGTGTTCATTATATAACACTATGTTTGTATGTGAAACGTTACTGTCAGTGACTACATACCTTATATAACACAGTATATAAATATATATACTTAACATGATGAGATCATAGGACTGGATGGGAGAGGGGGAGGGATCGCGAGGAGGGGATACTCTCTCTTTGAACTACAACACTTCTACCCATTGGTAAGACTGGTTGTTCAGACTGTCCGACCACTGACTACCTGTAATGACTGTCTAAGATGTAATAGTGAAAGCCTGGACAAAAAACGGTCAAATATATGACACTGATAGGATGAATATCTATTTGTAATCAATATTTTACTGCAATAAAGAACGATGTATCATTTATAGGGTTCCCTGCCTCAAAAAGGAAAAAAGTAACCCTTATTGGATCACTTTCTGGTCTGTCCTTCTGTCTGTCTGTCAAGACCCTTTATCTCGGGAACCCACGGAGGTTTCAAAATGAAATTAAAACCATACAACATTATTTTTAGTTCACGCGAAAGCCGAAACACCTGTCCAGTATTTTTATATAAAGAATCTATGTACAAAATTTCAAAACTGTCTCATGAAAAACCACAAAGTTATAAGCTTGTTATGTTACCTGGATATCCGTACAAATACACTGTCACCAACGGCGCACGGCATCCCCGCGCCGCGCGCCTTGTGTTCATTGATAATTATAATGTCTCAGTTTGTATTGTAATTAACTGGTGATAACATTTTCCATCACACTGCCTGGCAGGCTTTGGACTGTCGTAATGGTCAAGTGTAGGGTAGCGCTTGCGAATAGGTACTTAGTGTCGCATGGTGTCCATATTATAAACTTTTTTAAATATTTTTGGGAAAACATATAACCTGGTGTAAAAATGTTTGGAATCGATTCAGTTACTTATTCTGAACAAACTATATTCAGGTTTCGCATATACTAAAAATAATGTTGTATACTTGAGTCGTTGGTCCCTTTGTGCTGTTAAAAAGTCAGCCCTCTAAGTTAACGCAGTCAAAAGATATGGCTGTTTATGTCGTAAGTTTGTGCGGTTTTTTCGACAGCTTTTTGCGACATCGTCAACATTTAGAATTTATTCTTTTAACATGCCTTCTGAGTGACGGAGGGAACTCGGTATGTAACGGTCACCCATCCTGTGTCCAAAAGAGAGGGGAGAGGTCGGGACCTGCGCCCTCTGGCGACGAAGTGGGACATCACTTATAGTTAGTTATACACGAATAGTCTGTCACTGTGGCGACTGTGGCGCGACTGCGGCTCGACTGTGGCGCGACTGTGGCGCGACTGTTGCGCCACTGTTGCGCGACTGTTGCGCTAGCGGCACGTCGCTAGCAGTCAAAGCGCGAGTCGTGCTCCCACTGGAAAGGTAGATACTATCATTAGTTTTATATTAAAATTAAATGCAATGTCGCCTTACCTAGTTTTTTTTACACTGTGTGGGCATTATGACTTGAATACCTTAACTTTATTTTGTTATTTATGGAATGTTTTGTATGTCCATTTTTAAATTTTAAACGTCGAAATTGGTAGAATACGGTGAACATCGCATTCACACAACGCTCAGATATGTATTTATTGAATAATTTATGTACACACAGGAGAAAACATAAGGAAACATCATAACAAAACAAAATACAAAGGCATGGCTTATTTCAAAAGAAGTTTCTACCAGCAGATCTGCAAGAGGAAAAAAGAAGAAGAAAAATGTAGATAGTAGTGTGTGAGAACAGGAACGGAATAGCAAATATATTTTGTTTTTTTTTTAAACGTTGCCCCACGCCAAGAATTTCTCCTGTATCGTGGGTGCGTTTACAAACATTTAAACTCACATACACAAACAGCCAGACCCGAAACAACTATCTATAGGTCATACAAATATTTGTTTCGTGCAGGGATCGAACCCGCGATACCCAGCGCAGCTGTACATCGCTCAGCCACTGCGCCAACCGTGCCAAATAGTGTTGGTTCCAGCAAAGAGAGCAGGCTTGGGTGAGCCAGCACACAGATGTGGTACCGACATCTCGTGCCCAGCTAATGCGCCTGTTATCGCTGATATATTATGTTGAACAGTGTATATTACCTGCGGCTATCACGCATACGTGTGTCTGCTGCCGGGACTCGAACCCGAGTACGACGGCTCCAGTCTGCAACACATAGTATAAAAATACAACATTATTTTTAGTATATTCGAAACCTGAACATAGTTTGTTCAGAATAAGTAACTGAACCGATTCCAATAGTTTTTACACCATGTTATATTTTGTCTCAAAAATATTAATAATAGGTTACGAGTTGGACACTTAGTAGGTATACGAAATCATACGGCGCGCAACAAGGTCACGGCAGGTCAATGCGACAGTACACACGTGCGGTGTCGTTTGTGCCGCGCGGTGACCGTGGTTTTGTACTGACAACCAGGTAAAATAACAAGCTTATAACTTTCTCATTTTTCATGATAAAGTTCTCAAATTTTGTACATAGATTCTTCAGATAAAAATACTAGATACGTGTTTCAGGTTTCGCATAAAGTAAAACTAATGTTGTATATATAACGAGATATTCAAACAACACATGTACTAATTGTGGATGATATATCAGTAACTAGCTTTCACCCGACTTCGTCCGCGTGGCATAGTTATTTTAATCCACGTGATGATCGAAAAAAAATATCTTTCTCTCCCCTTTTCTTATCCATAACTCACTTTAAAAAAAAATTGACTATGTCCGTCTCCAGGGTCCCAACTATCTCTGTACCAAAATTCATCAAAATCGGTTGGGCCATTTAGGCGTGAAGACGTAACAACCAAAGAAACAAACAATCAAACAAACTCACTACTGCTTTTATAATATTAGTAAGGATTGTAGGACTAGAGGAACAAATTTATATGGTAACATCACAATAAAACATGTTGTCTTTGTTAATTTAAACTATAATATCAAGCTTGTAATCCCTAAAGGTTCGACAAAAGTGTACGGAACAGTACACACACTTTGACAATTATGTTTCAGGCCCATGTTATAGGCGGCGAGCTTATTGCCATCCACCATGCACATAATATGCTAGTTGAGAAACGATTTTTTTTGGGTGTCATATCTAGACTAGGTAGTGGCCTTTGGCCAACAGTGGGACAGTATGGACTAGGGAAAACAAAAACAAGGTAGACATCAAAGTAACGCAGTCAAAACACTGTGTTAATGGATGCATTGTATAGTACGGGGGTCGGGAGGTAATTAAAGTTAACTACAATATTTCCCATGTGTGGCCCAGGCCCACTTTTTTCGTACAAAATGGTCATGAAAAGATTTCTTGATTAGCACTGGAGATTGGTAAATGTGGGTAGCTGGGGAAGTAGTTAAATAAAGCAGTGTTAGCACAGTACGCTAGTTTGATTGTCGCACCAAGGCCCTACCTTTACAAGCACATTCGTGCGTACGTAAGCTCGCCTAGATCGTCACGAGGGTCCTACAGTACCTGTAGTGCGACGCGTTCTGCTGCTGGTGCCTGTACAGCAGGTCGTGTGGGCTGGCGGGGGCGGCGGGGCCGGCGGGCGCGGCGGGGGCGGCGGGGCTGGGGCTGCGGGACTGCCCCGCGCTGCCCAGGCGACTCACTGTAACACGACAGAACTGTAAGAGCTGCAAGTCTCTACATACACTACTCAGGGTGCCTGACGCAAAGAATGCCAGATTAAGTGGAGATTCGATGTCTCTCCTAGAGTGTGTTTTTGTTTTAAGACTTCTTTGATGTGTCAAATCTGCTTTTGAATATTTTTGAGCGCAATAATATTATTGCATTTGCGAGTCGGACTCTCACACCGTGGGTTCCGTATAAATCTGCGACATAAAGGGCCATATCTTTTGACTGCGTAGACTTAGATATATATGATTTTACTAGCTTTTGCACGCGGCTTCGCTAGCGTTAAATTCGGGGTAACACAGTTCCACCTGTAGTTTTTGCCCTTGCGCTGTATTGATTGTAATAGCAATGCTTAGTTTTCCTTTTTCTTCACTCTTTCTCCCTCATTACCCATTTTTTTTAATTAACCTATGTCCGTCTTCAGGGTCCCAACTATCTCTGTACCAAAATTTATCAAAATAGGTTTAGCCAATAAGGCGTGAAGCGAAAATAAGTTTGTTTGTTACAAACTTATTTTCGCTTTTATAATATCAGTAGGATTCACAACTCTAAGGGACCACAGATTGGAGTAATGGTTTAAATTTAAACTTGATACCTTCACGCGTTCACCGACATAAAGGGTCTTGACAGACAAACGCACAGACTGACAACAAAGTGATAAAAAAAGGATTCCGCTTTTTGCCTTTTGAGGTACGGAACCCTAAAAAAATTTACAGTTTTAAAACTGAGAGATCATAGTTCAAAAAATATCTAAGCCTACGCAGACAAATAATGTTAATTTTTATTTACTTTTTTCCTTTTGAGGAAAAGGAAAAAACGGAACCTACATTGGATCACTTTGTTGTGCGTCTGTCAAGACCCTTTATCTCGGGAACACGTGGAGGTATCAAGTTGAATTTAAAACCATATCCTCAAGTCTATGTTCCCTTTATGCTGTGAAAAAATCACACCTCTAAGTCTACGCAGTCTAAAGACATGGTGCGCAAGTCTGACTCGTTCTTGGCAGGTTTTTTATTTATTTAAAACTTTACTTCATACAAGGAATTTCTCCCGTATCGTGAGTGCCTTTTTTTTCGGGTGGGATATCATCCAATGACTTCCCCCGCTGTGGGCGGAGCGGGGGGGCATGTCAGACTTGTACTGACTAAAACCCACCCATGTTCCTTCTATTGCCCTTTACGTTCCGAGGCCGCGGTATCTCTTTCGAACAATCCGCAACAATCGTGAGTGCCTTTAACTCACATTGCAAGACCCGAAACAGGTACCTGTAGGCCATACAAATATTAGTTGAGTGCGGGGATCGAACCCGCGCCTGTGCCGTGTAGTGCCGGTGTACTCACGCGCTAAGTGCTGCGGGGTGGGCGTGTGCAGCTCAGTGACGCGACTCCTGCTACCTGCGGGGTCACACAACATTATGTACATTTTTTTTTGGGTTGGAAAAATCATCAAATAACTTCCCCCGCTCTGGGCGTAACGGGGGGGAGTGTCAGACTTGTACTGACCCACCCATAAACTTTCTAGTGCCCTTTATGTTCCGGGGCCGCGGTACCTCTTTCGAACAACCCGTAACCCCGGCAAACACAATGTACATCATGGCATCTTATAGTCATACTCTTTACGAAGATAATTAATTCAAACTGGGGAAATCGAAGTTTTACCTTTATTTGGTTTTTTTTTACCTCTCCATTGCAATACAACGGATTGTAAGAACCTACGCGGTTCCACTAGCACATTTTCGATAGCTTATGAATATAAATGTATTCTTGGCAAAACCGAATTCGTTACAATAGTTACGAAAAATTAAAGAATGCTTCTCGGAGACAAAAGTGTCTTCGTTTTGGGCGAAGTTCGTAAATGTTTCACTGCTCTCAGGATTCTAATTCAAAGCTATCTCGCTTCCTTTGGGATCCCTTGTTGAATTCTAAATTTAAACTAGCATAAGACACTGCTTTGTCCCCTTGGTGCAAACTCAATTATTAATTTATAAACATTTTCCTTTAGTTTTTATTTGTTATTTATCAAAATAATTAAGGGTTTTTATGAAGAATAAATAACAAAATTTGGAATAATACAATATACTTCTGTCAGGGTACAGACGAGAGCTGAAAAATGAAGTTTACAAGTTTGAACCCAACGGTCGTCACAATAATAGTGCACTTACTATTAGGTTGATGCGTGGGCGCATGTTGAGTGTGTCCCGCGTGTTGCGTGTGTTGCGTGTGTTGCGTGTGGGCCGCGTGGAGCCGCTGGGCGGGCGGCAGCGCGGCGGGCGGGGCGGGCGGCGGCGCGGAGGGCGCGGCGCGGGGCGGGGACGCGCCCAGCAGCAGCGGCGCGGCGCCCAGGGGGGGGCGGGACGACGAGTACGCTACAATGGGAACGATAGTGTTCATCTCTCAGTTGCCACGGCTTATTATCATTTGGTTATTGTATTTAGATTTGTCTTTTTTAAGGACACTTAAACTTGCACGTCTTGATACATCGTTCTCACATAATGTACCAATAAATAATGTTACTGAGGTTTTGTAATAATATCCATATTTAAAAGAGTGTCCATGGAGTTTCTTGCCAATTCTTTTCCATAGATATATTATCGCTGATAGCGATATTTTCCAGACATCATTATATTCTTTCTATACTAATATTATTAGAAGAAAAGATTTTTTGTTTGTTTGTTTGTACACACGACGAGACATCAATCTATACAAAACCAGTTTATACAAATCTCACATCATGTGGGAAATAAATAAATAACCAAACGTAGTGCAATAAGAGTGAGTTTTGTGGAGTACAAGGAAATGTATTGAACAAAGCTTTTCATCTTTATTCTTCTTAGTGTTTAACTTGTTGCATTTTGTCTTATGTTCCCCCGTAGGAACTTAACGACATTCAACGGGATTATTTCAATTTTTTTGCGTAGTTTGTTGTACAGAATGCTCAAATGTTTTACACGTTGTGTACATACCTCTAATGACGGACAGCTCGATGGCAGCGCGCAGCTCGTCCTCGTCAGCGCGGCTGCGCAGGCAGGACATCGCCTGCAGCACCCACAGAGGACATATACCGTTAGCTTTGGCCTCCACTACACACACTTTACTTCATAGACTTGTGCAGATGGACAGTCACCTTGGGCGACGAGGATTCCGTACAAACTTGCGACATAAATAGCTTTATTTTTTGACTGTGTAGACTTTAGGATTGATTTTTATTTTGATTTAATTTTCAATAATGACACTGACAACATTTTACGTGAGTTATTTTTAAATGTAGACATTTAACTTCTTAATTTTATTTATAAATTTTTGCTTGTTTTATTTTATACCTTAACTTTGTACGCCATCTATTGGAAAAACATAGTGAACCTATCTCTTATACACTACCTGTAAACACCTATGTTCTACAAAATAAATGATTGATTGATTGATATTTCACAGGAACCACGGATACCCTTCACTCGTTCCCGAGATCAACAGCCATAATTATCTTTTGACTACATAGATTTAAAGGGTTGATTTTTTTCACAGATGCAAGAGACCACAGATTTGAGTATATGGTTTTAATTTCAACTCGATACTGCCACGCGTTCTCGAGATAAAGGGTCTTGACAGACAGGCGGACAACATATTGAGAAAGACGTTTGAGTAATGGAATTCTAATTGCCACTGCATATACATTCAGTCAAAAAAGTATCGGGAATGGATGATTTGTTTATGGTTCCAAATTAAAATTTTTGTTTTTTATGTAGTTGTTAGATTGGCACAACTGTTTTCCATTTTGGCGCGGAGTTTGAGTTGCATCTGTTATTTATATTAAATACAGTGCTGGTTTTAGTAATATCATATATAGTGTGTATTGCGAATTTCATAATGGACAAAAATATCGAACAAAGAGTTTGTCTTAAATTTTGCATCGCCAATGGAAATTCGTGTTCGGAGTCACTGAAAATGTTACAGAAGGCTTACGGTGAATCGACTTTATCAAAAACTCGTGCTTATGAGTGGTTCAAAGCGTTCAAAAGCGGTCGAGATGTGATGGAAAATTTGCCTCGCTCTGGTAGGCCGTCAACGTCTGCAACTGAAGTTAACATCGCTAAAGTGAAGAAAATAGTGACTGAAAATCCCCATTCAACTCTGAGAGAGATAGCCGCCGAACTTTCTGTATCTCACGAGTCGATCCGTACCATTGTAACTAATCATTTGGGTATTAAACATGTTGCTGCTCGGCTAGTCCCAAAAGATCTGAATTTTCTCCAAAAACTCAATCGCATGAAAGTCGCTGAGGACATGCTAGAACGAGTCAGTTCGGACCCAACATTCATGAAACGCATTGTTACTGGTGACGAGACGTGGGTTTACGAGTTCAAGCTTCGGAGTGGCGCCTTCCAACTGAACCGAAACCGAAAAAACCACGCCAAAGTCGATCAAAGTCAAAGTCATGTTGACTGTTTTCTTTGACTATCGCGGTGTTGTGCACTCTGAATTCTTACCGGAAGGTCTAACGGTAAATAAAGAATATTATTTGAGCGTTATGCGGCGTTTAAGAGAGCAAATTCGACGAAAAAGGCCAGATTTGTGGAAAAAAAATTCTTGGATTTTGCACCACGACAATGCGCCTTCGCACAAGGCTATCATTGTGAACGAATTTTTGACCAAACACTCAACAAATACCATCCAGCAACCACCATATTCACCAGATATGGCTCCTGTTGACTTTTTTCTTTTTCCTAAACTCAAATTACCACTTCGTGGCACCCGTTTTCAATCGATAGAAGACATAAAGGAGAATTCGCGGCGAGAACTGAACTCAATTCCGGAAGCAGCGTTTAAAAAATGTTTTGATGAATGGATTATTCGTTGGCGCAAGTGTATTGTTTCTAAAGGAGCATACTTTGAAGGTGATAAAATAAATTTGGATGAATAACAGACATTTTGTGTATTATTGATCTTTTCCCGGTACTTTCTTGACAGAGTAGTATTTAAGTTGGAAGACGATTCTAACATAATTGTCCCTACTTTATATTCAGATGAAGTACTAAATTTTTTGAATCAACCACTTTATCTGGGTTATATGTATACCAAATTACAGTTTTGTAGTACTATACTGTTTTCACTGTAGCTGTTACAGATGGTAAACATTTTTACTGTTGTATTGATGAATAGTCGATACAATTAATTTAAGTTTTCACGACAAAAAGTTTGATCTCTTTTCTTTTAATTTTGAAATATTTAACTTTAAAAAAAAACGTATCCGGTTCGAAGTTTAAATAAACGATTCTGATTCTGTTTTCGCACATTTAATGAATAATTCAATAAAATTAAACCGTTATGTATTTTCTTGGTTCATTTAAGGTTATAGTTATTCTATTCTAATAATACATCCCATCACGAAACATTCATTCATTTTCTACTCAATTTTATTTTTAGACAAAAACGTTATTTTTCGTAAATGTTATACAAAATTTATTCAGTACATACAATCTATTTTTTAAATTAAATGGATTACCCTATATTAAACATACTAAATAACTTACAAATAAATTAAAAAATAGCGTCAACAAATTCGTCCTCAACGCTATCAGTTGGCAACGTCCCCAAGAGACTGGCCGCGTTGCCACGTTGTATGGCAACGCTAAGCCTCTGGCCAAAGTAAAAGCCAGCCCTTGGGTCACGGGAAGTGTCAACCAAACGTTTTGATATTTCCTTAAACAGGCTGTGAGCACAAGGACCCCACGGTCCCAGAGTTTCAACCCCAAACGGCTCGAAAATATAGTTACCAATAAGGTTACTATATTTACGCCGCTTGAGGTTCTCTGCAGCCGCAGCAGCAGCGCCAGCGCAGCACGAAGAGCTAGGAAGATGGGATGGCGCAAGAGTATCGACGCACGTTGCGTCCCACACTAAAGGCCTACCCAACTTCCACGGAAACAAAGACATACCGTCCGGTCTTTTGCCATCGTCGCGTGCCAAGCCATTGGGTTCTAAAACAGCTGGAACGCCGACGGTGACAAGAGCTCGACGGATGATGTCATTAATATTCGCGTGCCGCGCAAAACGGCCCGCACTTCGGCTGCATGATAGACCGTGGTGTCCAAGGCTGTTGACTACTTCACCACAATGACAGCGATGAGGAGAACAACAAGGAGCACCTAAACGTAAGGTAGCAGCGAGGCGGAAAGTAGTGTCATCGAATAAAGTGCCTATGCTCGACGACGGTAGTGCGTTAAGCCAAAGACCCGACTCCCACTTGCTCACAGCCAAAAGGCGCGCACGCTCAGCAGTAGTAGCAGACGTGTTCAGTAGATTATTCTGAACTACTCTGCAGAGCGGCTCGTCCCACTGTCTCTGAGAAAATGGTTTGTCGGGTTGTTCAGTGCTCGGGCAAGCGATTTTCCAAGCATCCTTAGCCTCGGAGAAGCACGGCACATCAAAATCAATCAGTGTGGAAGCCAGGATATTCCTGATTAATTTTTCAGTACCGTGGACCGAGGATAAGAAAGCTGGTAGACTAATACTAGAAATTTTGCGGACGCCGAGTCCTCCCAAACGAATGGGAAGAGTGGCTTGAGCCCAAGCTCGGTCGTCCAGAGCCACATTTAAAATCAAAGATAAAGTATGTCTGATAATTTGATCCATTTTGTCCAAAAGATGAGTGTGCTTCCATAAAGGGGAAGCACGTAGGAAATATGTTAATTTAGGGCCAAAACAGCAGTAACGAATTATAGTAATAGCCGAATGCATGTTAATTTGGAGCAATCTTTCTGAGGCATCATTAAATTTTTGGATTTTTTCATCAATAAAATCTAGAAAGGAATTCTCGAAGATAGGAGACCCAAGGAGACGAAGAGAACTTTTATCAATAATTTTGATATCTGGGGCTATTGTGTTGAATTTTGATAAAGTCAGTTCTTTGTCGGTGCTGTCCGCTAAATATAACTCACATTTGGAAAGATTGAGATCAAGGCCAATAGAATGAAGTTCTTTTTTTAAAAAAATTAGGTCTCTTAAAACTGTATCCACATCGCCGCCCAAGGTTCCATCATCGAGGTACCAAACGTTAAATTTGGAATTTAGCTGTCTAATGATTGGGTGGATAGCTAAACTAAAAATCACTGGCCCAAGTGGGTCACCTTGTTGACAGCCAACAGCAGATTTCAAGAGGTTGTCCCGATATAATAATTTAGATGGGTGTCTGTAACATTGCCAAAGAAAACTGTAAATTTGGGGTAATTCTTGTTTAATTGCTGTTAACAAGGTATCCCTATTAACTGAATTGAAGGCATTCTTTATATCAATCTTCAGGATGACCTCACCTTTACCAGAATTTAGGTAGGTCGATAAAGCATGTACGGCAGCCTCACAGCCCCCTTTGGATCCGTAACCTAGCTGCAGGGGCTGAAATTTTTCCGAAACAACCTCACCATAAAATTTACAGCAAATCTTGGCTGCCATACGGCGATAAGTAGTGCCCACAGCAATGGGGCGTATGCCGCCATCTCTTTTATGTAGGGCGCATAAATTTGCACCATACAGAACGTCGACTACACCGAAAACAGTATAAAAGACTTTCAACTGCCGCTGACAGACAGACAGCCGCCTAAGGAACCCTAAAAAGGTGTGATGCGTAGTTAGTTAGTGTGTCAGTGTTAGTTAGTGAACAGTTAGTAGTGTGTCAGTGTTAGTTAGTAGTGTGTCAGTGTTAGTTAGTAGTGTGTCAGTGTTAGTTAGTAGTGTGTCAGTGTTAGTTAGTGAAAAGTTAGTAACTCACTGGCGTGTGGTCCCGCGGCGCGCGCCCGGCCTGCGCGCCCGCCCGCTGCGCACGCGACCCTGCGCACAACACACTATGTAACTCTCACTCGTGCATTGTCCCTCCCAGCGCCTCCCTCAGCAGAGTACCCGCGAGCGTAGCGCTTAGTGCCCAACTTGTAATTAATGACTCCGATAAATAGAACATGTAGATTAGCTTTAATTTCATTTAAACTTGTACATATTTAATTTATCTTTATAAAAAATGTGTATTATTTAAGATGTGGATAACGTCTGGAACTACATGTATACATACTATTTAATTTTTATTATATTCATAATGTCTACAGCTAGTTGTTACAAATCTAGCTGTTTGTAAATTTAAATGTTTGTAAACGCACCCACAATACATGAAAAACTATTACAATGAGCAAGGTTTTTTTTTTTAAAAAAAAGAATAACATAGCGCAACCCGGGTATCGAATCCAGAAGCTTGTGATCAGGAGTCACGCTTGAGACATTCGAGCATGGTAGATACGTATACTGTATAGATATAGTAGTATATAATAGTGGGTGTACGTATGTATCACTGACCAGGTCTGGGCGTGTGGGTGGCGCCGTCTCCCAGGTCCAGCTGCAGCACTCCGCCACCGCTGTACTCTGGAACATTACAGACGGAATGTGTGTTACATCTAACAAACAAGATCGGCTTCTGTGATTCAACAGTCGTTGAAACGGTTATCCTTACTTTTCCTTACTAATACACTTCTCATCAAAAAATTCGAAACACTTTCGTTTTTATTGTTTTTGTCCTAATTTTTTACAAAAGAGAATTAATTCCATGAAAAAAAAACATTATTGTGTAGCTGGCAGTTTGGTCATTACAGTAAGAAGAAAAAAATCAAAATTCGAAATTAGAATTTCATTTGTTTATCCTATAAATGAAATTAATCACTGTTTTAAGACAAATGTGTATTTAGGGTTGGAGTACGTTTCTCGTTTAAAAACTAAAAATTAGCGCTTGTCTTTAAACTTTTTGTTTCTTATTTCATTTACTGTGACTTTGGGACGTCTGAAAAAACTTTTTTTTCTAAAACATATGGATACTTCGCCCGCAGAAGCCGCCCAAGTGGTGGCATTGCTGGATTCTGGACTTAGTCAGCGTGTTGTGGCTGCAAGATTGCATCTAAGCTTATCATCTGTTCATAGAGTCTACAAACGCTATCGGGAGACTGGTTCGTTCACGCGCCGTTCAGGATCTGGCAGGAATCGGGTCACTTCTGAGCGAGATGATCGATTTATTGTAACAACTTCTTTACGAAATCGACGCCTTAACGCTTTTCAACTGCAGCAGCAGCTTCGCGTTGTACGAAGAGTAGCTGTAAGTGACTCTACAATAAGAAGAAGGTTGAAGGAACGCGGATTGGCACCGCATAAGCCAGCGAATGGGCCGAAATTAACTGCAGACCATCGAAGAGCGCGCCTTAACTTTGCACGCGAGCACCTAACTTGGTCATACCTTCAGTGGAGTAAAGTACTGTTTTCTGATGAGTGTAAAATTATGCTGTATGGTAACGACGGAAGGAACAAGGTCTACAGAAGAGATGGAGAACGTTTTGCACAATGCTGCATTGAAGAAAAGGTCAGCTATGGTGGCGGTTCGTGGACGGTTTGGGGAGGAATCAGCGCCGACGGTAAGACAGAACTTGCCTTTGTGTCTGGGCCACGGCTGCCTGCACTAAACTCTCATCGATACATCGAACAGTGTCTTGAACCTCATGTGATGCCCTATGCACATTTTATTGGCAACGACTTCATATTCATGCACGACAATGCTAGAGCTCACACCGCGGGCGTCGTACGAGATTATCTTACCGAAGTCGGTATCTCCATTATGGTATGGCCAGCAAGAAGCCCGGACATGAATCCCATTGAACATCTATGGGATGAATTAAAGAGACGAATTCGAGCAAGAGATCCAGCCCCAGAAACACTTAGCCAGCTGCAAAATGCAATCCAAGAGGAATGGGATAATATACCACAACATGTGATCGTGACTCTCATCCGATCGATGAAGAACCGTATGGAAGCAGTAATAAGAGCTCGCGGAGGGAATACAAGTTATTAAATAAACGTTTCTTACATTTTTTTTTTCATTTACGCGTGTTGTTTTACCCATTTCCTTCATATTCCATACAGGGTAAAAATTACTCATTATACAAAATACGAAACCTATGAAGACTTAATTTGAATTTAGAACATTAACATTAGGATTTAAAAACCTCATACTACTTACTATTAAATGACATTTTACATTTATTCCTAAATATACACATTTTTCTGATAATCCTTATCAAATCATAAACTGCGAGGTGTTTCGATTTTTTTGATGAGAAGTGTATTATAAAATGAATGAGTGGACATGGTTGGCCTTGTAGATTCTTAGACGCTTGTTAACTTATGTTAACGTATTATTTTATTTTACTTTTTGTAAAGTAAGCAATGACTTATTGTCGGGCCTACGCTGTCCTCTCATACAAGTGCTAACGCTATAACAACAACCTTGTAAAACTAAATGATTTTAAAAGAGTAACCATGGAGTTTCTTGCCGGTTCTTCTCCATAGGAAACGACCAACCCGAACCGTGCATCTTTTCTCGACGTTTTATAAGTGCCCATGTAGGCCTATGTAAAATAAAAATATTTTGATTTGATTTGAAAAGCGAAAGTAAGTTTGTTTGTTTGTTACGTCTTCACGCCTAAATGACTAAACCGATTTAGATGAATTTTGGTACAGAGATAGTTGGGACCCTGAAGACGGACATAGGCTAATTAAAAAAAAAAAATTTAATAAGTGCATTGTGAGGGAGAAAGAGGGAAGAAAAGGGAAAACTTAGCTTTGCTATTACAATAAATAAGGCGCAAGGGCAAAAACTACAGGTAGCAGGTACCTGCAAATCAGGAAAGGGGAACTGCGTTACCCCGAATTTAACGCGAGCGAAGCCGCGGACAAAAGCTAGCTAGTCTATAAGGAAGGCTGTTCTGTCAAGGCGATATTTACGAAGCCATCAATCAAGTATTCTGTACACTTCTTTATTTTATGCAACATAAGGGATAAGTAACATAATTATTGGAGCAATATACAGGGTGGGATTTTGTAATGCCACCTGAAGGGGAAGTACTCTTAATACTTTAGATAGAAAATTTTACTCAAAGAAAACATTCCTTTATTTTTGAAAAGAAAGAAAACGGCATTCAAAGGTAATCGAACCCACTAAAATCTGTAAAAGTTGAACCCTGTACTTTTATTGCATCAATCGTTAGAGTCAATAAGGATGAAATCTCTTTGACAAACTTCAAACATCAAATCAACCACCCACCCCTAGTCCGACCTAGACCGAGAGCTCTCGCTGTCTTGCATGTGTGTATTGCATGCTCGACTTGGGACTTGGATCGGTGGTTGGTTTTAGTTGCGCGCGAACGGAACGCCCGATACGATCGTCTCTGAGCGTAGCATAGTTGTCATGCGGCGCGACGTCCTAGCAGTGCGCTGGGCGATGCGCGCGGTGGGTGGTGAAGTAAGATGTACGCGCTCGTGCAGCACATAGTTACCTCTGTGCGGCGCGTGTCGGAAGTAGTCCCGCGCCGTCAGCAGGTGCGTGTTGGCGTTGGGAGCCATCGCCACGTCCCGACAGACGGGAGCACATAGTTACCTCTGTGCGGCGCGTGTCGGAAGTAGTCCCGCGCCGTCAGCAGGTGCGTGTTGGCGTTGGGAGCCATCGCCACGTCCCGACAGACGGGAGCACATAGTTACCTCTGTGCGGCGCGTGTCGGAAGTAGTCCCGCGCCGTCAGCAGGTGCGTGTTGGCGTTGGGAGCCATCGCCACGTCCGGCACCGCCGCCGACAGACGGGAGCACATAGTTACCTCTGTGCGGCGCGTGTCGGAAGTAGTCCCGCGCCGTCAGCAGGTGCGTGTTGGCGTTGGGAGCCATCGCCACGTCCCGACAGACGGGAGCACATAGTTACCTCTGTGCGGCGCGTGTCGGAAGTAGTCCCGCGCCGTCAGCAGGTGCGTGTTGGCGTTGGGAGCCATCGCCACGTCCGGCACCGCCGCCGACAGACGGGAGCACATAGTTACCTCTGTGCGGCGCGTGTCGGAAGTAGTCCCGCGCCGTCAGCAGGTGCGTGTTGGCGTTGGGAGCCATCGCCACGTCCCGACAGACGGGAGCACATAGTTACCTCTGTGCGGCGCGTGTCGGAAGTAGTCCCGCGCCGTCAGCAGGTGCGTGTTGGCGTTGGGAGCCATCGCCACGTCCCGACAGACGGGAGCACATAGTTACCTCTGTGCGGCGCGTGTCGGAAGTAGTCCCGCGCCGTCAGCAGGTGCGTGTTGGCGTTGGGAGCCATCGCCACGTCCGGCACCGCCGCCGACAGACGGGAGCACATAGTTACCTCTGTGCGGCGCGTGTCGGAAGTAGTCCCGCGCCGTCAGCAGGTGCGTGTTGGCGTTGGGAGCCATCGCCACGTCCCGACAGACGGGAGCACATAGTTACCTCTGTGCGGCGCGTGTCGGAAGTAGTCCCGCGCCGTCAGCAGGTGCGTGTTGGCGTTGGGAGCCATCGCCACGTCCCGACAGACGGGAGCACATAGTTACCTCTGTGCGGCGCGTGTCGGAAGTAGTCCCGCGCCGTCAGCAGGTGCGTGTTGGCGTTGGGAGCCATCGCCACGTCCGGCACCGCCGCCGACAGACGGGAGCACATAGTTACCTCTGTGCGGCGCGTGTCGGAAGTAGTCCCGCGCCGTCAGCAGGTGCGTGTTGGCGTTGGGAGCCATCGCCACGTCCCGACAGACGGGAGCACATAGTTACCTCTGTGCGGCGCGTGTCGGAAGTAGTCCCGCGCCGTCAGCAGGTGCGTGTTGGCGTTGGGAGCCATCGCCACGTCCCGACAGACGGGAGCACATAGTTACCTCTGTGCGGCGCGTGTCGGAAGTAGTCCCGCGCCGTCAGCAGGTGCGTGTTGGCGTTGGGAGCCATCGCCACGTCCCGACAGACGGGAGCACATAGTTACCTCTGTGCGGCGCGTGTCGGAAGTAGTCCCGCGCCGTCAGCAGGTGCGTGTTGGCGTTGGGAGCCATCGCCACGTCCGGCACCGCCGCCGACAGACGGGAGCACATAGTTACCTCTGTGCGGCGCGTGTCGGAAGTAGTCCCGCGCCGTCAGCAGGTGCGTGTTGGCGTTGGGAGCCATCGCCACGTCCCGACAGACGGGAGCACATAGTTACCTCTGTGCGGCGCGTGTCGGAAGTAGTCCCGCGCCGTCAGCAGGTGCGTGTTGGCGTTGGGAGCCATCGCCACGTCCCGACAGACGGGAGCACATAGTTACCTCTGTGCGGCGCGTGTCGGAAGTAGTCCCGCGCCGTCAGCAGGTGCGTGTTGGCGTTGGGAGCCATCGCCACGTCCGGCACCGCCGCCGACAGACGGGAGCACATAGTTACCTCTGTGCGGCGCGTGTCGGAAGTAGTCCCGCGCCGTCAGCAGGTGCGTGTTGGCGTTGGGAGCCATCGCCACGTCCCGACAGACGGGAGCACATAGTTACCTCTGTGCGGCGCGTGTCGGAAGTAGTCCCGCGCCGTCAGCAGGTGCGTGTTGGCGTTGGGAGCCATCGCCACGTCCGGCACCGCCGCCGACAGACGGGAGCACATAGTTACCTCTGTGCGGCGCGTGTCGGAAGTAGTCCCGCGCCGTCAGCAGGTGCGTGTTGGCGTTGGGAGCCATCGCCACGTCCCGACAGACGGGAGCACATAGTTACCTCTGTGCGGCGCGTGTCGGAAGTAGTCCCGCGCCGTCAGCAGGTGCGTGTTGGCGTTGGGAGCCATCGCCACGTCCGGCACCGCCGCCGACAGACGGGAGCACATAGTTACCTCTGTGCGGCGCGTGTCGGAAGTAGTCCCGCGCCGTCAGCAGGTGCGTGTTGGCGTTGGGAGCCATCGCCACGTCCCGACAGACGGGAGCACATAGTTACCTCTGTGCGGCGCGTGTCGGAAGTAGTCCCGCGCCGTCAGCAGGTGCGTGTTGGCGTTGGGAGCCATCGCCACGTCCCGACAGACGGGAGCACATAGTTACCTCTGTGCGGCGCGTGTCGGAAGTAGTCCCGCGCCGTCAGCAGGTGCGTGTTGGCGTTGGGAGCCATCGCCACGTCCGGCACCGCCGCCGACAGACGGGAGCACATAGTTACCTCTGTGCGGCGCGTGTCGGAAGTAGTCCCGCGCCGTCAGCAGGTGCGTGTTGGCGTTGGGAGCCATCGCCACGTCCCGACAGACGGGAGCACATAGTTACCTCTGTGCGGCGCGTGTCGGAAGTAGTCCCGCGCCGTCAGCAGGTGCGTGTTGGCGTTGGGAGCCATCGCCACGTCCCGACAGACGGGAGCACATAGTTACCTCTGTGCGGCGCGTGTCGGAAGTAGTCCCGCGCCGTCAGCAGGTGCGTGTTGGCGTTGGGAGCCATCGCCACGTCCGGCACCGCCGCCGACAGACGGGAGCACATAGTTACCTCTGTGCGGCGCGTGTCGGAAGTAGTCCCGCGCCGTCAGCAGGTGCGTGTTGGCGTTGGGAGCCATCGCCACGTCCGGCACCGCCGCCGACAGACGGGAGCACATAGTTACCTCTGTGCGGCGCGTGTCGGAAGTAGTCCCGCGCCGTCAGCAGGTGCGTGTTGGCGTTGGGAGCCATCGCCACGTCCCGACAGACGGGAGCACATAGTTACCTCTGTGCGGCGCGTGTCGGAAGTAGTCCCGCGCCGTCAGCAGGTGCGTGTTGGCGTTGGGAGCCATCGCCACGTCCCGACAGACGGGAGCACATAGTTACCTCTGTGCGGCGCGTGTCGGAAGTAGTCCCGCGCCGTCAGCAGGTGCGTGTTGGCGTTGGGAGCCATCGCCACGTCCGGCACCGCCGCCGACAGACGGGAGCACATAGTTACCTCTGTGCGGCGCGTGTCGGAAGTAGTCCCGCGCCGTCAGCAGGTGCGTGTTGGCGTTGGGAGCCATCGCCACGTCCCGACAGACGGGAGCACATAGTTACCTCTGTGCGGCGCGTGTCGGAAGTAGTCCCGCGCCGTCAGCAGGTGCGTGTTGGCGTTGGGAGCCATCGCCACGTCCCGACAGACGGGAGCACATAGTTACCTCTGTGCGGCGCGTGTCGGAAGTAGTCCCGCGCCGTCAGCAGGTGCGTGTTGGCGTTGGGAGCCATCGCCACGTCCCGACAGACGGGAGCACATAGTTACCTCTGTGCGGCGCGTGTCGGAAGTAGTCCCGCGCCGTCAGCAGGTGCGTGTTGGCGTTGGGAGCCATCGCCACGTCCCGACAGACGGGAGCACATAGTTACCTCTGTGCGGCGCGTGTCGGAAGTAGTCCCGCGCCGTCAGCAGGTGCGTGTTGGCGTTGGGAGCCATCGCCACGTCCCGACAGACGGGAGCACATAGTTACCTCTGTGCGGCGCGTGTCGGAAGTAGTCCCGCGCCGTCAGCAGGTGCGTGTTGGCGTTGGGAGCCATCGCCACGTCCGGCACCGCCGCCGACAGACGGGAGCACATAGTTACCTCTGTGCGGCGCGTGTCGGAAGTAGTCCCGCGCCGTCAGCAGGTGCGTGTTGGCGTTGGGAGCCATCGCCACGTCCGGCACCGCCGCCGACAGACGGGAGCACATAGTTACCTCTGTGCGGCGCGTGTCGGAAGTAGTCCCGCGCCGTCAGCAGGTGCGTGTTGGCGTTGGGAGCCATCGCCACGTCCGGCACCGCCGCCGACAGACGGGAGCACATAGTTACCTCTGTGCGGCGCGTGTCGGAAGTAGTCCCGCGCCGTCAGCAGGTGCGTGTTGGCGTTGGGAGCCATCGCCACGTCCCGACAGACGGGAGCACATAGTTACCTCTGTGCGGCGCGTGTCGGAAGTAGTCCCGCGCCGTCAGCAGGTGCGTGTTGGCGTTGGGAGCCATCGCCACGTCCGGCACCGCCGCCGACAGACGGGAGCACA
Source organism: Ochropleura plecta (assembly GCA_905475445.1). Taxonomy (NCBI): domain Eukaryota; kingdom Metazoa; phylum Arthropoda; class Insecta; order Lepidoptera; family Noctuidae; genus Ochropleura; species Ochropleura plecta. The sequence goes on from FR997751.1 coordinate 374,582, forward strand.
TAGTTACCTCTGTGCGGCGCGTGTCGGAAGTAGTCCCGCGCCGTCAGCAGGTGCGTGTTGGCGTTGGGAGCCATCGCCACGTCCCGACAGACGGGAGCACATAGTTACCTCTGTGCGGCGCGTGTCGGAAGTAGTCCCGCGCCGTCAGCAAGTGCGTGTTGGCGTTGGGAGCCATCGCCACGTCCGGCACCGCCGCCGACAGACGGGAGCACATAGTTACCTCTGTGCGGCGCGTGTCGGAAGTAGTCCCGCGCCGTCAGCAGGTGCGTGTTGGCGTTGGGAGCCATCGCCACGTCCCGACAGACGGGAGCACATAGTTACCTCTGTGCGGCGCGTGTCGGAAGTAGTCCCGCGCCGTCAGCAGGTGCGTGTTGGCGTTGGGAGCCATCGCCACGTCCGGCACCGCCGCCGACAGACGGGAGCACATAGTTACCTCTGTGCGGCGCGTGTCGGAAGTAGTCCCGCGCCGTCAGCAGGTGCGTGTTGGCGTTGGGAGCCATCGCCACGTCCCGACAGACGGGAGCACATAGTTACCTCTGTGCGGCGCGTGTCGGAAGTAGTCCCGCGCCGTCAGCAGGTGCGTGTTGGCGTTGGGAGCCATCGCCACGTCCCGACAGACGGGAGCACATAGTTACCTCTGTGCGGCGCGTGTCGGAAGTAGTCCCGCGCCGTCAGCAGGTGCGTGTTGGCGTTGGGAGCCATCGCCACGTCCCGACAGACGGGAGCACATAGTTACCTCTGTGCGGCGCGTGTCGGAAGTAGTCCCGCGCCGTCAGCAGGTGCGTGTTGGCGTTGGGAGCCATCGCCACGTCCGGCACCGCCGCCGACAGACGGGAGCACATAGTTACCTCTGTGCGGCGCGTGTCGGAAGTAGTCCCGCGCCGTCAGCAGGTGCGTGTTGGCGTTGGGAGCCATCGCCACGTCCCGACAGACGGGAGCACATAGTTACCTCTGTGCGGCGCGTGTCGGAAGTAGTCCCGCGCCGTCAGCAGGTGCGTGTTGGCGTTGGGAGCCATCGCCACGTCCCGACAGACGGGAGCACATAGTTACCTCTGTGCGGCGCGTGTCGGAAGTAGTCCCGCGCCGTCAGCAGGTGCGTGTTGGCGTTGGGAGCCATCGCCACGTCCCGACAGACGGGAGCACATAGTTACCTCTGTGCGGCGCGTGTCGGAAGTAGTCCCGCGCCGTCAGCAGGTGCGTGTTGGCGTTGGGAGCCATCGCCACGTCCCGACAGACGGGAGCACATAGTTACCTCTGTGCGGCGCGTGTCGGAAGTAGTCCCGCGCCGTCAGCAGGTGCGTGTTGGCGTTGGGAGCCATCGCCACGTCCCGACAGACGGGAGCACATAGTTACCTCTGTGCGGCGCGTGTCGGAAGTAGTCCCGCGCCGTCAGCAGGTGCGTGTTGGCGTTGGGAGCCATCGCCACGTCCGGACAGACGGGAGCACATAGTTACCTCTGTGCGGCGCGTGTCGGAAGTAGTCCCGCGCCGTCAGCAGGTGCGTGTTGGCGTTGGGAGCCATCGCCACGTCCGGCACCGCCGCCGACAGACGGGAGCACATAGTTACCTCTGTGCGGCGCGTGTCGGAAGTAGTCCCGCGCCGTCAGCAGGTGCGTGTTGGCGTTGGGAGCCATCGCCACGTCCCGACAGACGGGAGCACATAGTTACCTCTGTGCGGCGCGTGTCGGAAGTAGTCCCGCGCCGTCAGCAGGTGCGTGTTGGCGTTGGGAGCCATCGCCACGTCCGGCACCGCCGCCGACAGACGGGAGCACATAGTTACCTCTGTGCGGCGCGTGTCGGAAGTAGTCCCGCGCCGTCAGCAGGTGCGTGTTGGCGTTGGGAGCCATCGCCACGTCCCGACAGACGGGAGCACATAGTTACCTCTGTGCGGCGCGTGTCGGAAGTAGTCCCGCGCCGTCAGCAGGTGCGTGTTGGCGTTGGGAGCCATCGCCACGTCCGGCACCGCCGCCGACAGACGGGAGCACATAGTTACCTCTGTGCGGCGCGTGTCGGAAGTAGTCCCGCGCCGTCAGCAGGTGCGTGTTGGCGTTGGGAGCCATCGCCACGTCCCGACAGACGGGAGCACATAGTTACCTCTGTGCGGCGCGTGTCGGAAGTAGTCCCGCGCCGTCAGCAGGTGCGTGTTGGCGTTGGGAGCCATCGCCACGTCCGGCACCGCCGCCGACAGACGGGAGCACATAGTTACCTCTGTGCGGCGCGTGTCGGAAGTAGTCCCGCGCCGTCAGCAGGTGCGTGTTGGCGTTGGGAGCCATCGCCACGTCCCGACAGACGGGAGCACATAGTTACCTCTGTGCGGCGCGTGTCGGAAGTAGTCCCGCGCCGTCAGCAGGTGCGTGTTGGCGTTGGGAGCCATCGCCACGTCCGGCACCGCCGCCGACAGACGGGAGCACATAGTTACCTCTGTGCGGCGCGTGTCGGAAGTAGTCCCGCGCCGTCAGCAGGTGCGTGTTGGCGTTGGGAGCCATCGCCACGTCCCGACAGACGGGAGCACATAGTTACCTCTGTGCGGCGCGTGTCGGAAGTAGTCCCGCGCCGTCAGCAGGTGCGTGTTGGCGTTGGGAGCCATCGCCACGTCCCGACAGACGGGAGCACATAGTTACCTCTGTGCGGCGCGTGTCGGAAGTAGTCCCGCGCCGTCAGCAGGTGCGTGTTGGCGTTGGGAGCCATCGCCACGTCCCGACAGACGGGAGCACATAGTTACCTCTGTGCGGCGCGTGTCGGAAGTAGTCCCGCGCCGTCAGCAGGTGCGTGTTGGCGTTGGGAGCCATCGCCACGTCCCGACAGACGGGAGCACATAGTTACCTCTGTGCGGCGCGTGTCGGAAGTAGTCCCGCGCCGTCAGCAGGTGCGTGTTGGCGTTGGGAGCCATCGCCACGTCCGGCACCGCCGCCGACAGACGGGAGCACATAGTTACCTCTGTGCGGCGCGTGTCGGAAGTAGTCCCGCGCCGTCAGCAGGTGCGTGTTGGCGTTGGGAGCCATCGCCACGTCCCGACAGACGGGAGCACATAGTTACTTCTGTGCGGCGCGTGTCGGAAGTAGTCCCGCGCCGTCAGCAGGTGCGTGTTGGCGTTGGGAGCCATCGCCACGTCCCGACAGACGGGAGCACATAGTTACCTCTGTGCGGCGCGTGTCGGAAGTAGTCCCGCGCCGTCAGCAGGTGCGTGTTGGCGTTGGGAGCCATCGCCACGTCCCGACAGACGGGAGCACATAGTTACCTCTGTGCGGCGCGTGTCGGAAGTAGTCCCGCGCCGTCAGCAGGTGCGTGTTGGCGTTGGGAGCCATCGCCACGTCCGGCACCGCCGCCGACAGACGGGAGCACATAGTTACCTCTGTGCGGCGCGTGTCGGAAGTAGTCCCGCGCCGTCAGCAGGTGCGTGTTGGCGTTGGGAGCCATCGCCACGTCCCGACAGACGGGAGCACATAGTTACCTCTGTGCGGCGCGTGTCGGAAGTAGTCCCGCGCCGTCAGCAGGTGCGTGTTGGCGTTGGGAGCCATCGCCACGTCCGGCACCGCCGCCGACAGACGGGAGCACATAGTTACCTCTGTGCGGCGCGTGTCGGAAGTAGTCCCGCGCCGTCAGCAGGTGCGTGTTGGCGTTGGGAGCCATCGCCACGTCCCGACAGACGGGAGCACATAGTTACCTCTGTGCGGCGCGTGTCGGAAGTAGTCCCGCGCCGTCAGCAGGTGCGTGTTGGCGTTGGGAGCCATCGCCACGTCCGGCACCGCCGCCGACAGACGGGAGCACATAGTTACCTCTGTGCGGCGCGTGTCGGAAGTAGTCCCGCGCCGTCAGCAGGTGCGTGTTGGCGTTGGGAGCCATCGCCACGTCCCGACAGACGGGAGCACATAGTTACCTCTGTGCGGCGCGTGTCGGAAGTAGTCCCGCGCCGTCAGCAGGTGCGTGTTGGCGTTGGGAGCCATCGCCACGTCCCGACAGACGGGAGCACATAGTTACCTCTGTGCGGCGCGTGTCGGAAGTAGTCCCGCGCCGTCAGCAGGTGCGTGTTGGCGTTGGGAGCCATCGCCACGTCCGGCACCGCCGCCGACAGACGGGAGCACATAGTTACCTCTGTGCGGCGCGTGTCGGAAGTAGTCCCGCGCCGTCAGCAGGTGCGTGTTGGCGTTGGGAGCCATCGCCACGTCCCGACAGACGGGAGCACATAGTTACCTCTGTGCGGCGCGTGTCGGAAGTAGTCCCGCGCCGTCAGCAGGTGCGTGTTGGCGTTGGGAGCCATCGCCACGTCCGGCACCGCCGCCGACAGACGGGAGCACATAGTTACCTCTGTGCGGCGCGTGTCGGAAGTAGTCCCGCGCCGTCAGCAGGTGCGTGTTGGCGTTGGGAGCCATCGCCACGTCCCGACAGACGGGAGCACATAGTTACCTCTGTGCGGCGCGTGTCGGAAGTAGTCCCGCGCCGTCAGCAGGTGCGTGTTGGCGTTGGGAGCCATCGCCACGTCCCGACAGACGGGAGCACATAGTTACCTCTGTGCGGCGCGTGTCGGAAGTAGTCCCGCGCCGTCAGCAGGTGCGTGTTGGCGTTGGGAGCCATCGCCACGTCCCGACAGACGGGAGCACATAGTTACCTCTGTGCGGCGCGTGTCGGAAGTAGTCCCGCGCCGTCAGCAGGTGCGTGTTGGCGTTGGGAGCCATCGCCACGTCCGGCACCGCCGCCGACAGACGGGAGCACATAGTTACCTCTGTGCGGCGCGTGTCGGAAGTAGTCCCGCGCCGTCAGCAGGTGCGTGTTGGCGTTGGGAGCCATCGCCACGTCCCGACAGACGGGAGCACATAGTTACCTCTGTGCGGCGCGTGTCGGAAGTAGTCCCGCGCCGTCAGCAGGTGCGTGTTGGCGTTGGGAGCCATCGCCACGTCCGGCACCGCCGCCGACAGACGGGAGCACATAGTTACCTCTGTGCGGCGCGTGTCGGAAGTAGTCCCGCGCCGTCAGCAGGTGCGTGTTGGCGTTGGGAGCCATCGCCACGTCCCGACAGACGGGAGCACATAGTTACCTCTGTGCGGCGCGTGTCGGAAGTAGTCCCGCGCCGTCAGCAGGTGCGTGTTGGCGTTGGGAGCCATCGCCACGTCCCGACAGACGGGAGCACATAGTTACCTCTGTGCGGCGCGTGTCGGAAGTAGTCCCGCGCCGTCAGCAGGTGCGTGTTGGCGTTGGGAGCCATCGCCACGTCCCGACAGACGGGAGCACATAGTTACCTCTGTGCGGCGCGTGTCGGAAGTAGTCCCGCGCCGTCAGCAGGTGCGTGTTGGCGTTGGGAGCCATCGCCACGTCCGGCACCGCCGCCGACAGACGGGAGCACATAGTTACCTCTGTGCGGCGCGTGTCGGAAGTAGTCCCGCGCCGTCAGCAGGTGCGTGTTGGCGTTGGGAGCCATCGCCACGTCCGGCACCGCCGCCGACAGACGGGCCGCGCCTGCGCGGGCGCTGCACGACGACACCGACTGTCTGGGAACAGAGGACACATTATGAGATACAACCGTGCTCGTGCTGAAGTCTCCGCAAATGTATTAAGTTGCAAGTGATAAGTCACTTAAACTTCACTTTGACTTCTTCGACTTTGAAGTTTACGGAGGCCCAAAGGTCAGGCGGAGCTGCTGAATGTTCGAAAATGAAACCGCTGCCCCGGACACAACGGGCAAAACAAGGAACATGGTTGGGTTTTAGCAACGACCATACAGCCCGTAGACGCTTAATGATTGACATATTGTTCCAAACCAATTCTGTCAACTAGCCGAGGTATGAGGAAGCGGGGTACTGCATTCTGATTGGCCTTCTAAGGTCATAAAGTAGAATTAGAGATGGGACGGATTACAAATAGAACACGAAGATATCGATACCTATCCGAACAATTATAATCAAAATGTTTATTATAACAAGTGGCTTTTTACTTTCCGATTTCAAAACCGAATCAAATCGAAAAAAAAAATCTTTACAAAATGGTTATGATAATTCGACAATAAATAAAAACATTGACAATACTAGTTCATAAGAATAATTGTTAACCATTACAAAACCCTAACATCAAAAAAAAAATATATATTTTTGAGCAAACTAAATGGCATAAAAGTGGAAGCAAAATAGAACAAACACCCTTTATACAGTACCCGGCACGTCAGTTGGCAAGATTTTGACGTAGTGGGGGTAAACACGCGCATGGTGCACTTAGTGCCACAAAAAACTGGTCACTTTTATTTCTTATTTTTATTCTGTAGTTATCATTTACGTATAATCATATCTGATTAGAAGAAAGGGGAGAGATACGCATAACAAAAAAGTTTATGTTCACTTGCATATTTACTGAACTGTTTTACAATCTAAATCTATATTTTATCTTAAAAGAAGCAAAAATCATAAGTTTACCGTAACAAAAAAGATTTAGATTTTTCAATGCGATCGCAATTATTTTACCCGACTACGGCAAAGCCAAAGGGAGGGTTATGATTTTGACCGGTATGTATGTTTGCGCGATTATGATATTTTTTGTGTGTTCGTGAGATGCATTAGGAGTTATAAATAAAATTTATGCATATAAAGGTCAATTTTTTTATTAATAAATTAATCAGTTTCCTCATCAGTATCCTGTAACAATGTTACCCCAGGCATTAAATTTGAAGACCCGCCTGAGCTGGTGGAAGGTGTTGGCTCTTCATCCTCAATGAAGCTATCAACACTCTCATCACTGGAGGAGTCGCGGTCGTCACCGGTATAAATAACAAAACTTTCAGTAACTGTGTCGACTATATGGTCACTTTTCACATAGTCTGTCTCAATTTTTTTTACCCTCCCACATAACTTTGAACATTCATCGGCGTTCATCAACATCACTTTCTCCTTTACCAGCTCCATTACCCTGGCGACATTCCATGTCACATTTTTGCTGGCAACATAACCGCCCATGCCATTTCAATAGGATTTAAGTCCGGATGGTAGGGCGGCAATCGCAGAACATTATGGTTGTGTTCTGCCAGTATCTGATCGATACTATATTTTTTAAATCTCGGTTTATTTATTTTAATAATTTTATAAAGTTCGGGTTTGAGCATGCCATCCTCATATGGTATGCTTTTTTCCGCCAACCACCTCTGCATGTCCGCTTTCTTAGCATTCGAAGTAGGTGCAGGATCGTACTGCTTGTTATGGTACGATGCATTGTCGATGACCAAAACTGCATTTGGTGGCAGGTTTGGTATCAATTGGGTGCGTAGCCACTTGTTATAATTTTCATAGTTCATGTTGTCATGATAATCTCCAGTCTTTGTCCCAGCTTTAAACAGGAGCAGCGCATTGGGAACAAATCCAGCTTCTGATCCAGCATGCACTATAACAATACGCTGCCCTTTCGATATGGGTTTTTTAAGACCTTTTAGTGATTCATCTGTCCACGTTTTAGAGCCTGTAATAAGACATAAAAATGATTGTTTTTTTTTTCATCTTGGTTGCGGGTCTTACCAAATTAGTGACCCTGGAACGTAAAGGGCTTCACATATAAAATATAGTCAAGACAATATTTTTTTAAATATGTTTCTTTTACTAGCGTTTGACCAACATCTCACCTGATGTAAAGTGATGAATGTGGTCGAAGCTGTAGCACGCTTGCTCAGTAAATATCTATTCAAGTCCAGAGACTTGAACAAATTCAGGTCATAATTCCGAAAACACAGAAGAAACATATGCGAGAACAAAATATATGATAATTGGTACATACCTGAATGAGACGAATCAACATACGATTCGTCCGTGTAAACAATCGGTCTTCCTTCTTCTCTAAATTTAATTATACTTCTAAGGAACTCTATCCTTAGTAATCTAATATTTGATTTTTCTATTATTTTTTTTCTAATATTTTCGGCCTTTTTCTATCGAAAACCTAAATTATTAATAATTCTACGGAGACTGCGCTCTGACCCATTAAAATTGATGTCATCTTTTAGCTTTTTTCGTATCTTTTCTACTGTAGGCAGCTCTTTATTTGTAATATGGTAATTATGGATGCATGTTCTTACCACAGATTGGTCAAATGTGTCAATCTCTGTGATCGGCTTTGCCTTATTCCTCTTTTCTCCCGGTGTCCTAAAGACAGTGAGGAATTCGGAATTTCTGCCTTCCTTGACTATACGTCTTACTGTACTTTCTGACGTTTTAGTAGCTTCTGCAGTCCGTTGTACAGTTTCTTTTTCAGTCCGAGCTTCCTTTTCCATAAAACAGTACACATCGTATACCATTTTTCTTGCATGTCTGCGTAAAACTGTATTTGGTCCTGGCATTGTAGTCAACGTTTCAATAACAACAATTCGTAACAAACACTAAATTTAAATAATAACAACAACTCTTAACAAAAATTAAATTTAAAAAAACAATAACAAAGGGTACAATTATCGTGAACGCAAGTGTAACCGGGAGCGAACGGGACGTAGACGCAGTGCGGGGGGCAAAGGTTGACTAACGCACCAATCGCGCGCTCGGATCGACGCTACCGTCCCGCTTGACCACCAAATAGATCTAAAAAACGATTTCTGCGCATCTAACGACTCCTGCCAACTTACGTGCCGGGAACGATACTAGACTAGACTTATATTAGATTTATAAAACTGATGTGTTGACAGACATCGGTAGCCTGTTATTAAGTGTCTACGGGCTGTATGGTCGTTGGGTTTTAGTCGGTATAAGTCTGACACTAGCTTTCGCTCCCTTCAGAATGAGATTTTATGATTACCCATCCTTAAAAAGAAGTATAAATATAAGTACCGCATACTCTAGACTAGATTTTTTTTACAATACTCCATTAGTACCAAGGCGGAGATGAGTGGAACGGTACGGTACGGTGACACTTATAGACACACAAGTCCGAACAATCACAGGAAACATGAAAACAGATTTCCTCCGGTTAACTTCTCTGCTTTCAATCCAAAGCTATTTGATTAAATATTACTGCTTAAATTCAAAAGGGCCACAATTAAAATAATCAATATATTGATAGGCTCTCCTGTACAATGAATTTATGCAGCGATATATTTAGCGATTTTCGTATCGTTGGTTAAAGTTGTACAAATATTGAATGATTTGGTGTTGTGTTACCTGTGCAGCTGCGCGTCCGCCGAGCGCGCGCCCGCGTCCCGCCGGCACGTCGCCGCGCGGGAGCTGTCTGCGGACAAGCGGGCAGCTCATGTCAACCACGATAACATTCAACAACAACTAACTAAACTTAGCTCATACATAATCCTTGTCGAAAATACACTAAATATAAAAGCAATATGTTCCTGACTTACCCATAGGTATGTGCAGCGTGGGCTGCGCGCGCAGGCTGCCTGTAGACGCACAGCGCAGGGAGCCCGTACTGCTCAGCGGCCTGAGGACAATATATTACTTGTATCACTGTGGGAGATGGATTAATTAATAGGCTCAAGACGAAGTTGTAACTCAGTAGATAATTAATAATGTAATGTGTTACAGACTGAACTATCGAAACAATGACGACAAATAAAATAGAATAGCAAAATAAAATTTATTTTATTTTAGACACAACGAAAACCAAATTACCAAAAACTTTAAAAAGTAAAACCACAACAAAGCATTCGAAAAAAATCTTGGTTGAGAAGGCATACTACTCTATTAATGAGATTTTTGATGTTAAAAAACTGATTATTATAGTAAAATTCTTGTTTTAAATGTTACTAACATAGTTTTTTAAGTTTCTTCTACTAACTAATAAGTTTTATTTTATTATTATATGGATTTTTAACTTTATGTGCCTGGTCTGAAATAAATAAATTCAATTTCAATTTTCAAAAAAACATAAAATAAAACTCTGTCCGATCTAAGTGTTATTCTATTTTGTATTTGAAACGGTTTTACCCTACTACTATCTAGCATGTTCTTTCTTGTAATTAATTTGTACGCCTCGCAAGGCAAAACGTAGTGAAATAACACATTTTTTATACCATAACTAGCTGTGCCCAGCGGTTTCACCCGCTGAGGTTTAGGAGTATGAAAAATAGATGTTAGCCGATTCTCAGACCTACCCAATATGTACCCAAAATTTCATGAGAATCGGTCGAGCCGTTTCGGAGGAGTTACGGTAACTAACATTGTGATACGGAAATTTTATATATTAGATTACCTATGTTTTACAAATAAATAACTTTGACTTTGAAACCGTATCGTTAATCATCAAACGACTTCTCCCACTCTGGGCGGTGTAGAAAGGAGTGTCAGACTTGTACTGACTAAAACCTTTTGCCGTTTGCCTTTGTGTTCCGGGGCCAGTGGCCCTGTCAGGCCCCTCTACCCTGGCAAGAGCCACTGCCAAGGTAGAGCCGTTACTTGCCCATTCTTCTCCATAGAAATCTCTATGGAGAATAACGTGCAAGAAACTCGTCCAGTCTTCACGTTTCGCAACCGTGGTGACATTAACCCCTGTCAGGCCGGTGGTGGTACCTGCAGCAGTCGTGCGCGGGCAGGTCGGGCAGCTCGTCCACGCACCACACGCGCACGTTGTCCGCCTGCCTGTCCGTGCCGCACTCCCACTGTCCCTGGGGGGGGGGAGGGTACCTGCAGCAGTCGTGCGCGGGCAGGTCGGGCAGCTCGTCCACGCACCACACGCGCACGTTGTCCGCCTGCCTGTCCGTGCCGCACTCCCACTGTCCCTGGGGGGGGGGAGGGTACCTGCAGCAGTCGTGCGCGGGCAGGTCGGGCAGCTCGTCCACGCACCACACGCGCACGTTGTCCGCCTGCCTGTCCGTGCCGCACTCCCACTGTCCCTGGGGGGGGGGAGGGTACCTGCAGCAGTCGTGCGCGGGCAGGTCGGGCAGCTCGTCCACGCACCACACGCGCACGTTGTCCGCCTGCCTGTCCGTGCCGCACTCCCACTGTCCCTGGGGGGGGGGAGGGTACCTGCAGCAGTCGTGCGCGGGCAGGTCGGGCAGCTCGTCCACGCACCACACGCGCACGTTGTCCGCCTGCCTGTCCGTGCCGCACTCCCACTGTCCCTGGGGGGGGGGAGGGTACCTGCAGCAGTCGTGCGCGGGCAGGTCGGGCAGCTCGTCCACGCACCACACGCGCACGTTGTCCGCCTGCCTGTCCGTGCCGCACTCCCACTGTCCCTGGGGGGGGGGAGGGTACCTGCAGCAGTCGTGCGCGGGCAGGTCGGGCAGCTCGTCCACGCACCACACGCGCACGTTGTCCGCCTGCCTGTCCGTGCCGCACTCCCACTGTCCCTGGGGGGGGGGAGGGTACCTGCAGCAGTCGTGCGCGGGCAGGTCGGGCAGCTCGTCCACGCACCACACGCGCACGTTGTCCGCCTGCCTGTCCGTGCCGCACTCCCACTGTCCCTGGGGGGGGGGAGGGTACCTGCAGCAGTCGTGCGCGGGCAGGTCGGGCAGCTCGTCCACGCACCACACGCGCACGTTGTCCACCTGCCTGTCCGTGCCGCACTCCCACTGTCCCTGGGGGGGGGGGGGGTACCTGCCGCCGTCGTGCGCGGGCAGGTCGGGCAGCTCGTCCACGCACCACACGCGCACGTTGTCCGCCTGCCTGTCCGTGCCGCACTCCCACTGTCCCTGGGGGGGGGGAGGGTACCTGCAGCAGTCGTGCGCGGGCAGGTCGGGCAGCTCGTCCACGCACCACACGCGCACGTTGTCCGCCTGCCTGTCCGTGCCGCACTCCCACTGTCCCTGGGGGGGGGGAGGGTACCTGCAGCAGTCGTGCGCGGGCAGGTCGGGCAGCTCGTCCACGCACCACACGCGCACGTTGTCCGCCTGCCTGTCCGTGCCGCACTCCCACTGTCCCTGGGGGGGGGGAGGGTACCTGCAGCAGTCGTGCGCGGGCAGGTCGGGCAGCTCGTCCACGCACCACACGCGCACGTTGTCCGCCTGCCTGTCCGTGCCGCACTCCCACTGCTCCGCGTCGCGCTCCCTGAGGGTGACAACAACAATAACTTACTTCAATATCTTTTGTATAACATGGGACAAATATTTCAATGAAAAACATTACAATCGTAGAAGGTAGCATTCGTTTATACTTCTCGTGGTAATGGTCGCGGGTTATGATTAAAAGATTTTGTGGATTCGAATCACAGAACAGAAAAAAAAAACATTAGAAGAAGAATGAACAATAATGATCTCATTTTAGGGAGAACCCTTAAATATATCCGCCAGGCTTTACAAGCCCGTATAAGTACCAAAAACGGTATCAATGAATTATTGTATTAACTTCTATACAAATGAAAAGCCACATTGAAAGCCAACGAGTGCGAGGGAGACTAGCGCCAGAGCGAGAGAGCATTACGCGTGCTTTCGGTAGTGTTGACATGACGTCACGAATCTTTCCGAATCACACACGATTGAATTTTGTTCGAATTTAATGAATGATTGACTTTAGTGAGTTGGAGTATTTAATGGATCTGGTAAAGAAGGCGCGCGGCAAATTAATTTGCGTGTATTTAAAATATATTATTATATGTTAGTTTAGGTACAGTTAGGTAGTAGTTTATATGTTGTTTTTATAACATAAATATTGGTCTGTTTGATATTATAATTTGGGGCAAGCTCGGCTTGATAGCTTCTATGGGAATTTCGCCATTGCATAGTTATGTCACCTGTCGTTATCCAGCTCAGCGATTAGAAGCTCGGCACACGCGTCCGGTAGCGACATCTCGCGGACTGCTCGTAACGCGATCTGAAAACAACGACATTAAGTTAACATACATTTTTAATTTATTTTGAGATTCATTCGGACATCGCGCAGAGCTATACGTCACCTGTCGTAGTGATGGGACAAAAATATCGAACAGATTCTGAAGTCGATATATTTTTTTAAACAGACTAACAAAAGATGAGATGCGTAATGAATGAGGTAGATCGCAGCAAAGGTAGTGTGACGAACTGATCTTACCAACGGCGCGAGTCGTAGACACTTGAGTTGCCTTCTATGAGGAATCTAGAAGAGGTTACCTGTGGTAGCGGATAATACTTCTTGGTCAGACTGTGCCCGCAGGCCGGGGGGCGTGGCTACACACCTGCTTGTACACCGTGAGCGTGTCGTTGTCGTGTAGCGCGGCGGCCCGCAGCAGGCGCGCCCGGGCCCGCAGGCCGGGGGCGTGGCTACACACCTGCTTGTACACCGTGAGCGTGTCGTTGTCGTGTAGCGCGGCGGCCCTCCTGGCGGGCGCGGCGGCCCGCAGCAGGCGCGCCCGGGCCCGCAGGCCGGGGGCGTGGCTACACACCTGCTTGTACACCGTGAGCGTGTCGTTGTCGTGTAGCGCGGCGGCCCGCAGCAGGCGCGCCCGGGCCCGCAGGCCGGGGGCGTGGCTACACACCTGCTTGTACACCGTGAGCGTGTCGTTGTCGTGTAGCGCGGCGGCCCGCAGCAGGCGCGCCCGGGCCCGCAGGCCGGGGGCGTGGCTACACACCTGCTTGTACACCGTGAGCGTGTCGTTGTCGTGTAGCGCGGCGGCCCTCCTGGCGGGCGCGGCGGCCCGCAGCAGGCGCGCCCGGGCCCGCAGGCCGGGGGCGTGGCTACACACCTGCTTGTACACCGTGAGCGTGTCGTTGTCGTGTAGCGCGGCGGCCCGCAGCAGGCGCGCCCGGGCCCGCAGGCCGGGGGCGTGGCTACACACCTGCTTGTACACCGTGAGCGTGTCGTTGTCGTGTAGCGCGGCGGCCCGCAGCAGGCGCGCCCGGGCCCGCAGGCCGGGGGCGTGGCTACACACCTGCTTGTACACCGTGAGCGTGTCGTTGTCGTGTAGCGCGGCGGCCCGCAGCAGGCGCGCCCGGGCCCGCAGGCCGGGGGCGTGGCTACACACCTGCTTGTACACCGTGAGCGTGTCGTTGTCGTGTAGCGCGGCGGCCCGCAGCAGGCGCGCCCGGGCCCGCAGGCCGGGGGCGTGGCTACACACCTGCTTGTACACCGTGAGCGTGTCGTTGTCGTGTAGCGCGGCGGCCCTCCTGGCGGGCGCGGCGGCCCGCAGCAGGCGCGCCCGGGCCCGCAGGCCGGGGGCGTGGCTACACACCTGCTTGTACACCGTGAGCGTGTCGTTGTCGTGTAGCGCGGCGGCCCGCAGCAGGCGCGCCCGGGCCCGCAGGCCGGGGGCGTGGCTACACACCTGCTTGTACACCGTGAGCGTGTCGTTGTCGTGTAGCGCGGCGGCCCGCAGCAGGCGCGCTCGTGCCCGCAGGCCGGGGGCGTGGCTACACACCTGCTTGTACACCGTGAGCGTGTCGTTGTCGTGTAGCGCGGCGGCCCTCCTGGCGGGCGCGGCGGCCCGCAGGCCGGGGGCGTGGCTACACACCTGCTTGTACACCGTGAGCGTGTCGTTGTCGTGTAGCGCGGCGGCCCTCCTGGCGGGCGCGGCGGCCCGCAGGCCGGGGGCGTGGCTACACACCTGCTTGTACACCGTGAGCGTGTCGTTGTCGTGTAGCGCGGCGGCCCTCCTGGCGGGCGCGGCGGCCCGCAGGCCGGGGGCGTGGCTACACACCTGCTTGTACACCGTGAGCGTGTCGTTGTCGTGTAGCGCGGCGGCCCGCAGCAGGCGCGCCCGGGCCCGCAGGCCGGGGGCGTGGCTACACACCTGCTTGTACACCGTGAGCGTGTCGTTGTCGTGTAGCGCGGCGGCCCTCCTGGCGGGCGCGGCGGCCCGCAGCAGGCGCGCCCGGGCCCGCAGGCCGGGGGCGTGGCTACACACCTGCTTGTACACCGTGAGCGTGTCGTTGTCGTGTAGCGCGGCGGCCCGCAGCAGGCGCGCCCGGGCCCGCAGGCCGGGGGCGTGGCTACACACCTGCTTGTACACCGTGAGCGTGTCGTTGTCGTGTAGCGCGGCGGCCCGCAGCAGGCGCGCTCGTGCCCGCAGGCCGGGGGCGTGGCTACACACCTGCTTGTACACCGTGAGCGTGTCGTTGTCGTGTAGCGCGGCGGCCCGCAGCAGGCGCGCCCGTGCCCGCAGGCCGGGGGCGTGGCTACACACCTGCTTGTACACCGTGAGCGTGTCGTTGTCGTGTAGCGCGGCGGCCCGCAGCAGGCGCGCCCGGGCCCGCAGGCCGGGGGCGTGGCTACACACCTGCTTGTACACCGTGAGCGTGTCGTTGTCGTGTAGCGCGGCGGCCCGCAGCAGGCGCGCCCGGGCCCGCAGGCCGGGGGCGTGGCTACACACCTGCTTGTACACCGTGAGCGTGTCGTTGTCGTGTAGCGCGGCGGCCCGCAGCAGGCGCGCCCGGGCCCGCAGGCCGGGGGCGTGGCTACACACCTGCTTGTACACCGTGAGCGTGTCGTTGTCGTGTAGCGCGGCGGCCCTCCTGGCGGGCGCGGCGGCCCGCAGCAGGCGCGCCCGGGCCCGCAGGCCGGGGGCGTGGCTACACACCTGCTTGTACACCGTGAGCGTGTCGTTGTCGTGTAGCGCGGCGGCCCGCAGCAGGCGCGCCCGGGCCCGCAGGCCGGGGGCGTGGCTACACACCTGCTTGTACACCGTGAGCGTGTCGTTGTCGTGTAGCGCGGCGGCCCTCCTGGCGGGCGCGGCGGCCCGCAGCAGGCGCGCCCGGGCCCGCAGGCCGGGGGCGTGGCTACACACCTGCTTGTACACCGTGAGCGTGTCGTTGTCGTGTAGCGCGGCGGCCCGCAGCAGGCGCGCCCGGGCCCGCAGGCCGGGGGCGTGGCTACACACCTGCTTGTACACCGTGAGCGTGTCGTTGTCGTGTAGCGCGGCGGCCCTCCTGGCGGGCGCGGCGGCCCTCAACAGGCGCGCTCGTGCCCCCAGGCCGGGGGCGTGGCTACACACCTGCTTGTACACCGTGAGCGTGTCGTTGTCGTGTAGCGCGGCGGCCCGCAGCAGGCGCGCCCGGGCCCGCAGGCCGGGGGCGTGGCTACACACCTGCTTGTACACCGTGAGCGTGTCGTTGTCGTGTAGCGCGGCGGCCCTCCTGGCGGGCGCGGCGGCCCGCAGCAGGCGCGCCCGGGCCCGCAGGCCGGGGGCGTGGCTACACACCTGCTTGTACACCGTGAGCGTGTCGTTGTCGTGTAGCGCGGCGGCCCGCAGCAGGCGCGCCCGGGCCCGCAGGCCGGGGGCGTGGCTACACACCTGCTTGTACACCGTGAGCGTGTCGTTGTCGTGTAGCGCGGCGGCCCGCAGCAGGCGCGCCCGGGCCCGCAGGCCGGGGGCGTGGCTACACACCTGCTTGTACACCGTGAGCGTGTCGTTGTCGTGTAGCGCGGCGGCCCGCAGCAGGCGCGCCCGGGCCCGCAGGCCGGGGGCGTGGCTACACACCTGCTTGTACACCGTGAGCGTGTCGTTGTCGTGTAGCGCGGCGGCCCGCAGCAGGCGCGCCCGGGCCCGCAGGCCGGGGGCGT
The DNA here is from genome assembly GCA_905475445.1 of Ochropleura plecta. NCBI lineage: Eukaryota > Metazoa > Arthropoda > Insecta > Lepidoptera > Noctuidae > Ochropleura > Ochropleura plecta. The sequence goes on from FR997751.1 coordinate 390,951, forward strand.
GGCTACACACCTGCTTGTACACCGTGAGCGTGTCGTTGTCGTGTAGCGCGGCGGCCCGCAGCAGGCGCGCCCGGGCCCGCAGGCCGGGGGCGTGGCTACACACCTGCTTGTACACCGTGAGCGTGTCGTTGTCGTGTAGCGCGGCGGCCCTCCTGGCGGGCGCGGCGGCCCGCAGCAGGCGCGCCCGGGCCCGCAGGCCGGGGGCGTGGCTACACACCTGCTTGTACACCGTGAGCGTGTCGTTGTCGTGTAGCGCGGCGGCCCTCCTGGCGGGCGCGGCGGCCCGCAGCAGGCGCGCCCGGGCCCGCAGGCCGGGGGCGTGGCTACACACCTGCTTGTACACCGTGAGCGTGTCGTTGTCGTGTAGCGCGGCGGCCCGCAGCAGGCGCGCCCGGGCCCGCAGGCCGGGGGCGTGGCTACACACCTGCTTGTACACCGTGAGCGTGTCGTTGTCGTGTAGCGCGGCGGCCCTCCTGGCGGGCGCGGCGGCCCGCAGCAGGCGCGCCCGGGCCCGCAGGCCGGGGGCGTGGCTACACACCTGCTTGTACACCGTGAGCGTGTCGTTGTCGTGTAGCGCGGCGGCCCGCAGCAGGCGCGCCCGGGCCCGCAGGCCGGGGGCGTGGCTACACACCTGCTTGTACACCGTGAGCGTGTCGTTGTCGTGTAGCGCGGCGGCCCGCAGCAGGCGCGCCCGGGCCCGCAGGCCGGGGGCGTGGCTACACACCTGCTTGTACACCGTGAGCGTGTCGTTGTCGTGTAGCGCGGCGGCCCGCAGCAGGCGCGCCCGGGCCCGCAGGCCGGGGGCGTGGCTACACACCTGCTTGTACACCGTGAGCGTGTCGTTGTCGTGTAGCGCGGCGGCCCGCAGCAGGCGCGCCCGGGCCCGCAGGCCGGGGGCGTGGCTACACACCTGCTTGTACACCGTGAGCGTGTCGTTGTCGTGTAGCGCGGCGGCCCTCCTGGCGGGCGCGGCGGCCCGCAGCAGGCGCGCCCGGGCCCGCAGGCCGGGGGCGTGGCTACACACCTGCTTGTACACCGTGAGCGTGTCGTTGTCGTGTAGCGCGGCGGCCCGCAGCAGGCGCGCCCGGGCCCGCAGGCCGGGGGCGTGGCTACACACCTGCTTGTACACCGTGAGCGTGTCGTTGTCGTGTAGCGCGGCGGCCCGCAGCAGGCGCGCCCGGGCCCGCAGGCCGGGGGCGTGGCTACACACCTGCTTGTACACCGTGAGCGTGTCGTTGTCGTGTAGCGCGGCGGCCCGCAGCAGGCGCGCCCGGGCCCGCAGGCCGGGGGCGTGGCTACACACCTGCTTGTACACCGTGAGCGTGTCGTTGTCGTGTAGCGCGGCGGCCCGCAGCAGGCGCGCCCGGGCCCGCAGGCCGGGGGCGTGGCTACACACCTGCTTGTACACCGTGAGCGTGTCGTTGTCGTGTAGCGCGGCGGCCCTCCTGGCGGGCGCGGCGGCCCGCAGGTGGCGCGCCCGTGCCCGCAGGCCCGCCAGCACGCGCGGCGACACGCACGCGCGCGCGGCGCCCGCGAGGGAGCACGTGGGGGACACGGAGCGCGGGGAGCGCGCGCCCACTCGCCCCGCCGCCACCTGAGGGGAGGAGAGGGGGATGTGTTGTAATAATCTACGATATAACGTGTTATAGTATGTACCAACACCCAAAACTGCAAGAATGCATCGGCCTAGATACCGCACCTAGAAACAGCTGCGTACCCCAATTTCGTGTTGAAAAAAAAGATTGAGATGAGAGGGAAAAATAGGGAAGAAAAGGGAAAACTTAGCATTGCTATTACAATACAGTATAGTAAATCAGGAAAGGGGAACTGTGTTACCCTGAATTTAACGCGAGCGAAGCCGCGGGCAAAAGCTAGTTAGGAAATACATCTTTTGTGAAACTTTCTTTTTAAAAAACTTATTTTTCCTTTTTTTAAAAAAAAAAACCTCTGCCTTGTACTCACCATGTAGAGCGTGTCAGGTATCCGGTGCAGGTACCTCTCCCGCCGCGCCCGCGCCAGCTCCGCCTCGGGCACCGCCTGGTCCTCTAGCAGCGCCTGCCAACACGACATCATGTTAAAACGCAGTCACTTTATATAATGCATTTCGATTCAAGTGAGGAAACTTTATCATTGCGTTCGAGGCGGAATTAACAAAAAAAAAAGGGAAAACTTAGCTTTGCTATTACAATAAATAAGGCGCAAGGGCAAAAACTACAGGTAGCAGGTACCTACAAAACAGGAAAGGGGAACTGTGTTACCCCGAATTAAACGCGAGCAAAAGCTATACTGGTATAAAGAAACAGGTAACTGTTTCTTTCATTTTCTTAACTAAATGAACCACATAAGGTCCACATTGATCGCCTTACCGTAATGTCTTCTTAGTAAGTGGTTGTGTTAAATAACCCGGTGGAGTTCTCGTAGTGGTATGTACCCACCTTGATCTCGTCGAGGTAGGGCAGGAAGCAGCGCGGCGGGCGGTAGGAGCCCCGGCCGAGCCACGCGGCGGCGGCGCCCGCGCCCTCGCCGGCCGCGCCGCACACTATGCCGCGCCCACCACCATGTACCCACCTTGATCTCGTCGAGGTAGGGCAGGAAGCAGCGCGGCGGGCGGTAGGAGCCCCGGCCGAGCCACGCGGCGGCGGCGCCCGCGCCCTCGCCGGCCGCGCCGCACACTATGCCGCGCCCACCACCATGTACCCACCTTGATCTCGTCGAGGTAGGGCAGGAAGCAGCGCGGCGGGCGGTAGGAGCCCCGGCCGAGCCACGCGGCGGCGGCGCCCGCGCCCTCGCCGGCCGCGCCGCACACTATGCCGCGCCCACCACCATGTACCCACCTTGATCTCGTCGAGGTAGGGCAGGAAGCAGCGCGGCGGGCGGTAGGAGCCCCGGCCGAGCCACGCGGCGGCGGCGCCCGCGCCCTCGCCGGCCGCGCCGCACACTATGCCGCGCCCACCACCATGTACCCACCTTGATCTCGTCGAGGTAGGGCAGGAAGCAGCGCGGCGGGCGGTAGGAGCCCCGGCCGAGCCACGCGGCGGCGGCGCCCGCGCCCTCGCCGGCCGCGCCGCACACTATGCCGCGCCCACCACCATGTACCCACCTTGATCTCGTCGAGGTAGGGCAGGAAGCAGCGCGGCGGGCGGTAGGAGCCCCGGCCGAGCCACGCGGCGGCGGCGCCCGCGCCCTCGCCGGCCGCGCCGCACACTATGCCGCGCCCACCACCATGTACCCACCTTGATCTCGTCGAGGTAGGGCAGGAAGCAGCGCGGCGGGCGGTAGGAGCCCCGGCCGAGCCACGCGGCGGCGGCGCCCGCGCCCTCGCCGGCCGCGCCGCACACTATGCCGCGCCCACCACCATGTACCCACCTTGATCTCGTCGAGGTAGGGCAGGAAGCAGCGCGGCGGGCGGTAGGAGCCCCGGCCGAGCCACGCGGCGGCGGCGCCCGCGCCCTCGCCGGCCGCGCCGCACACTATGCCGCGCCCACCACCATGTACCCACCTTGATCTCGTCGAGGTAGGGCAGGAAGCAGCGCGGCGGGCGGTAGGAGCCCCGGCCGAGCCACGCGGCGGCGGCGCCCGCGCCCTCGCCGGCCGCGCCGCACACTATGCCGCGCCCACCACCATGTACCCACCTTGATCTCGTCGAGGTAGGGCAGGAAGCAGCGCGGCGGGCGGTAGGAGCCCCGGCCGAGCCACGCGGCGGCGGCGCCCGCGCCCTCGCCGGCCGCGCCGCACACTATGCCGCGCCCACCACCATGTACCCACCTTGATCTCGTCGAGGTAGGGCAGGAAGCAGCGCGGCGGGCGGTAGGAGCCCCGGCCGAGCCACGCGGCGGCGGCGCCCGCGCCCTCGCCGGCCGCGCCGCACACTATGCCGCGCCCACCACCATGTACCCACCTTGATCTCGTCGAGGTAGGGCAGGAAGCAGCGCGGCGGGCGGTAGGAGCCCCGGCCGAGCCACGCGGCGGCGGCGCCCGCGCCCTCGCCGGCCGCGCCGCACACTATGCCGCGCCGCACCACCTGAACACACACTGTGCTGTCACCACATCGTTTACCCACTCACTCACTCACTCATCATGAAAACTACAAGTGGCAGGAGCTCAAATTCTGCAAGGGGGATCCTTTTAAGACGTATGTGGTCACTATGACGGGATTTTGAGAAAATTCAGCCCCTAAAGGGGTGAAACAGTGTAAGGACAAAGTCTGTAAGGGATAACGCCAGTCCTTGGCCGGATTGACTTGCAATTTTGCATCGGCATTATTTCACGTAAAATCACGCTACGACACTAAAGAGCTGAGCAGCGGGCGAAACCGCTGGTCACAGCTAGTATCACACAAAAAGATAAAAATAATTAAATATACTGATTATGTTTTTTTGACACGTTTGTCGCAGTCGCTGAGATATTGACTGCTTCTGTGCACGTTTGTACGATAAAATTGAATGAGTAAGTGCAAGATTTTTTTAAAGAAAATGGGCTCAATTATGATGTACGGTACACGTACAGGCAAATTGCTAACGCTGCGACCTACTTTTCGCTACAAGTTTTAGCACAGATTACTAAATAGCTACTACGTAGCAGATACATCACTCCAATACAAAAAGGAAAATACCTACGCTATAATAGCCTACAAAATCATAATAATAATACCAGCTGTTTGCAGCCAAAAGAAATGCACCATAAGTACGCACAAAGAGAGTTGAGATTGTATTGCCCGCCGCGCGACCAACGTGCGGGCGCGTCATCGAGCGAATGTGCTAGGGTTGTACGTATGATGAATTGATGATAATGTTAATAAAACGAATGTAGTAGAATCAAATATGTTTCAGTTTAATAAAATGACTGATAATTTTTTTTCCTTCCCTGAATTCACGATTATTAAATTTTATTGTGGAAAATATTCTAAACCGCGTAAATAATTTTAATAAATAATCGAAAGGGAAACAGGAAAAAAGTGGAGGAAAATCAATCAATTTTAAAATTTCCAAGATGGTACTGCCAGGCCGATCCATTATTACGTTGTCAAAATTATTTAAAAAAGTTTCTTCTAATTCTTACTACTTCTCAACAATGGGTTTAAGAAATAATACGAATACGTATAGAATGAAGGGCAACCTGCTGCAAGAGATCGTGGTCGGGCGGCAGATGCTCCAGCCGCAGCAGCGGCGCGAGCGGCGCCAGCGCGTCCCGCAACGCCGCGTCGCCCGCGTCGCGCCGGCGCCCGCCGCGGCGGCCGACCGACTGCGCGCGCGGCCACGCGGCGCCGGCGGGGGGCGCGTCGGCGCGCGCGGCCGCGGCCCAGCGCAGCAGCGCGCGCAGCGCCTGCGGCTCGCTGGCCTGCAGGAAGGGCGACGCCAGCGCCTCGGACAGCGCGTGCAGCGGGATGCGCCCGCAGCTGCTGGACGACATGATGCTGGGGAACTCGTCGCGCAGGTAGCGCATCGCTTGTCTGTGGATATAATGTACGTCACTACCGGTACGCCCGTATCACACTGCTGCTGGCTATCCAGCATGTAAATTCAAGAGTTGTTTGACAGACAAGTCTATCAACATATTATGTTTTATGCGCAGTTATTTTTAAAATAATGTTTAACTACCTATTGTCTCTTTATTATAATTTTTATTCTTTTATTAATCTCTCAAAACATTTTTTTTTTAATCTCATTTTTAGTTCTAGATACATGAATGATACAAGAATTCTCTCTTTACTCAATGACTTTCAGAATTATGCGGGATCCCGCAAATACCAAGATCCCGCGGGATCACCTCTCAGTCCCGCAAATACCTGGATTAAAATTTTGATGCGGGATTGTATTCCCTAGACACAACAAGCTTGACTGGCATTTAGTACATACGGCGTAGCTCTTTGCTACGACACAGACGTAGCACGTAGCTCATACAGCGCTACTACGTAATTCATAATGTGCTACGTCGTAGCTTCTACTGTGCTACGACGTAGAATCTTCTGGGCTACGACATAGCTCCTTCTGTGCTACGACATAGCTTCCACTATGCTACGACGTAACTCATACTATGCTACGACGCAGCTTACACTCAGCTTAGAAGTAGCTAATAGTGCACTAAGCAATAGCTGAGCTCGCGCTACGGCGTAGAAGTCACATTGACACAAAAAAAAACCGAGTGTTATAAGTTTAACGTGTGTATCTGTGTGGCATCGTAGCTTCCAAACGGATGAAACAATTTTAATATAGTTTTTTATCGTTACACAGCCACTTAGCCGAGCCTGGAGGGTTCGATCTCACCTCTGCACCCACTGGCTGGCGTGCGTCTGGGAGGCCCAGCGCAGCACGTGCGGCAAACTGTCGGGGCACAGCGCCTCCACGATGGCGTCTTCACAACCTTGGACCACTATCGGCATCTCCAAAAATCTGCAAAAAGAGCATAAGTTTAAAAAAAAAAACACCATAACCGCATCACCTGGAAATCAGTATGTACAAGTACTAAAGAAACATTTTAACTGTCTTGGATCCCACAACCCCACAACAAAATTAAAAGGAACAACATAGTAAGGAAAAACATAATCTCCACTTTCTAGTACAACACAGTATACAAGGTGGTAAAGACAGGTGGTACGGCGTAAGTAGGGGGAGGGAAGAGAGGCATTAGCCCTGCAGAGGGAGAAAAAGAGATTTGTTTACAACAAGGATAATGCCCTCAATTGCTTCATGTAAAATACTGATATTCAGCTGAATCCGGTAAGACTGCAAGCTGACCCCACCATGGTTGGGAAAAGAGTTGGATCAAAATCAAAATATTTTTATTTCACATAGGCCTACATGGGCACTTATAAAACGTCAAGAAAGGGTGCACGGTTAGAGTTGCTCGTTTCCTATGGAGAAGAACCGGCAAGAAACTCCATGGTTACTGTTTTAAAATCATTGTTGAACAGAAAGCTCAAATGTCTTGTCCGTTGACATGTCAAGCATTACCTGGCTATCTCGTAGAGCTGGAAGGCGTCGTCCAACATGGCGGCCGTGACAGGTCGCGTACCGCTGCGGGTCACACCCGCCCACGCCTGCGTACACACACATATTTATAACATCACATCACAAATACTATAAATCAAATCATTCATTTCTTTGTAAACATGGGCATTAGTGTATAGGTGTTTTTTGTAGTAGAGGTCTCCATATTTTACCATCACATGGGCATGCAAAGGTTTTACAATTTTAAAATTAAAATATGTGGCAGAATACTTGAATCCAAAAATAAATAAAAAATCGAAATGTCAGTGCGGTCACAGTAATGAAGAAAAATAAATTAATGCTATATAATGTTAAACGAAAATAAAATAGAAAGTCAGCCAGAATTACAATTACTGTAGACTGTAGTATTTTACGCCTTTAATAACAGACTTCAAAAAAAGAAGGAAATTCTCAATTCGTTAGACCGATTACTCAAGGACACCCGGACCAAAAAATTGCAAAATTCTTTTTTTTATTGATGGGTATACTTCCCAGGTGGTCCCCTTCCAAATTTTATTAATATTGCTTATGTAGTTTATAAGTTATATTCTATAATACATTTTTTTTTCTCTATGTCTATATGGATGACTAGCTTTGGCCCGCGGCTTCGCTCGCGTTAAATTAGGGGTTCCCCTTTCCTGATTTACAGGTACCTACTACTTGTAGTTTTTGCCCTAGCGCCTTATTTATTGTAATAGCAATGCTTAGTATTCCCTTTTCTTTCCTCTATCTCCCTCATATCTCTTTTTTTTTTAAATAGCCTGTATCCGTCTCCAGAGTCCTAACTATCTCTGTACCAAAATTCATCAAAATCGGTCGGAAGATGTAACAAACAAACTCACTTTCGCTTCTATAATATTAGTAATGATTTGCTTAACTTTTAGAAACAATGGAAAATCTCTGGGGCCACCCGCGAGGTGTTGCCCTGTACAAGTACGTAAGTAGTACTCACGTTGGTCCCACTGCCGGAGCTGGTGGTAGACGAAGGCGACGTGGAGTTGCGGCCGATCAGACTCAGGTCCACCTGCGAACAACGACCATCAATCATTACTTACTCAGCTCTACGTCAGTAATGATGAATGCATTGTATAAGTACAGGGAACGGGAAGGTATTTAAAGTAAAGTTATAATATGAGTACACGGTTGGCGCATCGATAGCTGCGCTGGGTTCGATCCCCGCACGGAACAAATATTTGTATGGCCTATAAATAGTTGTTCAGGGTCTAGCTGTTTATGTGAGTTTAAATGTTTGTTAACGCACCCACGATACAGGAGAAATCCTAGAGTGGGGCAATTCCTAAAGTTGAGATTGTCGTATTTCATGAGGTATGTCGTATGACAGTCGTATTTGTTTCACAGTGTGTTGACGGCGATAAGGATGATTTTTGCTTGACTCGATTTCTTTAATTAAAACGACGTGTGACACGAACTGTTTGACATTTAATTTTATACTATTTGATGGTAAGTTTTAGTGGACTGTATGAATTATAGCTACATGTGTAGGTAGGTATATCACATTAACCTGACTTGCTTAAACACAGTGTGATGTATGTGCCTACCTATAAGTATTAGTGGTCCTTTTTTCCACGTTGTTTGTTGTAATAGTATGATATAGTAATGAAACCCGTACCATGTCAGTATAGGCAGCGTGCAGCAGCGCGCGCGCGAACCGCCGCGGCAGCACCTTCTCGTCGACGCACCACGCTGCTGTGGCTGCGCCTGCGCCTGCGCCTGCGCCGGTGGCGCCGGGCGGGCCGGGCGGGGGCGTGCGACGCGCCAGCAGGCTGCGGAAGAAGCGCGAGCGCGCGGCCAGCACGAGCCGGTGGCAGGGCAGCTCCAGCGCCGTGCGGAACCCGTACGCCAGCCCGCAGCCGCCCTCCAGACGGAACACCAGCCGCGCGTCCGACATCTCACCTGCATGCCAACAACACATACATCAACGCGACCCAACACGACCATGCTTTCTACATCGTTCTCACACATTTGTATAATCTCAACATTAATGATGCAAAATAATAATAAGATCACAAATACTTTTTGTATTTGTAATCCTTACTAATATTATTAAAGAGAAAGTGAGTTTGTTTGTGTTACGTCTTCGTGCCTAAATGGCCAAAGCAATTTTAATGAATTTTGGCACAGAGATAGTTGGGACCCTGGAGACGGACATGGGCTATTTTTTTTAAAGTGTGTTCTTGGCGATTGTCTGGCAGTTTAAGTACTAAAAGCGTCCTACATGTCCTTTTTTTGGTATTGTTCGTTGAGCTCTAGGAGTTATGAGTCGAGCTACACGATAACTGACAAATGCTTGCACTGACTGAACAGTTCCACTCAATCTGTGTGGTGATTTCTTAAAAAGACCATTTCAAACACTAATCTGCAATCTCATGTTGTCCAAGATTTTTCTCTGAACCTTAAAAGAGACTATGACCTCTGAGTTCGTTTCTTCTCAGAGTAGTCGAGTACGAAACACCGGCATCATCTAGTTTAGAGAAAAGCCGTGTAAAATAAACATAATTGATGAATATGGCTGCGTATCTGACCGGAGTCGAGCAGATAGCGCATGTCGTGGTGCAGCGAGTCCAGCGAGAAGCCCAGCAGCGCCCCCAGGCGGCGCAGCGCGGCGGCGTCCACGCGCGGGCGCCCGCAGCCGCACACCGAACTACTGCGACACGCTGCAAGCAACAAAAAACTAATTCAGATTCAATCAATAAAATTATTCCTCAACGAAGAAGTAACTAGGATTGTTTGTTTGCTTGTGAATTCCTTTTCAACAAACACGTTAAAAAAAAAAGAAAAAAAAATGTTTGCATTTTCTTGCTTTTCGAAAAAACTGATGTTAAAGCTGATCACCCAAGATATCGACAGCAATCCTTACTTCCTTACTAATATTATAAAAGCGTTGGTAAAGTAGTTGGGAACCAGGAGACGGACGTAGGCTAATTAAAAAAAAATAATTGTGATATGAGGGAGAAAGAGGGAAGAAAAGGCAAAACATAGCATTGCTATTACAAATCAAAAAGGCGCAAGGGAAAAAACTGCAGGGTAGCAGGTACCTGCAAATCAGGAAACGGAACTGTGTTACCCCGAATTTAAAGCTAGTATTAAATAATAAACCAGTTAGCATTTGAACACTCACTGCCATTATTGTCCACGTTGATGATGTCCAAGTCACCATCCGCGTTCACACCGCGATCCCACTCTGTAACGGTACAAAAATTATTATAAAAAGGTCAAGTTTGTCATGTTAGATGCCCCTTTCCAGCGTCAATATTATGGCTACTTGTAGAAATTACAATATTGAACTCTATTTTAATAACTAATAGTATCATAATGTGTACATCTCTAGTTCATAGATACTTACCTCAACACTACTTCGACGGTCCCTACGTACATAAAGACATGGCGAAAATGGCATTTTTTTTTTTATTGTATCATTGGCTTTAGATTATCTATGCGCACATGCTGAAATACGATTTATATTTAATTTATTTTCCTTGTTTTAGAAATCGTTTAAGAGAATAAGTATTATAAATACAACGAATAAGTGTCGTAGAAACGGTCATCTATCAGTTTTACCAAGAAAAAGTGAAAAATTGAAATACTTAAATGTAAATAGCATTATAAAGCTCTTAAAACTGTTAAAATTTTGTAGAAAGAAAATATTTATTATTGCTCATAGAATTACTTCTAGGGCGTGTTGAACACAAATTACGCTCTCCTGTAAACCTCGGCTTTTGACTTAACCTTATGTACGTAAGAACCGTCGATTGTCTATGATACTGTTTCAAGTTCCGTGTTAGAATAAAACTATTTTTGTAAAGTTATAACTGTATATTTCTACATCGTTCTCACATATTTGTATAATCTCAACACGAATGATGTAAATACGATTTTGTAATAATATTCTAGTTTAAAAGAGTGTCCATGGAGTTTCTTACCCATTCTTCTCCATAGATATCAACGCTCTGGAATGGGCAACTACAGTACTTTCACAAGTTATTATGTCTTGTGACCGGGACTGTAGCTTAACATTTTGTTTTTTTTTTGACATTCTAAAGTGCCTGTAATGGTCTAATTGAAATAAATGATTGTTATTAAGATGATGAGTACTGACTGGCACAGACGGCGCAGAGCGTCCCTCGTGCGCAGACGGACGTGCCGGCGTACAGCGCCAGCACGCACGCCTCCAGCTCGTCGCGCGACAGCGCCGCGCCCGCGCCCTCCAGCGGCACGCGGCAGCACGACCTGACACCACTACATTGTAACATGGCGCTCTCACACACGAACAACACGAAGGACGGCCAGACGGTGACCTATCCATTACTCACCGTCAGCATAATTCATTTATTTCGTGAACATAAGTTGCATATAAAATGTTAACAAATAAAATAACAGACCTCCAAATAAAACTTAAAAAGTGAAAAATAACTTTACTTTCGGAAGTTGGTGATTTTTATTTGTTTCGTTGACCTTTTCACCACCGATTTTCTTTAATGTTATTTTCCCCTGTTTAGTTTTTATTTGGAAGTCGATTTTTATTAAATTAATTCATCATTTTTAGTCATGATATGATGATACCTCACATTCTTTTTATCGGGTATCCATTTTCCATTGTTACAGAAAAACATATGTATTATAGACGACAACTCAATAACTACCACTTCGAAAGAATAGCCTTTCAAACAAAAAAAGAATTTTGAAAATCGGTCCAGAGTTGGCGAAGTTTTCGGTAAACATACATAACAAAAAAAAATACGGTCAAACACAGAACATCCTCCTTTTTTGATGTCAGTTTAAAAGCAATGTAACAGTTTCCCACAGTGCCGCACCTACGGTGGCCAGGCATGGTATGGTCTCTTAGCTCCCGACGCTCAGGGCGTCTAAGGGACGTAAGGTTCTCTCCCTCAAACATCCTTAGCTAGTGTAAATTGAAATATAAAAAAATTGGTTGTTTGTAAAGTAGGTTTACGATCGAGATGTTTACGTGATAACGTCTTATTGGTGATATAAGTTATCACCAGTAGTGACATCTAAAATGAAATTAAGTACTAATTTAAAGTTTTTTTTTCGAGCCAAGTAACAGATGGCGCTACCATCTTTATGAAATGTCGCTTGTGAGGTTTTGGTGTGACACAAGTTTCTGAACATGTCACCCGACTAAAACGATTTTAAAGACGTTATCACGTCAAAATATAGATTAACTAGCAAAACTTTGCGCCTAACTTAGCTAGCGAAACTTTACAGAGTCAAGTAGTTGGCTACTCACGGTGGATACCGCTGCAGCAGGTCCCGGAAGTAGCTGCAGCGCGCGCACAGGATGGCGCGGTGTGCGGCCAGCGACCAGCCCGAGCCCACCAGCTCCACGTCGCACCACCATCTGACGAGAGGAGATGGGATTAGTACATGGAATACATTTACAGGGTGGAATTTTGTAATGCCACCTGAAGGGGAAGTACTCTTAATACTTTAGATAGAAAATTTTACTCAAAGAAAACATTCCTTTATTTTTGAAAAGAAAGAAAACGGCATTCAAAGATTTTTAAAAATTCGCTTGCAGCACACGGTAATCGAACCGACTAAAATCTGTAAAAGTTGCACCCTGTACTTTTATTGCATCGATCGTTAGGGTCAATACTCAAACCAACCCAGCCGCCGCGGGAGACGCCCCGGGCGTCGGGCGCCGCGAGACGACTCCCGGCCACCGTCCTATTGACGACAGGCCGTGTCGACGGCGCGTTAGTGTTCCACGCGCGGCTCAAAGAAATGTCAGCAATTCAGGGGGGGAGTGTCAGACTTGTACTTAGTCAGTACAAGTCTGACACTTCCCCCCGCTCTCTATTTGTTGATTTATCATCCGCAAAAAAAGGGTAGACCCTTTAACAGGGTAAATATTATATTACAGCACACATTCAGCAATAATACTTTACCAGTGGTTTAGTTGAAACATACTGATTTTAAAAGATGAAGCAGTTTTTATAATATATTTTAAGCATCTGTACCTGCTATCCGTGATCAAATTGTAATGACCCAAAAAAATATTGTTGAAGATAATATAACAGAATGAAATTAGAAATAATATATTCAAAAATTTTAAAATATATGTTAATCCAAAAGAAAAGGTGGAATACCCACTCTGTTACAGTAGCTTACCTGTCCTTGTAAGCCTGCGCCAGGTCGGCGTGTAGGGCTCCGGCGGGCTCCCTTGCCAGCTCGGCCTGCGTGACCAGGTCGCGGAGGGCGGCGCCGGCCTCCAGCTCCTCGCACAGCAGGAACACCTCCGCCAGGCGCCACGAGCTCACCACCGAGCGGATGAAGCGGGCGTGTTCACAACCTGGTCCGTAAAACAACATGGCTAACGATATTCAGGTAAACTGGTAAAATACCTAAGGCATCGAAAGTAAGCCTTTGTACAGTTTTTAAGTGTACATAGTTTTAATAAATAAATATTAAGGTGGACTTGTATTCAATGAATCATGGAAAAATCAGGCAACGGTATTAAGAGAACTTTTTTTTTTCACACTAGGAATTTCTCCTGTATCGTGGGTACGTTTAGAAAAGCTTAAACTCACATACACAAACAGCAAGACCCGAAACATCTACCTATAGGTCATACAAATATCTGTTCCGTGCGGGATTCGAACCCGCGACACGCAGCGCAGCAGTCGATCGCTCAACCACTCCGTCAACCGTGCCAAGTTGTATAAATAGGGTATAGAAAAATGGTAGAACCGCCCGTACCATTTTTTTTACCAATTTATGTATTGGTAAAGTGATAATCTAAAAATATAGTCTAAAGTGGTCTATGCTTCTTTTATTACGAATAAACGCCCTTACACTTACATAAACTACTACAGTACTGTAAGAGGTTTTATACCTTAACCAAACCCGAATGCAGGCTAGTTGGCACGTTTCAATGATATAATTAAGAAGAAGACTAGAGAATAGAGTAATTCTTGTGTGAGATTTATCAGTGAAATATGATTTAAATTGTATATAATATTGAAAGTATTTCATGCGCTTTCTTTGTAATACATTTGCAGTCACACTACCAGTACAGACGCCTGCACATCAAGCTACTACAATCTGTCAGATTTCTTTGATAGATTTTTTATTATTTCTAAAGTATTAGGTTCAAGGTTCATTGGGAAAGATTGACAGTTTCGGGTAGCTTGACCTGCAGCTGGCGTCTGTACATACCTCTGTCGGGGCGGTTGTCGCGCGGGCGCCGCACGAGCGCGATGCGGCGCCGCAGCGTGCCCAGCCCGGTGCCCGCCGCCTTCTTTTTCCTCTCTCTGTAACAGACAGGGAAGGAATGTTAGTCTTGAAGATTCCTAGATGCTTTCACTTTTTATCTTAGCAATGTCTTATTGTCAGGCCTACGCTGTCCTCTCATACTTAAGTGCTAACGCTGTAACAACAACATTGTTAAACCAATTGATTTTAAAAGAGTAACCATGGAGTTGCTTGCTTCTTCTACATAGGAAACGACCATCCCGAACCAACCTTTTCTCGACGTTTTATAAATAGTACTATATTTGTTTTGGTCATCTCAGACGAAACGTCATAGCGTCTCATTGGAGCATCTGAAGCAGTGACAACCTGTTGGTGTGACCGTCGCACTGCCAAGTTGTCGAGTTCGAATCTAAGACATGCACCTCCCCGGGTGTCGGGCGTCGCGAGTTGACTCCCGGCCACCATAGATGCGGGCCTGTGAACGGTGAGCAATGGGTAGCTCACCGTACGTCCGTCTATTGACGACAGGCTGTGGCGACGGCGCGTTAGTGTTCCACGCGCGCCTCAAAGTGATGTCAGCAAAGCAGAGGGGCCTGCCAGGGACACCGCCTGCCGGGGTTGCGGGTTGTTCGAAAGAGATACCACGGAACCGGAACATAAAGGGCAATAGAAGGAACATGGGTGGGTTTTAATCAGTACAAGTGACACTACCCCCCGCTTTGCCCAGAGCCGAAAAGTGATTTAATGATTTCCGATCCACAAAAAATAATAATAGGCGTAACAACTCTGAAACCACGTCTGGCACCACAAGATTAAGAAAGCCTGGTGCATTAGTAGCACGTTATGGTAACAAACTCCAAAACCAAAAATCTGCGGCAAACTGATTGTTACAGAAGAGTAGAATGTATTTATTTGTCATAATATTGTATGACTAGCTTTTGCCCGCGGCTTCGCTCGCGTCCACCGCCCATTTTAGGGAAGTGGGGGGGTTAGAAAGAGACAAAAAGTAGCCTATGTCACTCTCTATCCCTTCAACTATTTCCACTTAAAAAATCACGTCAATTCGTCGCTCCGTTTTGCCGTGAAAGACGTTCAAACAAACAGACACACACATACACTTTCCCATTTATAAATTATAAATGGGAAAGTGTCACAACTGTCCATACTTAATATTATAAATTATAATATTAAGTATGGACAGTTGTGATATGTTTTGTGTATTGATCACAATATTCTACCGTTTCCGGTGTACAAATATTATCATTACATAAATAACCTTCTATCTATATTATATATATAGGTATGAGTATATAATCCCTATTTCCCTTGGTCACGGCATCACGCGTGAACGGTTGAACCAATTTCGGTTATTCTTTTTTGTTGTGTTGGTTAAGGTCAGAAGAAGGTTCTTATGGACAAAATAAGGGTAGCTAGGGTAGTTAAAAACACAAGAACATAGTGATAGGTAGAAATATCGCATTGCAAATCATAATAATCGACATTCACATGTGGGATTCAACGATCATTGTGCCGATAGTCGTTACAGCCAATGGCTTAATTGCCAAGAGCTTCGACCAATACCTGAGGAGGCTCTCGTTAGGCAGCTGGATCAAGGGCTTGATACAGAAAGTGGTACTTCTGGACACGGGTTGTTAGGAGGTTCCATTCTCTGGAGCCCTGTTCGTCGTTCGTTCGATAGTTTGGACCCTGTTCCCGATACCGATAGGTTACTATTTATCTGTGCGGGGATCGAACCCGCGACACGCAGCGCGACAGTCGATCGCTCAGCCACTGCGCCTGTGCCGTCGGTTCGGGGAACGGGAAAAATAATATAGCAATTTAAAAGTGCCCAGATTTATGATCCAGAACAAAAAAAAATGGGAACAGATCGGCGTCGTTAGGGGTTTGGAACGAAGTCCCTTATCGCTTGTTGCGAAAGGGGGCTAGACGGAAAAAATAATACCAAAAGTTGTAACGACACTTTTTGCTTAAGACCAAAAGTGCGTCGTGCGCGTATTTCTCTGTCTCTCTCTCTCTCTCTCTCTCTCCCATAGAAAGCTAGCCATTATTTATTTATTTAACACTTCAAGCACAAAGTACAGAGGCGGACTTAATGCCAAAGGCATTTTCTACCAGTCAACCTTCGGGTGATGCAGAGACAAACAGTGGTAGCTGTAAATAAGAAATAAAATAATTAATTATAAGTTTATACTATATGGATATATAAAATACTATAAATATAAAATAAAATACTAGTTACTTTCATTTCGTCTTTCTATTTCGCATTGAATAATGTGGTGTCGCGACGATTATTTTTGTTGAGTGTATACAGGTTTTTTGTACATAGTAAATAATAACTTCGTTCCATCCAGGTGTCCCTTGACACCTCTCAAGTTTTTTTTTCGTTTGTGTTGTTTTGTATGATGAGGTGTAATAACAATATTTATCGAAGGGCGGCAGAATGATGTTAGTTACAATACTTATTGTACGAACCTACTTGTCTTGGAGATGAATGGCAAAGGGATGGAGTTGTCTTTGGTTCGTAGTATTTATTTATTTAACTATTTATAATAAACCGGCACCACACAGATAACAAATAAGACAAACACCTTTTAAGTAGTGTACCTTTGTCCTCTAGTTTAAATGCGTTTATTTTTATACTAGCTTTTGCCCGCGGCTTCGCTCGCGTTAAATCCGGGGTAACACAGTTCCCCTTTCCTGATTTGCAGGTACCTGCTACCTGTAGTTTTGCCCTTTCGCCTTATTTATTGTAATAGCAATGCTAAGTTTGCCCTTTTCTTCCCTCTTTCTCCCTCATTTCTCACTTTTTTTTAAAAAAAAGTTAGCTTATGTCCGTCTCCAGGCTCCCAACTATCTCTGTACTAAAATTCATCAAAATCGGTTTCGTCATTAATGCTGCTTTTATAATATTAGTAAGGATAAATGACTAGTATTTGTTGGCTGAACAGTCATAGCATCTACTGCTAATGACCCGCCCTACCCCCGCAGACACCCTGATTTTCTCCGACCATCATTTACCTAAGCTTTTGCCAAGTATGTATAAATTCAAATTCATTTATTTTATGAACGTAAGTAAAAAAATTATAGTGACGTCTGATAGGGGAGAATGGAAGAAGAAAACGTGTTGCGCCGACCCCAAATAGAATGGGACAAGGCCGGGCAGGATGATCATATAGTCACATATGCATTTAGATAACTACCATTTTGAAATAACAAACAGAATCTTCAATTTTATTTATTTGTAAAGATTGCTCATAGGTGTCTTGTAACACACTTCGATGAGACAATCCGAATCACTTTGAAGGACATTCGTAATCCATTACTTCACTTGTTTGCTGAATTCGTTTGCTCGTCAACGTAAATAACGCAATGACTATCATTGAATTGTCAAATTGAATAGCGTTACGAAACCATACAGTCATGTTTCAGTAACGTGTGCTCATATTTGGGGCATCGATCGCAACAAGTTTCTGAATAGGATCAAATCAAATCAAAATCACTTATTTCAATTAGACCATTACAGGCACATTTGAATGTCCAAAAAAAAAACAAAATATTAAAGCTACAGTCCCGGTCACAAGACATAATAACTTGTGAAAGTACTGTAGTTAAACCGGCCAAGATCGAGTAAAAAGAGTAGTCTATGGCAGGCCTAGACTCAACATTACGACAAAGTACGGCAAGCAGATCGTTCGGAAAAGTTTAAATAACGTTGCCCCACACTAGGAATTTCTCCTGTATCGTGGGTGCGTTTACAAACATTTAAACTCACATACACAAATAGCCAGACCCGAAACAACTATTTGTAGGCCATACAAATATTTGTTCCGTGCGGGAATCGACATTCCGCGACACGCAGCGCAGCAGTCAATCGCTCAGCCACTGCGCGTTATTTATTTATGACGGCACAGTTACCGTAATAAATAAATAAATAAATATCTTGGGACAACTCACACACGGCTATCTGATCCCAAGCTAAGCAGAGCTTGTGTTATGGTAACCAGACAACTGATATACATACTTATATAATTTATAAATACATACATATTATAGATAAATCACACCCAGACACAGAACAAACAATCATGCTCATCACACAAAGTTTGTCCTGGGTGGGAATCTAACCCACGACCTCCGGCTCAGCAGTCAGGGCCACTAACCACTAGACCAACAGGCCCGTCAAAAAATGTTATGATAAGCAAAGTTTTGATGGGTAGGGTATGATGGACTCACCGTATCACATCTGCCATGGTGGGAGGCGCGGCCGCCACGCCGGCGCCGTCGCACGCCTCGCCCTCCTGTCGACAAGACACAAGTATTTATTTATGTGATTTTTGGTAATACAATAAGGTCTTACGGATATTTATAATGAACTCAAAAATCTACCCTTAGGCATACATTATCGGAGGAAACGCCCGGGTGTCACCATTGTGACGACCGCCCGGAGGACACGGTGGTGCACACAATGGCGGTCTGCCCAGCTTGGGCGGAGCACTGCCGTGCCCTCGTAGAGGCGATCGGCGGCGGTGATCTCTCGCGTCCGGCCCTGGGTCAGTCCATGGTCCGGAGCGAGAGGGAATGGTAAGCGGTAACCTCCTGCGAAGCAGTCATGCTAGCGAAGGAGGTGGCCGGGCGTTTGAGGGAAAGAACCCCAAACCAACCCAGCCGTCGCGGGAGATGCCCCGGGCGCCGGGCGCCGCGAGACGACTCCCGGCCACCGTAGATGCGGGCCTGTGGACGGTGAGCAATGGGTAGCGCACCGTCCGGCCGTCTATTGACGACAGGCCGTGTCGACGGCGCGTTAGTGTTTCACGCGCGCCTCAAAGAGATTTCAGCAACGCAGAGGGGCCTGCCAGTGCCACCGCCTGTCGGGGTTGCGGGTTTGTTACGCCCAAATATCTCTCAGGCATGCTGGTTTCCTTCACCGAAGCAAGTGATATAGTCTTTTAATTATTTATATGATACCTGAGGATGCGAGAGCGCGGCGCCCATGTCGGCTCGGCGCTCACACAGGCAGCACAGCAGCCGGCTCATGGGGCGCCCGCCACCGCCATCACCGCGCTATGCGAGCGCCCGCACCACCTGTGACACAAACAACACCATTACACCATCAATGTAACTCTTGGACCAAATGCGAGAGTGCTTTTTCTTAGATAAAACAAACACATATTAAAGGGCTGTAAGAAGCCAATCTTTAGGTATTCGCGGAGGTGAGACTAGCTGTAGACTGGGCGTGGACTGACACAAGTATACGACAGTGTTTTAATGTCTTGTCCTGTGAAGTCTAATAAAAAGTTTTTCTTTCTTTCTTTGAATCATTCCTCACACAACCCATACATCTTTGCCCTTCCGTTCCCTCTCCATACATGACCACGTAGTCATATTAATTACTCTTTTAGTCAAATGCGTGTTATCTCATCCTTTCCGATCACAATATGTTCCTGCCTACCCCGTCAACTCGAACAACAATGAAGTCTAAGAGCGCAAATGCAATTTGATACCGTTTCGTTTTAACTTATAATCTATGCATGTTCGTTTATTATTTGTACACAAAATTAAATAACGGATAAAAACATACAGATAAAAGAGCACAAAAGTACTGCTTAGTTATACTATTTTTGCTGTAGCATGGTGCGGATTAGATGAAAAGTCATAGTAATACATCCCATCACTAAACATGTCTGTATGTAGTCCTATACGGCTATGATATTCAGAGCTTTCAGTCATGATCAGAAATCGAGGTAACGTTCCAGATTGAAGAGGAATGGTACATTTTACTAATGTAACTGTATAATTAAGAATCTCTTCCAGTAGATCTGCGATATTCGAGATTAATAAGAGACTTAGACAGCGTGTATAAAGAATAGCCAAATTAAAACAAATTTCAAGGGTATTAAAACACCCTTAACGAATCCGAAAGGCGCGTCTTCTCACTATCATGACGATCATTTATTTGGTTCTAGATCTGAAACTGAACTGAACCTTCTAGTTGCGGAGATATGGGAGGTCAAAGTTCTAACCTTTTCAAGTTTTTAATGTAGAAACATTACTTTAAATACCTCACCGACCCCATACTATTCAATGCATTCAGGAGCACAATGCTTCGAGTCCGTAACATTGATTGTACCTTAAAACGTAACTTTTCACCCCAAAAAAAAGTTGTTACCCATCAATAATATTGCTTACAGTTACTGTGTAATTTACAGAATGCGTGGTTGACGTACACACGACGGCAGGTCAACCTATTCTAAACTATTATAACCTGATGTCTCTACTACGGGCACACCGTAGTACAGAGATCAGGTTATAATGGTTTTGTACTACTATTATATCCTACTGATATTATAAATGCGAAAATTTGTAAGGATGTATGGATAGATGTTTCCATGCAAAAACTATTGAATGGATTTGATGAAATTTGG
Organism: Ochropleura plecta; assembly: GCA_905475445.1. NCBI lineage: Eukaryota > Metazoa > Arthropoda > Insecta > Lepidoptera > Noctuidae > Ochropleura > Ochropleura plecta. Next base: position 411,616 of record FR997751.1, read on the forward strand.
CACACAGATAGTTAACAAAGTTGTAATATCACGAGCGTTGTAATATCTTAAGTTATAAAATCTGTTTTAGAGTTTAAAAATTATATAATTTACACAAAGATAAAGTACACAAAATAATCTTAATAATCTAATACGTATTAAAAACCTTATTCAACTATAATTATACACGTTACGTTGTTTGACGGCGTCGTGTAGAACCAAATTAGAAATTTAATAAATATAAAACCACGTTAGCTTTTTCGGAGCCGCAGATCCTGGTCTTCTCTGGAGCATGATGAAGCGTTGAGGTATCTGACACCATAGACGCTACGGTAGTCGTAATGTCTATGGTGACGAATCCCTCAACAAAGTCCGGTGAGTCATCTTCAAACACTGTTGAGAAAAACGTCGTCCACGGCGGGTCGCTACATGGGTCCGCTTCGACACTTTATCGACCACATTTGAAGCCAACCAACGACTTCTTACTGTACATACGAAGGTCCAGAAATAATATTATATACATTAAGATAAAATACACAAAATAATCATAGTCAACTAGTACAAAGAACACAGTACAGAGAAGACCAGGATCTCCGAAAAAGCTTATAATATATAAGCTTTTTCGGAGATCCTGGTCTTCTCTGGAGCATGATGAAGCGTTGAGGTATCTGACACTATAGACGCTACGGTAGTCGTAATGTCTATGGTGACAAATCCCACAACAAATTCTGGTAGATCATCTTGAAATTGCTCCAAACAGGCTTGACATTGTTTTTTGCGGAATAAAAACGTGATATTGCTGATACCCCTCTCTCTCCCTTAGGAGATGGGGTGATATTCGGCTCGACGCTTGCCCTAAAATTCGTCCCGTTAATAATGGTTTCCCCTTTATTTATTTGGTAACATGTAAAAACACGTGTTTTTTAAGTAATACATTTAAAAAACCATATTCAACTATAATTATTCACTTGACGTTGTTTGACAGCATCGTGTTAAACGTTACTTATTCTAGTACAATTCAATCAATATAAAACCACGTTAGCTTTTTCGGAGCTGCAGATCCTGGTCTTCCCTGGAGCATGATGAAGCGTTGAGGTATCTGAAACCATAGACGCTACGGTAGTCGTAATGCCTATGGTGACAAATCCCTCAACATATTCCGGTGAGTCGTCTTCAAACTGCTCCAAACCGTCTTGAGAAATTGTTAGCCGAACGCGTTTTAGTTCAACTGCAAGGAGCCGAGGCAAAAACGCGCAGACACCTTTGAAAACTACAGTTGAGCGGTAATTAAGTGGTGCGCCCATTAGTTTAGATGTCCTATGCCACATATTTTATGCATCAAATTACAATACAACAAGCAAATCTTGACTTTTTAATTCAAAGATAATTATGGTCCTTCGAACCGGATACTAGACACCGAGAGAAAACAAAATGGTTACAGAGTAGTGAAGTATCTCACTACTCTGTAACCATTTTGTTTTCTCTATTATTTTCTTTTTATATTTCTATATTAACTTAATTAAACCCAGCTGAACCAGTTAAAGAACCAGTTAACATTGTTCCTGGAGGAAAACAAGATATGTGATATTTGCCGATACCCCCCTTTTTTGGGGTGGGAAATCATCAAATAACTTCCTCCGCTCTGGGCGGAGCGGGGGGGAGTGTCAGACTTTTACTGACTAAAACCCACCCATGTTCCTTCTATTGCCCTTTACGTTCCGGGGCCGCGGTATCTCTTTCGAACAACCCGCAACCCCGGCAGGGCCGATACCCCCCTCTCTCTCACTCTCCTCGTGAGATAGGAACACATTCGGCTAGACGCCCGCTCCCCAAAATTCCTCTAGTAATTAATATTAAAACCTATTAATATTACAAATGTGCAAGTTTGTGAGGATGTATGGAACTATAGATGGATGTTTATAATTGTTTCATGAAATTTGGCACACAGATAGTTTATAATTTAGTTTAATAACACATTAGATAATTTTTATCCCGGAAAACACATGGACATTTTCATGCGAACGAAGTCGCCGGCAAAAGCTTATAATATGATTTAATATTGATTCTCATTTTTACAATGTATTACATTATACTAAGCACATTAAATAACTACACTTCGCATCCCAAAACATGATGCCATTACTTAACGGCTGACAAAATAACTTTAGCTTCTTCCCAGCCGCAGATCCTGGTCTTCCCTGGAGCATGATGAAGCGTTGAGGTATCTGACACCATAGACGCTACGGTAGTCGTAATGTCTATGGTGACAAATCCCTCAACATATTCCGGTGAATCATCTTCAAATAGCTCCCAAACAGTCTTGAGAAAACATCGTCCACGGCGGATCGCTATATGGGGCCTCTTCGATCACTTTTGAACTCAGCTACCGACTTTCTATACTGGTACACGAAGGTATTCCTCAAAAGTTGCTGTGTTTACAAATTTGTTTTGGTTCTTAAAATGACACCGATAAAATACACAAAATAATCATAATATAGGTATATTAAAACCCTTTTACAACTATAATTATGATACAGTTACGTTTTTTGACGGCGTCGTTAATTATTACAATTTAATCAATACAAAACCCCGTTCGCTTTTTCGGAGCTGCAGATCCTGGTCTTCTCTGGAGCATGATGAAGCGTTGAGGTATTCGACACCATAGACGCTACCGTGGTCGTAATGTCTATGGTGACAAATCCGACAACATATTCCGGTGAGTCGTTTTCAAACTGCTCCAAACCGTCTTGAGAAATTGTTAGCCGAACGCGTTTTAGTTTAACAGCTAAAAGCACCCGAGGCACACAACGCGGAGACACCTTTGAAAACTGCAGTTAGGTGGTAATTATGTGGTGCGTTCCTTTGTGTGGTGTCTGCTATCTTCTGAATAGTCGAATCTCTGGTCATTTAAAACCAGATCACATTTTTCTTAATGTTTACTTTAGTCGTAATCTCTACAGTTGCTGTGTTTACAGATCTATTGTAGTGCTTAAAATTATAAATATACACATAGATTAAATGCACAAAATATTCACATATAATACCACAAGAGCTTCAAAATTATCGGGTATTTTCCGATAGGTTCGTTGCAAACAAATGAAGGAGTCAAGTTTTTCTTTTCAGGTTAAAAAATCACGAGCGCGAAGCGCGAGTGATTTTTCCTGAAAAACTTGACGATTTTATTTGTTTGCAGGGAACCTATCGGGAAATGCCAGATAATTTTGAAGCTCGTGTGGTATTCGGGGGATTATTTTTCCGTCCCAAATGTCGGCCAATAGAATTGCACAAACTCCAAATCGACTCATTTTCATGCAAAATCTCCAATTTTCACAATTGAATTCAACCTGTCAGTTTGACGTGTGGTTAATTTGACTGGATGTTTTGTTTTTTATGCATAACAACGACCAGAGAAAATTTTCAAAAAAATTTCAGTATAATACCATGTAGGTTGTACCACGTGACGTCGAATGGTGCAATTCTATTGGTCGATATTTGGGTCGGAAAAATAATCAAACATATTAACCTATTCAGTGCCGGAAATCCACCTAATGGGCTCGGTTTAAATGTAGGTTTTCCTTGGCGAATAATTGCGCAAAAAATATGTAAAAATGAAAACAATTGAACGATTAAGGTGAAACATACGGTATGTTCGCCGCTAGATGGCGTTGAAATTTCCATACGAACGAAATCGCGGGCAACAGCTTACATACTCATTATTACATTGGAATTGCATATTAATCACTACACTTCACATCCCAAAACATGATGCCATCACTTGACGGCTAACAAAACAACTTTAGCTTCTTCCGAGTTGCTGATCCTGGTTTTCTCTGGAGCATGATGTAGCGTTGAGGTATTTGACACCATAGACGCTACGGTAGTCGTAATGTCTATGGTAACAAATCCCTCAACATATTCCGGTGAGTCATTCTTAAACAGCCCCAAAAAGTCTTGAGAAAACGTCGTCCACGGCGGATTACTATTTTCGACCACTTTTGAACTCTGCCACCGACTTCAAAATAATCGTAATACATACCTTTTTAAATACTTATCCAAATATAACTGTACACGTTACGTTGTTAAACGGCGTCGTGTAAAACCTTTCTTATTCTAGTACAATTTAATCAATCTAAAACCACGTTAGCTTTTTCGGAGTAGCAGATCCTGGTCTTCTCTCGAGCATGATAGCGTTGAGGTATCTGACACCATAGGCGCTACGGTAGTCGTAATGTCTATGGTGACAAATCCCTCAACAAATTCCGGTGAGTCGTCTTCAAGTCTTGAGAAAACGTCGTTCGCGGCGGATCGCTATATGGGTCCTCTTCGACACTTTTTCACCATTAATAAACTTAAACATATTAATTAACCCATTCAGTGCCGGAAACCTACCTAGTGAGCTCACTTAAAATGTAGGTTTTTCTTGGTGAATAGAGGCGCTAATATTAAAAAAGAACACTATTTTAACAAGATTAATGTGGAACGTACGGTCTATTCGTGGTGATTTAGCCACTGATGGATAGGTAGTAGATTTGCATGTGACCAATAGTAAGTTGTAGGAGTATAATTCAATGCGAGTCAAAAATCAAAAAATCAAAAGTCATTCAAATTAGGCTGACAATCAGCACTTTTTGAACGTCACATTACCAGAGACAGTCCCACAAAAACGCCCTGCTCTTCGCCACTTCCTAAAAGTTCAGGCTTACTCACAAATTTGAAATCCATGATTTAATGTTATAACTTTACTTTCAATACCTCACCGACCTCTGTACTATTCAATACATCCAGCAGTACAATGTTTTGAGTTGGTAACATTGATTCCACCCCAAAATAAGTCGTTACCCATCAATATTTTTGCGTAGAGTTACTCAGTGTGTTGTGCAGATTGCGTGGTTGACGGCATCGTGAAGCAAGCACAACTTATGTATATAACCAGTATAATAAACACTTTTGTTATATAGTCCAATACCACATGTTTTATACATCAAATTACAATACAACAAGCAAATCTTGTAATTTTTCGTTCAATAATATGGTCCTTCGAACCGGATAGAAGACAGAGATTTAAGTTTTGAACAACAATATTGCTACAGACTAGGATAAAGTTTTTAATGGAGTGGAAAACATTGCAAATACGTCGGAAACACAAACAAATTAATCCTTTTTCGGAGTTGCAGATCCTGGTCTTCTATGGAGCATGATGAAGCGTTGAGGTATCTGACACCATAGACGCTACGGTAGTCGTAATGTCTATGGTGACGAATCCCTCAACAAAGTCCGGTGAGTCATCTTCAAACACTGTTGAGAAAAACGTCGTCCACGGCGGGTCGCTACATGGGTCCGCTTCGACACTTTATCGACCACATTTGAAGTCAACAAACGCCTTTTTACAGTACATACGAAGGTCCATAAATAATATAATATACATTAAGATAAAATACACAAATTTTGATTTTGAATCATAGTAAACTAAAACATATTGTTAGCTTTTTCGGAGCTGCAGATCCTGGTCTTCCCTGGAGCATGATGAAGCGTTGAGGTATCTGACACCATAGACGCTACGGTGGTCGTAATGTCTATGGTGACAAATCCCTCAACATATTCCGGTGAGTCATCTTCAAACTGCTCCAAAGTCTTGAAAAAACGTCAGCCGAACACGTTCTTGTTCAACTGTAAGCAGCCGAGACACACAGACACCTTTGACTGCACTTGAGTGCTATGCATCTATTCAGTGGAGATGCTAATGATGTTTGCTATACCCTGCATAGCTATTCACAACCACTCGATTGCAATCATGCCGTGAGTATATTCGAAGAAGTCCTCTAAACGCTATTCACAGGTCAATTTTGCCATGTCTGCACAACTGTGTTACGACATGAAAACGTCAATCATACCGACAAAAATCAAATATCTGGTAAAAATAATATATTAATCACTTTAAATTATCTGCCAAAAAAATATATTTGCTAACGTTATGTAAAGCTAAACATACCTTCCAATGTTTAAAAACAATCTCCACAAGGATCTGTGAATAGCATTTTGCAGGTTTGACAATTGGATTAAGAGAACTTGGACTAGTGTCGATTGTCGATTACGATTGGATTGTTTGTGAATAGCTACGCTGAATTGTCAATTTGCGATCTTCGACATTTTTTCGATTACTTTTGAACTCAACCAACGTATTTTTACAATACATGTGACGCACCAGAAATAAATAAATAAATATCTTGGGACAACTCACACACGGCTATCTGTTCCCAAGCTAAGCAGAGCTTGTGTTATGGTAACCAGACAACTGATATACATACTTCTATAATTTATAAATACATACATATTATAGGTAAATCACACCCAGACACAGAACAAACAATCATGCTCATCACACAAAGTTTGTCCTGGGTGGGAATCGAACCCACGACCTCCGGCTCAGCAGTCAGGGCCACTAACCACTAGACCAACAGGCCCGTCAAATAATATAATATACATTTAGATAAAATACACAAATTTTGATTTTGAATCATAGTAAACTAAAACATATTGTGAGCTTTTTCAGAGCTGCAGATCCTGGTCTTCCCTGGAGCATGATGAAGCGTTGAGGTATTTGACACCATAGACGCTACGGTAGTCGTAATGTCTATGGTGACAAATCCCTCAACGAATTCCGGTGAGTCATCCTCGAACAGCTCCAAACAGTCTTGAGAAAACGTCGTCCACGGCGGATCGCTATATGGGTCCTCTTCGACACTTTTGAAACCAACCAACGACTTTTAACAGTACACACGAAGGTTCAGAAATAATTTAATATACATTTAGATAAAATACACAAAATAATCATAGTAAACTAATACATATTGTGAGTTTTTTCGGAGCTGCAGATCCTGGTCTTCGCTTGGAGCATGATGAAGCGTTGAGGTATCTGATACCATAGACACTACGGTAGTTGTAATGTCTATGGTGACAAATCCCTCAACATATTCCGGTGCGTCATTCTCGAACAGCCTCAGTCTTGAGAAAACGTCGTCCACGGCGGATCGCTATATGGGTCCTCTTCAACACTTTTGAAACCAATCAACGAGTTTTTACAGTACATACGAAGGTTCAGAAATAATATAATATACATTTAGATAAAATACACAAAATAATCATAGTAAACTAATACATATTCGGAGTTTTTTAGAAGCTGCAGATCCTGGTCTTTTCTGGAGCATGATGAAGCGCTGAGGTATTTGACACCATAGACGCTACGGTAGTCGTAATGTCTATGGTGACAAATCCCTCAACAAACGGTGGGTCATCCTCAAACAGTCTTAAGAAAACGTCGTCCACGGTGGATCGCTATATGGGTCCTCTTCGACACTTTTGCGACAGGTTTTGAAGCCAACCAACAACTTTTTACAGTACATACGAAGGTCCAAAATTAATTTATAATATACGTTTAGATAAAATACACAAAATAATCATGGTAATCTAATACATATGGTGAGTTTTTTCAGAGCTGCAGATCCTGGTCTTCTCTGGAACATGATGAAGCGTTGAGGTATTTGACACCATAGACGCTACGGTAGTCGTAATGCCTATGGTGACAAATCCCTCAACAAACGGTGGGTCATCCTCAAACAGTCTTAAGAAAACGTCGTCCACGGTGGATCGCTATATGGGTCCTCTTCGACACTTTTGCGACAGGTTTTGAAGCCAACCAACAACTTTTTACAGTACATACGAAGGTCCAAAATTAATTTATAATATACGTTTAGATAAAATACACAAAATAATCATGGTAATCTAATACATATGGTGAGTTTTTTCAGAGCTGCAGATCCTGGTCTTCTCTGGAACATGATGAAGCGTTGAGGTATTTGACACCATAGACGCTACGGTAGTCGTAATGCCTATGGTGACAAATCCCTCAACATATTCCGGTGAGTCATCCTCGAACAGCCACAAACAGTCTTGACAAAACGTTCGTCGAACGCGTTGTGGTTCAACAGAAAGTAGCCGAGAGATACACCGCGCAGACACCTTTGAAAAAAGTAGTAATTATGTGGTGCGTCCGTTCAGTTGAGATGCCAACGGTGTCTGCTATCTTCTGAATAGTCAATCTCCGGGCAGATAAAATCAAAAACGCATTTGATGTCAAAAAAGTAATATAATGTTCGAATTAAATAAAATAAACCAGAAATACGACATAAAACACCATTTAGTGGCAAAATGGCCACGAACACACCGTATGTTCCACATTAATTTTGGTAAAATTTATATTACAACATTTTTTTATTGGGTCAAATAATTTCAAAATCTCATTTCATGTTAAAAAATATATATAATATATTGTTCAAATAAAGTAAACCGAAAAATAAGACATCAGTGCCATCTAGTGGCAAAATTGCCACAAACAGACTGTATGTTCCACCACCATCTTGATTAAGTATTATTTTTTTTTATTTGGTTAGGTTAAATCCAAAAACTCAAATGATGTTTATAAAAATTATGATAAAACCGAAGTATACAACATTAACACCATCTCGCGGCAAAATGGCCACAAACACACTGTATGTTCTACCTTAATCTTGTTAAAATATACAATTTTTTTTTATTGGGTTAGATAAATTCAAAAACTCATATCATGTTAAAAAATATATTGTTCAAATACAACAAAATAAACCGAAAAATAAGACATTAACGCCATCTAGTGGCAAAATGGCCACAAACAGACCGTATGTTCCACTTTCATCTTGTTAATTATTACATTTATTTTTATTTGGTCAGGTAAAATCAAAAACTCATTTGATATTTAAAAAAAATATATAATATGTAGTTCAAATTAAACCGAAAAATACAATATCAACGCCATCTAGTGGCAAAGTGGCCACAAAGAGACCGTCTGCTGTTCCACCTTAATCTTGTTAAAATTACAACTTTTTTTTATTTGGTCACATAAAACTCATTTGATGTTATAAAATAATAATATACACAATCCAACTATAAGCCTTACTTAACTAATACACATTTAGTTATTTGACAGCGTCGTGTGAAACCTGTCTTATTCTAGTACAATTTAATCAATGCCTCAATCATCAATTTTGTTTCTCATTCGACGTTACACCATATAATTCACGAGTAATGTCGCTTAAAATAAGGGTAGTTTCATAAAAATAGTATGCTCATAGGAACACTAGGAACTTGTAGATCAAGCAGTTCGACACAAAAAAAAGCAAAAAATTGGTCACTACATAGATTTATGTTCATCTAATCAAACTCAATCGCTCTATTTTGACATTTGACGTGAAAACAATGAGTTCACACGACAGGATTCTCAACTGACGACACGGTTGGCGCAGTGGCTGACCTATCGACTGCTGCGCTGCGTGTCGCGGGTACGATTCCCGCACGGAACAAATATTTGTTTGACCTGCAGATAGTTGTTTCGGGTCTGGCTGTTTGTGTATGTGAGTTTAAATGTTTGTAAACGCACCCACGATACAGGAGAAAATCCTAGTGTTTTAAAAAAAAAATGTATACGTCATTAATATTTCATAAACATTCACGAATATGATCTGCTGGCCGGCAATAGAAAGTGTAATAACTGATGAGATAACGAAAAATAGAGAGGTATGGAAAAAGAAGATATGATGTTCAAACAAACTACAAATTCGGAAAGGGCAGAAGAATGCTATGATAATGCGAGTTGGTGATTGATACTCAGCACACGTACACATAGACACACACACACACGTACACATAGACTAACATACGTCCACTCGCGTTACACATAGTAGCTGCTTAATTTTTAACATATTCTTTATAAAAAACCGGCCAAGAGCGTGTCGGGCCACGCTCAATGTAGGGTTCCGTAGTTTCCCGTCCGTCACAATAAGTGTTCCCACTTATGAGTTTAAAGGTGGAGGAGAGTGCAATGTTGCACGTTCCGCGGTAGGCGCTCCAACAGTTTTTGTACAAAAAAGACAAAAAGTTGTACAAAATACAACTTTTTGTCTTTTTTGTACTAAAACTGTTGTGTCAATCAAGTTCAAAATGATTTTCCTAGAAAGTCCTTATAAAGTTCTACTTTTCAGATTTTCTAAACTTATGGTTCAAAAGTTAGAGGGGGGGGGGGGACACATTGTTTTTTACTTATGGAGCGATTATTTCCGAAATTATTGACTTTATCAAAAAATTATTTTAGTAAACCCCTATTCATTTTTAAATACCTTTCCAACAATATATCACACGTTAGGGTTGAAATTAAAAAAAAAACACTTCCCACTTTACATATAGGGTGGCTACCCTAATAAAACATTTTTTTCCAATTTTTATTTTACCACTTTGTCGGCGTGATTGATATACATATTGGTACCAAATTTCAGCTTTCTAGTGCTAACGGTCACAGAGATTAAGCGAGGACGGACGGACGGACGGACGGACGGACGGACAGACAGACATGGCGAAACTATAAGGGTTCCTAGTTGACTACGGAACCCTAAAAAGGAGGTTCTCAATTTGACTTTGTATTTATTGTTTTCATATATGTTTGTTACTCGATTTCTCGGTCAATTATGGGCCTATTTTTTAACATTATTTTTATTAATGCTGTGACCCAGCATGCATTGCAATTTTCTACCCTACCTACCTAAACTACACCAAAACCTATACTGCCTTAACACTTAAGGACTCGCTAATGGGTCTAACAGACCCAGTTGTTCAATTTATTTGTAATAACTTTTAAGTTTTGTCGTTTGCGATATTGCCGCTCTTAGTACCTTTCAACGACAGTCTAGCGCGGTAAATGGCGGTCGTATTTGTCATTTAGCGTGGTGCGTGTGAGTGCTACAGACGTATAAGGTGCGTATGGGTCCGCTGGACCCGGTAGCGACTAAATACGTAAGTGTTTTTTATCATCATAGTATTCTTAGTTATAAACTTGTTTTTTGTTTATTTCATAGAAAATGGCTTCCAATAGGTCCTTGAGACTTGATGAAATAGAAGACTATGTTAATGAGCACTTTCGCTGCCCAGAACTCAGCGTATGAGTCCAAAATACATTTGGACTGGGCAGCAAAAGGGTGATGAAATAGAAAATGAAGACTGTTCTGAGACTGAAGACTACTTAGAAATAATTGAGCATGAATCAGAATCCAAACAAAAAGGCGACGAAGGTGAAGTAAATATACAATCTTAGCGTAAAACAACATCACAACCAAGTCAAGTCATCCGTCGACCATCAGGATCGTCGTCGTATGGATTTAGATTGTGTTCCATAAAAAAGATCAAAATTTTTGCATTCAATGCAATATAGCCATTTGTGGAGAACACGTGAAACACGTTTGTTCCAATTGTTTTATTAAATCAGAAGAAGAAAGAGACTGTTGATTTTGAATTATTATTGTATCCCAAAAAAAAGCTATTTGATTTCATTGATTTTCAAAGATATTTTTTTGTGTTTTTTTTAGTATTGATCTCTTATTGTTGATTATTCTAAGTAGGTATAACATAGTAGTTTAATAAAATATAGAAAGGAATTGATAAAACTACTAATTACAGAAGTTTTCAGAATTAAACTTAATCTTGTCGTAAAAACATGCCAAAAACCGTTAATTTTTGTAAGAGCTTTTTGATTAAAAAAAAGCAATAAATATTACTATTTGATTCATTATTGTCTTTGTTTATTATCATATCATCCCTAGTAATAAAGTAGTTTTCACTTTTATTTAGTATTTTTGGAAAAAAAAATAGAATATTGTACTGGGTCCAGCGTACCCGGTAGCGAGTATGGGTGTTACAAAATAAGGCGCGAGTCCTTAAGTGTTAAACTACTTTTTTTTCGCCGTAAAAACCATCTTGGACTTCAACGAATATTTAAAAAAATGAATTGTTAAAATTTGTCCAGGCGTTGTTGAGTTATGCGCTTACCAACACATTTTGCACTTCATTTATTTATTTAATAATTTATGTACACACAAGAGAAAACACAGGAAAAATCATAAAAAACAAAGAGTGCAAAGGCACAGCTAATTTCTAAAGAAATTTCTACCAGCAGGCCTGCGAGAGGAAATATGAAGAAAGAAACGTAGACAGTAGTTTATTCATTTTTATATTATAGATTACTAGCTTTTGCCCGCGGCTTCGCTCGCGTTAAATTCGGTATAACACAGAACCTGCTACCTGCAGTTTTTCCCCTAACGCCTTATTGATTTGTAATAGCAACGCTTAGTTTTCCCTTTTCTTACCTCGTTTTCCCTCATATCCCACTTTAAAAAAAAAAAAAAAAAAGATAGCCTATGTCCGTCACCTGGTTCCCAACTATCTCTGTACAAAAATTCATCAAAATCGGTTTAGCCATTAAAGCGTGAAGAGGTAACAAACAAACAAACAAACAAACAAACAAACTCACTTTCGCTTTTATAATATTACTAGCTTTCGCCCGCGGCTTCGCTCGCGTTAAATTCGGTATAACACACCAAGCAGACCTGCAGTTTTTGCTCTTGCGCCTGATTGATTTGTAATAGCAACGCTAAGTTTTCCCTTTTCTTCCCTCGTTCTCCCTCATATCCTACTTTTTTTTAATAAAAATTAGCCTATGTCCGTCTCCTGGTTCCCAACTATCTCTGTACCAAAATTCATCAAAATCGGTTTAGCCATTAAAGCGTGAAGAGGTAACAAACAAACAAACAAACTCACTTTCGCTTTTATAATATTAGTAAGGATTAGTAAGGATATTCTCGAGGTATAATATGCTGATGCATGCATACCGTTCGTCTCAGAGCGTGTCGCCGAACGCATATGCGCGCGCGCAGTGTCGAAGGTTATTGTTTGGGTAGTTATGAGAATAGTCTATAATACATATTTTTTCTGCTATGTCTACTATAGATGATCTGCTATTAATATCTGTTTAGTAAGAATGGATAATGAATACTCGATAATATGACTGTGTGAGATACCATAACACCATAACTAAAAATGCTGATATAAAAATCTTTTATTTACATATCATAATATCAAAAACATTTTTTCCAGTTTGTTGGATTCATCATTATGTTTGTCCGTTTTTTTTTAATGTGTTTTCACCGTTTCCTCCGCCAACTGTGGGCCGATTTTCATTTTTTAAATGGTATCTTGCAGTTCAACCTATGAGGTCTATAAACTGTCATAATTCTTTTTAATCGCTAAATACAACTTGCAGGACGAGTGGCGAAGGGCAGGGCGTTTTTGTGGGACTGTCTCTTGTAATGTGACGTTCACAAAGTGCTGATTATCAGCCTAATTAGAAGACGACACACGACTGCAATAGATCGCAAACCAAACGTGCAGACCGATTGCAGTTCAATTGCAGTCGGCGTGCAATCGTGTGAATTGCACACCGATTAACTGCAAACCAACCGTGTAGTTCGATTGCAGTCGGTGTGCAGTTCTATTGCAGTCGTGTCAACTGCATTCAAACTGCAATTTGCGATTGGATTGCAGTTGAAATGCAGTCCGTCTGTCTAGCTAGAGCCTTACTGCGAAATGAGTGATACAATTTGGTGATGTCATTCTGGCAACTGGCTTACCTCCGTTCATCGGAATTAACTTTAACAAGACTGGTGAAATGTAGGGAGTACTACTAGATACACATCTGCGTTACACTTCTGTGGTTATAGGCGAGGTGTGGAAACGCGCGTCGCGTTTAAGATAGATAGATAGAATATTATTTATTATGTACACCATATAAATTACAAGAATAACAGTATACAACTTATAAATAGGGTGACACAATGGGCGGTCATATCGCTAAAAGCGATCTTTTCAAGACAACCTTTGGATGGATTTAAAGGAGGAGAGACAGTACTGTAGGTGTTTCATTTTACAAAACGAATAGCTACATTTATAAAAACAAATATTACAAAATACATATAATCATAAAGAGCAAAGAAATATTTCATATTGTTGTTTATGGAGAGGTAGTGCTTTTTGACCATTGTTCTAAAAAATAGACAAGGTTTGAGCGCTCCTTACAGACACGGGCAGGGCATTCCATAGCCGTACAGCTTGAACTGTAAAGGATTTATCGTAGAAGCTAGTAGAATCTCTCCAGTCTCAGGTTTCCCGATGACCTCCGATATCTATTATGTGTGTCATGAAGGAACTTAAAACGTTCTTTTAGATAAGGAGTTCGTTTCATTGTATGAACTACTCAGTCAAACAATCGTGAAATAATTCTGTAGCGGATCCTACACCCAAAAAAAGATCTGCATACAGGGAAAATCTATCTATTTTTAGGTATTGTTGCCACTCAACGGGCAATTGGCAGCGCTGAGCTACTCACAAATGACCAGCATGACATACAGTCGACATTTTCATACATTTGTGTGACCTTGGTTCCCAGACCTCAGGTTGGGGTAAAGTTGTTGCAGAACATTGGTGAGACAGAGGTATCGGCTGCGTCTTACGACATGCAGTATAAGTATATTGTATTAGCGAGACGACTCCCGGCCACCGTAGACGCGGGTCTGTAAACGGTAAGCATTGGGTAGCTCACCGTCCATCCGTCTATTGGCAACAGGCTGTGTTGACGGCACGTTCGCGTTCCACGCGCGGCTCAGTTGTCAGCAAAGCTGCGGGTTGTTACCGCGATGCCCGGGACACAAAGGTTTTAGTCAGTAAAAAAAAATTACTAGCTGTGCTTGGGATCCTTTGCAATGCAATTTTTTTACCCACCTACCCTGCTTTTTTTCATAAGAATTATCTCTGACATTAAACAACACAACAAAAAAAGAATCAGCGTAATCGGTTCAGCTGTTCTCGAGATTTGAGCTTAACAACAAATTCAGAGACTCATTTTTAAATTATGGAAGATTAAGGGTCTAAAAGTTTTCTTATAGAAGTCAAAACGCACGTATTCTCAACGTCATTGCAGTCATTTTGTTGTTCTAGATCATACCTGAGAATCTTCTAGTTATGGAGATATTGGAGATGGAGATCAAAGTTACAACTAACTCAAATGTACATATTTTAAATTCAAGTTTTTAATGCTATAACTTTACTTTAAATACCTCCCCGACCCCCGTACTATACAATGCATACATTAGCACAATGTTTTAAATGCGTAACATAGAGTTCTATCATCATCATTTCATCATTTTTCTGCCCCTGTCCCATTCTATTTGGGGTCGGCGCAACACGTTTTCTTCTTCCATTCTTCCCTATCAAACGTCACGGCATAATTTTAATCCTTTCCCCTTCATATCATACCTTACATTATCCACCCATCTTTTCTTTGGCCTTCCTCTCGCTCTTTGTCCTTCAACATTCAGATCCATCACTCTTTTAGTCACATGTGCTTCGTCCCTCCTCATTACGGGCATGTAATGAGAAAAACGAGTCCGTTTTGTTAAACGTAATTAATCACGGCAAAAATGTCGGTTCCCTTCAACAATTTTTGCGTAGAGTAACTTAGTACAGAACGCATTTCTTGCCCATTCTTCTCCATTGAGATCAACGCTTTGGAATGGGCAACTACAGTACTATCACAAGTTATTATGCCTTGTGATCGGGACTGTAGCTTCATTTTGTTTCTTGACATTTAAAATTGCCTGTAATGGTCTAATTGAAATAAATGCTTTGAGTTTGAGTATGGTAGACGGCTTCGTGTAGGATTGACCTTGTGATTTACCCTGTATACGTCTCCAAGAAAACAAGCTACGCTGACTCCAAATAAATTTTGGGCAGAAGAATGATGATGATATTATAATTAAAATTTGAAACGGGATATTTACCAGTTTATTCGTGATCATGGCGTTTGCAACATAGCCGAAATATCGGAAACTCGATACAAATAACAAACATGGTAAATATCCCGTTTCAAGTGTTAATTATAATGTTAGTAACCATGTCAGTTTAAAGACTTATAATGATGATGATGTTTTTTAGAAGCAAAACATGATAGATAATATGCGTACATATTTACCTTTTTATTTGATTGTTTATCTAGCTCCAGACAATGTACACAGTACAGCCTTGAGGATCTGGGTCAAATAACTAGAATGGACGATAAAAATATTTGACAAACAAACACAATATTTGTAAAGATGAGCGAGGAGAATCAAAACACAAAGAAATAGGTTTAGTATTCTTTAACCTATATCACTAGCATATTCTCGCGGTTCTGCTTCCGTCTCGTACAGAAATTTACGCACGGAAACGTTTTAAAAATAGCCAACTAGCTGCGCCCCGCAGTTTCACTCGCGTACGCCCAGACCAAACTGTTAGAATTAATTTCATGCAATCCTAGTAGTTTTTATCTTAACGCAGTTAGTTTTATTGTGTGTATTCAGAACTTGTATGTAATGTTGGAATTAATAACACCGTGAATTCATGCAAGCCTATAGTAGTCCTTACTAATATTATAAAAGCGGAAGTGAGTTTGTTTGTTACGTCTTCACGCCTTAATGGCTAAACCGATTTTGATGAATTTTGGTACAGAGATAGTTGGGACCCTGGAGACGGACATAGGCATAATTTGTTTTTATAAAAAGTGAGAAATGAGGGAGAAAGAGGGAAGAAAAGGGAAAACTTAGCTTTGCTATTACAATAAATAAGACGCAAGGGTAAAAACTAAGGGCACGCCACAATAGTGGCGGTAAGTCCCCTCTTTGAGGAGTGGCTGGAGAGGCGTCATGGCGTCCTCACCTACCGCCTGACGCAGGTCCTCACCGGACACGGAAGTTTCGGGAGGTTCCTGCACATCATCGGGCGGGAGGAAACGCCCGGGTGTCACCATTGTGACGATCGCACGGAGGACACGGTGGAGCACACAGTGGCGGTCTGCCCAGCTTGGGCGGGGCACCGCCGTGCCCTCCGGCGCCGGGCGCCGCGAAACGACTCCCGGCCACCGTAGATGCGGGCCTGTGGACGGTGAGCAAGGGTAGCTCACCGTCCGTCCGTCGATTGCCGACAGGCCGTGTCGACGGCGCGTTCGTGTTTCACGCGCGCCTCAAAGAGATGTCAGCAAAGCAGAGGGGCTTGCCAGAGCCTCCACCTGCCGGGGTTGCGGGTTGTTCGAAAGAGATACCGCGGCTCCGGAACGTAAAGGGCAATAGAAGGAACATGGGTGGGTTTTAGTCAGTACAAGTCTGCCATGCCCCCCCGCTCCGCCCAGAGCGGGGGAAGTCATTGGATGATCACCCGAAAAAAAAAAGGGTAAAAACTACAGGTGGCAGGTAACTGCAAATTAGGAAAGGGGAACTATGTCACTCTGAATATAACACGAGCGAAGCCGCGGGCAAAAGCTAGTTTTATCAGGAAAAGTCAATCCGGCCAAAGATTCGCGTTCTCCGATACAAACTGTGCCACCCAGTTTCAGATTGACGACACGGTTGGCGCAGTGGCTGAGCGATCGACTGCTGCGCTGCGTGTCGCGGGTTCGATCCCCGCAAGGAATACATATTTGTTTGAACTACAGGTAGTAGTTTTTTTTAAAAAAAAAAACGTGATTTTCTCACAGACAGTTGTTACAAACTAAAATTAAAGCAACAAGAGGTTCAGCAAATGTTAAAAAAAATCATTCAATTGTTACCCTGTTCATATGATAAGAAAAATTTATGCAATAGTTCACGATCGATAAGTCATTTTACTAGGTTGTAAACTAACTTTCTTTGCAAATCCTATTTTAGTACAATACTAGCCGGCGCCCGCGGCTTCGCCAGCGTGATGGTCGAAAAAAAAATAACCTACGTGTTATTCCAGACTATAATCTACCTCTGTGGCAAATTTCATCAAGATGCGTTCAGCCGTTTTGACGTGAAAGAGTTACAAACATTCATACATTCATCCATCCTCACAAACATTCGCATTTATAATATTAGTAGGAAGTAGGATAGTACCAAAACTTGTCAAAATATTTTTAGGATTCCGTACCTCAAAAAGAAAAGCAGAAAGAACCCTTATAGGATCACTTTGGTGTCCGTCTGTCTGTCAAGACACGTTTGACGGGCCTGTTGGTCTAGTGGTTAGTGGCCCTGACTGCTGAGCCGGAGGTCGTGGGTTCGATTCCCACCCAGGACAAACTTTGTGTGATGAGCATGATTGTTTGTTCTGTGTCTGGGTGTGATTTATCTATAATATGTATGTATATTTATAAATTATATAAGTATGATATCAGTTGTCTGGTTACCATAACACAAGCTCTGCTTAGCTTGGGATCAGATAGCCGTGTGTGAGTTGTCCCAAGATATTTAATTAATTAATTTAATTAATTAATTAAATGTTTAGTTTTAAAAAAAGACAATTTATCTCAGATACACGTGGAGGCAGCGAGTTGAAATCAAAGCCATTATACTAAGTCTGTGGTTCCTTAGAGCTGTGAAAAAAGCCTTCTAAGGCTACGCAGTCTAAAGATATGGCCGTTTATGTCGAAATACTGTACGGAACCCTCGATGCGTGAGTCCGACTTGCACTTAGTCGGTTTTTTGGTGGAGTTTATAACCGCGCACACGTACCTATTGTTGTAACATCACTATTTAGTATGTTACTAATATGGTCTTCACTAGTAAATGTATTATCTGTGGTCTGCGGCACTCTGCCACACTTCATGTCATGATGTAGCCCTGTGTGTATCTCTCTCCTGTGTCTCCCACCAATAAACCTGTATCTTACCCAACGGACTATCATTCATAAACATCCAACATAACATGGTGTCAGAAGTGGGATAAGAAGAATCATTCAAGAAAAAGTCGAGGTCGTCGAAGAAAATGCCGGACCAACCGGACGTCAGCCATGATGGTGAGACAAATTTTCAAACACGTGTGAAACAATTAAATATTTCGTCAGATACCACGAACAATAACGCTGAAACGTGGAAAAGATGGTGGCAACAACTTGAGTTATATTTGTTAGCCACAGGTCTAGATAAGTCAAGCGAGAAACGGAAAATCGCAATTCTCTTACATTGCATTGGAGAACGAGGTCTCAATATATTTAACTCATTTAACCTAAAAATAGACAAGAGCACGCTTGACGAAGTCAAATCGAAATTTGACAGATTCTTCGAGCCAAGAAGAAACGTGACCATGTGCAGGTATCTATTCTTCACACGCAGGCAGGAGAAATCCGAAAGCATCGACGAGTTCCTCACGGATTTGGAGAATAGAAGCAGAGAATGTGAGTTTGGCACGCTCAGGGAATCGCTCATCAAAGATATTTTCATTGCAAACCTCAATTTGGACTTGTCACATGTGCGTCAAAGGTTACTGCAAGAACATGACTTAACATATCAGAGAATGCAAGAGCTAGCGAGGACGCTCATCGTCGCACAGCAGGATGCTGAGAAAATAGTCAAAGGAAGCAGCATCGTCAGTCAACGAACGTCAGAAAACGTCATGCATCTCAGTCGGAGGAGCCGTAGTCGGGGAGATCGTCGACAGCGAGCTTCCAGTCGCAAGTCAGCTTCGAGCAGTCGCAAGCCAGCTTCAGGCAGTCGCGAGTCACCTTCAGCTTCAGGCAGCTTGAAGACATGTAGCCGCTGTGGGCAGTCTCATCGCTACAAGTGTCCAGCCCAAGGAGTTCAATGCAGGTCATGTAAATCTTACAATCATTTTGCTAAATTTTGTCACAAAAATAAAAAAGTCAGTCAGTTGCAATCGTTTAATTCAGATAATGGTAGTCAAGATTATTTCGTTGGTATGCTGAATAGTCAAAGTCATAATGGTCACAGTCATAATAGTCATTCTCACAGTCATAATAGTCATTCTCACAGTCAGTCACTCAGTCAGAGACACAGGAACACACAGACACACAGTAAGACATCACATCCATCCATCCATCCCTATGATGAGAAAAGTGACATGTCGGAGAGATTTATTATCCAGTCAAATACTCAGAGTCCCAATTCATATCACATGTATGAAAACAATTACATGTCGGATAGATTTTTTATCCAGTCAAATAGTCAGAGTCCCAATTCATATCACATGTATGAAAACAATCACATGTCGGATAGATTTTTTATCCAGTCAAATAGTCAGAGTCCCAATTCATATCACATGTATGAAAAAAATGTCATGTCTGAGAGATCCAATGTCCAGTCAAAAAGTCAAAAGAAAAAATGTCAGAGTCTCAATGATGAAATCAGTCACATGTCTGAGGGATTTCACAATAAGGCACAGTCGTCCAGTCAGTCACAAAATGGATCATCAGTCGTCAATACTTTGAATCATTCAAAGCAGTCGTGGCAAATTAGCTTATTGGTAGGTGATACAAAGGTTAAATGTATCATAGACTCAGGTGCAGATGTCAATATCATGTCAAAACAAACATTTCAAAATGTTAAAAGTCAAAATAAGCTGTCAAAATTGTCACTTGTCAAATGTCAAGTAAATGTCAAAGGATTTGGTGGAAAATCCATTCCGATTTTAGGCAAAGTCAACTTAAATTGCAAATTTTGCTTAAACAATAAGAACATTGTTGAAAACATAATGTTTATTATACCAGATATAGAGTGTCCAAATGTCCTTGGTCTCCCAATTTGTGAAAAGCTAGGTATAATAAAACGTGTCTTTTCAGTGTCAAAACAAGACTTTTGTGAGCAAATTCATACACAATATAATGATGTATTCCAGGGTCTTGGCTGTCTGCCTCCAGTCTGTCATCTGAAACTCAAGCCTGATGCAGTACCATGTGTGGATCCGCCCAGGAAAGTCCCATTCGCATTACAAGGGAAACTGCGTGAGGAGTTGGATCGCATGGAGAAAATGCAAGTCATAAAAAAGGTTACAAAACCTACAGAGTGGGTTAATTCAGTCGTTGTAACAGTAAAAAGTTCAGGTCAGTTACGAATTTGTCTTGATCCCAGAAATTTAAATAAAAATATCATGAGGGAACATTATCCACTCAAGTCAATTGATGAGATTAGGTCTCAGCTCGAAGGGGCTGTATGTTTTTCTCATTTAGATGCATTTTCAGGATTTTGGATGCTACGTTTAGATGAATACAGTTCAGAATTATGTACTTTTCAAACACCATTTGGTAGATATAAGTATTTAAGATTACCCTATGGCATAAATGCCTCGTCTGAAATATTTCAAAGAGTCATGATGAATCTATTTGGTGACATAGAAGGCGTACTCATATTCATCGATGACATCTTAGTCTATGGACCAAATGAGTCAGTGCATAATGAAAGATTACACAAAGTCATGCAAAGAGCTCGTCAAGTCAATTTAAAATTTAACAAGTCAAAGTGTAAATTTTCACTGTCAGAAGTATGTTTTTTAGGTTATGTCTTCAGTAAAGACGGTGCAAGGGCAGATCTTGAGAAGGTCAAAGCAATTGTCAACATGCCTACACCGCAAAATGTCAAAGAGTTACAGAGAATACTAGGTATGATAAACTACCTAGGACCCTTTATAAGTAACCTGTCAGAAAAAACACAAGTATTAAGAAATCTTTTGAAAAAAGATTCAGTCTGGACTTGGGATGAGAATCATAGTCAATGTCTGAGGAAACTGAAAGATGAAATCACAAATTCACCAGTTTTAGCTCATTATAATCCCAAGATTCCATTAGTCTTGTCAGTCGATTCGTCAAAGTCAGCGTTAGGCGCAGTCATTTTACAAAAAAATAAACCGATAGCATACAGTTCAAAAACCTTAACTGAAACCCAGGAAAGATATGCTCAAATAGAAAAAGAGCTGCTAGCAATTCAATTTGGTTGTGAAAAATTTCACCAATATGTATATGGTAATAGAGTCACAGTTCATACTGATCACAAACCTTTAGTCTATCTATTTAAAAAACCATTACATGATGTCCCAGCTAGATTACAGCGTATGATGTTAACTTGTCAAAAATATGATTTAGAAGTTATACATGTCCCAGGCAAAGAAATGTTCATATCAGACACATTGTCAAGAGCAGCTTTGAAAGAACATTATAGGCCTGAAAATGAATCAGAAATGTCTTGTCATGTCAATCTAATGTATGCTAACTTAGCAATTACAGATGAATATAGCACAAAATTGGCTCAGGAAACTAAGAAAGATGAAACCCTGCAGCTATTAATAAAGTATTATAATGAAGGTTGGCCAAAAACCAAAAATAGTGTCAGTCCATTAATAAAACCATTCTGGAATATACAAGGAGAAATCCATAAAATTAGAGATTTAGTATTCAAAGGCTCAAAATTAATAGTACCACAGTCAATGCATAAAGAAATGTTAGTAAAAATTCACAAAGGTCACCAAGGTATAAATAAATGTCTAAACTTAGCTAAAGAATCTCTTTATTGGCCAAATATGTCTAGTGATATTAAGAATTTAGTAGAACAATGTCTAGTATGTGCAAAATTCAAACCATGTAACCAAAAGGAACCACTACAGAATTATGAAATAAGCAAATATCCATGGCAACAAGTCGGTATTGATTTAATGCATTTTGATAGTTTAGTATATTTAATTGTCACTGATTATTATTCAAAATTTATAGAAATTGCATTATTAAATAACAACAGTACATCAAAAAATGTAATAACTCATTTAAAGTCCATATTTGCTCGTCATGGAATACCATTGTCACTGGTATCAGATGGTGGACCTCCTTTTCAGTCAGTTGATTTTAAAAATTTTATGGAAGAATGGGACATAGAACATATTGTAACTAGCCCATATCATTCACAGTCTAATGGACAAGCAGAGAGTTCAGTCAAAATCATAAAAAACATGCTAAGAAAATGCAAAGAAAATGGATCAGATCCATACATAGCATTGTTACAATACAGAAATACAGGTAAAAATAATTTTTCATCACCAGCACAGTTACTCATGTCTAGGAACTTAAGAGATAACATTCCAACATCATATAAGAAGTTGAAGCCAAAAGTGGTAACATTTAAAGATTACAAAGAGTCTGTCAAGAAAAATGATAAAAATAAGTCAAAATACTACAATAAAAATGCCAAGTCAATGTCTATGTTACATCATAATGATCATGTCTATTTTAAGAGAAACCCTAGTAGCAACTGGGAACAAGCTATTGTTAAGCAAAGATTGTCAAATAATAGATCATATGTTGTTGAGGATGTCAATGGAGTTAGGTATAGGAGGAATAGAATACACTTAAGACATAAATATTCTCATAATTGTGCTAACCCTCCCATGCAATCCAACTCGTCACAAAGGGGAGAGGAAGGTGACAGACAGGAGTCTAGGCATCAAGAATCCTCATCTCAGCAATCCTCAAATGTAACAACTAGGTCAGGTCGTATTGTAAAACCTACCAGAAGGTTAATTGAAGAAATGGATTAAGTTAAATTATAAATAGAGTCATAAGTAAAGTTTAAGTAACTATAAGTATAATTAAGCATGTTGTCTTGTATAAAATTAAATAGCATAGCACTTATATTAATTGTCAGTCAGGGGTCTAATTTGAACTCAACAAGGGGGATGTTGTAACATCACTATTTAGTATGTTACTAATATGGTCTTCACTAGTAAATGTATTATCTGTGGTCTGCGGCACTCTGCCACACTTCATGTCATGATGTAGCCCTGTGTGTATCTCTCTCCTGTGTCTCCCACCAATAAACCTGTATCTTACCCAACGGACTATCATTCATAAACATCCAACATAACACCTATATGGGACTGACACTTAAATGAACGAGTATTTGTTCGGTAAATGATGAAATAACTATACTTGTTTCCCTAAAGCTATGTTTCATGTGGAAATCCTTACTTCCTTACTAATATTATAAAAGCGAAAGTGAGTTTGTTTGTTACCTCTTCACGCTTTAATGGCTAAACCGATTTTGAATAGTTGGGAACCAAGAGACGGACATAGGCTAATTTTTATTAAAAAAAAGTAGAATATGAACGAGGGAAGAAAAGGGAAAACTTAGCGTTGCTATTACAAATCAATAAGGCGCTAGGGCAAAAACTGCAGGTAACAGGTACTGTGTTATACCGAATTTAACGCGAGCGAAGCCGCGGGCAAAAGCTAGTAAAGTAATAAAATGCTTATTTTCGTATTTTTTGTTGTGGAGCGGTCGCTAAATGGCACTGGACAGACAACTTTGACGGCACGGTTGGCGCAGTGGCTGAGCGATCGACTGCTGCGCTGCGTGTCGCGGGTTCGATTCCCGCACGGAACAAATATTTGTATGGCCTACAGATAGTTGTTTCGGGTCTGGGTGTTTGTGTATGTGAGTTTAAATGTTTGTAAACGCACCCACGTTACAGGAGAAATTCCTAGTGTGGGGCAACGTTTTAAAAAAAAAATAGCGTTGCTACCCTATATTAGTTAAATAAATAATAGACAAAGAACAAAGCTTGTCTAAATTCATAATTGCAAGTGCCTTGTCTACAGCTGATCGCGGGGTCAACGACCCCGAGTCGCGCGAGTCAAGGGGGAAGTGAAATTCAATTTTTCTTACTTTTTCGAGTTTTGCATACGTAGGTACGTAATTAAAATATGATACGCGATCAAAAGAATTCAATTTATCAGTTTTTTTCCCTCGGGAAGATTCAACGTGTTATCGTTCCAGAGTCAGTGGCACTACTGATCTGGGATCAGAAGACACGTCACTTCGAATAGTCGCCGAGTTGCTCAGTAGGCTTCTTGTACCTTTAGACTGGTAGCTGCCCCAACATAGTAACTTTGATTACCAGTAAGTAAGATCGTATGTTTTGACGTGAAAGAGTAACAAACATCCTCCTCACATACATCTATCCACCCATACATCCTCACAATCATCCTCCTCACATACATCTATCCACCCATACATCCTCACAATCATCCTCCTCACATACATCTATCCACCCATACATCCTCACAATCATCCTCCTCACATACATCTATCCACCCATACATCCTCACAATCATCCTCCTCACATACATCTATCCACCCATACATCCTCACAATCATCCTCCTCACATACATCTATCCACCCATACATCCTCACAATCATCCTCCTCACATACATCTATCCACCCATACATCCTCACAATCATCCTCCTCACATACATCTATCCACCCATACATCCTCACAATCATCCTCCTCACATACATCTATCCACCCATACATCCTCACAATCATCCTCCTCACATACATCTATCCACCCATACATCCTCACAAACATCCTCCTCACATACATCTATCCACCCATACATCCTCACAATCATCCTCCTCACATACATCTATCCACCCATACATCCTCACAAACATCCTCCTCACATACATCTATCCACCCATACATTCTCACAAACATCCTCCTCACATACATCTATCCACCCATACATCCTCACAATCATCCTCCTCACATACATCTATCCACCCATACATCCTCACAATCATTCGCATTTATAATATTAGTAGGATTGGGCTACATGCATAGTTATAAAACGTTGAGACAAGGAGCATAGTTTGGGTTGGTTGTTTCCTATGGAGAAGAATTAGGTTGTTATATATGTGGACATAGAGTTACGGACATCATCCTGATAAAGAAATCTGTTTTAAGATCCCTTGTTAATTGAAATTAATTGTTCTATTGTTGACAGATACATAAACAGGGTTGAATTTTTAAATTAATGTCGTCTACAGAACAATTCCTCTACAGTAAAAAAACCTACAATATTCCACATTAACGTTATCAGGAATAACACAGATTTTTAACACTTGTTATGATGTTATCTTAAATTTAATTCATTTATAAATATTATGTTACTTTTTCACAGAATTGGAACTGTAAACAGTATTTGGAAAATACAGCTGTTTATTATCTTAGTCTATATTCTCATTAAAAAATGAAATCAACTATCTCATGTCATAGTAGGCGCATTGCCTAAGTGATTGACTGCAGCACTAGAAGTAATACGTTCAATTTCTGTGACAGAAAAACATTTGTATGACATACAGCTAGATGTTCCGGGTCTGGCTGTTTCTGTATGTGAGTTTAATTGTATTTAAAAACACACCCACTATACTAAAGAAATGTTTGGAGAAATCCTTGTGGGGAAAAGGTAACAAAAATGTAAACAAATCTTTTACACTGTCCATTAAAGTTTTTTATTTACAACTAAACTTGTCCTTCAAACTATTATTAACTAACTGCACCATGCAGTTCCACCCATGTAGACTGGGATATTATAAGCCTTTCTCTTACATCACTAAAAACTGCATTCAAAACCGTTGAGCAATTTAAAAGATCTTAGCAAACAGAAGCAACTTCATTTAATTCTATGTAAAGATGTATACTTGTACACTTTTTTTATTATGCTCCATTTTTGACGTAAAACATAATTTATCAGTCCCTCTAATTAGCCCCATAAGATTCTAATAAGTATTTATTTTTTATTTTCTGAACAGACTGCTAGTACTTTTTGATAAAAATATACAGGCTGGATACAATCACCCAAAAGACAGTGTTTGCAATATTTATGAGATTTTTTCTGTATTTTAACTTAGCAGCGTAATTTCTCTGAGTTTTTAACTGACAATAAAAATCTGAAACTACTTGACTAAGTTAATATGAGATTGTAAACTTTTATTTAGTATTTATTGTAGAATGCCTGAATGTAGGGATGAAACTGTAGTTTGACCATAGCAAAAGTGAAAGATATTAAAGAATCATGTGAAAAACTCTGACTTAAAACATAAGTATATAAAATATTCACAATCCCAAAAGACCCAAAAAACAAGGGCCAGTGCCCCAATCCACTATAAAAGTATAAATATCGACCATAAACAAATAAGGCTAAAAATACCTGCTACAGAGTTCCTATTCAGACTCCCTTCTTGCATGACCTAGCTGCCACATATTTTATATATTTAACTGTATACAGAAAGTGAAATGTGCTACGGGGGTGTTCTGGGGGTGGCAAGGGGATCCTGACGTCACTGCGCGCGCAAATGACCCCAAACTGACGTCTGACCCAGATACGACTTGCCTTGCGACACCAATCTGGAAAATGTCAACATAGCTCGCCCTGAGCGAAATACCGCAGATATTGACTAACACGCGCGCTCTACGACCCACATACTACCTATAGAACTCCGCAATCTTACTCAAAATCATTATCATGACCTATATTTTTTTTTTTCAAATAGCAGGACCTAACTTTGTCTTGGACAAAAAAAACACGGTAATCGATAGATTTTTGCTAGAAATAAAAGCTCAAAAATGCATGCACAATGTACTAACCGACAACTAAAAACATCACCGCAGCTTCCTCCGATTATTTCACGTTTTCACACAAACATTTTGATTTTATTCTGGTCTGGACGCCATTATCAACATCGACAAGACCAACTTGTTAGGCACTATTTCACAGCTCACACGGCGTCCATCGCGTTGTGTCGCGCACTCGAAACACTTATCACTATCGGCTTATAATTATTTTACACAAATAAGTCACGGATTAAGCTCGTCGTGTGTGAAAAATGTTAAAAACGGGATCGGGCGCAATCCGCTACGCCACCCCGTTCCACTGCAATTTTGTCACTGCTACCAACTGACAGGAACATAAATAAATACATCACATTGCCAACTGTAATTTACGCAATCCTATTGGCTAATACGATTTATAGAAATGTGATTGGCTTAAAATTTGACACGTTTTGTTGGATAACCAATCAGAAGCGAGGGTTAGAGCAATCTCGTTTCTTACTCAGATGATTAGGGAATGAGTTTCAAAAGTTACTCTTTTGCGATCGGATATTTTTGTGTGCAAATGATCAAAAAAACCATGTGTCAAGAATCAAGATCCTTTAAATAACTGACGTCGATGTTGACCAGACGCCGGGCCAAGAACATAGAGGCACTCCCACCATCTCCGGGCTCGTCGCTCAGCTCCGCCTCGCAGTCGCCGGGATGCGCTACACCCGTTAGCGCCGTGTTGCCGGTCGTTGCAGTTGCGTCGAGCTCGAGCGACGAGTTTTTCTCCCCGCCGTCGACTCCACCACCACCACCAAGACGACGAGGAAGAGGACGGCCACCAGCGGGCTTGGGACCTCGAAGCCAACAAACAGGCTTCTAACAGGGTCCCCGCTGCCGGTGGAAATGTGTCGCGCATGCGATGGACTCAGTCCATAAACGAGAATGTCATGCGCGCATATTATGGGGCTACTGAGGGGGGAAGCAACTTGACTGCGTACCGTGGTAGGATGCTCTCTCTGTTTCAGGTGCTTGAGCCAGCTGTCAGCGTGTCGGCGCAACGTCTGTCGGATCAAGTGCGGGTCATCCAGCGTAATCATATGTTGGACGACACCGTACTTGATCGACTACGCCTCCAATCACGGAGTAACCTAGTTATGCCTGCTTCGCCAGTGGTTGCGGTGCATGGTGATGTATCCAGTGCTCCATTACAATCTAACCGCGGTAGTGAAGAGGATGATGACGAAGTTATATCCGTGAGTACCCAATGCAACATACAATTGAGGAGTGCTTTGGAGGTTGCGTTCCGGGAGTATCGTTCTACACTGCCTGAATTAAGACCACGATTACCTCGTTTGCCTATGCACAAGAAAAACAAGGCGTTGGTGTGTGCTCTAGATTCGCTACTGGCAAATTGTTTTGATAGCAGCAAAGACCTGGCCGATACCCACTCAATATTGTACTGTGCAGCTGTAGCAGCATGTCGTGTAGCTAACGTCAAATTTCCGAATAACGACAGAGCTACACGACCAAAATTATCTGTTCCAGCTTGGCAGTGTAGGATTGAGCGTCGTATCGGTGAGGCTAGAGCACTCATCGGCAAGTTAATCTGCTTCAGGGAGGGCAACACTCGCCCTAGAGTGATGCGCTTTGTGAGGCGGGCGTTTTCGGGAACTGATACTAGTTCTCGTGATTATTTGGCCCGTGTCACAGAGCGTATCGACTTCCTGAAGCAGAAGATCTCAGCATGGGCAAGCCGCATTCGTCGGTTTAAGCGGCGTGTGGAGCGATACACTCAGAATCGCACATTCCAAAGTGACGAAAGGTGGGTATATAGAGCTTGGGAGCGACCGGACCAAGGTGTGGCTGACACGTGTCTACCAGATGATGACGCTATGAGTTCGTTTTGGCGCAGCATATGGTCGGTGCCTGTCAGTCACACTGAGGGCGATTGGACCCGGGAGATTGAACGAGCATGTGATCCAATACCAGATATGGGGGCAATCATCATCAGCCCCCAAGATGTCGCTCGTGCAGTCCGTCCGTTGCCAAACTGGAAATCTCCAGGACCGGACGGGCTGCAAAACTTTTGGATTAAATGGTTTCAAAGATCGCACGCTCGTTTGGCTTCCCAGTTTCAATCAGCCTTAGAGTCAGGGTCACTTCCCCAGTTCTTGACGACAGGAATAACCCACCTGCTCCATAAATCGGGTAGTACTACGGAGCCCAAAAATTATAGACCAATCACTTGTCTACCAACGATCTATAAAGTTCTTACGTCCATTTTGAGAGGTAAAATCAACCAACATATTGAGAGTAATTCTATCATGTCGCCCTCTCAAAATGGATGTAGGAACGGGTCCCGTGGTACTAAGGAGCTGCTCCTCATTGATATGGCCATTAGCCAGCAGGTTCGTCGTTCCCGAAGAAATCTGTCGACATGCTGGATAGATTATAAGAAAGCCTATGATTCGGTGCCCCACACATGGCTTATGAGGGTGCTGGAGTTATATAAAGTAGATGCAACTCTGCGTACCTTCCTGATGTCATGTATGGGGCACTGGCGAACGGTTCTTCGCTATCCTGGATGTCGACAGATGCAGAGGAACAGTGAACCAATAAGGATTGAGCGTGGCATTTTCCAGGGTGATAGTCTAAGTCCATTGTGGTTTTGCCTAGCCTTGAACCCTCTCAGCACACTGCTGGAAGGTTCAGGTCTGGGCTATCGGTTGAGAAGAGGTGGTCAGGTCATATCTCACCTGCTTTACATGGATGATCTGAAACTCGTTGCCCCCAACAATTTGCAACTGATGAAATTACTGAAGGTAACAGAAACTTTCAGTAGCTCCATCAGGATGGAATTTGGTGTAGAAAAATGTGCAGTCATGCATGTGAAGCGAGGGGAGATTATGGAATCCGCGGGAATTCAACTCTCGGATTCCATACACCTTAGATCCCTCTCCTCAACAGAAACCTACAAGTATTTGGGTATGTCGGAAGCATTAGGTATTAATACTGCCGACATGAAACAATCGCTGAAGGTGCGTTTCTTTGGCCGCCTGAACAAGGTGTTAAGCAGTCTTTTGTCAGGTGGAAACAAGGTGCGCGCCTTTAATGGTTGGGTCATGCCGGTGTTGATGTATTCTTTCGGCATACTCAAATGGACTCAGACGGAACTTGATGCCCTGGATAGGAGGGTCCGCACACTGCTGACCGCAAATCGGATGCATCACCCACGGTCGTCAGTGATGAGATTGTATATCCCACGGAAGTGTGGGGGTCGTGGCTTCTTAAATGCTAAAACCCTGCACAACCGTGAGGTATGCAGTCTCAGGGAATATTTCTTAGGAACTGATGTGGAGATGCACCGAGATGTGGTATCAGTGGACAAGGGCCTCACCCCGCTCTCCCTGGCTAACGAGAACTGGCGCAAGCCTAAAGTATTAGACACTAATGATCGCAAGGAAGTATGGCAGAGCAAGGAGCTTCATGGACGCTTTTACCGGGCCCTTCATGGGCCCGATGTAGATTTCTCAGCGTCCGTATCCTGGCTACGCTTTGGTAATCTCTTCGGGGAAACCGAAGGTTTTGTTTGTGCAATAATGGACGAAGTTATGATGACGAACAACTACCGGAAATACATTGTGAAGGATGGCACGGTTGACATATGTCGGGCATGTTGCCGTCCCGGAGAATCGATCCGTCACATTATCTCTGGGTGTTCTCGTCTGGCTAACGGAGAGTACTTGCATAGACACAACCTAGTTGCCAGGATTATCCACCAGCAACTTGCTTTGAAGTACAACCTTGTGGAATCAGAAGTGCCGTACTATAAGTATGTGCCCGACCCAGTTCTTGAAGATGGTAATATCTCGTTGTATTGGGATCGATCTATCGTCACTGACAGGACTATTGTTGCCAATAAGCCTGATATTGTGGTGATAGATCGATTGGAGCGTCGCGCAATGATTGTTGATATAACGGTTCCGCATGACGAGAACCTCGTGAAGGCAGAGAAAGATAAACAATTCAAGTATCTAGATCTGGCTCGCGAGGTTGTCGACATGTGGCACGTAAATACAGCAGTCATTGTGCCGATAGTCGTGTCGGCCAATGGCTTAATAGCCAATAGCCTTGACCAACATCTGAGGAGGCTATCGCTTGGCAGCTGGATCAAGGGCTTGATTCAGAAAGCAGTACTTCTGGACACGGCCCGTATTGTTAGGAGGTTCCTCTCTCAAGAGTCCTGACCACCGGTAGCTCGGACCCTGTTCCCAATGCTGGTGGACTACTATTTTTTATATTTTTAAATGTTTTTATGTTGTTTTTTTTTATAAGAATATGTAAAAATATAAAAAGTATGTATAGAAATGAATAAACGAAATAATATTTACATTGTCAAGCTAGTAGTTTAGGCGTAACCAGGAAACTATACAACTTTGTCATTAACATGAATAACAAACTCCTTTTAGCCTGAGCCCCAAAATATTATCAACGTCAATACCGTGTGATGTAAAAGTGGTGAAGTTTCGTCCTGTAGAGATATGAAGAAGATCATGAAATCATAAAATGCTACATCAAGAGCAAAAAATACAGACAATCGCTTTTATTGTTCGATTTCCTCAAGTTTGAAGTTTTTCAGCTGTGTTTCTTTCATAAGTTTTTGGGGACTGATTTTATTTTTTCTTTATTTTTAACTTAGTTTCTCTACGTTCTTTTAATTTATTTTTGTTTAGGATTTTATTAAGTTTTAAAATTAAAGTAATATTTTATTCAAACATGTATCCGATTATTTTCAAATTTCAACTGGCTTGACACTTGACAGAACCTGCCTGACAGAAGACGGCTTGTTTTGTTCTTGAAATCTTGAATTTCTTGAGCGATCGATGTTTTCCAATAAATTC
The DNA here is from genome assembly GCA_905475445.1 of Ochropleura plecta. Taxonomy (NCBI): domain Eukaryota; kingdom Metazoa; phylum Arthropoda; class Insecta; order Lepidoptera; family Noctuidae; genus Ochropleura; species Ochropleura plecta. Next base: position 443,613 of record FR997751.1, read on the forward strand.
TCTAGTTTAGTACTAATAGATACTAAACTTTGCTATTTCATCTCAAATCACATACGAGTTATGTATAAAATTTACGATCCACTATTTTTCCACATGTTTTAAATTGACAGTTTTAGTGAAAATCAATTAATACAGTTGCATGGTGGTGAACTGGACTGGCACTTTTCTGACTTATTTAAGTAAGTTATATTAAGTTTTGAAAGTTTGAACGAATTATTTCGTAGTTTTTAAGCGGCTTATATAGGTTATAACAATTTCACATGGCTAAAATTCTTGGTATGTGTATTTTCATAAAAGCGCGCGTACTTACCCCCTTTTATCAGCTGATATTTAAATGTAGGGAAATAAAGCATATTTCTGACAATAAATGATTAGAAACACCATCATAACCCATTGGGGATCTAATTTAGATGAAAATATTCTGTTGCTTATGTCAGAATAACCAGAATTTTTGCTAAAAAAAGCTCAGTGAAATTGATAAAACTTGGTTCAGATGATGGTAGTTCCACTAAAGGCTACTTAAGTCTACTATGCTGTTTAACTACAGATATTAAAACAGTTGCTGTAAAAATTGTTTTGAAAACCAACATGAATTGACCTGTTCCCTAGGCTGAGCCACAGATAAAAAAATACATAATTTGGGTCCCATATTCCTATACAAAAAAAGAAGTTTTATTTTTAGCATGTTTTAGTCACCACATTGGTTTTTCCAAAACACCACATGAACACTTGGGACATCAGGACAAATCTAATGATATCTTTATTATATAAATCCATACATGGGTTAAGAAGATATTGAGATAATTAAGAATATTTGTATTGTAAAATGGGCTGATGTCTGCAACTCCACCTTGGAGGGGCTAAAATTAGATGAATACATACATACAAGATATGCGCATCAACATTACACTTCCTTGGCAGTCATGTTTTTTTTTTAATTATTATGTCTGCAATCAGCCCCAGAGCCTATAATCAGATTTAATGAATAATAAGCTTTCTTTTCGATTAGCACATCCAGAGATGCTTCCATTTTTTAATCAATCATCAGATTGAGGCTAGTCTTGTAGTTTTCAAGTGGAATATGCAGTTGTTGGTGTTTAACAGTGTTGTGGCCAGATGATTTCTGTGTTGTCTACAGGACCTTTCTATTTCTTCTTTGACTGTTGGGGTTTCTAAGTACTAATGTTTTTCTTTGTTCCGTATGAATCATGGTGCGTTGCTCAAGCTCTTTAACACTTTATTTTCGAAGCATTGTAGAATTCCAATATTTGAGTGGCTTGCTGATCCCCAGAGAAGTTTATTTTCCAGACTTAGCGACAACCGTCTACCTATTAGCAAATACAACTCACAGAACTGTTGGTTTACTGTTGGTTGATCTCTGGCAGTTTGGCAGTCAAGTAATAATTTTTCGGTGTGATATTATGTTACTAGGTACACTTCTGTTGAATCCGTCAGTAAATTCAGGCTTGATGTTAATAAGTATGTGGTTTGTTTTGGTATGGACATGTAATGAGGAGGTATGGAATGCATGCGACTACAGTGAGTGTTATATTATTAAAGTCACAACAACTATTTACTTTGTAATTGCGCTTTATTTTAATTAATTTGTAAGAAATCATGTAGCCACTATGATGTCACCGAGTAGAGAGAGTGAGGCAGTGTTGTATAAAATTGAAATAACTAAATGCCTCACAAACACCAGATGACCAAAAGTAAATTACAAGTTAAACAAAACTTCTTAAATTAAATTCACATTCAGTACATGTCTTTCTGAACAATTAGCAAAGTGAATAGTTGTTGTGACTTTAATAATATAACAGTGAGGAATGATATTATGAAAGAAAAGGAGTAAATGATACCGTAATGTCTGACAGGTGAGAATGGAAGAAGAAAACATTGCACCAACCCCAAGTAGAATTCCCATTCTACTACAACAACAAGGGCAGGAAGATTTCTTTTTCTCCCTTCTCTTCAATCTGCAATCAGCCCTAGGTTTTAAATTAACTTTGATGAATCTTGAAAGGAAGACGATAATGACAAATAAATCTGAAATGAAAAAGGCTCTGAATTGTTTTGCCTGTCTAATTTTATTTTATTTCTAATGCAATAAAAAATAAAGTTGTACTGATTGTACCATCAATGAATGGATTTTAACTTTTAATGCTACATAGGATTTTGTTGAGACAAAATCTTCTAAAGAGTTGGTCTCTGAGATATTTAACTTAACACAAAACTTGTTTGTGTTACGTTAGTTAGTTTTTTATTTAAATGGGTTTAATGAGTGGTCGTTATTTAAAAAATAAATTGTCAAAGTTAGTCAGGCCACTCTTCAAACAAAAATCATTTTGCACCTTATAAAAGTGGTATATTGACTCATCCAGTAAAATTAGTCTTTAAAATACAGGTTGGAAAGCACATTGAAGGACAATCATTCTGAAGGCCCCACAGCCAAACCCCCACTCAAAATTTGGCATTGTCTTTTTCATGTGTGTTGGTAGATTTCGGCAGCTTGTGTTATGTTACTAATAAAAGATGTTTATTTTGCAAATAGTTTTTGAACAAACACTTCGGTTTTTTTTAACTTGTTTCGTACCCAACTACTCTGAGAAGATACAGCTAAAACAAACTCACTCAACAAACTCTTTTAAGGTCCAGACAAAAATATTGGTCAATTTACATGAGGAGTGCAGATTAGTGTCTAAAATGGTCTTTTAAAGAAAGCACCACACAGATTGAGTGGACCTGTCTAGTCAGTGCAAGCATTTGTCAGTTATCGTGTAGCTCAACTCATAAATCAAGGAGCTAAACGAAACGACGAACAGTACCAAAAAAAAAGGACATTTGTGTAGGTCGTTTATAGTACTACTAATGTAATGTAAGTTATTCAGTTTGTAACTTCTCTTTACAGATTCCACATGACTGGTGATGAGTAACGTATCACCTGACGAGAGTAGCCAGCCTGAAGAAGGCAGCCCCAACGACCGGGGTAGCCCCAGCATTTTAGTGCCATTGGTGACTCGCTATGATGAGACGCGCGGAATCGGGAGGTATTCAAACGAAGCCAGTGCAGCTCCATCTTCAGATGATGAAGACGCAAGAGTGTTTCAAACTAATAATGCTGTTGGTCCAGTATTTGATACCAACCGCGATACAATCAATCAAGCGAGAACGACCAGGCCGTATGTGATAATGCATTTCGACGAGTTTTTTTCACGCGACTCCGTTGTGGTTAATGAGGATAGTAACAACACTATTACATATACAACCAGTGAAGAGTCTAACCATTCCTTACCAGAGACTGACTCTAACAGTAATACAGCATTTGAAGAACCTCCCGCCAAAGTAAGAAAAATAAGCTCTCCGGTCAAAAACGATGATGTAGACGGAGAGACTTGCCCCATCTGTCTCGATATCTGGGGTAACTCTGGCAACCATAGACTAGTAGCTCTAAAATGTGGGCATCTCTTCGGCTCCGAATGCGTAGAACGCTGGTTGAAGGCCCAAGCTGCTAAAGACAGATCATGTCCTACTTGCAAAAGTAAAGCTTCACTCAAAGACCTAAGGTTCATTTACGCAAGGAAGCTTATAGCAGCTGATACTTCAGAAATAACTAGGTTGCAGCTACAAGTTGAAACTTTACAGACAGAAAAGAATAGGACGGAATTAAAGTTACACACAGCCAAAATTACTCAAAGCGCTTTGGCCGCCCAATTGGAGCATTTAAAAAAATCTATTTCGAAGACAATAGCGTCTAAGCAAGAAGCTGAGAGGAAATCCTGGAGGTTCGCTCTCGAGAAGAACTTGGAGATCTGCAAAGATGGCGGCTGCAGAGTCTTAACATATAACTGCAGAACTTACGAGTTATACGTGTCGCAGAAAAGTTCTAATAACCTGTTCCCTGGGTACGGTATCAGGAAGGTCAGTTGCATAGACAATACACTGGGACAGTTCATTCATCTGCATCCTAAGCCGATCAGAGATATTGTCTACTCCCAGCCCAGTGATTTACTCCTCAGTGTAGGTTTAGACAGAACTGCTAGAATAGTCGAGAGAGGCATTCCAAATGTGTCGATAAACGCAGGATTCCCTCTCTGGTCCTGCACGTGGGATCACAACAGAACCAACGAGTTTTACGTCGGTGGCGTAAGCGGCATGATCCATCAATACGACTTCAGGAACCCCTCGACAAGTCTGCGAACCTTCACAGGAACAGGGGACATGTCACCAGTTGTCTCTGTCTGCTCAACAGAGTACGGTCTCCTTTCGTGCCAGTTGAATTCCTGTTGGCTTTGGGAACCGAAATCCGGTGAATGGAGCCCCAAAGCGTTTCCTGTGACTGGCTCGTTTATGTCATTATGTTACGACGCCGAATCTCGAAAAGCCTTGATTTCTATGCGCCCGAAAGGTTCTGAACGATCAAGGTTGGCTGTGTGTTCTGTGATGCCAACATTGAGTGAGGGGTCAGTTATAGAGATAGATAACATAATCAATGGATCGGCGTGCAATTCTGTAATGTCCAGGGCGACGTTCTGTAGGGCTCCGGGTTCTTCTTGGGTGGCAGCTCATTCTGAGAGTGATGCTGCCCTGTACCTACATGGTTTGGACGGGTCCAAGACCATGTCCCTGCCGGCTGCGGAGCCCGCATTGGATGTATGTTCTGTACAGATAAATGGGACAAGTATTTTAGCAGCGTTATCAGAGTCGAGACTAAGAATTTATAAGGCCGTGCAAACTGATTCTACAATGCGGTTCAAATAAGAATAGTTTAATGACTTCGATCTGTCACTTGGAAAGTACAGCTTGCAAAAAAAGAATTGCGCAAAAGTTTTTAAATATGTATGTATAGTTGTATGTCATCGTTTATTTAAGTGCGTGGAAGTGTTGAAAACGCCATCTTAGACACGACTGGTTTAATCACCCGGTTGAAAGACTGGTTTCTGCTATTATTTTTTGCAATCCGTCGTTCTATATTGGTGCCCAAGTTTGAGGACATTGTGAAATCTTTGTCGTATTTTTTTTGTGGCAATAAGGTTCTTTTTCATTAAATTTGGCTGACCCTAACTAGTATACTTGATTTTAAATGGGTCTACTCTTGGCCAAAATTTTGTCCTGAGGGCAGAAGTGAGGTTGACAATGTAACGAACTAACCCACGACTTAAATAGATGCTGACTGGTTCGATTTGACAGCTCACAAAATGTCTATTCTTAGTTGAATCTTAGCTAATTTTTGGTGAAAAGTGACTTTAAGTCTGTAATAGAAAACCTTACCAAAAAGTTACCGTTCGCCAGCATCATCCCACTGATGGGCAAAGGATCCCAATGACTCTAGGTTAAGGTCTAGGAATAAGGTTGTGCACTGGTCATTGGTTCAATTCAGCTCGTGAAAACAAAAAAGTGATTGATACTAAAAGTGCAGTTTGTGTTTACCCCTGTGTGGAAAATGCGTGGTTTTATGTATTTGTTGTGTGATATTTTTTTCAATCAAAAGATGTTTTTATTAATTGACTAGCCACATTTCAGTAGTACTGTATGGCTCGGAATTCTGGGCAGCGAAGAAGACGGATGAAAATAGATTGCATTCAGCTGAGATAAGAATGTCGAAATGATTGTGTGGAGTTAAATGGATGAAGTAAAAAATCAGTATAAGAAGAAGTTTGAAAGTGACGCTTGTTATAGAAAAGATGGAAGGTGGTTATCTGTCTTGGAGGGAAGGAGGGGTGCAGTAAATGTGACAAAAAGACTGATAAATAAAAATGCTAATGGACGGAAAAAAGGAAAATCAAAGAAAGGATGGATGGATGGATTGTGTTAGGAACAGAGGGCAAAACGAATAAATAATAGCGTGACGAATCACAGGCGAGACTGGAAGATGAAAAGTACTGCGCCATCACAAACTGGGACAAGCGCAGATTTCAATGTTACCAATTAGTAATTGATATCTAATTAACAAGTTTGACTCTAGTTTCTATTAATATTCCGTTCTATCTTAGGCCAGATCAAGAACCAAGGACCCATTTTTGCAAACAAGAACCAACCCACAGCAGATTTGCTATGGGTTGGTTCTTATTTGCAATTATGGCCTTTATCAACTGCATTCATGTTCTTAGGGAAATATAAACTACTGTTACTACTAGTCTGTGCCATCCCACTGTTGGGCAAGCGCCTTTCTCTGTGACTTCCAGTTGGTACGAATGCAGCGCCAATGTGGACCAAGATTACCTAACCTTTCCGAAGTGATAAAATTAAAGTGTTATTTTGATTGTGAACTTTATTTTTTGTATTATTTATTATTTGTGTATTGTATTTATAAATAACTCCGTTAAATTGTTTGCAACAAGCACATTCATTGACATCCATAAATACGATTAAATTCCGAAAATTATGAAAGCATTTAAATGTGAAGCAAGTACCTATATTTAATTTATAAGCTATCTGGTAATTAGTTTTATAATCTAGTTTTGTATAAAATCGATCTGCTAAGCGATATTTGATTGTAATCTCTTTCAAATATAGTTCACTTTTTAAAAATGGGCATTCTTTTTTGTGGTGCAGATGAAAAATTGTACATAGATGTCGCACTTCTTAACTTTTACAGGCATGTATACCGCATGTACACTAAATTCAGACGTAGCTAGTGGTATCAAGATACAGATTCAAATGTTTAAACATCAACTCCATGGCATCAAAAGGGGTTTTCCCTTAGCGGCTCTGCTCCTGTTGTTTGCGGCATCCCATGATAGTCTGATAAATGCATTTAATCTAATTACATAAATAAAAATAAATAAAATTGAAGTGTCAGGATTCAATATAAAAGCTTTTTAATACATCTTTGTCTGTATGTCTGTTTGTTTATTGCGGCTAATCTCCGAAACGACTGGACTGATTTTTACAGAACTGGCGTTTTTGACTGTAAATCATTTTTATATCAGAATTAATTAATTCGTGGAGATATGTGCCGTGACCATCCTTCTTTCTCTGGAATACTATTCTTTCTTAGTTAAAAGTGGCAACCCTTGAAAAATTGCCGGAACACAGACAAAAAATCAATGAATTCGTAGTCTCAAAGATTACTTCCAAGTAATCTTCGAAATCAGTTCACTAATCAGAAGCTACGCTACCCGCAGGAAGTTCCCGTCGGATAATTTTTACACGATTTATCTTTATACTTAAATGTTGGTGACAAAAATACGAACTCAATTTAATGTTAATAACGTGAACAACACAAAAGGTGTATGTAAGAACTAAGAATCATATAGTACGTATAAGGCGTATAGTAATATCTACAGCAAAATGTGTATTACTGGCCAACATGTATAAGTAGTAACATTAACAGAATAGTTATTTATTCTCCAGTAAAAAAAGAGCACTAACAGCATTTCTCAAATTCTCAGTAGCGAGTCTGTATTTGTTACCACTTGATGTCAATACGCCAGCCCGTAGTAGGAGTTCCTGCTTGTTTGGTGTGCTAAAATCTTGGGTTCCCTTTTTTGTTACAAGCCAGTATCTTAACAACACATTATGTAGGTAACACTGAACATCTGTCAAAAAAACGTCACAATCACGTCAATTTTTTGAGAACAAAATAGCGGTGCCTGCGCTAAGTTCATAAAAATCGTTTTAAATTAATTAATTGCCTCTAAATACCGTTGGAAACTGTTTGAGTACAAAATTTATTTTTGTTTTAACGTAGTTCAAGTTTTTGTCACGGCGAATAAAGGTAAGTTTTTGTGATATTGTTTGATCGAACAACATGTGTGTTGGATGCTATGAGGTCATACTACACAATATTAGAGTTTACATCTTTAGAAAACACGCATTTTCTGAGATATTTACTGTTTATAAATAATCTGGTATATAAATAAAGTCTATGATGATAGTTTTGAAGGGAGAGAGAGCTAGAAGCAACATAAAACAAGTTTTTTAGGTTTATGGCCAAATATAGACACTTATTACGCCTCCGATTTTGTCCTAATTCGAAGAAGTACTGATTTTCCACTTATTTTAAGTGATTCACATGAGTTTCAGTTCAGTCATTTTATATCTGTAATCACTTAAATCTAAAAAGAAAGTTTAAATGAGATTGAAAGAAGTGTTTTTTGTTTTAAATTAAAAATATTATATTTATAAACAACTAGTTAGGCTTAAATTAAAAAAAAAATTGTACTTAATTAGTTCATTCCAAAACATAAATAGAACACTGAAAAATTTTGTAAACAACAAATTTATTTGCAGAAAACTTTAATTATGGATAAACTACTGCATCAAGTGGCCTCCAATATGGAGAAGCAGCTGGACAATGAGATTGAAAGGTAATACCATCATCATCATCATCGGATCCCCGCTGTTAAGCTAGGCACCCCACAAAGCAGCAGAGTGGAGGCCCTTCAGCAGCCCGTTAGGGGCCATCCATAAAGTACGTCACATGTAAAGGGGGGGGGAGGGGGTCGACTAAGTGTGACATGGTGTGACAAGGGTTGGGGGGGGGGTCCTAGTTTTGTGACATCATATTTCAAATTTAATAAAATGAATCGCGAAATTTGAAATATTAAATTATTTTTTAGTTTTCTCTATAAATTAGGTATTTTTAGATGTAAAATTGCAAATTTGTGACATCACATTAGGGAGGGGTCTAAAAATCATGAAATTCGTGTTACGTACTTTATGGGTGGCCCCTTATAGAAGTTTCATTGTTTATACTTTTCATACAAACCATATTCAGGCCGGATAACAAGCGGTACACATTCGTTCCGAATTTCACTTTATGTGGTACAGCTCTAAACAAAGTTGAGTGATTTAAGTATTTGGGCCACTGGCTCACCGAGGATCTTAAGGACAGGGTGGATATTGAACGGGAGCGCAGAGCGCTGTCTGTCCGGTGCAACATGTTGGCCCGCAGGTTTTCACGGTGCACGGGGACTGTCAAAGTTGCGCTTTTTAAAGCGTACTGTCAGTCCTTTTACACCGGCAGCCTGTGGGTTGACTATACGCAGCGGGCGTACAGCGATCTGCGCGTTCAATACAATAACGCGTACCGGGTGCTGATGGGGCTGCCGCGCCACTGCAGCGCCTCCGCGACGTCGCGGCAGCCAATATAAACGGCTTTGCGGCCATCATGCGCAAACGGTGCGCTTCCATCATGCGCCGTACGCGCGACAGTCCCAACACCATCCTGTGCATGCTGGCTGCCCGATGGGACTCTCCGATGCTGGCTCGCTGGATACGGCTGCATGCAGTCGTATAGTGGTTTGCAGCCAACATCGGGAAGTCCACCACTTACTGTTTAATTATTATTTTTACCTAACACTAGTCTGTAATTTCGTAATTTATTTCTACTAACAAATATAATCGCAAGATAAGTCTGAAATAAATTATTATTATTATATTAATGTCTGCTCTCAAAATAGTGAAGAATATCAGCATTTTGAAATCAGCATTTTTAAAATCAAAATTACGCTTGGAGCTAAAATTTTTTTTGTTTGTTTTGCGTACGACCATTTCTCTCGAAGTAATGAAGGAATTATTATTTTTACCTAACACTAGTCTGTAATTTCGTAATTTATTTCTACTAACAAATATAATCGCAAGATAAGTCTGAAATAAATTATTATTATTATATTAATGTCTGCTCTCAAAATAGTGAAGAATATCAACATTTTGAAATCAGCATTTTTAAAATCAAAATTACGCTTGGAGCTACAATTTTCTTTGTTTGTTTTGCGTACGACCATTTCTCTCGAAGTAATGGCCTGTTAATTTTTTTCCAAAAGTTTTTTCCCCTTTTTTATCTCCAGTAGTGTATTATAAAAGCTAATGTTTGTGAGGATGGATTATGGATGGTTTTTACTCTTACACGTCACAACAGCTGAATGGATCCTGATGAAATTTGGCATAGAGGTATATTATAGTCTGGAATAACACATAACAATACTTTATTGTCGATATCACGCGGGTGAAGCCGCGGGCACCAGCTAGTGTTAATATAATTTAAACGACTATTTGAATGATACACCTACTTAAATTGTAATCTCTGACATCTATTACATATTAGTAAATCATTTATGCTTAGCTTACTTCTTTTGCACTATGGTCCTAGTTTATCACCTGTGACTTCTTCACTGCACGTGTAAGCGGGCACACCACCTGCTAGACTGGAGAATTTATTATTTAGGCTTGGGTAATTTTATTTTTATATACATAATTGGTGTTTGCTAGCTGACATGTGACAATGAATGAATAATTTCTTTTTTTGTGATAAACGGAATTGTATAAAATCTGGTTCTTCTAACCTGACAGACAGATGTGTTGCTGGGGAGTTTGTTCCGCCACTTCTTCCCAACTAAAACACTAGGAAGTGGCGAAGGGCAGGGCGTTTTTGTGGGACTGTCTCTTGTAATGTGACGTTCAAAAAGTGCTGATTTTCAGCCTAATTTGAATAAATGACTTTTGATTTGATTTATTAAAGTTGACTATCTCTTGTGAATCAGGCTAGAAACCATGGATTCAAGTGACCTGGAGTCAATCAGACAGCAGCGTATTGCCGAGATGAAGCAGAGAGCCAAGTCTAAACAGGAGTGGCTGGCTAATGTAAGTAGTTATTCCATTATTATTAGTTTTTGGACTTCAACCTTATCCGAGGACAGTCTTAAGGTTGATGATGGAATAACCGTGAACAAAAAAAAGGCAAATAAGAAATTTGTAAACATAGGTCAAATACAACGTATTTGAGGTGCTACAGGATCTCAAATACAACGTATTTGAGGTGCTACAGGATCTCAAATACAACGTATTTGAGGTGCTACAGGATCTCTAGATGATTCTCTATTCAGTAGCGTACAAAAATTGTTTTAAATCAACATTATCAATATTACTATTTTTAACACTCATTTTAACTTTTTAAATATTAAATGATCTAGCAACGCGCTTCGTGCGAAAGTGTGGGATATCGACAGGGTATGGGTGATAACTCGCAGTACGTCTGAACTTCCTATGGAAGAAGGAAGAAAATAGAAATTAACTTGTTTAGTTAGTTTAAAAGTACATTATTAGAGGTACGGTTACGAGAAGACCTGGACTCGTCTCACGAAGACTGATTCGTGTGTTGCAGGTCTTTGTGCGGCTGTGGGACATTGTTACCAGCGTAGTGAGATTTTGAGATTAAACGCGATGTCACTTCAAACTTCAATATTAGTGATTAATTTTACGACACTGTTGGCGCAGTGGCTGAGCGATCGACTGCTGCGCTGCGTGTCGCGGGTTCGATTCCCGCACGGAAAAAATATTTGTATGATCTGCAGATAGTTGTTTCGGGTCTAGCTGTTTGTGTATGTGAGTTTAAATGTTTGTAAAACGCACCTACGATACAGGAGAAATTCCTATTGTGGTGCAACGGATTTAAAAAAAAAAACTGCAGTTTTAAACACATCAATAACTGTTTTAAAATTTCCTCCGTTGGCCTTGGCTATCTATTGTAGATCTTTGACAGCCGTTTGTCAGAGACCTGGTAGTTTTTTTATTTTATTTTTACTGATGGGAAATCTGATTGTCTGACAACCAGTCTTACCAAAGGGTATCGTGTCACCCACAGTGACTCGAATGTAAAATACTGGTATTCAGCGACCCGACCCATAAAGATAGTAAAAACCCGACAAACATAGTTGGTAAAACGCTACACAGATAATGATGAGATTCTATGTCATTTCCAGGGCCACGGTGACTACACAGAGATAGACGGCGAGAAGGAGTTCTTCACGATCTGCAACAAGAGCGTGAACGTGGTGTGCCACTTCTACAGGGCTGACACTCCTCGCTGCAAGATCGTGGACATGCATCTCAAGCTGTTGGCGAGGAAGCATGTCGAGACTAGATTCGTGAAGCTTGATGTGGAGCGAGCGCCGTTCTTGACTGGTGAGTAGGTCCCGCTGTATTTTTTTTGGATGGAAGCAATATCTGTTGTCTTCTTCCGCTCTGGGCGGAGTGGTAGGGAGGATCAGACTTTCACTGACTAAAACCCAACCACTTTCTTTCTTTTTCCCTTTAAATAAATCATAATTTATTTACAGAAATGTGGCTACCATTCATCTATCCTATTCAAAAACAATATACAAAATTATGTTTACCTTTAAAATATAAAGACTTACATCGACGCCTTCCTCTTACAGATTTTGACATCAAACTTAACATAATTATTTTCAATATAACAAACAGATATGATTTTGGTACATTTTTCTGAATTAAATTTTTTCAGAATATAAAATTTTACATTATTAAAATAAGTAATTTAATTGATAATTGGGTTATTGGATGGAGAGCGAGAAGAAGGCCAAAGAAAAGATGGATGGATTGTGTAAGGACTGATATGAAGGAGAAAGGTGTAAATGATGCCGTGACGTCTGATAGCGGAGAATGGAAGAAGAAAACGTGGGCGTTTTGGGTGATGACGTTGAATAAGTGCTGATTAACAGCCCCATTTGAATGAATGAGTTTTGACTTCTGATTTTTTTGGTTATTGCGTAGCTTGATCAGTCCTCCTGCATTCTAAGCACCAGGTAGTTGCGTCCTAGGTACCCTACGGAGAATACAATCGAGATGTTCTGTTAGTAACTGTACCTCTTGCCCTGCAGGCCGGCTGAAGATTCGCGTGCTCCCGACCATAGGGCTGGTGAAGGGTAACAAGACCACGGACTTCATCGTGGGCTTCACAGACGTCGGCAACCGGGATGACTTCACCACTGAAATGCTGGAGTGGAGAATCGCTAGGTATGTACCTACATGTCTCGCTGATGGTGGCGCGTGTGTTCCCTTCAAAATGGGTGAGTTGAATGGGGCTGATCCATGGGTCACGAACGGCCAACGTCTGTGAGGACGGCTCATCTCTTAACTGCTACGGTTTATTTTATCCTTACTATCCTTACTAATATTATAAAAGCGAAAGTGAGTTTGTTTGTTTGTTACCTCTTCACGCTTTAATGGCTACACCGATTTTGATGAATTTTGATACAGAGATAGTTGGGAACCAGGAGACGGACATAGGCTATTTTTAATAAAAAAAAGTGGGATGTGAGGCGGAGAAAGAGGGAAGAAAAGGGAAAACTTAGCGTTGCTATTACAAATCAATAAGGCGCAAGGGGAATTGTGTTACCCCGAATTTAACGCGAGCGAAGCCGCGGGCAAAAGCTAGTTTTTATTAAAAATAAAAAATCTTTTAATAAAAACTAGCTTTTGACCGTTTTAACCGTGTTAAAAAAAAGGAGGTTATCATTTTGACTGTATTTTTTATTTTATTCTCCGTCGATTGAGGGCCGTTTTTGAATTTTTTTTCATGTTAGGGTATACTTCCGAAGGGGTCCCATGTTAATTTTAAGTAAATTATTTCGATAGTTTATGAGTTACTAGCTGGTGCCCGCGGCTCCGCCCGCGTGATATCGAAAAAAAATCCAAGTATCCTATGTGTTATTCCGGACTATAATCTACCTCTGTGCCAAATTTCATCAAGATCCGTTCAGCCGTTTTGACGTGAAAGAGTAACAAACATCCTCACTATTCTAGACCATATCTATCTACCTCTGTGCCAAATTTAACCAAGAATTTTTCAACCATTTACCGTTCAGCCGTTTTTTCGTGAAAGAGGATCAAACATACATCCATACTCACAAACTTTCGCATTTATAATATAAGTAGGATGTAATTATGTATTAGTAAGGATATGTAACTAAATATAGCCTCTGCTATCTCGAACTTATAGGCGTGATAAAATTCTTCCTCCCTAATTGGGTAGTTGACACCATTAACCAATAATTTAAAGACACAATTTCTCTGAAAGAACACGTTATTCTAGACCTGAAAACTCCATTCATTTCAAAATAACTTTAAAATTCGATTTTTAGTTGCTTTTAAATTAATAAATAGTTGCGTCATTGACTTGACAACTTAGTGACGTCATCGGTTGCGAGTCTCATACAAAATCTATGGGGGAATCGCGTTTTGACAGCTCATAAAAAGTATGTCAATTGATTGGTGGTGTCAACTACCCTATTCCCTGTCTCGTTCCAGAGCCGATGTGATCGAGTACCACGGGGACCTGCTGACGCCGCCAGCTGACGCGCGCAAGGCTCGCATGCTGCAGATACAGAGCAAGAAGACGATCCGCGGCCGTCCAGACTCCGACTCTGACCTAGATCTTAGCGACTAACTACAACTTCACTGAAACTTGCAATACTGGGGTGTGTGGGCTGAACAAGTCATCTAGCTAGCTCTTATACTAGATGTAACATAACGCTTTATGCTGTCTCTCAGACTATAGAACTGAGAATTTTGACCGGACAGTTGGCGCAGTGGTTGAGCGATCGACTGCTGCGCTACGTGTCGCGGGTTCGATCCCCGCACGGAACAAATATTTGTATGATACAGATAGTTGTTTCGGGTCTGGCTGTTTGTGTATGTGTGCTTAAATGTTTGTAGACCCACGAAATTTCTAGTGTGGGGAAAGTACTTGAAATTCGCAAAATAATAAGGATTTTCTTTAGTACAGCTACAACAGTACTTTCACAAGCTATTATGCCTTGTGACCGGTACTGAAGCTTTATAATTTTGTTTCTTGACATTCAAAAGTGCCTGTAATGGTCTAATTAAAGAAATGCTTTGAGTTTAGGATATTTTGTAAAGGAACTGACGTTATCAACTGATCTACATCTTTACTTAATATAAAGTTGCTTCCGCTATCTGTTTGCTAAGATCTCTTAAACTACTCAACGGATTTTAATGCAGTTATTCAGTTTATAGAGCGAATAGGGTAGTTTCCAGGGTCAAAGTAATTACATTCTATTTAGTCCGTCTTTTAGATTATTCAAAAATAAGGGACAAGTATTTTTTATTTGTAAATTAGACCAAAAATAACAAAGATATAGCTCATTACAGTTACGTGTGACGTCACTCGTTGCGAAAAAAATCAACAACGCGTGGCCTAATTTACAAATAAAAAAATATTATTTTTGAATTATTTAAAAGACGGACAATTTTTTTTTTTTGTAAACTACCCTATTCTAAAGGAAGGTTTATATGTATAATATTAGTATCTTCATTGTACCCTAGCCAAACCGGGGCGCGTCACTAGTGTATACTAAAACTAAAAAAAAGTTATGAATTTCCAAAAGTCACAGACAATAAGTTGTTCAGTTTTATGGTCAGAGACACTGTTTATTTATTAAATTCTTTTTCTCTAATTTCTCCCTAGCAGAGGCCCTCGAGGGCGCGGTGTAAATGTATTTACGTAAATACGTTTTTAAATTAAAAAATACTCTTTCATCTATACTATAATTATAATATTATAAAGAGGAAGGATTGGTTTGTTTGTATCGAATAGGCTGCAAAACTACTGGACCGATTTTAACTAATAAAAAATATTATTATTAGAAATATTATTTGACGGCACGGTTGGCGCAGTGGCTGAGCGATCGACTGCTGCGCTGCGTGTCGTGGGTTGGATTCCCGCACGGAACAAATATTTGTATGACCTGCAGATAGTTGTTTCGGGTCTGGCTGTTTGTGTATGTGAGTTTAAATGTTTGTAAACGCACCCACGCGGCCACGATACAGGAGAAATTCCTAGTGTGGGGCAACGTTTTAAAAAAGAGAGAGAAGAGTATTGTGCGATTTTCCGTTTTTATCTGCATTCGAAAACGGTTTAGGTGTTTCTCAAATAAGCGGTTTTATTGTATAAATTGGCATAGGACTTTATAATTAGCTGTTTGCGTCGTCTGCTACATTGTGCGTGCGACAATTGCCGGACGTTAAATCTCTAGACTGTTATTTATTAGTCAATCGTGTCAAGAATTGTGTGCTGCCGTAATCAAGACGTATATTTCGCGTTCAAATTAAATTTGATGAGCAGTTCCTGGAATATCAGTGGTTTTCACTACGCAACGCGACGCCCGTCTCTTGCGAACGGTTGCCAGGGCTGCGCCCATAGCGGGGGAAGTTATTTAATGTTTACCCACCCCAAAAAAAGGTGATAGTATATCACAGATTACCACCTACAGCCTCATAAACTGTATTATTATTAATATGCATGGAGCGACTGCCTATCTGACCTCCACAACCCAGTTAGTACTGGGTAATACGATAACCCCTGCCAAGACTGGTTGTCAAAGACGGGACACTAACTACCTATCTGTAACGACTGTGACAGATCTACATAGTATGTTACTTGTTCACCCATCCACCGATCTACCTTGGCAAGCGCGGTTTAACCTCAAAAATCGACGCGTGCTGCTGTTATTATAGGATAATTTTCGCTACAAAAATCCACTTATTTACATTACATTTTTTCCGCGCTCTTTGGGACAATTTGATATCATTGTAAAAATAGACTTAATCATCTATGCAATAAGTTTCGTAATTGCACAAACATCGTCTCTTCAGGCTCTAGGACCTCTTGACCTTGATCCCTCGGAAATTTTAATAACAAACAAGGAATACCTATGTGAAATGAAATTTTAATTTTTTTTATTGGAATGACAGATTAAAAAAACATTCCATTTCGAGATTTGCTAGTGACTCAAAATTACGTTTCCAGAAGCCATAACGGCATGGTTGTATTTGTATGACCTACAGGTAGTTGTTTCGGGTCTGGCTGTTTATGTATGTGAGTTTAAATGTTTTTAAACGTACCCACGATACAGGAAAAAATCCTAGTGTGGGACAACGTGTTTTTAAAATAAAAATTAAGTACAGATAAATAAGAGAATGACAAAGTTCACATGAAGTGCTTTTCCAGTTATTTTGTTTTGTGATTTTGCATCACTGTCAAAATAAAAGTGACCTTAGTGTCGTTAGTATAAGGTCGCTAATAGGTTGCTGGTCTCAGATGTATAAAAACTGTGAAGGGACTAAAATTTATTTTGCAACTACACGCCTAGTTTAAAAATAATGATGTATATCAAAAGCTATTGTATGAGTGAATGGTGCTAAACAATTGTAGACTTTATTGCGTTCAAGTTAAAGTTGGTTATTGTTTGAATGTTTGTGTTGTGTTGCCAAATTATCGTTGTAGTAATTTGGTAGTTTTCGCTAGTTGTGTTTGGGTTATTATATTTTGTCCGTGTGAACACATATTACTATTTTATATTGAATAAATACCTTTTCTAACAATGTGGTTGTTTTTTTTTTCCTAAGTTAGGTTCTTCTGTGGACTGCTTAAGTCGTCCATGATCAATCATGCTTGGTTGATCATGGACGTTGTTAGCCAAACATCTATTAAAAACTCTTAATCGAGGTTAACTAATAATGGATGTACGGCTCAATCTTCAAGGCCAAGTGAACGTAGCAGGTGGCGTTCTGTGCTTTCTACCACCCCCATGGTAAAAAGGAATACGTTTATATCCGTTAGTTGGAACTTTATATTACGAGATTTCTTATCCAAAACAGTATAATGACTTCATTCTAGTTAAGTGTAGTTTGGGTATTATGGCTTTAATGAAATTCCTCAGAAACTTTTTTAACTAACCAACATAAAATAACATAGAATTTTAAAAACTTCTTTGCAATTAACTAAACAAAACTAAACTCGACTTCCAAAAAAGACTGAAAATAAATTAACTTCCGGAAGTCAGTGATTTTTCGATTCGTGTTGCCATTTTTTTTTATTTTAGGTTTTTTCTGTGGTCGTATGATGTATGTGTAATTGTGTATCTCATACAAATTTTTATCGAGTCTTCATTTTCTCAGAAGAAGAAGAAACTAAGAGAAGAACTCAGAAACTAAGAGACATTAGAAACATCGTTCAAATACGTTAGAAGAAAAATTTACGACTTTTATGGTTACCTCATATTATGTTATTGTCAGAACTGGACTAAAATTAAATGGGATCACACCGGAGTTATGTGCTTTTAAATACAAAAAGAATCAAACGAATCGGTTCACACAGTCAAAAGTATCGAGGTAACATACAATAAAAAAATACAGGCGACTTGATAACCTCTTCCTTTTTTAAGTCGGTCTAAAACATGCATTGGTAGATATGGAATTAGTAGAATTTTGAATACCTTCCAGGTAAACCCTAGCGCTGCTGTCATCAGCCATCATCACAGCTGCCTGTCATTCTTGCTGTCATTACACTTTTGACAGCTGATTGAGCAAGTTGCACAGTGCCGAATATTACGTACAGTGTTTTTCACATTTTTCTTTGTTTAAGAAAATTATTGACTAAACAACCACCTTTCTTAGTGACGATACATTTCAAATCATATTCTTTACTACGTAAACTTCTCTTTTATGTGTACTTTTGAGTGATAGTTTCAAAAAAAGTTAAAATATTTTCGAAAATCGCGATGGTGTGCCCAAATATTTTCTTCGGGTAAGTTTTTTATGTGTGTCGCTACTAGAACAATTTCCTATGAATCTATTTTTAGATGATAGACGTCGGTTATCGCTCGTTGGCCCTTAAATTCGCTCACTTCAAGGTTACAGTGTAGACTTTGAACTATCGAGAGTATGTATGTTTTTCAAAACATTTTTTTTAAGTCCGATCGTATCAGTTACCTTTTGCCTCATTTCAAGTTTGTAAACATTAAAAACTGGTTCTTGTGACGTAATTTCGCGATGTTCGTAATTTGACAATTAAGTTAATTGTGTAACTTTGGTGATTATGAAAACGTATGTGTGACTTTATTCAAAGATTATTTTCGTGATAATAGTTTATTATAGATACGATTTTTTGTTATGTCATTGTCATGGCAATCTAGAATTTGTTTCTATACACAGAACATAGAGTTCTCGCGCCAACGGTATCTAGAACAACAGCACAATAGGCAGTAATAAAATTCCTAGTACAAATCGTACCAAAACTATGAACCCAAAAATTCATCTTTTCATTCAAATCTGACAGTTTATATAAGTTATTTAGTGGTGTCTAGGTGCCTAGGCGGTGACTTGCTTCTTTTTAACCTCTGCTTACACATCTCAATATTGTTGTCATCATAATTTTTCTGCCCTCACCTCAATTTAAATGGGGCAGAACAGCTTAAATTCTTCCATTCTTAATCTATTGTTCCTCATCTCTTTGGTCACCTCCTTTCCATTCATTAAGCTTCACACAGTTAATTCACCAAGTTTTTCTGGTGTTCCCCTACTTTTCTGTTCTCAGGCAGACAGATGTGGCAAATATGTCCAGTCCTATTTTATTTAGGCAGTCTTTTGAGTCACATTAAGAATGTTTTAATTCTTTTTAAATGTTGCCCCACACTTGGAACTTCTCCTGTATTGTGGGTGTGTTTACAAACATTTAAATTCAACCAAACAGCCAGACCTGGAACAACTATCTGTAGGTCATACAAATATTAGTTCCGTGTTGGGATTGAACCTGCGACACGGGGCCCTGCAGCCAATCACTTAACTACTGCGCCAACAAAGTCAAAGTTTTATATATTGTATAAACAAAATTTAATTTTACTATCTTCTCTGTAATGTTTGTGAAGGTTATCAAAACAATCTTGTATAAACTTTACAATGCTGAATTAAATTTAATATATAGCAATAAACCACCCAACATTGCATGGATTATTGATACATCATAAATTATTCATAGACAAAACACATAACAACATTTCTAGAATATATTCTGCACAGGGTGAAAATCTTATATAAATAAAACATCAAGTAGTATATAAAATTCTGGTGCTTCAGTGTTTATTACCAAACTTCTCTGAAACGTGAGAATTGGCTGAGAAATGAGAAGGGACGTGAGCATCAAGTAAAATCGCTGGGCATAGCTTAGTATATCATAAGTCTCATTGATTAGGGCTCTATGCCATGAACCAAGCAAAAATCCTTCTGAAGAACTCTCTAGAAATTTCTCACACCCACTAATAATTCTCCCAACTTGGGAATCAAACCTTGGAGCTCAGTGTTACAGCCATTAACTCAATGACACAGAATAAAAATGACACAAAAAAAATCTTCTGTCTTAAAATGTTTTTGGTCTTAAAATAGGACTTTATTTTATACCTAGACTATAACTAAGGTTAGATCAATGACCTCTTCAGTTATTGCATGCAATGACATTTCAGTTTCACTAACATCAAGGAACTTTTACTGGAAATGGAATTTCAACTCTTGGTGCTGTGCCAAGAGTTGTAAATGGAGTACACTTAAATGCCTACAATTTAATATTATGTTGCCTATAATACATAAATGACTTTGAATTATCAACTTTACTAGAAGTTGATAATATGTATTAGGTATATACTAGTGGCTTCATAGGGGTGCATTGAAGATACTATTATACAAATAAACCTCCCGAAGGCACAGTTAGCGTAGTAGATAAGCGATCGACTGCTGCGCTTCGTGTCGCGGACTCGATCTCCGCACGGAACAAATATTTGTATGACCTATACTGTTAGTTGTTCCGGGTCTGGCGGTTTGTGTATGTGTGTTTAAATATTTGTAAATGCACCCACGATACAGGAGAAATTCCTAGTGTGGGGCAACGTTTAAAAAACTATTAAAAAAACGCATCATAATCCATTGCACAGTTTAAGAGATCTAAGCATACATAGGTACAGACAGACAGTGGGAAGTAACTCTGTGTTATACTAATTAGTTTAAATAATTTTGACGTGATAACGTCTTTAAAATCGTTTTAGTCGGGTGACATGTTCAGAAACTTGTGTCACACCAAAACCTCACAAGCGACATTTCATAAAGATGGTAGCGCCATCTGTTACTTGGCTCGAAAAAAAAACTTTAAATTAGTACTTAATTTCATTTTAGATGTCACTACTGGTGATAACTTATATCACCAATAAGACGTTATCACGTAAACATCTCGATCGTAAACCTACTTTACAAACAACCAATTTTTTTTAACACGGATACCTAATCCCTTTTTCTAAAATAAAATTAAGCCTAAGTTACTCCATAAAACATCAGATCTCACATCTACCAGGAAAAGAATCGTCAAAATCGGTTTAGTCGTTCAGAGATATGTTGTTACAAACCTACAGATGCACAAAAATTAAATTGTTTTTAATAGGTACCTACTGTTTTGTTTCATATGTTTTCTGTACAAGTTTGTATTTTTTAATTACAAACAGACACTACAATTTTATTTATTTGTATAGAGTATTAACTAACAGCCCATGAGAGCTTGATGATAACAAATAGTTTGTAAACATGTTGAATAATTATTATTTTAAACAAGTAATTATATTTTGGCCTTGATAACAATTGATTAGACTGTTGGATGGACAAATGTAATAATAGAGGTGCTAAACGAAAAACAGTCACTGTGATGGTTTTTTTGCATAGAATAGAATAGAATTTTATTTTGCAAATATCGGTAATATACAATAGTTCTTATAATAAATCAAAGCTCATACGCGCTCATAAGCGCAAACATTTTACGATTCGGCATGCAAATAGTATTTTTAAAACATGTCGTAAAAGTAAAAAATTAATGGACATAACATTGGATTAAATTAAAAATATCAATTTATACCATTATTATAAAGAGCAAAGATTTTATTGTATCGAATAGGCTCCAAAACTACTGGACCGATTTCAACCATTTTTCACTAATAGGAAGCTACGTTAACAGGAAGTAACATAGGCTATACAACATCACGCTACTACCCACGGGAGCGCGGCAGCAACTAAAGGCGCGGGTGCTATGGCGCAGGACAACTACACACACCGGCAAAATTAGGGAAACACAAAAAAAAACGTTTTCTTGAGATTTCATGTATTTTATTCATTGTTTTCGCGTTATTTGAGTGTATGAAAGAAAAAGGGGTTTATTAGAATTTATTTACAGAAAAATAATAAAAATGGTCGTAACTGAATAATATCGATTAGCTAAATTAAATAAAAAAAAAAACATTAATAACGTGTATTACCTCTCCGAGCTCTTCTTAGAGCTTAGAGCTTTGCTAGCGTCTACCCATGCTCCTGATGGCACCTCCAATCATTTCCTGAGGTAAACTGTCCCATTCTTCAACCAGCGCCAATTTCAATTATTCTTCATTCCTAGGAGCTGGATTTCTTTCTCGCACCCTGCGTCCAATCATTTTCACTGAAAATGTTACAGAAGGCTTACGGTGAATCGACTTTATCAAAAACTCGTGCTTATGAGTGGTTCAAAGCGTTCAAAAGCGGTCGAGATGTGATGGAAGATTTGCCTCGCTCTGGTAGGCCGTCAACGTCTGCAACTGAAGTTAACATCGCAAAAGTGAAGAAAATAGTGACTGAAAATCCCCATTTAACTCTGAGAGAGATAGCCGCCGAACTTTCTGTATCTCACCAGTCGATCCGTACCATTGTAACTAATCATTTGGGTATGAAACATGTTGCTGCTCGGCTAGTCCCAAAAGATCTGAATTTTCTCCAAAAACTCAATCGCATGAAAGTCGCTGAGGACACGCTAGAACGAGTCAGTTCGGACCCAAAATTCATGAAACGCATTGTTACTGGTGACGAGACGTGGGTTTACGAGTTTGACATGCAAACTAGTCAACAAGCTTCGGAGTGGCGCCTTCCAACTGAACCGAAACCGAAAAAACCACGCCAAAGTCGATCAAAAGTCAAAGTCATGTTGACTGTTTTCTTTGACTATCGCGGTGTTGTGCACTCTGAATTCTTACCGGAAGGTCTAACGGTAAATAAAGAATATTATTTGAGCGTTATGCGGCGTTTAAGAGAGCAAATTCGACGAAAAAGGCCAGATTTGTGGAAAGAAAATTCTTGGATTTTGCACCACGAACATGCGCCTTCGCACAAGGCTATCATTGTGAACGAATTTTTGACCAAACACTCAACAAATACCATCCAGCAACGACCATATTCACCAGATATGGCTCCTGCTGACTTTTTTCTTTTTCCTAAACTCAAATTACTACTTCGTGGCACCCGTTTTCAATCGATAGAAGACATAAAGGAGAATTCGCGGCGAGAACTGACCTCAATTCCGGAAGCAGCGTTTAAAAAATGTTTTGATGAATGGATTATTCGTTGGCGCAAGTGTATCGTTTCTAAAGGAGCATACTTTGAAGGTGATAAAATAAATTTGGATGAATAACAGACATTTTGTGTATTATTGATCTTTTCCCGGTACTTTCTTGACAGAGTAGTATCACTCAGCTCATTCGGACGTTACCACATTTCGCATTTTATTTCGGGAATCAACAAACAACTCCCTCCGCTCTGGGCGGAGCGGGGAAGAGTGTCACACTTGTACTGACTAAAACCCACCCATGTTTCTTCTTTTGCCCTTTATGTTCCGGGGCCGCGGTATCTCTTTCGAACTACCCGCAACCCTGGCAGGCTGTGCCTGGCAGGCCTCTCTACCAGTCTGCCACTGAAACTTAATCATTAATGTCGAAACGTGAGTGTTTTTAGATACACCTGTGCCCATCCATTTGGATTTTAAGCGTAAGGGGGCTAGACGGAAAAAAATAAGACCAAAAGTTGTAACGACACTTACTTTTTGCTATAGTTGTAGGCCGTGCGGCTTGCGCGTGTATCTCTGTCCGTCTCTCTCTCTCTCTCTCTCTCTCTCTCATAGAGAGCAAGCCAGTTATTGGAACGAAGTTCCTTATCGCGCGTTGCAAAAGGGGGCTAGACGAAAAAATTAAAACCAAAAGCTGTAACGACAATTTTTGCTTAAGAGTAAAAGTTGTAACGACACTTTTTGCTATAGTTGTAAGCCGTGCCATGTGCGCGTGTTTCTCTGTCTGCCTCTCTCTCTCATAGAAAGCAAGCCAGTTATTGGAACGAAGTTCCTTATCGCGCGTTGCAAAAGGGGGTTAACGGAAAAAATTAAGACCAAAAGTTGTAACGACACTTTTTTTTGCTTAAGATTAAAAGTTGTAACGACACTTTTTGCTATAGTTGTAAGCCGTGCGGCGTGCGCGTGTTACTCTCTCTCTCTCTCTCATAGAAAGCAAGCCAGTTATTTTCGTTTCGTCTTTCTTTTTCGCATTGAACAGTGTGGTGTCGCGACGATTATTTTTGTTGAGTGTATACAAGGTTTTTTGTAAATAATAAATAATAACTTCGTTCCATCCGGGTGTCCCTTGACACCTCTCAAGTTTTTTCATTATTATATAGAAACACTATACGGACCTTCAAGTGTTAGGTATATAAAACTCTGTCAGCAACAAATCTTAGAGCACACATCTAATTACGTGTTCTCATTAACACGAGCGTGTTATCACGCGGTATCACAAATCGTTAGCAGTATCAGAGCTATTCGCTGTGATTGGCAATCAAATAAGTTTTTAATTGTATTTGGATTGATTACCTCTTAAGTATGGCTGGTCTTGTGAAAATCCATTAATCTTGCTTGCATTACTGCAAGCAGCTTGCTTATTGAGAAACGCATTTGACTCGAAAATGAAAAAAACTGTCAAGAGCGAGTCAGACTCGCGCACCGTGGGTTCCGTATAGTCAAAAGATATGGCTGTTTATGTCACAGCCATATTGCACGCCTCATTAGCGGAGCGGAGGCAGTGCTCTACTCTCGACATGTCAAAAAACCCAGTCTTTCGAAACTTGAATGACTTTTTTCTCACTAATATAACACTTACAGGATAATATGAGTGCACTAAAATCGAGTTAAATAATCTATCAAGCACATATGGTATTTTTTATGAACAATTATTTTGTTTAACATAGTAAATATTAACATTAAGGTGAAAGCTCCAACCTACCCGCGAAATTCAAATTTTCTTACGTTTTTTGCAATTTTCAGGCCAGTGCTAGGTTGTATGTTGATTAAAATATTATTCGCGGCTGTAAGACGTATGTAATTATAGAATTATAATCATCAAAATCACCAATACAACCCTCCAAGTTCATAAAGGCGTAGGAACAAAAAAAAAACAGAAAAAGTCTTTCCTACAGCGAATAATATTTTAATCAACATACAACCTAGCACTGGCCTGAAAATTGCAAAAAACGTAAGAAAATTTGAATTTCGCGGGTAGGTTGGAGCTTTCACCTTAAAATCAATCATTCTTGGACGTCCGTCAGTCTGTGTTTATGGATCCATGTATGTGGCAGAGAAATTGGTCGAAAAATGTATCGTACCAGAATACTTTTTTCTTATTATATAAAGTTATACCCTGGGCTGATTCCTAATTAATATTAGCGTTCTAAGTACTGTCGTTTAATTATAATTTATAACTATATCTATATGCAAGAGTATGTGGAAAATCAAGATTCGCGCATGCGCTACGTAAATTTCGTTTTATAAAATAGCGTGAGACTTAAAGATAATAATTTATTTGTTATTTTGTTTTAAAAAACTTGAGTTTTTGTTTTAGATTTTTTAGATTTTTTTTTAAATGTAAATGACAGCTATGAGGCGTGCACTTTTGGATTTTCCAAATTTCTTTTAACTGCGTACACTTAGAAGGTTAATTTTTTTACAGCACAAAGAGACTATAGAGTTGAGTATATGCTTTTAATTTCATTCTCAATACCTCCATGCGTTTCCGAGATAAGGGGTCTTGATAGACAGACGGACAACAAAGTGATGTAATAAGGGTCCCGTTTTTATTTTTTACCAACTGCTTTCTAGCACGGAGATAACTCTGTATGTAACGGGCGGTCACCCATCCAAGGACCGACCTAACCAAGATTGTGCATTTTTTACGGATTCCCATCCGTTAAAAAAATTATCAAACAATTTCCCCCGCTCCGGGCGGTGCGGGAGGGGGAGTGACAATCTTTTACTGACTAAAACCTACCCATATTCCTTCTTTATGTTCCGGGGCCGCGGCATCGCTTTCGAACAACCCGCAGCCTCGGCAGGAAGTTAGTATTCTGCAGAGGATCAGTGCCCTGTGGTTCTATATATTCTCAAAAAGACACCACAGAAGACATGATTTATAGTCCACGTGACGTTTATGCGGAAAATCTCGGTCAACTTATTCCAATCCTTGCTAAAGTGCAGTTACATTTCTATATTTTACACCAGATTCACGCAAACTATTACAATTTGATTACAATCAACACCAGCAAAGCTTAGAATTTAATATACTTAGGAGATATTGTTTGGAAACGTAATTACCCTATTAGTTCCTCCGAAAAACATTATTGTGCAAAACTAGCACCAAAGTTTATAAAGCGTATAGTTACAGAGAAAGTTTCTACCCTTGACCCTGGTAACTGTTATTATTTAGCCCAATATGAAGGTTGTGGAATTAAGCAAGGAATGCGGGTATCATAAAAACATTGGCAAAAGAAAATAGAATAATGATATGACAACAAATGATGAATGTGCTCAAATAGTTCAAGAAAGTTCAAGTAGTTTTTGTATGTATATTGTAACGAGCGGGTTGTTTATCTAGGTCGATAAAATAACTCTATAGATACGTATTTATAGACAGTTCGTATTTTTAGTATTTCTGAGGTATAAAGATAAACAAAGCAATGTGTTTGCGCATATTTGAATGTATGATAATTATTTTACAAAATGGTAAACATTGAGCTTGTAGATAAGTAACAGAGGACAAGTGTGAGGCGGACTCGCACACAGAATTCCGTACCTACAAACTTGCAACATAAACGTCCATATACTTTGACTGCGTAGACTTAGAGGGTTTATTTTGACACAGGTTTAAGGAGCCACAGCTTTGAGTATACGGTTTTAATTTCAACTCGATACCTCCACGCGTTCCCGAGAAAAAGGTTTTGACAGACAGAAAGACAGACACCAAAGCGATCCAATAAGTGTTACATTTATTTTCCTTTTGGTACGGGACCCTAAAAATGACAACCAATAAATATATTAAAATAAATACATAATAATAAATACATATAAGGCGGAAAATAAGTTCACCTTTTTTTGCCACCGAGTTCCAGAAATCCTTACTATCTTTTAATATATAAAATTTCCGTGTCAAAATGTTAGTTACCGTACTCCTCCGAAACGGCTCGACCGATTCTTATGAAATTTTGGGTACATATTGGGTAGGTCTGAGAATCGGCTAACATCTATTTTTCATACCCCTAAACCTCAGCGGGTGAAACCGCTGGGCACAGCTAGTAATATTATAAAAGCGAAAGTGAGTTTGTTTGTTACGTCTTCACGCTTTAATGGCTAAACCGATTTTGATGAATTTTGGTACAGAGATAGTTGGGAACCAGGAGACGGACATAGGCTAATTTTGTTTTTTTTTTAAAGTGGGATATGAGGGAGAAAGAGGGAAGAAAAGGGAAAACTTAGCGTTGCTATTACAAATTAATCAGGCGCAAGAGCAAAAACTGCAGGTCTGCTTGGTGTGTTATATCGAATTTAACGCGAGCGAAGCCGCGGGCGAAAGCTAGTAATATTATAAAAGCGAAAGTGAGTTTGTTTGTTACCTCTTCACGCTTTAATGGCTACACCGATTTTGATGAATTTTGGTACAGACATAGTTGGGAACCAGGAGACGGACATAGGCTAATATTTTTTATAAAAAATTGGGATGTGAGGGAGAAAGAGGGAAGAAAAGGGAAAACTTAGCGTTGCTATTACAAATCAATAAGGCGCATGGGGAACTGTGTTACCCCAAATTTAACGCGAGCGAAGCCGCGGGCAAAAGCTAGTAATATTATAAAACTTTCTGTTTTATCTTTTCCACACACTGTGTCTACATATCTTATCCAACTTTCCTCTCGCAGGTCTGCTGGAAGAAATTTCTTATGAAATAAGCTGTACCTTTGTGCTCCTCTGTCTTAATGTAATGTCCTGTCATGTATTTTGTGTGTGCCTAAATAAATAAAAGCGAAAGTGAGTTTGTTTGTTACGTCTTCACGCTTTAATGGCTAAACCGATTTTGATGAATTTTGGTACAGAGATAGTTGGGAACCAGGAGACGGACATAGGCTAATTTTGTTTTTTTTTTAAAGTGGGATATGAGGGAGAAAGAGGGAAGAAAAGGGAAAACTTAGCGTTGCTATTACAAATCAATAAGGCGTAAGGGCAAAAACTGCAGGTACTGTGTTATACCGAATTTAACGCGAGCGAAGCCGCGGGCAAAAGCTAGTAAAAAAAAACTTTTATTTCGGACAACGAAGATCCATATTTTGTTAGTATTACAAACGGCTTATACTCTAGTGTTAGTAGCAGTAAAAATAAAATATTAATACAAAGGATGACAAAGCAGGAACAATGTGTCCTACTTGATCAACCTCTGAACAAAATGCCCAATATTTGTAGTATAGCTCTCCGCCACAGCTCTCAGGATATAGCTGCGACTACTCCGCACTCAGCATAGCAGCGACAAAGTTTTTTGCGTATTATAGCGTGAAAGCCACTAAATAACGACGGCACGGTTGGCGCAGCGGCTGAGCGATCGACTGCTGCGCCGCGTGTCGCGGGTTCAATTCCCGCACGAAACAAATTTTTGTATGGCCTACAGACAGTTGTTCCGGGTCTGGCTGTTTGTGTATGTGAGTTTAAATGTTTGTAAACGCACCCACGATACAGGGGAAATTCCTAGTGTGGGGCAACGTTTTTTCCGCATTTTAGTCATTTCTTGTAAGTCTGTTTATGATGACTAGCCGTTATGAGTTGATTTAGGATCATCAAAAATCAAGCCCCGAAATTTTGGAGCTTCTCGTTTCGATTTCCGGGCAGTGTAAAAATATCTGTTGGGTTTTTAGGTTTTCCGAAACTTAAATGGGAAAAGCGGAACCCATATAGCATCACTTATACTACCCATCTGTCTGTCTGTCAAGACCCTTTAGGGGCCATCCATAAAGTACGTCACATGTAAAGGGGGGGGGGAGGGGGTCGACGAAATGTGACATGGTGTGACAAGGGGTGGGGGGGGGTCCTAGTTTTGTGACATCACATTTCAAATTTAATAAATTGAATCGCGAAATTTGAAATATTAAATTATTTTTTAGTTTTCTCTATAAATTAGGTATTTTTAGATGTAAAATTGCAAATTTGTGACGTCACACTAGGGAGGGGGGGGTCTCACAAATGTGACCACCTGTGACAAGGAGGGGGGAGGGGTCTAAAAATCATGAAATTCGTGTTACGTACTTTATGGATGGCCCCTTATCTCAGAATCGCTTAATTATAGATATCGAGTTAAAATTAAAACCATAATATACTCAAGTCTGTGGTTCCCTGAAACAAATGAAAATAAACCCTCTAAGTCCAGGCAACACTCAATACAATACTCAAGTTTATGGTCTCTTGAAGCTAAAAAAGCAACCCTCCAAGTCAATTCTGGTCAAAAAGCAGTACCTCTCTCCTTAAACAACAATATTAAATATTTCTTTGCTCTTCATGATTGTTATTTTGTATGTATTTATACATATATATAAGTATCTTTTTTTGTAAATGTTTTAAAAAATTGTTAGAAAATTATTTTTGAAAAATGTTACGCCACAGATTACCTACAGTACTGTCTCTCCTCCTTCAAATCCATCTAAAGGTTGTCTTGAAAAGATTGCATTTAGCGATAAGACCGCCCATTGTGTCACCCTATTTATAAGTTGTCTAGTGTTATTCTTGTTACTTGTATGGTGTACATAATAAGGAATATTCTATCTATCTATCTACGCAGTGAAAAGATATTATGTCCGTTCATCTCGGACTTTGGAAATTGATGGTATGAGATACCGCCGCCCGCGGTGCCATGGTTAAAACACAATAGATCCTTATCATAACGTGCATATTATCATATTATTTAACTTTCCATAACTATCTACAAGCCTGTTAATTGTTATCATAGCAGTGATAAAACATTGTTTATCTCATTTATTTTATTTGACAAATAAAACGTGTTCATTTTATGGTGCCTTCAAATACTTACACATTATATTCATGTTCCGGACGCAAAATACGCGCCTCAAACGTGGAGTTGCGGACATCAGCCCGTTATACAATACAATATTCATGTTGTGTATTACATAAGACTAGCTTTTGCCCGCGGCTTCGCTCGCGTTAAATTTGGGGTAACACAGTTCTCCTTTCCTGATTTGTAGGTACCTGCTACCAGTAGTTTTTGCCCTTGCGCCTAATTTATTGTTATAGCGAAGCTAAGTTTTCCCTTTCTTCCCTCTTTCTCGCTCATTTCCCACTTTTATTTGAAAAAATGTCCGTCTCCAGGGTCCCAACTATCTCTGTACCAAAATTCATCAAAATCGGTTTCTAAACCGATTTTGATGAATTTTGGTACGCGCGCCTTAATGGCTAAAGCTATTAAGGCGTGAAGACGTAACAAACAAACAAACTCACTTTCGCTTTTATAATATTAGTAAGGATTCACTTATTTGCAAAAACATTTGTAGATAATATATATGGTATGATGCTAATATTGGTGATACAAAAAAATTTCAGGCTCAACAAGTTTGACCATGGCTGGTTTACAAATTATACCGAAAAACAGTCACATTTTAAAATACAGTACTTAATATAATTAAATTACCAATTAACATTAATCCTTATTAACTAATATTATAAAAGCGAAAGTGAGTTTGTTTGTTACCTCTTCACACTTTAATGGCTAAACCGATTTTGATGAATTTTGGTACAGAGATAGTTGTGACCCTGGAGACGGACATAGGCTAATTAAAAAAAAAAGTGGGACATGAGGGAGAAAGAGGGAAAAAAAGGCAAGGCAAATTTGCGCAAGGGCAAAAACTACAGGTAGCAGGTACCTGCAAATCAGGAGCGTAGCGCTGTCTTCGCTAGTTGAACACGAATTTTACTATTGAATTTTACACAACATGAATATAATGTGTTAGTATTTGCCCTAATCAATTATTATTTGAATGATGGTGAAAACGTCATCAAAATCCATCATGTACTTTGAAAGAACCAGTCCACACAGACAGACACGACAAACGACTTCATACACTTTTCATACCATTTATAGGCATAGATATTTCGAAATATACCTACTCAGAAATGGACGCCCCAGTTTCGCGCCATTAAGGTCAATTCAATTTCAATTGAAACGTAGCTAATCAATTGAACGACAAAGGTATTCAAACAGGGACGTTGACTTCGCTACATCGATACAGAAAGCACTCATTGAATTAAGTGCATGATGTGCGTTTGGGTTAGGGAATGCAAATGTTGCGAGATTGGGACTCAAGCGAGATCTCGCGAGTTTATGAATATCAATACTGCGAGATCTCGCCAATTTCGAGAATTCGCGAGATTGGCAGTATTGTGTGTTTTTAATAAATTTTTGTATATTTTAATAAATTACGAAAAAACCAATACAAATTACAAGTATGTAAATAGATTTTCATGCATTAAACATTATTTGACGTTTCTGTCCATAATTTTTAATAAACTTCGAACTAGTAAACTTTGAAGTACGTATCTTACGTGTCCTTAATATCAAGCAAAAATCTTTTAGTTATAAAACAGTTCTTTTGTAACTAACAAAACAACGAGAAGTCAAAAAAAATATACTTATTATCTAAGTTAAATTGACTATTAAACTGAGATATTATTATCAATTAGATATTACAGATTAATTAACAAAAAATACCAATTAGTCAGACTATAACGCAACTCCATCCATATCAGTCCACGCTTCACGGCGCGGCGGCGCTTCGAATAAGACGTTTTTATGTTCGAGTACAATCTCGTTAAACTCGTGAGATCTCGCCATTTTTTTGTCCGAGATCAAGCTCGCTAAAAAAGGCCGAGATCTCGCGAGAACGACATTGCATTCCCTAGTTTGGATGATAATGCAAGGAGAGTTCGGTTAGTTAACAATAAGGGTCGTTCTTTAATCACTTTAGGGGGAGGAGGTTAGGAAATACGGCGAAACATCATGGGGACGGGACGGAAATTCGTGTGAAAAATAAATGCAGTCGAATTGAGAACCTCTTTTTTATGAAGTCGTTAGAACAAAATATACGTATGATGACGGAAAGACTATGCCACTCTCGACGCTCTCTTGGGACACTTCCGACGTAGCTTACACAGCCAGAGATAAACATACTAAACAATAATTTCCACTGACCACATTTTTTTATTTAAAAAAAATGAAACACCACAGACTACCTACAGTACTGTTTCTCCTCCTTTAAATTAAATCCATCCAAAGGTTGTCTTGAAAAGATCGCTTTTAGCGATAAGACCGCCCATTGTGTCACCCTATTTATAAGATGTATATTGTTATTCTTGCCATTTGTATGGTGTACATAATTAAGAATATTCTATCTATCTATCTATTTATCTTTTTTACTGTATTATTTGCGGGTTGTTCGAAAGAGTTACTGCTGCCCCGGAACGCAAAGGGCAAAATAAAGAAAATGGATGGGTTTTAGTCAGTAAAAGTCTGACACTTCTTCTGGCTCCGCCCAGAGCGGGGGAAGTTATTTGATGATTTCCCAACCCTAAAAAAAGAAGTACTGTTTTGTGCGAAAAAACACAAATCAATGAAAATTAAAGAATCTTTTAACGTTCCGGTTTTTCAAAGAAATACGCATCGTTAAGCAATGTAGTGCTTGATATATTGTGAAATAGTTATTTGTTTAATTAAACTCCATGCACAGTCAGTAAAAAAAAACAGAAAGAAAAAAAAATATTTTTAGTCGCAATTAAGACGAGCTCACAAAATCCTTACTAATATTATAAAAGCGAAAG
This sequence comes from Ochropleura plecta, assembly GCA_905475445.1. NCBI lineage: Eukaryota > Metazoa > Arthropoda > Insecta > Lepidoptera > Noctuidae > Ochropleura > Ochropleura plecta. Next base: position 476,218 of record FR997751.1, read on the forward strand.
TGAGTTTGTTTGTTTATTTGTTACCTCTTCACGCTTTAATGGCTAAACCGATTTTGATGAATTTTGGTACAGAGATAGTTGGGACTTAGGAGACCACTTTTTTTTTAAAAAGTGGGATGTGAGGGAGAAAGAGGGAAGAAAAGGGAAAACTTAGCGTTGCTATTACAAATCAATCAGGCGCAAGAGCAAAAACTGCAGGTCTGCTTAGTGTGTTATATCAAATTTAACGCGAGCGAAGCCGCGGGCGAAAGCTAGTAAAAAATAAAGAAAGATTCCCACGAATTAATTACCTCCTCTTTTTTTTAAGTTGTTTAAAAGAAAACTTCCACTATATAAGTGAAATTCAACTTCAACAATTTTGGTTTGATGACTTAGCAGTCATCAAACCAAAATTGACGTCTTAAAGCAGAACTCATTCCACTGAGGGAAAGAGACAGAGCTATACAAGGTGTCTAGCACCATCTCTTTCTCACACAGGAATAAGAACTGCTTTAAGATGTCACGGTAACCCTACTGTACAATATTGGAACATAAGCTACTTACTAAAGTTATGTTCATTTGTGTCTCCCTCCCACAGATGTCGCGAGTGAGCCCGTGACGCACACGATGGCGGTGGGCGAGGCGCGCGTCCCTCTGCTGCACGGCGACCGGCCTGCGCCCGCGCATCATGCCAAGACAGGTCAGTTAGTTCCTCAAAAGGAAAAAACGGAATCCTATTGGATAACTTTGTTGTCTGTCTGTCAAGATCCTTTATCTGCGAAACACGTGAAGGTATCGAGTTGAAATTAAAACCATATACTCAAGTCCGTAGTCCCTTGGAGTTGTAGAAAAATTATATCTCTAAGTCTACGCAGTCAATATATATGGCCGTTTATGTCGCAAGTTTGTACGGGACCCACGGTGCGCGAGTCTGACTCGAATTTGACCGTTTTTTTTGTTATTTGTTTTTGCAATCCTACTAATATTATAAACTAGCTTTTGCCCGCGGTTTTGCTCGCGTTTAATTCGGGGTAACACAGTTCCCCTTTCCTGATTTTCAGGTACCTGCTACTTGTAGTTTTTGCCGTAGCGCTTTATTTATTGTAATATCAAAGCTAAGTTTTCTCTTTTTTCCCCTCTTTCTCCCTTTAAAAAAATATTAGCCTATATCCGTCTCCAGGGTCCCAAGTATCTCTGCACCAAAATTCATCAAAATCGGTTTAGCCATTTAGGCGTGAAGACGTAACAAACAAACAAACTCACTTTCGCTTTTATAATACATATTAGTAAGGATGCGAATGTTTGTGAGGATGTATGGATGTTTGTTTGTTTACTATTGCACGTCAAAACGGCTGAACGGATCTTGATGAAATTTGGCACAAAGGTAGATTTTAGTCTGGAATAACACTTAGGATACTTTGTTTTTTCGATCATGACGCGGGCGAAGCCGCAGGCGCTATCTAGTAAGGAATATAAAAATGAAGTACCTTCTAGAGTTTGAGGAAGCAAATTTATCACAGAAAATGATAAATATATCAGATATAAATAAAAGTAACAACTTCACGTAATAATATACATATATACAGCTGATAAATACAAATAGCAACTGATAAAATTAAATACCTACTTATCTATTTATCACAAGTAGGTTATGATAAATTATGACATTAATACCATCAATGAACAATATTATGATACTGTTCATTGATAAAACGGTGTAGTGATGGACGATGCGTTTTCGAATCGTTACTAATATTATAAAAGCGAAAGTGAGTTTGTTTGTTTCGTCTTCACGCCTAAATGGCTAAACCGATTTTGATGAATTTTGGTACAGAGATAGTTGAGATTTCTTTTTTTTAAAGTGAGGGAGAAAGAGGGAAGAAAAGGGAAAACTTAGCTTTGCTATTACAATCAATAAGGCGCAAGGGCAAAAACTACAGGTAGCAGGTACCTGCAAATCAGGAAAGGGGAACTGTGTTACCCCGAATTTAACGCGAGCGAAGCCGCAGGCAAAAGCTAGTACGCAATAATTTGTGCGTAGATTTACTTAGTTTATCCTGCATATTAGTTTCCACACGTCACAATCATTTCTTTACGGTTTTCACAGTAGAAAACCTACCTAAAGTACTTTATTATAAGATCTATAACTTCGCCCCCAGAGTCTCCCGCCCTCAAGGCGCCACTGGACCACTCGCGTCTGGGTGGCGGTACCACAGTCGTGACGTCCCTCATCGCCGGCGCCACAGCTGGCGCCATCGCCAAGACTGTCATAGCGCCACTCGACAGGACCAAGATTAACTTCCAGATTTCGTGAGTATACCGCTACTTTAAGGGCTAAAACTGCGTTAAACGGACACCCGCGCGGTTTCATACAAAAGTGAAACGACGCTGGGACACGCGCGGGGCCCGCCAGCGGTAACACGCGCGGGGCCCGCCAGCGGTAACACGCGCGGGGCCCGCCAGCGGTAACACGCGCGGGTCCGCCAGCGGTAACACGCGCGGGGCCCGCCAGCGGTAACACGCGCGGGGCCCGCCAGCGGTAACACGCGCGGGGCCCGCCAGCGGTAACACGCGCGGGGCCCGCCACCGGTAACATGCGCGGGCTTGTTCAGTCAATAACGCTTGATGAAAAGCTTGTGAAAATGTCTTTCGATAGAGAAAGAGTAATTGTGAAACTGCAGTGTCGCTCTGTTATATGAGGCCAAGCGAATGAACTGTTTAGGCACCTGTGACAGGGTCCTTCACACATTACCACAGAGCCCACGCGCGCAGACACGCGGCGGGTGTCCGTCGCAGGTATAGCGCAATTTCAGCCCTAAAGACTACACATAGGCGTAGATTGATATAAAAAAAAACTCAAAGCATTTATTTCAATTAGAACATAACAGGCACGTTTGAATGTCAAGAAACAAAATGTTGAAGCTACAGTCCCAGTCACAAGGCAGAATAACTTGTGCAACTACTGTAGTTGGCCATTCCAAAGCCTTGTTCTCTATGGAGAAGAATTGGCAAGAAACTCTTTCTCCATTCTCCCCTATCAGACGTCACGGCATCATTTACTCCTTTCTCTTTCATATCATTCCTTACACAGTCCATCCATATTTTCTTTGTCTCTCGCTCTCCGTCCATCAACATTCAGATCCATCACTCTTTTAGTCACATGTGCCTGTAATGGTCTAATTGAAATAAAGGCTTTTGAGTCTTTTTTTGACCAATTCTGCTATTGATCGCTTTTAACTCCTTCCCAGCCAAACTCCGTACTCATGGCGTGCAGCAGTCAGGTTCCTGGCCCACAGCGCGCGCACGGAGGGCTTCGTGGCGCTCTGGCGAGGGAACAGCGCCACTATGGCGCGCATTGTGCCGTATGCCGCCATACAGTTCACTGCGCATGAGCAGTGGAAGAAGGCGTTGGGAGTGGATACGCCGCAGAGTGCGAAGTAAGTCAGATCAAGTCTCCAGGTGCCATGTGATACTTTCAGGTTCCAACTTTGTAGGGATCCGTGTCTTCCGAAATTCTAAGGTTTTCTAAAACGCTGCTGATCCATGTAGGCTAAGATAGACTAAGACTAAGATCCTCAAAAGGCGAGGCTTCGTGGGTCCCTGGTGCGGCAATAGCGACACAATATGACACGGTTGGCGCAGTGGCTGAGCGATCGACTGCGGTGCTGCGTGTCACGGTTTCGATCCCCACACGGAACAAATATTTGTATGACCTACAGATAGTTGTTCCGGGTCTGGCTGTTTGTGTATGAGAGATTTTTTTTTTTTTTTAATCTTTTTTTATATCTTGGGACAACTCACACACGGCTATCTGATCCCAAGCTAAGCAGAGCTTGTGTTATGGTAACCAGACAACTGATATACATACTTATATAATTTATAAATACATACATATTATAGATAAATCACACCCAGACACAGAACAGACAATCATGCTCATCACACAAAGTTTGTCCTGGGTGGGAATCGAACCCACGACCTCCGGCTCAGCAGTCAGGGCCACTAACCACTAGACCAACAGGCCCGTCTGTAAACGCACCTCCAATACCGGAGAAATTCCTAGTGTGGGGCAACGTTTTGGAAAACAAAAAAAACAGATATATGGCAAAAAAATCCAAACAGATAAGAGATCACAAAGGTACTGCATATTTCATAAAGAAATCTCTTCTCATCTCTTTTTTCTTTATTCAGACCTGCGATAGGACAGACTGATAAGGCACGTAGACATACTGTGTGAAAATATCAAATAAAGCACTAAATTAAATAAACATAACTAAACATATATGTTTACATATATACATTCTAAAATAACACATATCTACGAAGATACATATCTCCCATGTTAATGTGGAAGCAAAGCGCTTTCTCCAAATATAGCAGTATAAAAGAAACCAAATATTTGAGTACTAGCTTGCACCCGCGGCTTCGCCCGCGTGATTTCGAAAAAAAAGTATCCTATTTGTTATTCCAGATTATAATCTACCTCTATGCCAAATTTCATCAAGATCAAGAGAAAGATTATTAAACATCCATACATACATCCATCCTCTAAAACGAGGTCCGTTGTTGCAGAGCGAGCCCCGTGCTGCACCTGATAGCGGGCTCGCTGGCGGGCGTGACGTCACAGTCGGCCACGTACCCGCTGGACGTGGCGCGCGCGCGCATGGCCGTCACCAACGCCGCCCAGTACAGCACGCTCCGCGCCGTGTTCGTCACGGTGTCCAGGACTGAGGGGATCATGACGTTGTACAGGTACGAGTGCTTCAGTCTTCTCCATTCTGCTCTTATCCCAATTTACTGGTGGTCGACGCAGCATGTAGATAGATAAATAAATCATTTATTTGATGCAGCAAAAGACACAATACAAGAATGAATACAAAAAAAAAACATCACACAGAAAAAAAGGAACACATTAAAAAAAAAGTAAGGTAGGCAGGCATGTCTTCTTCCATACTTACCCGTCATCTTATGAGACACCTCCTGTCTTGCATATCATCCTTCACACAGTTCGTCCATCGTTTCTCTGGTCTTCCTCTAATCTTCTATCTACATTCATACCCAAAACATTCCTTACGTGATTTTCCTCTACATTCACATGTGCTCAGTAGGTACAGCATCCTGGTTTCCAAAACCTAATCTACCTATCATTCTAAAAATAAAAATCTTGAGAGGTGTCAAGGGACACCCGGATGGAACGAAGTTATTATTTATTATATACAGACGCCAGCAGGTCAAGCTACCCGAAACTGACAATTTTTCTTAATGAACCTTGAACCTAATACTTTAGAAATAAAGTCGAAAATCTATCAAAGAAATCTGACAGATTGTAGTAGCTTGATGTGCAGGCGTCTGTACAAAAAACCTGTATACAGTCAACAAAAATAATCGTCGCGACACCACACTGTTCAATGCGAAATAGAAAGACGAAACGAAAATAACTGGCTTGCTCTCTATGAGAAAGAGAATGGGAGAGAGAAACAGAGAAACACGCGCACCCCGCACGACTTACAACTATTGCAAAAAGTGTCGTTACAACTTTTGGTCTTAATTTTTTCCGTCTAACCCCCTTTCGTAACGCGCGATAAGGAACTTCGTTCCAAAATCTTCCTTACCATAAATTTTGGTCGAGTAGATATTGAAATTTTGTATGGCGGAGCACCCATGCTATTCTACATTATAAGAATACAGCATCAAGCTTAGCGCTGTTACAACGACAAGTTTCATAGAGAGTCTGGGGTCAGCGCTGCGCTCAAGAGTCATTTTTCTTGAGCGCAGCGCTGACCCCGGGACTCTAAATTAAATTATACAAAAAAAAATACTGGCCAAGTGCGACAGAGGGTTCCGTAAAAACTCGCGACATAAACGGCCATATCATTTAACTGGGAGAGGGTTGATTTTTAATTCAACTAAATACTTCCATGCGTTTTTGATATAAAGGGTCTTGACAGACAGACAGATGGCCAAAAAAGATATTCTATATGGGTACCGTACCTCAAAAAAAAAAAAAATACGTGTGGCACTCGGGGACTGCCGCGGTAAAGCTATTGCATAGCATTTTTTATCAACTTATGCAATAAATAAAAACAATCTAAATAAAATATTTAAAAAGTACTTCCAATGAAAAGAAGTCGCAAAAAGAAACATTTTTTTATCAACTAAGACAATAAATAAAATAATAAATATAATATTTAAAAAGTACTTCCAATGAAAAGAAGTCGCAAAAAGAAAAAGAAGACCTTGGGTTTGATCCAGCGTAATGTCGATTGACTATCCGATTCTCTACCAAACACGCTATTAGAACATTAGAATCGAGATTGAAATAACTGACCGTATTGTGTAAACGACGTTAGACAAGCCACACCTCCGTGCCCGTCGGAGTGGGGAGCGTCAGGTTTTTTGTCGTTACGGAATTTCTGGATTCGGTCCCCGCGCTCAAGGCCCGCGATAGAAGCTATGCAATAGCTTAAAAACAACTTTTATTGGACCACTTTATTGTCCGTCTGTTAAGACCCATTATCTCGGGAACGCCAACTCTGTGGTAGGTACTTTCGTGCTGTGAAGTGAAGTGTGAAGTCGCAAGTTTGTACGGGACCCTCGTTGCTAGTCTAACTCGCTCTTGACCAGTTTTTCCTTTTCAGGCACGGAAACTAAAAATTACTACAACTTATGTCTAAGATGGTTCTGTCTACTTCTGGTACATACGACGGCACATCAACCTACAAAAACCATTTTAACCTGGTCTCTCTACTACGGTGTGCGATCCCTAGTAGAGAGATCAGGTTATAGTAGATTAGAATAGGTAGACCTACCGTCGTGTGTACATGCTCTGTCGAGCTTTCATTTAAACGGTTACTTATAATATGACTAGCTTTTGCCCGCGGCTTCGCTCGCGTTAAATTCGGGGTAACACAGTTCCCCTTGCGCCTTATTGATTTGTAATAGTAATGCTAAGTTTTCCCTTTCCTTCCCTCTTTCTCCCTCACATCCCACTTTTTTTGAAAAAAAGTTAGCCTATGTCCGTTTACTAGTTCCCAACTATCTCTGTACCAAAATTCATCAAAATCAGTTTAGCCATTAAAGCGTGAAGAGGTAACAAACAAACAAACAAATAAACAAACAAACAAACTCACATTCGCTTTTATAATATAATATATAAATATATATATAAAATATATAATATATATATATATATAGTAAGGATAAGGATTTCCGTGTCACAATGTTAGTTACCGTACTCCTCCGAAACGGCTCGACCGATTCTTATGAAATTTTGGGTACATATTGGGTAGGTCTGAGAATCGGCTAACATCTATTTTTCATACCCCTAAACCTCAGCGGGTGAAACCGCTGGGCACAGCTAGTAATATTATAAGTAAGGATTGTCTGGTTACAGAGGCTACTCCGCGACAGTGCTGGGCGTGATACCGTACGCCGGCGTGTCGTTCTTCACATACGACAGACTCAAGCACAAGTATTTAGGTGAGGAACAGTTTTGTTTTGCTTAGAATATAATCGCAGCTTACAAGGTTAATGATCAAAACTAAAATCAAAATATTTTTTTAACACCCTTGCTCGTAAAGCTGATGTAATTCCACCGGTTTTAAATATGTAAAGAGGGTCATAAAAAACGCGTGTGTTATCAAAGCAAATAGTTAAGTTATAGTCTATACAAATTCCATAACAGTATTATTTGCCATTTCAAATTTGGAACTGATCGCCGCCGCACGACTGACCAGCTAGTGAGCAGCGCGCTGTTGCTATTCTCGAACTAATCGCCATTTTAAAGCAACCACGAAAGCAACAGTGTGCATTCACAGATTGAGTTTATTTCAAATTAAAAAAAAAACAGTTTATTCGGTAATTTAAAAACTTGGCTGCATGCTCTAGTGAAGTCTAGTGTCTTTGCCAACATGTTCACGCAGCCACGGCAGAACCAGAAAATAATCCTCGCGCCATTTTTCTCAAATTTTCTTTTCTTTGTACTTGTATTGTGAAATGTTTTTTTTCTGTTTCCTCGCAAAAGTGTTAAAAAACGTCGTACGATATACGTGCGTATTGGTTATAACATGCTCGGCTCAATTACGCCCTCGCCTACGGCTCGGGCTGAAATTCCGACTCGCATGTTATAACCATCTTAACGCACTAATATCGTAATGTACTATTTTAACACCCTTGCTCGTAAAGCTGATGTAATTCCACCGGTTTTAAATATGTAAAGAGGGTCATAAAAAACGCGTGTGTTACCAAAGCAAATAGTTAAGTTATAGTCCATACAAATTCCATAACAGTATTATTTGCCATTTCAAATTTGGAACTGATCGCCGCCGCACGACTCCAGCTAGTGAGCAGCGCGCTGTTGCTATTCTTTTTCTTTTTTATTTTATTTAAAGGGTTTTGTCGCTTAGCGCTGTTGCTATTCAAATTTCGAACTAATTTGAAAGTAGGCAGCGCTAGCTCGCTGTTAAAATGGTGTGCAACAGTGTGCATTCACAGATTGAGGGTATTTAAAATTGTTTTTTTTTCTGTTTCCTCGCAATTGTGTTAAAAAACGTCGTACGATATACGTGCGTATTGGTTATAACATGCTCGGCTCAATTACGCCCTCGCCTTCGGCTCGAGCTGAAATTCCGACTCGCATGTTATAACCATCTTAACGCACTAATATCGTAATGTACTATTATTTAACAAAAGGTGCACGGTTCGGGTTGGTCGTTTCCTATGGAGAAGGAGGAATTTACAAGAAACTCCATGGTTACTCTTTTAAAATCATTTAATTTTACAATGTTATAATATAATAAATATGTTATCTAAGCAATTTAAATAAAATTGATATGGGACCACTTGGGATGTATCCCCATCAAACAAAAAATAATTTTGCAAATCGCTCCAGTCTTTGAGTATTAGGAAAACATACACAAAAAAAAAACAAAAAAAAGATTTCTACGAATTGAGAATATCCTCCTTTTTTGAAGTCTGTTAAAATTCATCCAAACAGATTTAAGAGCTATATTTTTAAAACACACATTATTTCAAGAATTTGCAATTATTGTCAAAAAACATAATATTCTTTGCTGAGCAAAGTCCAGGGGCCTTAGTCTGCTATTACAATAGTGTCAGAATGGTCGATCACTGATCGCATAATGGTTGATTTTGACATCTCTTGTCAAAATCAACCATTATGCGATCAGTGATCGACCATTCTGACACCATTGTAATAGCAGACTAAGGCCCCTGGGTTTGATCCCCAAGTGCGGCATAGTGGAGTGGGTAGTATTGAGTATATTCAATAGGCTTTTTTCAGCCTGGGTTGGCACTCGCCTCCTCACCTCCAACCAGTATTTTTCCAGATGCTTAACTGCTATTCTGATTAACTTATTCTGCGTAAACAGCCGTGACGTGTAACCTCCTCTTCCAGAATATTTCGGCAAGCCTCAGGGCGCGATGGTGAATGTGGTACTGGGCGGCATAGCGGGCGCCATCGCGCAGACGGCGTCCTACCCGCTCGACATCGTGCGCAGGCGCATGCAGACGGCCCGGCGCCGCCCCGATGGGACCTTCCCATACGCCAGCATCATGGAAACGCTGGCTCTAGTCTATAAGTAAGTATTACAGATGTATGAGGAACGGGTGAAAGTTCCACATGCTCAAACTCAAACGTTTATTTCAATTGATGACATGGTTGGCGCAGTGGCTAAGCGTTTGATATGCGCTGCGTCTGCGCTGCGTGTCGCGGGATCGATCCTCGCACGAAACAAATATTTGTATGGCCTACAGGTTGTTTCGGGTCTGGCTGTTTGTGTGAGTTTAAATGTTTGTAAAAACGTTTTTTTTTTAATAAAAATTGCTACCAACTGCCGGTAGTAAATTAATTTTTCGTCGTATTAAGTATTTTTTTGAAAGTCGTTTTTTTTAGTTGTGGTATAATGTATCTCACACAAATTCTTATTGAGTATTTATTTTCCATTGCTACTAAGATATATTAGCATATCCTCCATAGACATTAGAATAACGAATATCCTACTAATATTTGAAATGCGAATGTTTGTGAAGATGGATGGATGTTTGTTACTCTTTCAAGTCAAAACGGCTGAACGGATCTTGATGAAATTTGGCACAGAGTTAGATTATAGTCTGGAATAACACATAGGATAGGCTTTTTTTCGATATCATGCGGGCGCAGCCGCTGGCGTCAGCTAGTGAAATATAAAAGATAACTCGTAAATTACCGAAGCAATATACATAATTCGATAACCCTTCCGATTAAAAAAATATTTTGTAAATCGGCTCACAATCGACGGAGAAATCGCGTAATAAAAAAAACACTCGCATTGAGAACCTCCTCCTTTTTTGAAGACGGTTAAAAACAAACAGTTCAAAAATGATTTGAGTTGAAAACATCCATCAGTTTCTGAGAAAAAATCGACTATATCTGGCAAACCTAGTTACTCCCTTTTGTTAACCGTACTAAGTAATAACCTTCTTCTTCTTTTCCAGATCGGAAGGCTGGCGCGGCTTCTACAAGGGCCTCAGCATGAATTGGGTGAAGGGCCCCATAGCGGTGGGCATCTCATTCGCTGCGTACGACAAAATCAAGAGCACGCTCAGAGACATAGCCGTACACTTGAGCTAGTCTATACTCTATGGTCAGTCGGTTTGACAGTGACAGTAGCGATGGCTTTCCTTTTGACAGTTGACAGCAATTGTATTATACAGGTTAGTTTTTTGTGGTGAAAATAATGAATAATAAATCCTTTTGTTAAAGAAAACACTATAATATAAAAATGAATCGCAAAATGTGTTGCTGAGCGCATAACTCAACAACGTCTGGACTTATTTTATCAATTCATTTTTTTTAATATTCGTTGAAGTCCAAGGATGGTTTTACGGCTAGAAAAAAAAGAAAAAAATGCTAAAGGCAGTATAAGTTTTTGTGAAGTTTAGGTAGAATTTTTCTACCTTTCTACCTACCTACCCTAGGTAGGTATAAAGGTAGAAAAATTGCATTGCAACGCATGCCGGGGCACAGCTAGTTGTTGGATAAATTTGAGACGGCTTGGGCTTTAAAAAATTTTTTTTTGAAGTTAGTAAATATTATACAGTTTTTTTTTAATAGCAGCCGCTGTTTTTTTATCTGTGCCTTGTTGTTGACAATAGGCTCCCCCCTATTATATGGGACTTATGCACAACTGGCGATATGTAGGCATACTATAGGTACACCTTCATCTATCCTAATGGAGTTACAGGCGAGATGTATATATACATAACATATTGGAGTAACATGGATTATATTTTTTATTTTTACCAGAACTAGTATAACCTAGCCTATCGCCCCGTGCCCGCTTGACGTTATGTTTCGGGACACCCTGTATATAAAGTTGCAATATGTTGAAAAAAATATATTTAGAATATTCATGTTATTGTTTATCTGTTAATATGAAAGCTATCGTAACTGAGAATAGGGTAGTTTCCTTTTTTTTTTTATTAGTCTGTCTTTTAGATTATTCAAAAATAAGGGACACTTTCCGTGAAACGTCACGCGTTGCTGCAATTTTTCGCAACAAGTGACGTCACACGTAACTTTAATGGGCTATATCTCTGTCATTTTTGGTTTAATTTTTAAATAAAAAAATACGTGTCCCTTATTTTTGAATAATCTAAAAGACGGACTAAATAGAATGTAATTACTTTGACCCTGGAAACTACCCTATCAAGAATGACAAAGTCACACACCCTGTATAATGTCACTTGGCTGTCAAAAGAGTTAAAAATGGTGTTATATTATAGACTGTTATTAAGTAGATGTTAAAGATTCTCTCGATTTTTACACTTATCTGGTTTGTCATACAAGCACTGTACACACGTCTGCTTTCCTCTTTGTGTTGTAAAGGCGTGAAGTTTACTCAAAATATGTTTTCGATATTCTAAGGTTAAATTCTGTAAAACGTACTTTTACTACACTCAAGATCAGCGAAAATGAGCTTTATTCGTATGGAATGAACGTGCATTTTCATGTTGGCGACTGCGGTCTTGCATAAAAATTTTAAAAGGAATATGAACGTTCTACGAATAAGGTTCATTTTTCAATTCAAACTCGGCGAATATGATCCTTATCTACTTGACATTAACGTTCATATTACAATGAGCGACAGTTATCAAGCGTTTTAATGGAATATGAACACTAATTGCCTACGAATAAGATTCATATTTGTTTGAAATGCAACTGGAGTTTGAGACTTAGACAAAATTCGCTGTTTTTTTAACCAAATTTTTTAATTTTGTAAAAGTGACTGAATTTTGACAATAATGTACTATGAACAATGATATTATAGAGATATCTAACGTTCTGCAGATAGTCAGCGAAATAATCTGTCGAAAAGTCTGAAAGTTCAGAAAAAAGTCTGACATTTCGTCTAATTTTTATTAGTTATCAGAAAACTAAGTCAGACCTTTTTAGTGCGGATGGGCGGTCAGATGTCAGAAAGTTCTGACAGTCTGATCCTAATGTGCTGGATGTTAGGAAGCATATTAAAGAAATCGCACTTATTTCATGAATTGACAGAATTATTTGGTTTCCTTGAGTATCTGTAGACTTTGTATGCAGGATGGAAGGGATACTGGCGCAAAAACGGTCATCAAGTATTCAGTACGCAACGCTAAACCCCTCAACCCCCCCCCCCCCCCTTCCCCAAAACCCCTCACCCCCCTCCCCAAAACCCCTCACACTACCCCAACGGAACGGACGTGTGAAACGGAGTCTTTCTGTTGAGGCAACATTCTCACTTCAAATCCTTACGTCAAACGTTAAGGCAACTATAAAATGCAATATTTGAGGCGCACACCAGGGACAGTATGGGAGAGCATTTTATCTTAACCCAACGTAAATTCATATAAGACTTAATGAAAAAAAAATGCGGTTTGTTCGAATGAGATACCGTGGCCCCATTACATAAAAGGCAATAGAAGGAACATGGGTGGGTTTTATTCAGTACAAGTCTGACTCTCCCCCCGCTCCGCCCAGAGTGGGGTAAGATATTTGTAGGTTTTCCTTCGCGACATTTTACATTGGAATTTGTACCTTATTGCCAGCTGTTACGTACGAATTTACTTTGGGTTAAACCAAAATGCTCTGCCGTGCAATCCCCGGTGTACTGGCGCATTTACATCTGGTTTTAAATTACCTTTGATAGTATTTTTATGCACATATAGATATTATTATGTTAAATTTGTTATAGATAGATTTCGAAAAAAAAAAAATGTTTTGTTTAACCTCAAGATGAATGCGGCTCTTTGCTCGAAATGTTTATTTAAAATTCGTTTTGTAAGTGTTTTTGTAAATTTTATTGATAACGATTGCATGTAGCGGAGGTGAACGTGGCGCCATTTACAGAAAAAAAAGTAAAGGTAGTCCTTTGTCTTTGGATGGACATGTAATGAGAATGGACGTAGCACATGTGACCAAAAAAATATAGATATGAATGTTGATGGATGGAGAGGGAGAGGCGTCTAAGAATCTACAAGGCCAACAATGTCCACTCATTCACAAAGAATTAGTCAAAAAGAATCTATACAAGAAATATAAAAAAAAATATTACAAAAAAAATACTATAATGAAACAAGTCACACAGATGTTGCTATCAGTACTGTAACTATTCAAAACAAAGGTTGTATAAATATGTGATTTGACAACTATTGGGATCTTGGGTTCGTTTCCCAATTCAAGCAAAGTGTTATCACGGGTTTTCCATCAGTTTCTGGCAATAGGATCGTCCCTTGTAACATGGGACTTGAAGATAACTCTGCTTATACCCATCAACGATAACAGCCGTGAAGTTATATTCATTTTGACTCTGTGTGTACTGTGATCAAACTTATATATTTTATTTATTAGCAATTTAGACTACCTATATGTCTATATAAGTTTTATTATATTTTTATTAATTTATATATTCTTTTTATTTAATAAAACTATAATATATTTTTGAGGTATGTATTGAAAAATGCACCATATTATGTCATGTTTTCAAACCAAATATTTATATAAATAATTATATCAAAATTATGAAAAACATATTGCTTTTCTAAAAAAAAACTCATTTAATGAGATTATTTATTTACCCTCTTGCACCAAATATTGTATATTAAGCACTAAACGAATATAAAATACGTTGCAAGCGTGACTGCTGACCATGTTGACGTGGGTTCGAACCGTTATTAGGTCTTTTCATCGAGATTGTCTCATCAACCACGGTGTCTGAGTGTTTCCTTTTGGAAGTTGAATGTCAGGAGCATAGCAGAAGTGTAGGGTGATCCTGCCAAGGTTGCGGGTTATTCGAAAGAGGACTCCGGAACATAAAGGGCAATAGAAGGAACATGGGTGGGTTTTAGTCAGTACAGCTCTGAAACTCTTCCCCGCTCCGCCCACAGCGGGGGAAGTTATTTGATGATTTCCCGCAAAAAAGAGGTGTAGGGTGAGGAATGTTGAAGAGAGGTGTAGGGTGACGAATGTTGAAGAAGACATGGGATACTTTCACCTACTAATATTATAAACTAGCTTCCTCCCGCGACTGCTTCCGCGTAGCATAGTTACTTTGGCTTTAACTTTAAGCCGCGTGATGATCGAAAAAAAATATCTTTCCCCTTTTCTTCCCTCTTTTCTCCTTTTTATTTTTCCTATCTCCGTCTCCAGGGTCCCAACTATCTCTATACCAGAATTCATTAAAATCGGTTGGGCCATAGGCGTGAAGACGTAACAAACAAACTCACTTTATAATATTAGTAAGATTGCGAATGTTTGTGGGGATGTATGAATGTTTGTTACTCTGTCACGTCAAAACGCATTAACGGATCTTGATGAAATTTGGCACAGAGTAGTCTGGATCTGGAATAACACATAGAATACTTTTTTTTCGATATCACGCGGGCGAAGCCGCGGGCGCCATCTAGTGTAGAATATTTTAATGGTTTCGACTACCTCGCTTGTGTAGTGGTTATAAGCGGCTATTGAGCTAAGAGCTTGGGATCCTGGAGGTCGATTGCCGGGTTAGGCAAATTGCTATTGACTTTTTCAATCAGTAATTTCTCAGCTACAGAGTCTGGATTTGTGCCCCGTTTGATGGCATTAGGGACGCTCCCAATTATATGGGACTTCAAACATAATTGGCGATATGTGGGTGTAGAGTTAGGTACAGTTCTGCTTAACTCTTCGAAGAAAACAGCCGTGATGTTATGTTATAAAGTAAAGATGATTTTAAATCCGTTTAGTGCTATTTTGTGAATATTGGATTAAGAGGGCCAAAGACTTTATATAAAATATCATATTTGTTATTTTGAATTGTAATTTAGGCACAATTTTGGGCATTTTTTTTTATCAAATCGTGCAATATAACCCTGCTCAGCACTTGTGTAATTTACGGTACCCTAATCTTGTATAATCTAGTCTTTAAATTGTATGCAGAACCCTCTATGACGAGTGCAACTCGAGATATTCTTTATTATGTTGTAAAATAGATATTTTTGTTGTTATTTTGTAAGGATAAGTATTACTTGTGTAGGCTATCACAATTTGTTAATAAAAGCGACACCTAAACGATTGCCTAAATGTTTAGGTACTATTGGATAATACTCTTTTATTTAGGCATTATTTTAGGTGCCCAAATGTTGATGAAAATGGGCATTAAAGGAATAAACACCTGAGTCTTATTGATTTATTTTAATATTATTTGAAAATTATATCATGGTTTATTTGAAATAACTGAAATTATTGTACATTAAGATAAGATCAGAATCAAGATTTTTGTCAACTATAGATACATTTTTGTGCTGGTACTGCAATAAAAGTTTTTTTTTTAAGTATAATGATGACAAAATAATCCTAATTAAGTTTTCTTGAAATCAGTAATAGCTTAGTGGTGTAACCGTCGGACTGCCAAGTCCCGAGTTCGAACCCAATGCATGCACCTCAGCTAGCGGGTTGTTCGAAAGAGATTTAACGACACGGTTGGCGCAGTGGCTGAGCGATCGACTGCTGCGCTGCGTGTCCCGGGTTCGATCCTCGCACGGAACAAATATTTGTATGACCTACAGATAGTTGTTCCGGGTCTGGCTGTTTGTGTATGAGAGTTTAAATGTTTGTGAACGCACCCACGATACAAGAGAAAATCCTAGTGTGGGACAACGTTTTTTAAACAAGAAAGAAGGAGAAGATACCGTGGTCCCGGAACATAAAGCGCAAAAGAAGGAACATGGGTGGGTTTTAGTCAGTATAAGTCTGCACTCCCCCCGCTCCGCCCAGAGTGGGGGGAGTTATTTGATGATATTCCCATGCGCAAAAAAGGGACGCACGTCTGATTTTTTAGATCCATGTACGTATTGTATAATTATCACTTGTTAAGTGTAGAAAACCAGTATGCCTGAGAGATAAATAAATAAATATCTTGGGACAACTCACACACGGCTATCTGATCCCAAGCTAAGCAGAGCTTGTGTTATGGTAACCAGACAACTGATATACATATACTTATATAATTTATAAATACATACATATTATAGATAAATCACACCCAGACACAGAACAAACAATCATGCTCATCACACAAAGTTTGTCCTGGGTGGGAATCGAACCCACGACCTCCGGCTCAGCAGTCAGAACCACTAACCACTAGACCAACAGGCCCGTCAAATAGATATTTCTTGATGGTATGTTCAGCCATGTCAGAGCCTCATGGGCAGGATAGAAACTGACAGCAAGTTAGTCACATACCAAGCGATAAATAAGGAAAATTCCTTTCAGTTATATCAATTACACCTCTCATTATTTTAATATTCATTGCTGCTTTCAAAATCGTCGTTTAAAATAATAGGGAATGTGCAAGTTATGCAAACTCTTTTTATATATTTGCTTTGTTTTGTACTATTAAACATTGTGGTACACTTATTGTATTTTTACAGCACTTATTTTACAATTTATAATTTTATGTTGCGTGTTTTTGGTGAAACGGAACGCAAACTCAAAACGCATCGTCGGAGATAATGCCGGTAGTGACGTCAGAGTCCATGTGTCGTGGAAGCACTTTTATTTGAAAAGTACTGAAATTTTCGGTAAGATTTTATTATAATATTGGAACGAAGTTCCTTATCGCGCGTTGCGAAAGGGGGCTAGACGGAAAAAATTAAGACCAAAAGTTGTAACGACACTTTTTGCTATAGTTGTAAGCCGTGTAGCGTGCGCGTGTTTCTCTGTCTGTCTCTCTCTATCATAGAAAGCAAGCCAGTTATTTTCGTTTCGTGTTTTTATTTCGCATTGAACAGTGTGGTGTCGCGACGATTATTTTTGTTGAGTGTATACAGGTTTTTTGTACAAAATAAATAATAACTTCGTTCCTTCCGGGTGTCCTTTGACACCCGGATGGAACGGATAGTTTTTTATTTTTTAGTAAGTACTGTTTTTCATTAATTGAAGTAAAGAAAAATTTACATGCATATTCCCTATAACCATCTTGGAAATTTTAGTTGTCAAAAGATATATTATGATTGATTATATTTTTAAATGTCGACTTTGAATGTAGCAACTTATCTATCACACGTTCACAACCCCTAGATAATAACTGAATATCAATGTTCTTCCATGATGGGATGTGATCACACTTTTCGATGTGGAATCGGCTTGTTCAGAGTAAAGTGAGCTTTATGTCCTTACAATAAAGGCGAATAAAACGTCACTGTGTTGAAATGTGAATCGATCAAGCGGATTCCGCGCGAACCAGTGTGGGCTCCCTTTTAAAATAATAATATATTCTAGTAATAATTGTTAAATATACTGTTAAACGATAGTTTTTCTCGTTTACTTTTACTCAAAGTAGTGAATATGTCAACTTGAATTCAGATTCTTAGTTAATCGTAAGAGCAAAATTAAATACAACCTTATTGTTGATCAAGAATAAAGTTCAAATTTCATTGCACCATAAATGTGTGGTAACTTTTTCAAAAAAAAATGGATCACTCAAAAATCAACTCAATTTCGATGACTTGATAATAGATATTTGAGTGGCAATGGCTGTCTTATCTAAGATTCTGAATTCTAGTATTAAACTGTATAGCTACGACTGTTTAATGTTATTGTATCACGTTTAGACTCAAAATAAATGTTTATTATAAGGGTAGAGTTTTTTTTTCAAACTTGACTTGGCCCATTTTAACAAGATTTCCACAAATAGAAAGCTACATTATCAGGAAGTAACATAGGCTACTTGCACACGAAGTGACGGCAGCGTCGCGTTTTGTTGCGAGGTCGGTATCTTTCAACGAATACATCGATACACGACACCCTTCGGCCAAAACTCTCCTTTGAGTAAGGTTTCCAATTGATGAGTCGGCTCCCGCACCAGAAACTACTTAAAATTACTGTCATGGCGCGACTCCAACTGGGCATTCCGTGTGAATGTCTGCGATCGACTTCGCTTTGTCTGGTTCGCAGATGTATGCTGCCTGCTGCTGAACCCACCGTGCTCCGTCAAGATTTCTGTCACAACACCCACTGGTTTAATCTTGACCACAATCTTTGGGCGTCGATAGCATCTATGAGGGTCTTAAAGCCACGATTACCAAGATCGGTCGATGGACGGGTGGTTCCTGCAAAGAGTTTCTTTCGAAATCCGTTGCCAACCTTCTTGGTAATAGTGATTTTAATCTAGTTCGGATTTTGCAATAAATAAAACACCTAATATATTCACAAGATTGCTTATATTTTCATATTATTATTCGTAGCTACAATCACTAATAATAATATTGCACAATTTTAACTTAAAATTAAACTATTATTGACTAGAATTATTATTTACTTATTAAATAAGACTAGAGTGTGGAATTTGGTTCAATTTTGACTAACTAAACTATTATTTTCTGTTTGATTTGTGGCACTGAAAATATCTTGATCCTATCCTATCCGTGAGAGTATTATAAGGTATCGAGAATAGATTCTGTTAATGTTACCCTATTTGGATAAAAAGAAAAACAAAAAGACCGCTACAAAACCTATTAAAATGTACTACAACGAGGAACTACATGGCAACACAGAGGCGCGGGTGGTGACACTCTAGGCTGGGCCCTACTCGAGTGCCATATCTTTTGACTGCTTGGTCTTAGAGGGTTTATATTTTCACAGCTCCAAGGGACCGCTAAGTTTACTAAATGGTTTTATTTTTAACTTGATACCTCCACGTGTTCCTGAGATCTTGATAGATAGACAGACAGACAACGAAGTGATCCTATAAGGATTCCGTAAACCCTAAAAATGTATCTATTATGCTCTTTCGGATCAGACATGTTTTTTTTCAACATATTGCATGTGTATTTGGGTAAATTCTCTAACAATAAAAGTAATATTTTCAGTGCCGTTTATTTAATTTCACTTATAATACCACAAGAGCTTCAAAATTATCGGGTATTTCCCGATAGGTTCGTTGCAAACAAATGAAGGAGTCAAGTTTTCCAGGTTAAGATTTTTCCTGAAAAACTTGACGAACCTATCGGGAAATGCCAGATAATTTTGAAGCTCGTGTGGTATTCGGGGGATTATTTTTCCGTCCCAAATGTCGGCCAATAGAATTGCACAAACTCCAAATCGACTCATTTTCATGCAAAATCTCCAATTTTCACAATTGAATTCAACCTGTCAGTTTGACGTGTGGTTAATTTGACTGGATCATGTTTTGTTTTTTATGCATAGCAACGACCAGAGAAAATTTTCAAAAAATTATCAGTATAATACCATGTAGGTTGTACCACGTGACGTCGAATGGTGCAATTCTATTGGTCGATATTTGGGTCGGAAAAATAATCACTATTATAATAGGCATTAGATTATATGACGAATTAACTCTAAATGGGTATGGAGTATTTTAATTATGGAAAATTATGTTATAATTTTATTTAACTGTACATGTATTGTGGTCAGAGGCTCTGCACGAACGCGCGTCATAAAGTTAATATGTTTATATTAAAATAAAAAATACACTTTTCACGTTTAACATTTTCATCATTTTAAGAAAAGTATTCACATCTATTGAAGACACACAGATTTTGCTTGAATTGCAAACAGTTCAATTATGTAAAATGCTATAAAGATAATTGTACCTATTTACGATTCAAAAGTCGACAACCTACCTATTTATTTATTCACCGCGCATTCGTGTAAGGCCAGGTTAATTGAATAAATAGGATTTTAATCCCCTTATTAAAAAGTATACAGTCCCTTCAAATTTATTTTATCTCTGACACTTGCAGTCCAAAAGCAAACGTATTTCATTGAAAATAAAGACCAATATTATTCTGAGAGACTTGTCAGTGATACCAACAATAACCTCATTTCTAAAAATTAAATCATTTTGGCTTTGATGCAAGGACTGTAGTGGAATAATCCTCCTCTCAACAGTTACCAGCAAGGGATATTTGAAAATGATCCAAGGATCAAATATGCAGGTTAGATCGAAAAAACAATATTTTCTTCAAAAGTAACGTACTCTTCACAAATGAGACGTGTTTCTGAAGAAATACGAACATTACAGTAACGCGTACATTTCCTTATTTGAATGTACCGTAATTTTTTAGCGTGTTTCAGAAAAAAAAGTATATATAAAGAAATGAATGATTTATATTGTATTGATGATTGTAATCATTTGACATTACCTAGTTAAATATTTGTTTCTTTTATTTTGTTTATTTAAAAAAATCGTAATTAATTCTAATATAAAAATGTTGCATGCCTCACGGTAGAATGTATTTGATCCTTCTCTTATTCAACACCATATTTCTGTACCTACATTCATAGCAAATAAATTTCATTTTATTTCATTTCAACAGCGAGTCTGACTCGCACCGAGGGTTCCGTACAAACTTGCGACATAAACAACCATATCTTTTGACTTAGACTCTTGAGAGGGTTGATGTTTTACAGCACAAAGATACCACAGAGTTGAGTAAGTATATGGTTTTAATTTCCCTCGATACCTCTACGCGTTCCCGAGATAAAGGCTCTTGACAGACAGACGGACAACACAGTGATCCAATAATATGACCATATTTAGTATACTATTTTAAGTACTTCTGCTGAACCTTTCAAGTATTACAAGCGTGAAGTTACATACGCGCATTCCTTTCTGAAACACGCTCACACTATCCCTACCTACGTTTCATAATGTCCACTATGATTGATATGATGATAGTATCTCCTCTGGTACTCTCCCTGCGTCGGCTGCAAGTATTGAGGGTAGACTCCTCCGTAGAGTGACGTCAGCACGTCGTAGGGCGCCGGCGGCGGGTGCGGCGCGGGCGGGGAGCGCGCGCGGGGGGGCGCCGCCATGCTGAACAGGGCTTCAGGGTCGCAGACGAACTTGTACACGTAGCGCTCTCCTGGATAGGAGGAGGACCTGATCAGTGGCTGATGCTTACATATGTGGGATACAGGGTTTAGGAGGCATTTTCTGGGTGAATACATTCCAGTTTACTGTTATTAAAAGACTTCAAAAAAAGGAGGAGACTCTCAATTTTGACGGCACGGTTGGCTCAGTGGCTGAGCGATTGACTGCTGCGCTGCGTGACGCGGGTTCGATTCCCGCACGGAACAAATATTTGTATGGCCTACAGGCAGTTGTTTCGGGTCTGGCTGTTCGTGTATGTGAATTTAAAAGTTTAACGCACCCACGATATAGGAGAAATTTTTAAATAAAAAATAAATAAAAATAAAACTTTTTTTGTATGTTTTGTTAGTTGATTTTTTCGGCAGCTGTGGGGGTGGACTGATTTTCAAAATTATTCTTATAATCTCCTCCTCTTTTTAAAGTCGTAGAAATAAGACATGCATTAACCTAAGTTAAGCACAGTGCGAGTCTGACTCGAGCACCAAGGGTTCCGTACAAACTTGCGGCGTAAACGGTTGACTTTTTCACAGCTCCAAGGCACCACAGGCTTAAGTATATGGTTTTAGTTTCAACTCGATACTTATTTTCGAGATATAGGGACTTGACAGACAGGCAGACACAGAGATGGACAACAAAATGAGATCTTGAGAAACGAGAAACGAACCTGAAATTAAAACCATATTCTGAAGTCTGTGGTCCCTAAAAAATCAGTGTGCGTTCGCGCAGCGGAATGTTGTTGAATTTAAAAATTTTAATTATGCAGATATTTAGTGTATGAGGTCGTGTAATTGTGTATGGTAAAAAAAAATTTGTGCATGCAGCCATTGTGGAGAAATTCACCAAAAACTGATTCCGCTGCGCGAACGTTGTCCTAGCGGAACTTTTTTTGAAATATAGACTTTAGAAGAAAAGAGATGTGTCTAAAAATTAGTGTGTATTTGTGTGTAATTGTGTATGTATGAATAAAAATAGTGCATGCATAAACTTCGGAGATATTCAAGTTTCCGCTGCGCGAACGTTTGGCCATTAGCTAGTTTTCATATAAAGCGCTTACATAAAGAGCTGTAGATTTTTACATACATTGTTTTGAATTTGTGTATGTTTGTGTAAAAAACAGATTTAGAAAAAATCGCAGCGTTTAAAAGATAAAAATATAAACGTAAAAAACGCTTATTAGGTCTTAGTTCTTAAAGTCTGCACTTTGGGGTCTAGATTTTCACGTTTATACAAACCTTGTAAGTGTCTGCAACATGTTGCCAAGTATCAATGATGTTCCGTTAGTAATTAAAGAGTTATAGGACAATTTACCATGAATAGATCACTGTTTACAAAGCAGTCAAATATCACGACGTTCTAAAGGAATTACATGGTAAAATGTATACCAATAATTAGTGTATTCATTCAACTATTCACATGCAAAATTTCATGTCATTAAATTCAGTAATTAAAGAAAAACAATTAAAATACTGACGAAGCATCGAAAACCTACATAACCCGACCAAGTTCGGATGGCTACAAAAAAGCGGCCGTGCCATATATCTAACAAACGTTCTTAACCTTCCAATATAGTATTTATTAATTTGGTACAGTTGTGTACACAAGCGCTAGGAAAAAATAAAACAATTGCATTTCTTGAATGAAAAATATTTTTAAGTAATAACGCCACTATCTACGATTAAAATAAATCTTCAATTAACAAGTACTTCTCTATTTAAATATCCGTGTACAAAAATATTTTTAATTACATATAATAAAATAATTATGTAATTATAATAACGTTAACAAACGCTTGCAACGACAGCAATAGACTTAAACGTAAGTATAATAAATCGAGCTTCAATAAAAATTAAAATCACATCACATAACTAGACTGATCCGTGAAATCTTCAATAGAAATTAGTTGTATGAATTTTATTTGTCTTAAACAATATATCTAGATTATATCTCAAATCTCAAGCGCATACTTAAATAAAGTACCTACGTAAATAGTACATACTTTCTGTCATAGTCAAATACATTTAAAAAAGTAGGTGTACAAAAAAAATGACCTCTAAATTATATCGAAACAACAATTGTGTTATCACTTATACCAATTCAATACCGATATTATACTGTAAATTTTGGGATGTTACCTAAATATATTGCACGGCCGCTTTTTTGTAGCCATCCGAACTTGGTCGGGTTATGTAGGTTTTCGATGCTTCGTCAGTATTTTAATTGTTTTTCTTTAATTACTGAATTTAATGACATGAAATTTTGCATGTGAATAGTTGAATGAATACACTAATTATTGGTATACATTTTACCATGTAATTCCTTTAGAACGTCGTGATATTTGACTGCTTTGTAAACAGTGATCTATTCATGGTAAATTGTCCTATAACTCTTTAATTACTAACGGAACATCATTGATACTTGGCAACATGTTGCAGACACTTACAAGGTTTGTATAAACGTGAAAATCTAGACCCCAAAGTGCAGACTTTAAGAACTAAGACCTAATAAGCGTTTTTTACGTTTATATTTTTATCTTTTAAACGCTGCGATTTTTTCTAAATCTGTTTTTTACACAAACATACACAAATTCAAAACAATGTATGTAAAAATCTACAGCTCTTTATGTAAGCGCTTTATATGAAAACTAGCTAATGGCCAAACGTTCGCGCAGCGGAAACTTGAATATCTCCGAAGTTTATGCATGCACTATTTTTATTCATACATACACAATTACACACAAATACACACTAATTTTTAGACACATCTCTTTTCTTCTAAAGTCTATATTTCAAAAAAAGTTCCGCTAGGACAACGTTCGCGCAGCGGAATCAGTTTTTGGTGAATTTCTCCACAATGGCTGCATGCACAAATTTTTTTTTACCATACACAATTACACGACCTCATACACTAAATATCTGCATAATTAAAATCTTTAAATTCAACAACATTCCGCTGCGCGAACGCACACAAAAAATCAACCCTGTAAGTCTACGCAGTCAAAAGATATGGCTGTTTATGTCGCAAATTTGTGCAGAACCTTTCGGTTCGCGAGCCTGACTTGACCTCGGCCGGCTTTTCCCTTTAAGGTAAGTATCCCTAAAAAATAGTGAATTGGTACCTGCGACTTTCTGCATGATGCCCTTCTCGTAGTAGTAACGAAGTGACCTCGACAGTTTGTCGTAGTTCATTGCGGGACGGTTCTTCTGAGCGCCCCAACGACGAGCCACCTGGAAGCAGAACTTTCATTTAGATCCCAGATTGTAGAGAGGAAGGAGGACGAGGTGGTAGTGTCTGGTGGTGAATAATAACTGCCGCCCAGGGTCGATCTTTAGGGTAAGCCGTGTTTGCTCAGGTTGTTCTGTGGATGGGTCACCAGCAATTACATACCGACTTTCCTCCGTGCCCCGGAAAGTATGTTAAGCCGTTGGTCGTTGGTCCCGGCAGTCAATTGTAGATCTTTGACAATCGTTACAGGTAGTCAGTGACCTAACTAAGGGGTATCGTGTCGGCGGCGATCTCTCGTGTACGACCCTGGTTCAGTCCATGGTCCGGAGCGAGAAGGAATGAGAAACGGTCACTTCTTTCTGAGAAACAGTCATGCTAGCGAAGGAGGTGGCCGGGCGTTTGAGGGAGAGAACCGCAAACCAACCCAGCTGCCGCGGGAGACGCCCCGGGCGTCGGCTCGATATTTATGTCGCGGAGTCGGCGCAGCATGTCTTTGTTTAAGTCTTGTGCACGGTGGTTTGTAATGTACTGGTATAGATGTGGCTCCGGTTAGACTGGCTGATGAAGATACGTATAGCGATATATAGACGATAAGCCGGGGAAGATTCTAACCCACCTACTCCGGCTCTCTTTCCACTAGTATACCGCTTCAGTAGCATCTCCCCTACCACCTGCAAATATCCAGGTCTGTGCCATCCACCTGCTCCAGCTCGAGCATCTTGAACTCCAGCCCCCTGATATTCGAGCCCCCTTTCCTGTACTCCGCCACAGGAACGTGGCACTCCCGTCTTAACACCTGGAAACATCCAGGTCTGTACCACCCACCTCCTCTGGTTCGTGCAGCTTAAACTCCAGGCCCCGGCCAGTCCAGGCGACACAACGCGCTCCCTCCGCCAGCAGAGAGACGAGGAACTGCCACAGTTGCAGCGCTCCGCGACGACCCCCACCTGGAGACATCAGGGGAATGTTTTCGCGCTTTTGTACTGAACTTCTTGTATTTTAATCTACAGTAGTAGGTTGATCAAATTGACTTATAGGTTTATATAACGTGTAAAAAAAGAAGCACTAATACTTATAGGTAGGCATATATACGTATATCATGTAAAGAATACACTGTGAAAGAATCATAATTAAAATCAATGATTCAACTTTCCATACATTTTTTTCATTTTACTTCACTGTTACGACCCTAGGCGTTCAGGTCAATGGCCGACGATAGTAGGTACTAAAGATATTAAGTACGAATGCTCTGGTTACATGAAATACTTTTACCTAAAGTTCTTACCTACTACTTATTGGATGTAGAGATACCTATCTTAATTAGGTAGGTATCTCTACATCCAACAAACTTGGAAATAAAAAGCTCTCAGCTGATTTTAGGGATGTCACACGGAGTTCGTTCCAAAAAAGTAAAAAGTATAGTATTTGAGATCCTGGGAACTTGCACAAAGATTGCTTATCACCTTAGCTACAACTAAGGGCTCTCACCAGCGTGCGTGGTGGTGACGTGTTGGTGCGGAGAGGCAGCGTCGGTCCGCGTCGACGGCGCCGGCGCAGACGTCGAGCAGAGGGAACTGCTCACTGTGGGTTTGCAATTTAACGGTTTCACATGGATGGATTATAAACTATCTTACGAAAAAAAACTAACATATAATAGAGTATAAAAGGGCATCAAAAAACTCGCCCTCAACGCTTTCAGCTGGTAATTGTTAATTTACTTACTAGAAATTGGCCACGTTACCACGTTGTATAGCAGCAATTGGCCTTTGGCAAAGGTAAAAGTCACCCCTTGGGTCATGGGAAGCGTCAACTAAGTGAACACACGTTATGTTGTAAGAACAATACAATTTATGTATCGACATTCGTTGCAAATAAATAAAAGACAGTTTACAATTTCGCCAGATATTCATAAACTATCGGTTTTCATACGGCCTTTTCATCTCTCTTCTTTCTAAATACTATATATTTTTTATACATATTGTAATATCTCAGAATTGTATAGTCTAATTACCACCAGTAAGGTATTGTCATACTATTATTGTAGCGACACAAATATGCACGTTTAAAAAAGTACTACAGCGACATCTATGCAACCACTGAAGAACTAACGGCGAATTCCTACATCTCGCAAACAGAGTTATCCGCGAGTTGAGTGATGGGAAATATGTATAATGCCCAGTCAATTTGATTATTTGAATAATTATTATCAAATTGCACTTTCATATTGGGCATTTTTCATAATGACCGGGCATTATGTATACTGCCCAATTTATCACTTGGTCCATAACATATATACGAGAACTGGACAAACAACTGTCATGCATTGACCCACCAGACACGACACCTGTATGGTCAGAGGATTCTCCGGCTTTTTTTTTGTTTTTCATACTTCTAAAGAAGTATGAAAAACGGGGTGAAAAGCTCTTCATCTATATCTATATGAAGCTCCTTTACTTCTATAGACAAAATGAATGCATCATTTTGTCTATGGAAGTAAAGTGAACTGATTTCCAAGGTAGGTACAACGTTCATTTAGTTATGTTCAATAAAAGATAATTTTCATTTATTTAGAAAGGAAAGGCACTACAATATTTTCGACTCACCTATCTTCTCATCCCAATGTTGATGATGTTCAGTGCTGCTGACGGGCTCGTCCCTCTCGCGAGCCTCCTCCACGACGTCCTCCACACACTTGCTATACGAACTGCATCTAAATGCAGACAAGACGTTTTACAACAATTTAAAAAGTAAATATGTATAAACAAAATAACGTTAGTAGATTTTCAAAGGCTTTTTTGTGTTAGATCATGCTATCGTCCCTCATCCTCTACCTCATCTTTCTTAATCTTTGACAAGATAATAACTTCAGCGGCTGCAGTCATTGCTTACCTGTGCAACTGCTCTGTGTAGTCTCTGTATTCTGGTCGAGGCTCGTCCCCTTCGCCTTTGCACCTGTTGGTTATTATTAAAAGCCTATAATAATGTATAAAAGGGAGGTATGTTTAAGTCCCACGTAAATGTAGGCCAGAATATTGTTATCAACTGCTGTAGAGAAGTTCTTAACTCTTTTCCAAATCTGAGAATGGAACCGTAGACCGCATGATCTGTAGTCGCGCTTGTGGTCATTTAGTGAACGAGACAGTCCGCGAGGGAGTCGGGCGAGTATTTCAATCAGTTAGTAAACCATCACATTTGGCTATTAATGAATTATCATTTTAAGCTGACCAAACAAAGTGTGCAGTTGATTTCCGCTAAATAGTTTTACTAACCGGATCCTATTGCCGTGTCGTTGGCGCGTTAGTGTTCCACGCGCACCTCCAAGAGATGTCATGTGTGCTATGCAGGCGGTATCGCCTGCCGGGGTGTAGGGTTGTTCGAAAGAGGTCCCCGGCCCGGCCCCGGAACATAAAGGGCAATAGAAGGAACATGGGTGGGTTTTAGTCAGTACAAGTCTGACACTCAGTTATTTGATGATTTTTGTGTTCTGGGGCCGCGGTATCTCTTTCGAACATCTGGCAACCGGTATCCCTGGCAGGCCCCTTTGCTTTGCTGACATCTCTTTGAGGCGCGCGTGGTACACTAACGCACCGTCGACACGGCTTGGCATTACTAGACTGACGGATGGTGAGCTACCCATTGCACACCGTCCACAGACCCAAGCTGGGCAGACCGCCACAGTGTGCTCGACCATGTCCCCAGGGTGATCGTCACAGTGGTGACACCCGGGCATTTACTCCCGCCTAATGGTGAAGCTATAAATATTACCGGCGCCGGCGCGGGCCCTCGCCCTTGGCTGGCAAATATATAAATGCAAGGCATTTACAGGATAGTCCGGTTAAGCAGCTAACACCCTCATAGGTTGAACTCATCATCTGCCTGCCTTTTCCCAACTATGTTGGGGTCGGCTTCCAGTCTAACCGGATGCAGCTGTATATCAGTATTTTACATGGAGCAACTGCCTATTTGACCTCCACAACCCAGTTAGTACTGGGTAATGCGATACCCCTTGGTAAGACTGGTTGTCAGACTTTCGGAACACTGACTACCTGTAACGACTGTTAAAAATCTAAAAATGACAGCCGGGACCAACAGCTTAACGTGCTTTCCGAGGCACGGAGTAAACTCGGTATGTAACGGGTGGTCACCCATCCACAGACCAACCTAGGCAAGCGCGGCTTAACCTAAAGATCGACCCGAGCGGTTGCTATTATTTAGCCGTGAGCACGAGTTGAACTGCGAGATGAAAAAAAAAATCGGGAGCCTCAGTATTCGATGCGTGCGCTCGGCACGCGGTCGTCGATGAGGCTCACGTATGCTGTCTGGTACAGTGGGACGAGATGTGCAGGTTATGTCGCCCGTGGGTTTCTAACTTGGCCTAAACATGTCGTCGAGAAATACCGTTCAGGTATGCTCGTTTCCTGGATAAAGTAGGGTACTTACGGCTCATGCTGGTCGATCAAGGTGTGCGCATGCGTGTGCGCATGCCTGGCGTACAGCTGGGGGTGCGCGTGGTTGTGGGGGTGCTCGTACGGACGCGCCGTCGTCGTGGGGGTGGCGGAGTCTCTGGGAGGAAAGGGGATGATCATGGATCATGTTGATCATGTTTTTGATAAAACATTATTGTGAAAGTGAAAACGGCCTGACAGTCTCCTGGGTACTTTTTTTATTGATAGCGCTGTGCAAGGAGTAGAATACTTATGGTGCTGTAGTCGAATTTTGTGACACCGAGTGATTCTTCCCGTTTTAAAACTTGTAAGTACATAGTTTTATTATTATTTAAGACTAGCTTTTGCCCGCGGCTTCGCTCGCGTTAAATTCGGGGTAACACAGTTCCCCTTGCGCCTTATTGATTTGTAATAGCAATGCTAAGTTTTCCCGTTTCTTCCCTATTTCTCCCTCATATCCCACTCTTTAAAGAAAAAAAAAATAGCCTATGTCCGTCTCCTGGTTCCCAACTATCTCTGTACCAAAATTCATCAAAATCGGTTCAGCTATTAAAGCGTGAAGAGGTAACAAACAAACAAACTCACTTTCGCTTTTATAATTTTAGTAAGGATTATAAGTACGCAAGTTTGTATGGATGTTTGTTACTCTTTCCACAAAAACTACAGAATGGATTTCAATGAAACTTTACAATAATACCTATAGCTTATACATCAGAATAACACATAGGCTCCAATTTATAAAGATATATTGTATATTCTATCGCATCTTTTTTGTTTCTTGCCATTCAAAAGAGTTTTTGAGTTCGGAGTATCCAGCGAGCTTATCAAAGACCTGCAGCAGAGCATCCAATAGTCAGAACAAACCTGTGCTGGTAGTGCAGGCCGGCGCCCCAAGGGATGGGGTACGGCTGGCCCTGCGCCGCCATGTCACCACTCCTCAGGAGTCTCCAGCGAGCTGATCATCGCGAGGACCTGCGGAACAGACCGAAGGCATGTGTAAGGCCAAATTGACATGTTCTGGTGAAACCTTACTCTCTATGTGTTGTGAAGCATCCTTTTTTTTCGTATGGGAAATCATCAAATAACTTCCCCCCGCTCTGGGCGGGAGGGGGAGTGTCAAACTTGTACTGACTAAAACCCACCC
Organism: Ochropleura plecta; assembly: GCA_905475445.1. Lineage (NCBI taxonomy): Eukaryota > Metazoa > Arthropoda > Insecta > Lepidoptera > Noctuidae > Ochropleura > Ochropleura plecta. The sequence goes on from FR997751.1 coordinate 506,421, forward strand.
ATGTTCCTTCTATTGACCTTTATGTTCCGGGGACGCGGTATCTCTTTCCTACCTTTACCCGGAGGTCAAACGACCTAACCCCCCTTTTTCGGCTTCAACGCGATTGAGTAAATGTATATAAAAACTAGCTTTGCCCAGCAGTTTCACCCGCTGCTCAGGTCCCCCTTATCACTTAACGGAATAAAAAATAGATGTTGGCCGATTCTCAGACCTACCCGATATGCACACAAAATTTCATACAAATCGGTCGAGCCGTTTCGGAGGAGTATGAGAACGTACATTGTGACAGGAATTTTACATATTAGAAGATAGACATCAATGTAATAAAAAAAGGAAAGGAGTCCTCGCTACCTCTTATGCAAGAAGGCAAAGAGAACTTAGTCACAATTTAATACAGCTACATTTCTTATTTATTTATCTCAACAACTTAGCTCACTGCAATAATAATTATCTATTCACAGGAAATATCGTTACAACTCCACGGAGTCGGGGGATCTTGCAGTTTTTATTCCTGTTTTTGTAGAGTTGATGTTACAAACGGTACTCATGGTTTTTTTTTTAATTTTCAGACTTTCAGGACATAACTGTCTTTATTCAGATTTTTTCTGTCTTTATTGTCAGAAAGATCATTGCAAACGCAAATTGGTGTGAGTGATACAGATAATGGTAACTTATGTTTATTTTGCAAGTAGGTTTTCACAAACACTTTGACACGTCTTTTTTTTTAAACTAGATGAGGCCGGTGTTTCCTACCCGACTACTCTGAGAAGAAACAGCCGAAACAATTTCAGAGGTCATAGTCTCTTTTAAGGTCCAGACAAAATAATCTTGTTCTTACATGAGGACTATGCAGACTAGTGTCTGAAAAGGTCTTTTTAAGAAAGCACCACACAGATTGAGTGGACCTGTCCAGTCAGTGCAAGCATTTGTCAGTTATCGTGTAGCTCGACTCATAACCCAAGGAGCTCAACGACACGACGAACAATACCAAAAAAGCACATTTGTGTAGGTCGCTTATAGTACTCAAACTGCCAGACAATCGTCAAAAACAAACAAGTAAATAAAAGTAATGATCCACATGGTCCTCACATTCACAATGCACAAATAAAAAAAGAAAATATTTACAACAGCATTATTTCTTAAATTCTATCTAACAGTTCAACAAGCTCCTAAGTATTATAGCGTGATGTTATACAGACTCTAGTTGCGCTCGCGCTTTCACCCGCGTGGACCGGGATTAAAAGTAAGTACATTCCACCCAGAACTTGTAACTTGTAAGTATAGACCAAACTATTGGAATTAAAACCACCGTGAATTTATGCAAGCCTAGTAGTTATACTTATCATCAAAGTCATAAAAAGAATCCCGTTCTTCCATACAAACTTTGCCACCCCGTTTCACTCCTTTAGAGAATGAATTTTGCGAAATCCCGTTTTAGTGAGCACCACGTTTATGAGCACGTCCTAATAAGATTCCCCTTGTAAGATTTGTGACTCCAAACACTTGTGGTTTCTGATATTACGAGATGAGTGCGTCAGTGATAGAAAATCACATCTTTTATAATATACCAGCTTGTGCCCGCGTGATGATCGAAAATAAGTATCCTATGTGTTATTTCAGACTTTAATCTACCTCTGTGCCAAATTTCATCAAGATCTGTTCGGCCGTTTTGACGTGAAAGAGTAACAAACATCCATACATTCATACATCCATCCATCCTCACAAACATTCGCATTTATAATATTATTAGTAGGATTATAGATACTTGATTACTGAAGTGATATAGATTAGCAGAGCTGCACTTAAAAGTACAATTATCTGCCTCACAAATGAATCCTTAACAAACATACCACAAGCAAATCCGGGTTCAATACTACTCCCCTCCCGGAAATAACAGTACAGTTAACTACGTCGATGTTAATACTTGAGCTACAAATACCACCCTTATTACTTTTTAATATAAGCGCTGTTGATGTTAAACTGAAATAATACACATGCAGTCGATTGTATGAGTCAATCGGATTCGATACGCGAACAGCATGTTTAAGTGCTGATTTTTCAATAGTCAGATAAGTTATATCTGAGGAATAAAAATGGCGGTTTGACATATTTTCTATAGATAAGCTGTCAAACCGCCATTTTTATTCCTCAGATAAAAGTTATCTGACTATTGAAAAATCAGCCCTAAGTAACTTTGAGTAATCTATTTAAAGATTGGGGCGACATAACAGTCAATTGATAGAATGTTTTTATAATATTGGTACTACAAAATAAGAGGAAACTGTGGATGGGTGGCCGCCATTACACATTGAGTTTCCTCCGTGCCTCAGAAAGCACGTTAAAAAGCTGTTGGTCCCGGCTGTCATTTGTAGATATTTGACAGTCGTTACATGTAGCCACAGATATGGAGAGACCACAGATATGGTTTTAAACATAAATAATAGCAAAAATGTATTAAAAGAAGTAATAAATTTTTATAAAGTTTAGGCTAAATAAATTAAATATATTAATAGTTTATAATAATAATTATTTTTTATTATATTAAATAATTATTAATAATTAATTATTAATAAATATGTAAATAAATAAATGACAATTATAATTAATCACAGAAATTAAAGACATGTTTAAATAAATTTATAATATAGGAATGCAAAAATAATTAATTAAACAACAACAATAAATGACATCCACGGAAATAATAGATATATTTAAATATATAAATAATATAACACTGAAAATACATAAATTATACCACAAATAAATAAAGCAACTACAAATAATCAATAAACAAATATTTTAATAAATATTGTCTAACTTATTATAATACGATAAAAAAAACATTTAAAAGTACATACCGCTACAGTAACACCTACACATACAAATCAGCAGAATAATAATTATAATAAAAATAAAGATAAATAATAATTGTAAAATAACACCTGAATTGTCTAGTGATAAATCTTCTTCACAGAATAGCAACTATATAATAAAACAAAGCTTCCTCTCCTCTACCCTTTTGCTGTGCCCTACAGGGTCCATAATGTTCTCATTATTATAAAAACTACCACCTAAATACACATTATGGTAAAGCAATAAAGATATTGAGTATTGAGTATTAATTTATATTCGATACCTCCACGCACAGACAAACAGACAGGCGGTCAACAAAGTGATCGTGTAACAGTTCCGTTTTTTTTTCTGTTGTGCTACGGACCCCCAAAAAACACACATCCAAATACAGAATCTCCTTCTTTTCAGAAGTCGGTTAAAATATACCTGCTTAGTATGTCAGCGACAGTTTCCGATATAATACTTTTTGATTGACTGACAGCTGAATTTGATTATAGATACACACGCAAAACGTCACGTTGAACCCGGAGGCGCGACTTGAATAGCAATGAACGGATGTTTGGGTGAATATCAACAAGTGCATATTTTTTGTCAATTTTGGTGGCAAAATTTTACTTTACTTTTCGTGAAAACTATTGACCTAGGACAAAAATAGAAAGTTCAAGCTTCAGGAATCTTCATGAGGTCAGAAAATATCCTGGTAACTTTTCGAGATATTTGAGTTCAAAGACTAGTGTAGCCACCAAAATTGAAACTTGTCCACCAAAATTGAAAGTTGACCACCAAAATTGATATTGGTCCACCAAAATTGAAAGTGCTTAAAACAATACATTAAAAATCAGTTTTTGTCACAAACTTAAATCTCTCTAATAAAGCTCAATGACCAAAAAACTCCATCAGTTAATAAAACTCAGTCTTGTTATAATAATATTTCGTTTATTCAGTTACATACATTTTATATATTTTTTTAAATATTTCTTAATAAAATCATAGAAAATAAAAAAGAAACATTTAAAAATACAAAAAATAGTACCCCACCGGCATCGGGGACAGGGTCGAAGCTACCGGTGGTTAGAGTTCCAGAGACAGGAACCTCCTTACAATACGGTACAACGAGGAGAACTGCCTTCTGAATCAGGCCCTTGATCCAACCGCCTAAGGAGACCTTCGACAGATGTTCGTCGAGGCTCTTGGCAATCAAGCCATTGCCCGTTACGACAATCGGCACAATGATAGCCGAGTTTACATTCCCAGGTCGACAGCCTCGTTTGCCAAGTCGAGGTATTTTAGTTGTTTTTCTTTCTCAGCTTTTACGAGGTTCTCGTCATGCGGGATGATTACATCTTAATCACCACGATGTCAGGCTTATTGGCGACAATAGTCCTGTCAGTAATGATAGACCGATCCCAGTACAGCGTGACATGGTTTTTCTCGAGAACTGGGTCCGGCACATACTTGTAGTACAGTATCTCAGATTCCACAAGATTATATTTCAAGGCAAGTTGCTGATGAATAATCCTGGCTACTTGGTTGTGCCTATGCAAGTACTCGCCGTTAGCTAGACGAGAACAACCAGAAATAATATGTCTATGAATAAATATATATAATAATATGTATGAAAACATGATTAAATAACAATATTAAACCACAAGGCAGAATCTTTAGAGAATCCATCAACAAAAATCACACAGCATGATATCAGTCATTAAATCCAAGAAAGAATATTATAGTTCTTAAACGTGAAGCTTGTGTCGTCTTTATTACAAAAAAAACATGTAATATAAAAATAATTAATACTTAAATAAGTATTTATAACTGTACACATAATTGTACTCGGATCGATCCATCATCACTGACAGGACTATTGTAGCAAATAAACCTGATACATAACAGACCGGTAACAGACATACAATAGACCTGTGGATCGATCAGAGCGGCGCGCAATGATTGTTGACGTAACGGTCCCACATGACGAGAACCTTGTGGAAGCCGAAAAAGATAAACAAATCAAGTATATTGACTTGGCTCGCGAGGTTGTCGACATGTGGGACGTGGACTCAGCGATCATTGTGCCGATAGTCGTTACAGCCAATGGCTTAATTGCCAAGAGCAACACCTGAGAAGGCTCTCGTTAGGCAGCTGGATCAAGGGCTTGATACAGAAAGCGGTACTCCTGGACAGGGTACGTATTGTTAGGAGGTTCCTTTCTCTGGAGTCTTGATTGCCGGTAGCTTGGACACTGTTCCCGATACCGGTGGGCTACTATTTTTATATGTTTTTGATAAGAAATATGTAAAAATATAAAAAAAATATGTATACAAATAAATAAACGATAATAATACTAATTATAATACGGTTTTAATGTACTCTTTCGGCATACTTAAATGGACTCAGACTGAACTTGATGCCCTGGATAGGAGAGTTCGTACACTGCTGAACGCAAACCGGATGCATTACCTAAGATCATCGGTAATGAGGCTGTATATCCTTCGGAAGTGCGGAGGTCGAGGCCTATTTAACGCGAAGACCTTCCATAACCGAGAGGTGTGCAGTCTCAGTAGCCATTGCCAGTCGACCTTAGAGTAGTGCAGAAAAATAGCATGGCATGTGCACTTTAATAAATAGAACAAACATAACAGAAACAAATAGAATAGTAACGTATACTTATAAATGAACAATGTGCAGTGAAAAACTGTCTTTAAATGTACAAATAATATATAAACAGTACATACTTCAAATTTGGTGGCTTATTTTCAATTTTGGTGGTGAAAATCGCCACCAAATCCACCAAAATTGAACCACCAAAATTGAAACCAGGCATAAAAAAAATCTTAAAAAATACAGTTATTAAGATACAAAAGAATAAATATCACTGATAAATAAGTTACCCAAATCACTACCTACAATACGTAGCTTACTATTAAAACACTTAAAAATCACCAGCAAATCGATCCACCAAAATTGACAAATTCTTGTCCCCTGTTCGACCCAAGAAAGATACTTTTTTTTTGGCGAGCAATTACAGCACTAAGCACACACCTGTTACGCACCACTTCCTGCACACGACTGAGAAAAACAGAACATAAAAAGCGATTGATAGCACACGCGCGAATCTTCATGATAATGTAAATTGAAAAAGTGCTACCAAAATTATGATTTTTGCTAGGACAAACTTGAATCGAGTATCCTGTGCTTTTAACATCAATTTTATAATATGATTTAGATGTTTTTAGATAGTGTGTCATATGCATTTACCAATGAAATAATTTGTTTTTTACTTTACTTTTAATTGTTACTTTGGTAAATAGATTTATATCAAAAAATGGAGCTAGGACAAGCCACCAAACTTGAATTTGAAAGTTATTTATTTTTCCTATCCTCCATAGGTAAGCCTATTTAAAAAAAAATTGTGGCCCTAAGTGGAATAAGTTAAGTAGTTTACTAAAAAAAAAATTAAGAAACATCCCATCATTTTACACCATGATTCTCAACGTGGACACGTAAAATTAGCGCGTGGGATATTCACCCGTTTAATGCAGCAGTACTGGAGTGCGATTCACTAACGCAAAACATCTTTACAACCAAGACATTATCGTTGAAACATCTGATGAAAACATATCGGTATTCTTTAATTAAAAACTGCGCGATCGTAACGCCTCAACGATGTCGACGGCGCGACATAGAACTAAAAATGGTCCCGAATGTATGAAAGACGGTATTCACAAACACAAATCATCCTCGCCTTCAACGACAACGGCGCCTTCGCCTTCGATTTTAACTGTCAAACCGTAAAGCTTGTAAATTGTAGATGTTTTCTTGGTTGTAGAGTTGTAGACGATTAAAATGTAAGTAAAACTAGTTATTTTTTTAAATTAAAGTGATAAATATTGTTTTTTTTATCGCACCTACTTAAATCAAATTCCTATTAATTGATTTCAGGGTTACTCCGGTTTTGCTCTTAGGACATACATGATGGTTCCATGTAGCAACCTTGAGCCTGGATCAAGAGAAGAATATTATAATGATCTGCATGCCACTGCAAGAAATACTGCAGAACTAACCATTGGCATACTTAAAGGCCGTTTTAGGTGCCTTTTGGTTCATCGTGTTTTTCACTATGATCCAGAGATGGTGGGAAAAATTGTAAAAGCTTGTTGTGTGTTGCAAAACATATGCAATCAAGCTGGAGTTCCCCCAGTGGAATTAGCAGCTCATTTACAGAGGCAAGAAGCGAGGGTGATCCGGTTATTAGAACAAGGAAGCCAGAACTCTATAAGTGATTTGGACAGTGGACGTCTTGCTAGAGCTCATCTAATTAATTGACTGTGACGTGGACAAAATAGTTAATAATAGAAGAAAATACTAACAATTTAAGTTGTAAGACAGTTAGTTAAAAATTATAGTGTTTGTTAAATAGTAGTGTATATTGTTCATCATAAAATATAGAAAGTAAATGTTTTTTTCTTATATATTTTACCTAAAGATAAAATTAGGATAGCCTAACGAAATAGTATGTAGGTACCTAGGCAAATTAATATAATTAATTAATAAATAAAACGATCTTTTAACATATTAATAATATTACTAATCTAGGTTGTAACACAGTTTGTTTGTTAAAAATTATAGTCTTTGGAAAATAGTAGTATAAACTGTGTGTGTGTTAGCAGTGTATATTGTTCATCATAAAATATAGAAAGTGAATGTTTTTTCTTATATATATATTACCTAAAGATAAAATTAAGATAGCCTAACGAAATAGTATGTACCTAAGCAAATTAATTTTAATATAATTAATTAATAAATAAAACAATCTTTTAACATACATTTTATTTTTACTTATTTATTAAATCTCTAATTGCACTACTTATTCTATCTAGAGCCTGAGCCATAGCCTGATGGCTACTTGACGACTAATTGCTTGGGCAATCAAGAGCTCCGCTTGTGCTCGACGTTCTTCCATGGCTATGAAACGCTCTGTGATGCTAACCATCTCAGAGTGATTTATTTTTAAGTTCTGATCTCCACAACCAAAACTTTCTCCTCCCATAACGGTTTGTATTTTGAACTCAATTTCACAGTGTTCTGGTAAATCTTCAATGCCAGCACCAGTGCGCCACCTGGCGGCTGCAATTAAGCTGGACTTACTCTTCACTGCTCCTTTTTTGTCCTTCCAGTACTGCAATACAAGAAAAAAATACATAAATAATTGATGTATTAAATAAATAGAAAACAAATTTGCTTGGTTTGGTTTAACTTTTCATTGCATTTTCAAATGCTTTTATAACTGCAATTTGAAGACTTAAGTTACAGTATATACTTGTAGTTTATACTAATTTAGTAAAAAAGAACATGCACAGGGGGCTGTCCATGTAAAAAGGTACTATACCGTAGAAGGCTACCTACTCAATGCAACAATACATATAATTACCAACCTTAAACCACTGTTCCGAACCATGGTTTGCTTTCTGAAAAGCTTACTAGCGTTTCCAGCTGATTCAACGAAGCTGCGTTGTGAGACACTAAAAAATAAATATTTTGGTTACATAGATAGTAGTTCCAGAAACTATGTTGTATATTTAAATAGAAATGTTATCGTGTACTTACTTTCGATAGATTTGGAACCAAACTAAAACTCGAATCAAATAGAACGCCATAGGGTAGGGGTGCAGCATTTTTTAACAGTCCACTTAATACCACTTGGAGCTTTGGAATTTCGTATTTTGATAAAAAAACAAAACTATAATCAAGATAAGATCAAGTTGTTTGTTTTGAACAAGTTTTGAAATAACACAGACTATACATTACATAACCTACAATTACAAATGTCAAAGATTTGAATCATTATTTTCCAAATTGAAAATGATATAATTAATTTAATATTCGTTGCATAAAAAATATTACGTGTTTTATACATACGTATTGTGCATTTATATAAATTTAAAATGATTAAATAACTTAAAAATCGGTTAGTCGAGATTTTCTCGATTATACACTAGATTAAAGTATAGCAACATTGTAAACATCGAACCCATCATCGTTGTTCAGCAGATCGTCGACGAGCATATGTACCTTAGCGAATACGGTTTTTATCAACGTTGTTTTTAAAAGCGATATTTACGATGAAACATCCGTGAACTCGTCGTTGTTAACATCTATGATGAGTTTGTTAGTGAATCGCATAGCTGAGCCTGAGATAGTACATTTTGATGAAGTGATAAGGAAACTTTGTCATTGCGTTCGAGGCGGAATTAACACATGAGCCGTTAGGCGAGGGTGATATAGAGCCAAAAACAGTGACAAATTCTAACGTGCATCAAACCATGTTTTTCAACACACTGACGGAGAAATTAAATAACAGAACGAAGAGTATTTTTGTCATTAATCGCTATGAAACTTCGATTAAAATTTTCCCGCGAGTTTTCTTCTCAGGCTAAAGAAAAAGCAAAAATATGACGCCGCTGAACAGAATGGAAAATCATCATTTAACTTCCTCCGTTCTGGGAGAGCAGGAGGGAGTGTCAGACTTGTACTGACGAAAACCCACCAATGTTCCTTCTTTTGCCGTTTATGTTCTGAGGTTACGGTATCTCTTTCGAACAACCCGCAATTTGGTTGAGTACTGTAACTAAGAAATACTTGAAACGAAGACATTTTCTTACAAAAATAAACATCTTAAAAATCGATCCGTCGCATAATCCGAGATTGTTTGAAATCTAATCGCGAGGCGGAAGTGAATCCCGCGTTCATTTCCCGGGGTGACGTCCCGGAGCGAATCCCGGCGCGAAGCCCGGGATCGGAGCTTAAATACTTTCCATTGAAAATTGAATTTGATTGGTAACTAGTTTGTGGAGAGATTCTGTCGAAGAAATCAATTTCCATTTGAATTGGGTCATGGGCAGGAACTAGACTACTTTATAGACACTCTGGCTTTGTTTGTGTAGTGGTTGTAAGCGCGACTGTCGAGTGTGACGTTTGTAGTTCGATGCCCTGGTTTGGCAAGGAGTTATTGTATTTTTCCATCAAAATTTTCTTAGTTAGTAGCTTGGTATTCAACGTCGTGGTTTGTCAGTTGGTATAATTATTTATTTATTACAAAGTAAGTTATTTATTTGTAAAACATAGGTAATTATGGTACACTAGTTTTTTCCCACGGCTTCGCTCGCGTTAGATTCGGGGTAACACAGTTCCCCTTTCCTGATTTGCAGGTACCTCCTACATGTAGTTTTTGCCCTTGCGCCTTATTGATTGTAATAGCAAAGCTAAGTTTTTCCTTTTCTTCCCTCTTTCTCCCACATTTCCCACTTTTTAGGGTTCCGTAGTCAACTAGGAACCCTTATAGTTTCGCCATGTCTGTCTGTCCGTCCGTCCGTCCGTCCGTCCTCGCTTAATCTCTGTGACCGTTAGCACTAGAAAGCTGAAATTTGGTACCAATATGTATATCAATCACGCCGACAAAGTGGTAAAATAAAAATTGGAAAGAAATGTTTTATTAGGGTAGCCACCCTATATGTAAAGTGGGAAGTGACTTTTTTTTTAATTTCAACCCTAACGTGTGATATATTGTTGGAAAGGTATTTAAAAATGAATAGGGGTTTATTAAAATCATTTTTTGATAATGTCAATAATTTCGGAAATAATCGCTCCAAAAGTAAAAAACAATGTGTCCCCCCCCCTCTAACTTTTGAACCATAAGTTTAGAAAATATAAAAAAAATCTGAAAAGTAGAACTTTATAAGGACTTTCTAGGAAAATTATTTTGAACTTGATTGACACAACAGTTTTTGTACAAAAAGACAAAAAGTTGTACAAAATAATTTCTGGACTAAGTTTGTAGTATAATCGTATATGCAACCATTTTTTTTTAACTTCGTTTACATATTTTATTATCCTGAACGTATCTTTTTTTAAACAAAAAAAGAATTATTGAAATCGGTTCTCGCAATCCAAAATTACCACCGAAAACTACTTGCACGTCTTTGTATTAATTAGTAACCCAATTCCCCGAGAGATGGCGCTGTAGCTACTTATTACATTGGATCGGGTATTACCGAATTGTTCGGTTGGTCTCTCCTTGGCATTGGCGGTATCTTATAACTACATAAAACTTCTATCAAGAACATGCTAAGGCAATTTAGAACAAAACTAAAATTCATTTTTTTAACACCATCAAAATGTTAAGGTAAAAACCAGTTCATAAATGGTTCGATAGATGGCGTTGCGTAATGACGTAATTTTTTTAAAAGTCGATGTTAAGATTTTCCGTGCTTTCATGACCTACCGTGGTAAAGAACACTTATTGTGACGGACGGGAAACTACGGAACCCTACACTGAGCGTGGCCTGACACGCTCTTGGCCGGTTTTTTTTATTTAAATGTGGATATTCTTTCACAAAAAGTGCAGTTTCCAGTGTCTATAGAGATTGGCATTCCGATTGGACTAGATCGCTACGACCGCGACACGGGGATGCAACCAAAATATGGGTCTACACAGACCCAACTACAAAACGATTGGGTAAAGCCTCATATTTTTTCGGAAACTATGGTGTATTCATCGGGCTACCCCATGTCCCCCAACGCTCCGTAAGTGACGATGACAGAGCTCATTAACAATATTGAGGTATTTGTTTACAACCCCAGGGGAGCTGTTAGATCATAAAATATTATGGATTAATGGGAAGGTCATGAGTTGGAATCCAGATTGGTAGCTTTGTGTTTTTGGGATATAGAAAGAAAAAAGATAGAAAAACTAGTCGTTAAACTAACAGGACAAGACAATAAAACAATTTATTCATTAATTATTAAAAAAAAACATTTGTATTAGGAAAAACAAGAGCAAGTCAGAATCGCGCATCGAGAATTTCGTACAAACTTGCGACATAAAAGGATATATCTTTTGACTGCGTAGACTTTGACCGTTAATATTTAGAATTGCCTTGACAAACAGACAGGTATCCGACTACTCTGAGAAGAAACAGTCGAAACAAACTCAGAGGTCATAGTCTCTTTTAAAGTCCAGACAAAAATCTTGGTCAACTTACATGAGGACTATGCAGATTAGTGTTTGAAATGGTATTTTTAAGAAAGCGCCGCACATATTGTGTGGACCTGTCCAGTCAGTGCAAGCATTTGTCAGTTATCGTGTAGCTCGACTCATAACTCAAGGAGCTCAACGACATCAGGAACCATACCAAAAAAAAGGACATTCAAATCAAATCAAAATCATTTATTTTAATTAGACCATTACAGGCACTTTTGAATTTCATGAAAACAAAAAAAATATGCTGCTACTATCCCAGTCACAAGTCATAATAACTTGTGAAAGTACTGTAGTTGCCCATTCCAAAGCGTAGATCTCTTTGGAGAAGAATGGGCAAGAAACTCCATGGACACTCTTTTATTATCATAATATTTTTATAAAATCATGGATACAGCATTCATGTTGTGATTATAAATACATGATAATACATTAATGTAAAAGTCAGACAATACGGACAGGTGGAGCGGGGGGGGGGCGCTCCTCTCAGGGGGGTAGTTATTTGATGATTTCACATACGAAAAAAAGGCTCGCCCACCATTTTTTTTTCGGGTGGGAAATCATCAAATGACTTCCCCCGCTCTGGGCGGAGCGGGGGGCATGTCAGACTTTTACTGACTAAAACCCACCCATGTTCCTTCTATTGCCCTTTACGTTCCGGGGCCGCGGTATCTCTTTCGAACAACCCGCAACACCGGGGCTCGCCCACCATTACGTATAAATTACACATAACTTTCGAAAAGTGTCTGTACTATTAGCTAAATCTCTGCTTATCCTCACAGGGATCAAGGGTATGATATTGTGCATGCACACAGATTAAAAAGCATACCGTAGCTATTTGCCCTACAACCGTATTGTTTCCGTAGCTGTACGTAGGGCGGGCGGGCGGCGATGGGCGGGGCCGGAAGTAGCAGCGCCCCCAGTGTGTTTCAAATTGAGAACAGACGGGATATGACGTCGTATAGTATGTTAGATAGACAAGTGAATTGATTTGTTTTAAAATGGAAGGCATTTTGATGGCGAATTATTCAAACACTAGCTTTTGCCCGCGGCTTCTCTAGCGTTAAATTCGGGGTAACACAGTTCTCCTTTCCTGATTTGCAGGTAGGTACCTGCTACCTGTAGTTTTTGCCCTTGTGCCTTATTTATTGTAATAGCAATGCTAAGTTATCCCTTTTCTTCCTTTTTTCTCATTTCTCACTTTTTTTTTAAATAAATTAGCCTATGTCCGTCTCCATGGTGTCAACTATGTCTGTACGAAAATTCATCAAAATTAGTTGAGCCATTTAGGCATGAAGACGTAACAAACAAACTCACTTTCGTTTTTATAATATTAGTAAGGATTCGATTTTTATAAATAAGTTAACTGTCACTTACGGGATATTTTTCGTGATTTTCTATTGTTTTAAGCTAACTATTACCATCTGTGTTACTTGTTTAATAAAGTATTTTTTTAAAGTGAAACTTTAATTATATCGTCTCAAACTTTTTCGTCTGTGTGTTGCATGTCGCGTGACGGTCGGCCGCGGAGTAGGGTCGTCTAAATGTATATAATGTGAAAAAAACGTTTCACTTTTACCGTGGTTTCCACCACACAATCCTTTTTTTTTGTAATATTTTTCTTTTTACCAATTTGTTATGAATGAGTGGACATTGTGCGCCATGTAGATTCCACGCTTGTTAACTTTTTTTTAAATCTTTTTTTACGTTTTGTAAAGTAAGCAATGACTTATTGTCAGGCCTACGCTGTCCTCTCATACTTAAGTACTAACGCTGTAACAACAACATTGTAAAACCAAATGATTTTAAAAGAGTGTAGCGACACAAAGATGCAAGTGGCACTAATTACTACAGCGCCATCTATCCAGCCACTGAAGTACTAAACGGCAAAATCCTACATCGCGCAAGTAAAGTTGTGCATGCAGTTAGCATATATACGAGCGCCCGACAAGTAACGTCGGGCAGTGGCCCGCCAGACACAACACCCGTCTGGTCGGAGGATCCTCCCTTTTCCTTAGAGGATGAAGAACTTTACACTCTGTTCTTCATACCTCTAAACTGGTGACCCCGACGTGATCACTCCCTCCAGCTCCCGATCGGTGACCATGGCGCCAGCACACTGCACTCCCGACGGTTGAGAGTCGACGCAGATCCCCTCCCGGTCGACGCCGGCAGTCAGCCACGACTCGACCTTGGGCTGCGGGGGGAGTGATGTAGCGACACAAAGATGCAAGTGGCACTAATTACTACAGCGCCATCTATCCAGCCACTGAAGTACTAAACGGCAAAATCCTACATCGCGCAAGTAAAGTTGTGCATGCAGTTAGCATATATACGAGCGCCCGACAAGTAACGTCGGGCAGTGGCCCGCCAGACACGACACCCGTCTGGTCGGAGGATCCTCCCTTTTCCTTAGAGTATGGAGAACTTTACACTCTGTTCTTCATACCTCTAAAAAGAGTAACCATGGAGTTTCTTGCCGGTTCTTCTCCACAGGAAACGACCAACCCGAACCGTGCATCTTTTCTCGACGTTTTATAAGTGCCCATGTAGGCCTATGTGAAATAAAAATATTTTGTTTTTTTTTTCGATGCAGGTGCAAACGCCATGATCGCATGATGACTGGAGGATGTAGGTGGGTGGTAAAACCTCGTTCAAGAGCCAGAATCAAGAGCCGGAGTGAAAAAAGAGACAGAGAAATTCCTGAGAATTGACAACACGGTTGGCGCAGTGGCGCGTTTGACTACTGAGCTACGTGTCGCGGATTCGATCCCCACACGGAACAAATATTTGTATGAACTGTTTTTGTATGTGAGTTTAATGTTTGTAAATTAAAAAAAAAAACAAGAATTTTAAAAGTCGGCACATTATTGACAAAGAAATCTCGTAAAAATCATACAAAAACAATCGGTTTGAGAACCTCCTCCTCTTCCTCCAATCCTCCGTATTTAAGAGATGGTCACCCATCCAAAGACCGACCTAGGCATGAGTTGCTTAACCTTGATAATCGTTCGGAACTAATGGATTAACGTGCTATCTGAGGTATAGAGGAATCTCACCATGTTATGAATGGTTACCCATCTAGAGACGGACCTTGGCAAGCGTTGCTTCACCCTGAAGATCGTCCCGTACAATTTTATTTTTAATCTACGTACGGGGGCTCGTAGCGTGCTTACAAATCAAAAAAGACACTTGATTAAAAACACAAATTTTGCGTTTTCGCACTTCCCGCATTGTCAATATAATTTCAAGACATGATCTGAATATAATTTCAATATTCAATAAAAAAAAAGTATCACCTATTTGTATACAGCACACCCCTCACTATCCTCGGGCGTGAATTTATTAAATCTTTTCATCAATTCTTCAGCCAGGATTTACGTAACTGGGATATTGTGTGAGAATTAAATGTAAATAAGATTAATTTTAAGATCTGATTAGAGATTATAGGACTTTCTTTTGTTGAAAAAATTGGCCAAGCGTGTCAGATTCGTTCACCGAGGGTTCCGTACAAACTTGCTACATAAACAGCCATATCTTTTGACTGCGTAGACTAAAGCCCCGTTCCAATAAACAAAAACGAGTCGTTTTGCTTACGGATAGTAGGATTTTGACATAAGTCTCATAGAACTTAACAAAAACGACTCGTTTTCCTTACGGATGGTAGTATTTTGACATAAGTTCTATGAGACTTATGTCAAAATCCTACTATCCGTAAGCAAAACGAGTCGTTTTTGTTTATTGGAACGGGGCTTTAGAGAGTTGGGTTTTTAGAAGGGTCTTGACAGACAGATAGGTATAGATAGGTAGGTAGATAGGTTTGACGGGCCTGTTGGTCTAGTGGTTAGTGGCCCTGACTGCTAAGCCGGAGGTCGTGGGTTCGATTCCCACCCAGGACAAACTTTGTGTGATGAGCATGATTGTTTGTTCTGTGTCTGGGTGTGATTTATCTATAATATGTATGTATTTATAAATTATATAAGTATGTATATCAGTTGTCTGGTTACCATAACACAAGCTCTGCTTAGCTTGGGATCAGATAGCCGTGTGTGAGTTGTCCCAAGATATTTATATTTTATATTTATATTTATATTTATAGGTAGACAGACGGACAACAAAGGGATCCAATAAGGGTTTCGTTATTTCCTTCTGAGGTACGGAACAATAGAAAAATAACTATTCCGCCATCTTGGGTGGTCTGCCATTTTGGATTTAGAATGACGTCACATAACATATCGTGCATGTCATCGAAACTTAACGTGTGTACAAAATTTCAGCCGATTGAGGTTGAAGATATCTACTTCAAAATTGTGTTTAAAGAATCCACCGTAACATACATATTTACATACATACATTGCAAGTTAAATAAAAGCTTTTAAAAACATTGCCCCACTCTACAAATTTCTCCTGTACCGTGGGGACAAACATTCACAAACAGCCAGCTCCGAATAAATTACTTGTGGGACAAAACATGTGTCGATACTCTTGCGCCATCACATCTCCCAAGCACGATGGGCATTGTGCTATGCTGGCGCTGCTGCTACGGCTTAAGAGAATCTCAAGCGGCGAAAATACAGTACCTTTGTGGAAACTATATTTATACATTTATAACTAACTATCGAGCCATTTAGGGCCTTGGTGATCGAGTACTCATACCCTTTTTAAGGACTTATCAAATCGCTTAGTTGACGCTTCTCGTGACTCAAGGGCTGACTTTTACCATGGCCAAAGGCCAAGACGTATCGCTATACAACGTGGCAATGTGGTCTGTCTCTTGGGTACATTACCAGCTGACAGCATTGACGACGAATTTTTTTATGCCTCTTTTTTATAGTTTACTAGCTTTTATTGTAATAGCAATGCTGCAATTTGCAATAGTTGTCAAATCACATATTTATATGAAGTGCGGGATGTCTGAGAACAACATACAACACAATTTATATCACCCTTGTTCTGAATAGTTACAGTACTGATAGCAACATCTGTGTGACTCGTCTTTTAGTTATTATTTTGTTTTTGCAATATTTTTTTATAATTTTTTTTTACTCTTGTATAGATTCTTTTCTACCTATTCGTTGTGAATGAGTGGACATGGTTGGCCTTGTAGATTCTTAGACACTTGTTAACTTTTGTTAACATATTATTTTATTTTACTTTTTGTAAAGTAAGCAATGACTTATTGTCGGGCCTACGCTGTCCTCTCATACTTAAGTGCTAACGCTGTAACAACAACAACAACATTGTAAAACTAAATGATTTTAAAAGAGTAACCATGGAGTTTCTTTCCGGTTCTTCTCCATAGGAAGCGACCAACCCGAACCGTGCATCTTTTCTCGACGTTTTATAAGTGCCCGTGTAGGCCTATGTGAAATAAAAAGATTTTGATTTTAAGTTTTCCCTTTTCTTCCCTCTTTCTCCCTCATATCTCAATAATTAAAAAGAAATAGCCTATGTCCGTCTCCAGAGTCCCAACTATCTCTGTACCAGATTTCATCAACATCGGTTAAGCCATTTAGGCGTGAATACGTAACAAACAAACTCACTTTCGCTTTTATAAAATTAGTAAGGATTGTAGTTTAATTACTTTAGTTTTTCAATTGTTATAATAATATATAGAATTAAATATATTATAGAGGTATTCTACTACCATTTGTAGTTCATAAAAATATTTATACCGCGCGTGGATTAGACCCGCGACGTGCAGCCCAGCAGTCAATCGCTCAGCCACTGCGCCATTAATATCAAATCGATACATCCTAACTTACTATGCTTAATGCGGAAGTTGGTGAGGATGGATCGATGTTCGTTACTCTTTTACTCAAAACTACAGAACAGATTTCGATACAGTACAGCAGACATCAGTGACAGCGACACCGACGCACAATGCATGAAGTTCAGTCATGAGAAGTGTCAAAGTCTTCTACGCGCGAAACAAAAAATAAACTATTAACACTTCCTGCCTTTTCTTTGCGGATAGGAAATCATCAAATAACTTCCAGAGAGGGAGTGTAAAACTCTTACTGACAAACCTATTTGCAACTTACATAATAATAAAAAAGATAAAGGAAACGACCCTGACCGCGTACCGTGTTCGGATGCTCTTTGTGTTTCAAGTGCTTGAGCCAGCTGTCAACGTGTCGGCGCAACGACTGTCGGATCAGGTGCAGGAGGGTTATCCAGCGTGACATGTACTTGATTGCTTGCGAATTGTTGCCAACAAGCCTGATATAGTGGTGCTGGACCGTTCAGAGTGGCGCGCAATGATTGTTGAATAACGGTCCCGCATGACGAGAACCTCGTGAAAGCAGAGAAAGATAAACAAATCAAGTACATTGATTTGGCTCGCGAGGTTGTCGACATGTGGGATGTGGACTCAGCGATCATTGTGCCGATAGTCGTATCTGCCAATGGCTTAATTGCTAAGAGCCTCGACCAATACCTGAGGAGGCTTTCGTTAGGCAGCTGGATCAAGGGCTTGATACAGAAAGCGGTACTCCTGGACACGGATCGTATTGTTAGGAGGTTCCTTTCTCTGGAGCCCTGACCGCCGGTAGCTGGGACCCTGTTCCCGATACCGGTGGGGTACTATTTTTTATATTTTTAAATGTTTTTATTATTGCACAGGGCCATTTTGAACATTGTCCTTTACACTGTCATTACGGGATATTTATCGTGATTTCGTATTGTGATATCCCGGTATTTAGATGCTGTTGCAAGTGATAACACTGCGAACGATATGCAGGTTCGTACCGCTAGTCTATACCTGCATATCGTTCGCATTAACATTAACAAACATACCCCAGTACCAGTAGCTAACGTCCCTTAAATATTTAACTGTTGCTAAAGCTCTGTGCTCCCCCGGGGGGCTTCGCTTGAACCCCCAGGGGTATTACAATGTATACTGTACTTAGTTCACGGTGCATTTAGAAACATTAGTTATTATAATTCAACTGTATTTTGAACTCAAAATATAATAAACATTTTCCATCCACAAAATATAATAAACATTTTTCATCCTTACATACGGTCAAT
This sequence comes from Ochropleura plecta, assembly GCA_905475445.1. Taxonomy (NCBI): domain Eukaryota; kingdom Metazoa; phylum Arthropoda; class Insecta; order Lepidoptera; family Noctuidae; genus Ochropleura; species Ochropleura plecta. The sequence goes on from FR997751.1 coordinate 525,340, forward strand.
TTGAACTCAAATTGACCGTATGTAGATGATGGAAAATGTTTGACAGTTTCATTATCTGCGTATTTTTAGGGTTTTGTACGTCAAATGGAAATAACGAATCCCTTTTTTGTGGATATGAAATCCTTACTAATATTATAAAAAAGCGAAAGTGAGTTTGTTTGTTACATCTTCACGCCTAAATAGCTAAACCGATTTTGATGAATTTTGGTACAGAGATAGTTGGGACCCTGGAGACGGACATAGGCTATTTAAAGGATTGAGATATGAGGGAGAAAGAGGGAAGAAAAGGGAAAACTTAGCATTGCTATTACAATAAATAAGGCGCAAGGGCAAAAACTAGATACAGGTAGCAGGTACTCGTAAATCAGGAGAGGGGAACTGTTTTACCCCGAAATTAACGCGAGCGAAGCCGCGGGCAAAAGCTAATCATCATATAACTTCAGTGTCAGACTTGTACTGACTAAAACCCACCCATGTTCCTTCTATTGCCCTTTACGTTCCGGGGCCGCGGTATCTCTTTCGAACAACCCGCAACCCCGGCAGGCGGAGGCTCTGGCAGGCCCCTCTGTCTTGCTGACATCTCTTTGAGACGTGCCGCCGATAACGAATCCCTTATTTGATCACTTTGTTGTCCGTCTGTCTGTCAAGACCCTTTATCTCGGGAACGCGTGGAGGTATCGAGTTGAAATTAAAACCATATACTCTAGTGTGTGGACCCTTGGAGTTGGGGAAAAATCAAATGTCTAAGTCTACGCAGTCAAAAGATATGGCCGTTTATGTCGTAAGTTGGTACGGAACTATCGATTCGTGAGTCATACTCGCTCTTGTTTTTCCTAACTGAAATATATCTTAGCTTCCGCCCGCGACTTCGTCCCCGTGGCATAGTTACTTTGGGCTCACGCTAACTCTAACCCGCGTCATGATAAAAAAAAAATATCTTTCTCTTCTCTTTTCTTCCCTCTTTCTCCCCAAATCTCACTTTTGTTTTAATTAGCCTATGTCTGTCTCCAGGGTCCAAACTATTTGTACAAAAATTCATAAAAATTGGTTTGGCCATTTAGGCGTGAAAACGTAACAAACAAAAAAACTCACTTTCGCTTTTATAATATTACTAGCTGTGCCCAGCGGTTTCACCCGCTGCTCACTTAGGGATATGAAAAGATGTTGGCCGATTCTCAGACCTACTGAATATGCATATAAAATTTCATAAGAATCGGTCGAGCCGTTTCGGAGGAGTATGGGAACGAAAACTGTGACACGAGAATTTTATATATTAGATAAAGTAAGGATTATAGTTTTCCTTGCCTGGTTGGTCTACCTACCACTGCAGTCTTCAGTCCTCTGCATCAAATACCCAAACCAAACCAACCACACAACTTGTCATTCGCCAGCGTCGCGGGTCGTTAACTAATTTACTACTTTGTAACGAAAAGGTGACCAAACAAACACATTTCTTCAATACCGACACCCTCACCACCATTGTACTAGTTCGACGCAACACAATAGGGTATTGCCTATTATGTGCGGAACCCCAATTCATTAGCTAATTGTGCGCTGTGTCGTCACAGTACAAAATACACAAATACTCAACACTCACCTGCGGTTGGCGTTTCATTGTTATAATTTCTTTTATTAGCTGGTTGGGGTTCGGCTTCATAAAAACTCGGGTTACGGTCACGGGTTAGGTTAAGCCACGCTTGTCTAGGTTGGTCGGTGGATGGGTGACCGAGTTTTCTCCGTGCCTCGGAAAGTACGTTAAGCTGTTGGTCCCGGCTGTCATTTGTAAATCTTTGACGGTCGTTACAGGTAGTCAGTGACTACCTGTAACGACCTGTGTAACGTACCTGTGAGGAGCTCGTGGCTAAATAAATAGCAGCCGCTCGGGTCGATCTTTAGGTTAAGCCGCGCTTGCCTAGGTTGGTCTGTGGATGGGTGACCACCCGTTACATATCGAGTTTCCTCCGTGCCTCGGAAAGCACGTTAAGCCGTTGGTCCCGGCTGTCCTTTGTAGATCTTTGACAGTCGTTACAGGTAGTCAGTGTTCCGAAAGTCTGACAACCAGTCTTACCAAGGGGTATCGTATTATCCAGTATTAACTGGGTTGTGGAGGTCAGATAGGCAGTCGCTCCATGTAAAATACTGATATTCAGCTGCATCCGGTTAGACTGGAAGCCGACCCCAACATAGTTGGGAAAAGGCTAGGCAGATGACAGGTAGTCAGTGACTCGAAAGTTCACGAAAGTGATCTAGTCTTACTAAGGTGTGTTGTATTACCCAGTTGTTAAATGGGTTGTGGAGATCAGATAGGCAGCCGTTTCATAATTATAAAATGCTGGTAGTCATCTAAATCCGGTAAGACTGGAAGCCCACCCCAACATAGGTTTATTCTATTGATGAATTAAGAATTAATATATGTAAATGTCACATAATCTAATTGACTTGAAATTAAATTGTTTTATTTTATTGACTTATTAGAACGAAGTTCCTTAGCGCGCGTTGCGAAAGGGGGCTAGACGGAAAAAATTAAGACCAAAAGTTGTAACGACACTTTTTGCTATAGTTGTTAGCTGTGCAGCGTGCGTGTGTTTCTCTGTCTCTCTCTCTCATAGAAAGCAAGCCAGTTATTTTCGTTTCGTCTTTCTATTTCGTATTGAACAGTGTGGTGTCGCGATGATTATTTTTGTTGAGTGTATACAGGTTTTTGGTACACAATAAATAATAACTTCGTTCCATCCGGGTGTCCCTTGACACCTCTCAAGTTATTTTATGTTTATTGTATGCTTTTGTATTACTCTGGCTTGATTTTTTTTTGTGTGGGTAATTGTATTATTTGGATGATGGATGGCTAAGTAGATGATGACTAATAATAATCGGGAAAGTGACTTTTTACCCGACTTCAAAAAAAGGAGGAGGTTTTATGTTTTTTGATTTGTTACGCGATTTTAATTTCTCAGTCACAGCAACGGAGTTTAAATTTGTAGCCGGTTGGCATTAGGGTCCTGCCACCCTATTATAGTACTTAAAACATAACTGGTGTAATCTGTATCATCATAAAAACAAAACGATCGGATTAAAAAAAATTAATCCTTTCAATACCACGGTGGGTCCAAAGGGCCCCCAAAATTATTCAGTGGCCCCAAACAACTCGTTGTCTAGTCTCAATTATTTACACTGGTTATTTCACGGTGGGCCGACTTGCATTATGTTCACAAGGGATCAGCAGTAGAGGGTTGAATGTATTTAGCGTGGTTTTGTATGCATTTTTCAGTGGTTTAATTAATTTGTGGGTTTGTAACTTTAGGATCATCATCTGCCTCGCCTTTTCCCAACTATGTTGGGGTCGGCTTCCAGTCTAACCGGATGCAGCTGAATATCAGTATTTTACATGAAGCGACTGCCTCTCTGACCTCCACAACCCAGTTAGTACTGGGTAATGCGATACCCCTTGGTAAGACTGGTTCTCAGACTTTCGGTACACTGACTACCTGTAACGACTGTCAAAGATCTACAAATGACAGCCGGAACCAACGGCTTAGCGTGCTTTCCGAGGCACGGAGGTAACTCGGTATGTAACGAGTGGTCACCCATCCACAGACCAACCTAGGCAAGCGCCGCGTAACCTTAAAATCGACCCGCGGTGCTGCTAATATTTAGCCACGAGCTCTTCCTAACTTTTGGATAAGAGATCATTAATAATTTTAGTTTTAATTAAGAGACTAGACAAGGGCATACTGACAGACATTGTGGTAAAAATACATAGTACTGTAACACTCGCTCGTTGCCCTTCAAGAGAGGTCGAAGTTTTCAGGAGTTAGAAGTGGAACAGGTGTACAAATAATAGCCACTACAGGTTTTTGATAGCATTAATTCCCTTGGGAGGACCCTTTAACAATGAAGTAACAAAATTGAAACACTAAAACACAAAATAAACGCGGAGAGGTAGAAGACTAATCCTTAGTAATATTATAAAAGCGAAAGTGAGTTTGTTTGTTAAATTGTTACCTCTTCACGCTTTAATGGCTAAACCGATTTTGATGAATTTTGGTACGTAGATAGTTGGGAACCAGGAGACGGACATAAGCTATTTTAAAAAAAAAAGTGGGATGTGAGGGAGAAAGAGGGAAGAAAAGGGAAAACTTAGCGTTGCTATTACAAATCAATAAGGCGCAAGGAGAACTGTGTTAGCCCGAATTTAACGCGAGCGAAGCCATGGGCAAAAGTTAGTACAAAATAATTTAACACATACCTTTTAACAGGGATGAAAATTCACAAAAGGTTAGGTGAAATATCACAAATTGAACTGCACAAAAACTTTTTACAAATAGATACAGCTTATTAAAACAACAATAACTAGCACATGTGGCTGCTACCCGTGATTCAAAAACGTAATGATCCAAAAAATTACTGTTGAAGATGAAATGACAGAAATAAATTCGAAATAGGAATATTTAAAAATTAAAAACCAATGTTGATACAAAAAGGAAAACGGTTGAGGCAACAGAGAGGGTATACCCACCCTGTTACGGTACTTAATCAGACATGTTTTGGAGATCAGATGCTTGTGTTAGGTGACATCGCTCTTCCAATTCACATTAATCAGTATTCGATTGCATAATCGAAAACAAAACAAGCAATGTTAAAGAAAAATACATAAAAACAAAATTAAGAATACAAAAAGTAGCGCACTTGTGTGACATATGCGAGTGTGCGTTATAGTCTGGAATAACACAGTGGATATTTTTTTTCTATATCACGCGGGCGAAGCCACGGGCGCCAGCCTGTACACAATAATTCTGTCAACGTATTATGTTTTGGCATATATTTCTACCACTTATGTGACCTGTGGTCTAACAGGCCTTCACTCTAAGAAAGGTTGCAGGCTGTTTCTACTTTACGCGGGCTTGATGGACATGTAGCGGCTTGGTATCCGCGATTTGTTGCGTTGCATTTTTGATGTTATATGGGGACGCGAGCGGACGGCTCGCCAGTCGCTTACAGTACACCGCCCTGCCTCTACACATACGTAGTACGTAGTTAAATATAACGAAGTATTGTGGAACCTGAATTAAAGACGTTTATTACGATAAAGTCACTTTTTATTGAAGTATCTCCCAACATAGGGAAACACGCACAACAGACATGATATATCTTCGAATATAACAGAAAAATTACCAAAAAAATAATGACGGGCGCCAAATCAAAATTGACGTTATACAAACAATAAAATTCATAACATTATCGCCGCGGGCCCCTGGGCCGCGCTCTCCGTGCCCGTGGGGCCCGGCCGCTCTCCGTCGGCAAACAGAGGGTTAACTAGCTTGCTCTTTTCATTAAAAGCTTTACATTTGTTTGGGGCTGTTAAAATAGCGGAGATTCATAAATTCAATGCGCTATGCTGCGTGTCGCAGGTTCGATTTTCGCACGAAACAAATATTTTTATGGCTCACATATAGTTGTTCCAGATAGTTTAAAAGTTTGTAAACACACCCACGATACAGAAGAAATTGCTAATGTGGGGCAACGTTTAAAAACATGTATGACAAAGACTGCCTCAGTGTTTGTAAGCGCCAATCCTGTGAAAAGTTTTTGGTTCGTTTTTCGGGTCAGGATAAGTGTGATTAGGTTTTAAAAAATAATATCTAGATATGTGCTCAGTTAATGATAATAGGCTCGCTTCTTTTTTACAAAAGACTTGCATTAAAACCTTATTCAAACTCAAAGTATTTTTTTTTTCATTTATAACAGCACTATTGAATGTCAAGAAACAAAAGAATGAAGCTACAGGGGACTGTAAGGCGTGAAGACGTAACAAACAAATAAACTCACTTTCGCTTTTATAATATTAATAAGGATACATTTTAATAATTACAATTAAAATTTATATATATATATATGCGCTAGAACACGAAAAAAATTAGGCTGATAATCAGCACTTTTTGAACGTCAAATTACAAGAGACAGTCCCACAAAACGCACCTTCGGACATTTCCTAGTGTTTTAGCTGGGAAGAAGAAGTGGCGGAACAAACTCCCCAGCAACACAACTGTTTGTCAGGTTAGGAGAACCAGATTTTATACAATTTCTTTTATCACAAGGTAAATTTTACAAATAATTAAGGCGCGGTAACAAGCTAATCTTTAGGTATTCGCGGAAGTGAGGCTAGCTGCCTACGGTCGGCGGTACGGTACTATGGTCTGACACAAGTACGACGACAGTATTGCATCGAAAGAATAGAAATAAGGTCGAAAATATTTCGGTGTTTAATTTTATTTGAATATCATGTCCGCCAAACTGTAGGTCATTTTGCAGTTTTAATTGAATATAAAAAAATACAGTTCCGTGTTTGAAAAATTTTAGATATCTCTTTAGTCTATAAAATTTCCTTTGTTATAGATATAAAAAATATGATGGATGGATGGTGGATGATATAAAAAATATAATTGTCGCTGAAAAAATTGAGAATTACGAATTTTTCCTGGTCTTTTTAAAATTTTTTTTTTCGTAGTACTAGACCACTTTTGTAAACAGATTTTGTTTAAGTCTTTACTTTATGTATTGAACTATACACGGTATTTTTTTTTGGCTAGTGGCATGTTCAGATACGGCTAACTTTGCGACGAAAATCTAGACGTTTTACGAAGTGTTTGCTTTGTACAGCGCCTTAATTCATTGTTACATGTCAGCTACCAACACCAATTATGTATATGTTACTGTAAAAGCCCGAACTACGGTAAATCTTAAGATTTTCCAGTAAAACCTAAGATTTACCGATTATGAATGGTAAATGTCCATATAAGTTTGGGATTCGAACTTTTACCATCATTTACTTGGTAAATCTTAGGATTTACATTAAAGGAACGGTAAATGTCGAATAAAATCGGGTCCACCCTTTTTAGCAGAACTTTTTGTCATAATTTTATTTTGCATAACAACGGATAGCATAAACTTCATTTCGCAGAAAATTGTTTGGCAGACACTCATTTAACATACATTCAAAACTCATAATTTTGTGAGTCAGAATCATCTCTAGACATAAATTTCATATCCATAATATTTAAAAGTAGAAACATCATAGCGCAGTAAGTTCACAGTCAGAATCGTCTTTGTCATTATTTGTTGTCATTTATTTTAATTATTTATTTCTTGGAAATAATGTCATTTAATTCAATAAGTAATTATCCTAATCTAAATACACACATCAAAAGTGTCTAGGGATCAAGCATTTTTATGCGGATTTCTTGAGATTGAGATGTGGCTTTGTAATAAATTTATGATTTTATAAATTTATATGGATCCTTTTTGGTGCATTTCATAATTTGAATCAGGAACTTTCAATCAAATTCGAGTAAAAGATGAAAATAAGCTGTCAATATTTTCCCTATAAAAACATACAACGCATTGAAGACATTATTAGTGCTACTGTTTCCCTACTACTGATTAAAACCAACGTTATTATGGAGCGGCGACGTCATTTAAGCAGGGAAGAAATGCTCAGAGCCGTGGGAATGATAGAAGCTGGTTCCCGGCAACGTACTGTAGCTTTAGCTCTGAATACAAGTCAGAGTGTTATCAGTCGACTTTGGACACGTTACCTAAGCACTGGTACCGTGGCTGAGCGCCATGGAGGACGGTATCGCTGCACCACACGGAGACAAGACCGATACATTCAAATCTTAACTCGAAGAGCTCCAACAATAACCGCCATGATGTTAGCCGTGAGGCTTCATCACTCTTCAGGGAACTTAATTAGCGACCAAACAGTCAGAAACCGCTTGCATGAAGTGAACCTTCATTCCCGAAGACCGCTACGGGTACCACCTATAGCAATGCACAATCGTAGGATTCGATATCAATGGGCTCTTGAACACAGAAATTGGGCAGAAGAACAATGGCGTTTCGTGTGCTTTTCTGATGAGTCTCGTTTTGGTATGAGACCGGATACAAGACGTATACGACACTGGAGAACCCCTGGACGCCAACAGCGATTAAAATCCTGCCAGGAAGTCCATCCTTATAGTGGTGGAACCATCATGGTATGGGCGGGTATTTGGATCGGCGGAAGAACTGAGTTGATTTGGATCAGAGGCAACCTCAACGCTCAAATTTATGCTGAGACGATTGTATCAGACGTCATCGTTCCTCTACAAGTGCAAATCGGTCCCTTATTTCAGTTAATGCATGATAATGCACGACCGCACACCGCAAGAGTTGTAAGACAGACTCTCGCCGCAGCTAACATCAATGTCCTGCCCTGGCCTGCTCAGTCGCCAGACTTGAACCCGATTGAGCATGCATGGGATATGCTACAGAGAAGAGCTCTGCCGAATATGGAGGGTATCCAGTCGCAAGAAGACCTTTTTTGTTGTTGCAACGAACATGGGCGGCCAATCCACAGCGTGATTTGGATGAACTCATTTTGAGTATGCCAAACCGATGTTCTTGTGTTGTTAGTGTTCGCGGTAGAAACACGGATTATTAATTGTTTAAGTTACCCAATAAAATTTTAAAGAAAACTGTTATTTCAGTCTTTTTTTCGAACTCTAATGTTAGTGGTTCAAATGTCAAAAATCCCTTTATTAGGAAAATGGCAAATTTCTTTATTAATGCAAAGGTGACTTGGTTTATCGTTACTGTGACAAACGAAAACACTTTATTTGATGAATCCTTAAAGAAAATTTTAATTAATATCAATCTGGAGAAAAGTTATTGCAAAAATATATGTTGATCCCTAGATACTTTTGATGTGTGTAGTTCAGTTCTGAGTACTAAAAACAATCTATTTTTTCTATTAATGCAAGTCGTTTCTGCCTAGGGGTCACAGTTTTAACCTAACCTACCCATTTCTTTTTAACCGACTTCAAAAAAGGAGGAGGTTGTCAATTCGACTGTATTTTTTTTTGTGTTTGTTACCTCATAACTCTGGTCTGGCTGAACCGATTTTGATGGTTCTTTTTTTATTCGAAAGCTGGTGGTTGTCGTTTGGTCCCATAAAAAAAATATCAAGATCTGGCCAGTAGTTTTTGAGTTATCTTTAATAATGCGTATTAGATTGACTTCGTCTACGTTGATGATATAATTTTAAAGGTTGTCGAAGACAAATGAACAAAAAAACCGCTATGCACTATGATTTGGAAGGTCATCGCAGTTTTTTGAGGTGATTGTATTTTAATTTGGTGATAGATCTTCAGTGATATACAACGGAACTCTTCAATAAATGACAGCAAATCTGCCGTGATTGCTGCAATCACATGTATAAGTATGGGTTTCGCCAGGGTAGGCAGGCGAGTGGGAGCAGGGTGCCCGTACCTAGTCATTAAGAAACATAATAATCAGATCAAGTATCAGCTGTCTCCACTAGGCGATGATGCATATGATTTCTGAATTAGTTTTAAACTAAAGCATAATTTAGTTACGTAGTATTTAAGGCGCGGTAACAATCTAATCTTTAGGTATTCGCGGAAGTAAGGCTAGCTGCATACTGGGCATGGTCTGACACGTACACGACAGTATTGCATCGAAAGAATAGAAGTAAGGTCGAAAATATTTCGGCGTTTGATTTTATTTGAATATCATTTCCGCCAAAATGTAGGGCAGTTTTTATTGAATAAAAAAAAAATACAGCTCCGTGTTTGAAAATTTTTAGATATCTCTTTAGTTTAAACAATATCCTTTGTTATAGATATAAAAAATATGATAGTTGTCGCTGAAAAAATTGAGAATTTCGAGACGAAAAAAATTTTTTTCTTGGTCTTTTTAACTTTTTTTTTTCGTAGTACTAGAGCACTTTTTGTAAACAAGTTTTGTTTAAGTCTTTACTTTATGTATTGAACTATACACGGTATTTTTTTTGGCTAGTGGCATGTACAGATGCGGCTAACTTTGCGACGAAAATCTAGACGTTTTACGAAGTGTTTGCTTTGTACAGCGCCTTAATACTCTAGCGTGATGTGGAACTAAAGCTTGTATTTAAGACGGGACCTACGCACTAAAAAGCTAAAAATAACCATGTTTGCGATTTATATCATAATACTATAACTAAAAATGCTGAAATAAAAAACTTTTTTGCAAAAAATAAAACCGACTTCCAAAAAAATACTAAAAAGTGGAAAATAACTTTATTTCCGGAAGTCGGTGGCAAAAAAGTCAACGAAACCAACAAAAGCCACCGACTTCCGGAAATAAAGTTATTTTCCACTTTTTAGTTTTTTTTTGGAAGTCGGTTTTATTTTTTGCAAAATAGTTTTTTTTCTTAAAGGAATTATCCTAATCTAAATAGTTTAGTTCCGGGTAACCTACTAAAAACAATATCTTTTTTTCTATATTATTCCCAAAAAATCTTATTTTTGCCTTAATATTTTTGTATAATTGTAACTCACTCAGTTCACGCCAAAATATTGGAAACTCAAAATAAATAACAAACATGGTAAATACCCCGTTTTAACCGTTAATAATAATGTTAGTGACCATGTCAGTTTAAAGATTTAAATGCCTTTTAAAATCATTCTTAGTGAAATTCTGCCATCTGTATATTAAGAAAAGTGAAATTATACCAAATAATCATCGCTCTAAATGAACATTATGCTAAACGATATAATGCTAAATTTGAACTCTGCCAAACGTAATTATACTAAATTTCATTCTGCCATCTTAAAAGTATGCCATTGTAAATTCGGAGTTTTAAACAACCAAACGATAATCAAATAATTTTTATGCCTTATTATTCCTAAAACCAACATTTACCAGTCCACATTGGTAAAACCTAGCATTACTGAATTGAAATGGCAAAAGTCCGAAAAAGTGGTCCCTTTATAATAAATACTTACATTTACCAACTCATGTCGGTAAATCTTAGGTTTTACTGGAAAATCTTAAGATTAACCGTAGTTCGAGCTTTCACAGTAACATGTATATAATAAATATAAAAATATACCCAAACATAAATGGCCTTGTAGATTCTTAGACGCTTGTTAACTTTTGTTAACGTATGATTTTATTTTACGTTTTGTAAAGTAAGCAATGACTTATTGTCGGGCTTAACGCTGTCCTCTCATACTTAGTACTAACGTTGTAACAACAACATTGTAAAACCAAATGATTTTAAAAGAGTAACCGTGGAGTTTCTTGCCGGTTCTTCTCCACAGGAAACGACCAACCCAAACCGTGCACCTTTTCTCGACGTTTTATAAATGCCCATGTAGTAAGCCTACATGTGTGTGAAATAAAAATATTTTGATTTTGATTTAATTACTCCAGAATCTATCTAACGGGTGTGCCCGCTTACAGGTGCAGTGAAGAAGACACAGATGATAAACTAGGACCATAGTGCAAAAGAAATATCGCTTTTTTCATGGCCCTACATAACACTGTATCATGTCCAATGATGGCTCACATCAATTATTAGTGTACACTCTTCAACTAAATGGCGGCGCTACTGTATCTCTTCATCCCTCACGGTATTAGCTGTAGGTATCCTAATCGTCTCGCAGTTTATTCATTGGAAAACCATTTGACAGCCTGAACTCATCAGATCCAATATTATCAGGTCATGCAGCCAAACAATGAAGCAGTTTGACTGATTTTTTTGAAAATGAAGTATTTGATAGACAATTCTAATCCTTACTAATATTACAAAAGCGAAAGTGAGTTTATTTGTTTGTTTGTTACTTCACGCCTTAATGGCTAAACCGATTTTGATGAATTTTGGTACAGAGATAGTTGGGACCCTGGAGACGAACATAGGGTAATTTAAAAAAAAAGGGAAATGAGGGAGTTAAAGGGAAGAAAAGGGAAAACAGCATTGTTATTACAATAAATCAGGCGCAAGGGAAATACTACAGGTCACAGGTACCTGCAAATCAGGAAAGGGGAACCGTGTTAACCCGAATATAACGCGAGCGGGCCGCGGGCAAAAGCTAGTTAAATATATTTTTCTAACCGACTTTTAAAAAAGGAAAAGGTTCTCAGTTCGCAGTATGCTTTTTCTCCGTCAATTGTAAGCCGATTTTCAAAATTATTTTTTTTAATTAAAATGGTTTACACCCGAAGTATAGATTATAATACTAGAGTGGCAAAAAAACAAATATTTTCCATCTTTTTGTTGCTTTTTGGAAGTTGATTTTTTGGCAATTTTTTTTGGTAACTTTTTGGTACGCGTAGTCATGAAAAACGAATCTCTTACAACCGTTACAACGCCCCATTGTACCTACTCACAAACAGGGGTGTACAAATACGCGAAGTGTCAACACATTGTCAACTTCGCCCGATCCCTAGGGTCCCATTAGGTTGAGTGGTCACTATTTGATTAGCAGCAGTTAAGGGGTTAAGCTACAGGTGTTCTACATCGTTCTCACATGTATGTATAATGTCAACATGAATGATGTACCTATCCATGATTTTGTAAAAATATTATGATTTAAAAGTTCGCGAATTCAATACAAGTCGTCACCGGAGACGGGACTAGCCTCTCATTTTGAACTTCTCCTAGTTTTTCTTTGACTTGTTAAAAGCTTCCTTAAGTTCTAACTTTGTTCTCACATAGTTTACCATATCAACACAAATGATGTTACCAAAGTTTTGTAACAATATTCTGATTTAAAAGAGTGTCCATGGAGTTTTTTGCCCAAAGTTCTCCATAGATATCTACGCTTTGGAATGGGCAACTACAGTAGGTACTTTTACAACTTATTATGTCTTGTCACTGGGACTGTAGCAGCATCTTTTTTATGACACTCAATGCCTGTAATGGAATTGCCTATTTAGGAACATTGCAGCGTTCCAAATGTCGTTTACGCATAATTTAATACAATTTCCTTTGCTATCAATCCACTGGACCCAAATAATACTACCCTTTTAATCTGTATAAACCCCTTTCTAACCGAAATTGACACTCCACAAATAAATGATATTACACCAAGTGTCCCTTTGGTCATCTACATTAGGGGCGCTAATAATGCGGTGATAGGGTTAAGTTTAGGGACGCTCCACAGGTGGCAATGTGACAGATGGATACGTTGACAGTTTTCGCAAGTGTTGTTTAGGACCATTTTTTTTATGTGGCAAATCATTAAATAAAATCCCCCGCTCTGGGCGGAGCGGGGGGAAGTGTCAGACTTTTACTGACAAAAACCCACCCATGTTCCTTCTATTGCCCTTTACGTTCCGGGGCCGCGGTATCTCTTTCGAAAAACCCGCTATCCGGCAGGCGGAGGCTCTGGCAAGCCCCTCTGCTTTGCTGCGCCGTCGACACGGCCTGTCGTCAATAGACGGACGGACGGTGAGCTACCCATTGCTCACCGTCCACAGGCCCGCATCTACGGTGGCCGGGAGTCGTCTCGCGGCGCCCGGGGCGTCTCCCGTTGTTAACGACCTTTCACGGCAACTGGTGATGCAGCACCGTCGGATGTCATTTGTTTTCTTTGTGTGAGTATTGTCGTGTCTCGGTGATTTCTTAGCATGTTTAAACAACTTTTTCATTTGTTTTTTTTTCTGAACCGCTGCTGTAGTAAGCTGCGTGCCGCTTGAGCGTGGATGTCGTGGCCAAGACGTAAGGGTTTATAAACAACCGTAAAGGTCGATCGAACTATGTTTGCCGACGTCAAACCCTGGATGGATGAAACAATAAGATTATTCATTGTCTAATGTCTAGTTGGCTCCGGTTTATCATTTTCCTGCCGTTGTCCCATTCTATTTGTGGTCGGCGCAACACGTTTTCTTCTTCCAGATCAGACGTCACGGCATCATTTTCTTCTTTCTCCTTCATATAATTCCTTACACAATCCATCCATCTTTTCTTTGGCCTTCCTCTCGCTCTCCGTCCATCAACATTCAGATCCATCACTCTTTTAGTCACATGTGCTTCGTCCCTCCTCATTACATGTCCATACTAAGACACTTTCAAACTTCCTCTAATACACTCATTCCTTACTTTATCCATTCTTGTAACTCCACACTGGTCGGCTCCGGCTGTCATCCGTTATATCTTTGACAGTTGTTACAGGCTTACCAAGTGGAAGCATTACCCAGTACTAACTAGGTTGTGGAGGTCAGATTGGTAGTCGCTCCAATAAAAAATACTGGTATTTGGCTGCATCGGGTTAGACTGGATGCCGACCCAAAACAAAGGACCCAAAAAGTACTTTGTTTTCGATATCACGTAGGCAAAGCCGCGGGCGCCAGCTAGTAGGCTGTATAAATCATGTTACGACACCAAGGAGCTGAGCAGCGACAGAAACCGCTGGCCACAGCTCATGATTCTTTATGACTTGGGAGTGTCTGAATAATCTGCTTGCCTTATGGATCTAACGTATTGCCTCCCTAGGTACTGTAAGAGGCTTTATAACCTAACCAATGCTGGCTGGTTTACCATAATGTTCAAATACTCAAGTCGTTTAAAATAGAGAATAGAAAAGATATAAGATTAGGTTTTGAGATCAAAGTGTGACATGTAAAAATTAAACTATGATTTAAATTATAAACTAAAAATGTTATATTATGCGCTTTTATTTAAAGTATTCTAGCTTAGTTCTCATTCTCACAGTACACAAACGCATAGCTATTCACAAACAATCCATTCGTAATCGATAATCGACACTAGTCTATGTTCTTGTAATCCAATCGTCAAACTGGCAAAACGCTATTTACAGATCCGTTTGGAGTTTTTAAAAAAACATTACAAGTTATGTTTAACAGGGCACGTTATCTGTGGTAAAAAATGTATAAAAAAGTGATAAATATATTATTTTTACCAGGTATCTGTTTTTGTTGGTATGATTGACGTCTTTATATCGTACTAGATTTTGGCGAGTAAGGGGAGAACGGTAACTAAGATCAGACACCGGCCCAAACGTCATCCTCACCTGCACGCGCCTGCAGGCGACGGCTGCCAATAGGCTGCCGTGGTGCTCCCTGCTAGATAACGGACGAGGCAATGGCGACCGAACAGTGGCGGGATAACCATACACCCGGATACCGGATGAGGCTGCGGTGACCTTGGGGCCAAATAACCCCTAAAAGAACCGATACAGAAGGCAACGGGAAACCACTGTATTAAATATCCCAAGAGAATCATGGAAATGTCAGATAAAGCGAATACGATGCCTAGCAATCCGCGTAGCGACCGGCGCCATGACTTGTCTGGGAAGCATGGTGTGAAATTAGCTACCGGCCAGGCCAGTGCAGGCAACCAGGCACCCCCTGGAAACAATGCTACTGGAAGACCAAAAATACAACTGCGCAACAAGATCCGCGTCGGTACTTGGAATGTTCGTGGCCTCCTAGCTGAGGGAAAACTCCGAATTCTCGAAGAAGAGCTAGAGCGATGTAAATCCACAATCACCGGATTGAGCGAAACCCACTGGAAGAACAGCGGTCACTTTAACACCGATAAACACACCATTTATTTCTCTGGTAATGACAATAACAGCTTTGCTGGAGTGGCCATAGCAATACCGAAAGTGTGGACTGGTTCCGTTTTAAGCTATGATCCCATAAGCGATAGAATAATATCTATAAAGTTGAGTGCATCACCGACCCCAATTAACATTATTCAGGCCTATGCACCTACTTCTGCCGCTAATGATGATGTCGTTGATGAGTTCTACATGCAGCTGGAAACTTGCATCGCTAAAGTACCAAATAGGGAACTGTTGCTGGTGTTTGGTGACTTCAATGCGAAAGTGGGCAACACTAAGGACGACACCGGCTTACGGAACATAATTGGACAATACGGGTTAGGAGTGCGGAACGAAAGAGGTGAACGCCTGATACAATTCGCAGCCGATAATAGTTTGACCATTTTGAATACAGTCTTCAAGCACCACTCTAGACGACTGTACACGTGGACTAGCCCTGATGGCAAACACCGTAACCAGATCGACTACATCATGATCCGATCAAGATGGCGAAGCTCTGTGTCTAATGCACACACGTTACCAGGAGCAGACTGCCTTTCAGACCACCAGTTCTTGGTGTGTAGCCTGAAGATGAAGTTGCAAAATACAATTACCAGGAAATCACTACAGCGGATGCAAATACTGGATAAAGAGACTTTTGTTAAAACTATCCAAGATGGACAGCATGCATGGATGACCGACAGCGAGAACAAAACATCGAATTCTATGTGGCAATCTGCCAAAAATTTCATCAAAACTTCCATGCAAATGTCTCAACCGAAAACAGTTTGTGCCAAGCGTCAACATTGGATGTCTAATGATACGTGGAAACTAGTTACCCAGCGACGTGATGCTAAAGCCAATGGTGCCAGTGTACAAGAACTAAATTCCTCAGGTTCTCAGATTCAAGCTGCATGTCGTAGAGACCGGAATACAGAGCTGAAAAACATATGCACTGAGTTGGAAAGATATTCACAAAAGTTTGAAACCAAGGATTTGCACACGAAAATAAAAATCATCACACGTCAGTTTAAGACCAGAACTTGGGCGGTAGAGAACACTGCTGGAGAATCTGTTGTGGATATTAAACTGATCGTGAAAGTATGGGAAGACTACTGTAGGTCCCTTTTCACTGACTCTAGTAATGCAATAGACGTTGCGGTCAGTTATGCTCAACCATTACAACGGGAACCCTGCATATTAAGAGAAGAGGTAGCTGCCGCCATTAGGCATCTGAAACGCGGTAAGGCAGTTGGCGTAGATGAAATACCCATTGAGGTAATCCAGGACATAGGTGATACCGGAGTGAACATAATGCATACCATCTGCACACAGATTTGGGATACTGGAGAATGGCCAAGGGATTGGTCACAGTCAGTTTTCATACCACTCCACAAAAAAGGCTCAACGAAGAAGTGCAACAACTATCGCCTGATCTCTCTAATATCACACGGAAGCAAGGTACTGCTACATATCCTGAACACAAGGCTACAAGCATTTCTGAATAAGGAAATTGCTCAAGAGCAAGCCGGGTTCGTAAAGGGAAGAGGTACCCGTGAACAAATTCTCATCTTGAGACAATTAATTGAAAAGGCTAGAGAATTTAATAAACCTCTATTTCTCTGCTTTGTTGACTTTCGCAAAGCGTTTGATACAGTCAAATGGACCAAACTTTGGAACATACTCCTAGAGATGGGTGTACCACAACACCTAGTGTATCTCATCAGACGACTGTATGAAGACGGAACAGCGGTAGTTCGGGTGGATGGGGTTGACTCAGCCAATTTCAAGACGCTGGCAGGTGTCCGGCAAGGATGCATTCTTTCCCCGTTGTTATTTAATATCTACACAGAGTACATCATGCGCAAGGTACTGGATCAATGGGATAAAGGGATATCTGTGGGGGGTCGCATGATCTCCAATCTTAGGTACGCCGACGACACCACTCTTCTGGCTTCCTCACTGCCTGACATAGAACACCTTCTCCAACTTCTAGAATGTACTAGCCTCGAATTTGGACTCACTATAAACCGCGAGAAAACCAAAATGATGATTGTGGATCGCAAAACGGGTAACAGACCTGAGATCAATAGCATAGGTAACTGTGAAGTGGTCCAAAGTTACATATACTTGGGTTCTACTATTACCAACACTGGAAGTTGTGAGGAAGAGATACGAAGGCGATGTGCCGTGACACGTTCAGCTGTAGAAAAGCTCAAGAAGATTTGGAAAGATAGGCGCATAACCAAAAATACCAAGGTTAGACTTATACGGTGCTTAGTTTTCCCCATCTTTCTCTACGGAGCGGAAACATGGACGATTCGTCAAAGAGATCGCGGCAGAATAGACGCGTTGGAAATGTGGTGCTGGAGACGACTACTGAGGATAAGCTGGACTGCGCATCGCACCAATGTATCTATATTAAAAGAGCTTCGCATCAAACAAAGACTTTCTTCGATTGTGCGAGCAAGAACGCTTAAAATGTTTGGGCATATCATCCGAAACGAAGACTCAATGGAACGATTGGTGGTGCAAGGGCGAATAGAGGGGCAGCGTCCGCGCGGTCGGTCACCAACTAGATGGACGGACCTTATAAAATCAGTGACATCCAGCTCAATAGTGGAGTGCGCGAGGAATGCCACTAACAGAAAAAAGTGGAGAGAAATCGCAAGGGCAGCCACCAAGGACATACCATGATCACGACCACTCTGTCAAGAGTGTACGATTAAGAAGAAGATTTTGGCCGCGGCTTCGCTCGCGTTAAATTCGGGGTAACACAGTTCCCTTTTCCTGATTTACATGTACCTGCTACCTGTAGTTTTTGCCCTTGCGCCTAATTTATTGTAATAGCAATGCAAAATTTTCCCTTTTCTTCCGTCTTTCTCCCTCATATATATTTTTTTTAAATAGCCTTGTCCGTCTCCAGGGTCCCAACTATCTCTGTACCAAAATTCATCAAAATCGTTTAAGCCATTTAGGCGTGAAGACGTAACAAACAAACAAACTCACTTTCGCTTTTATAATATTAGTAAGGATAACACGATTGTACAGCAGACATGTCAAAATTGCCCGATTACGGAACTGTGAATAGCGTTTGGAAGACTTTTTCGATTATACTCACGGCACGATTGCAATAGAGTGGCAGTGAATAGCTATGCTGGTCACAGTGGTCACCCATCCACAGTAAGACCTCCAGAAAACTGTACCCCAAAATTCGATAACTGATCATATTCTTTCAAATCTCATGTTACCATCTTCCCCTTAGATTTGATGAAACATCAACAATATTGCTCTATAATTGTCACAGCGGGGCGTCTCAGGGGTGGAGCGAGGGGTGTAGGGGGAGCTGTGACGTCACACGCGGGGGTGAAGTCGGTGATCAAACGTCGCTTGAATGTCAAGAGCAGGTGTAGGATGACAGTGTTTATAGGAAAATATGGGATACTTTCAAGTGTCTGCAGTTAAAGCGCGGCTGGTGAGAATGACGTCCTAGGATTGATTGCCGGTTCAGGCAAATTGTTTTTGAGATTTTCCATAAAAACGTTGCCTCATACTACGAATTTTCCCTGTATCATAGGTGCGTTTACAAACATTTAAACACACAAACAGCCAGATCCGACACAACTACCTGTAGGTCATACAAATATTTGTTCCTGCTTGTAACGTGAATGGTGCATCAAGGTGCCACTGATGCCTAGTCGACGGCGCGTTAATCTTGCACGCGCGCCTCAAAGAGATGTCTGCAAAGCAGAGGGGCCTGCCAGGGGCACCGCCTGCCTGGGTTGCGGGTTGTTCGAAAGAGATACCGCGGCCCCGGAACATAAAGGAAAAAGACGAAATATGGGTGGGTTTTAGTCAGTAAAAGTCTCCTCCGCCCAGAGTGGGGGAAGTTATTTAATGATTTCCTATCCGTCAAAAAACTACCGGTAGTGAGGGATCTGGAGAGAGAAACCTCCTAACAATACGCGCCGTGTCCAGAAGTACTGCTTCTAAATCAAGCCCTTGATCCAGCTGCCAAGCGAGAGCCTCAGATCAACATCTATTACCTCTTTACAATATAATTATTAGTACTCATAGATTAAGTATACATCATGAAAAAACTGGATGGATAGATGGACAAAATAAGAAAAGCTCAAATTACGAATTTTCTTAACAGGAGTTATCCCACGATTATTGTAAAATCATGGTCACCCTACCACAGGTGACATCCCGTGGCGCGAATCAAAAATAACTTACTTCTAAATTATAAACCAACTTATTTATACGCTTACCAAACTCATTGCTAAACAATTTAAAACCTTATCGTTATTGCAATACGCGACATTCGAACATTATTTCAACTACAAATAAGATTAACAACTTTATACATATTGTTCAGAAACTAAAACGGGTTTCGATTATGGACTTTATTGCTATGAAAATAAGAGATATTAGTTATGTAAAATGTTTTTAGGATGGTAAATAAGCGTGGTAATTTAAGATAGACCTGTCAATAATTTTGAACTGATTATAAAGATGAAAGGAATGATTTTTGGTAGTCTTCGCGGTTGTATCCGTTTAGGGGGTAAGCAGACACCCTGCTGTGTGTCTGAGAGGTTTCAAACTCAAACTCAAAGCATTTATTTCAATTAGACTATTACAGGCACTTTAAAATGTCATAAAAACAAAAATGATGCTGCTACAGTCCCAGTCACAAGACATTATAACTTGCGAAAGTACTGTAGTTGCCCATTCCAAAGCGTAGATCTCTATGGAGAGGAATGGGCAAGAAACTCCAAAATTATGGATACATCATTCATGTTGACATTATACATACATGTGAGAACGATGTAGAATAACGAGCACAGTAAGAGCGTCCAGAGTAAAAGCAAAAACAAGTGTTTAATATATGAATTAACTAGCTTTTGCCTGCGGCTTCGCTCGCGTTAAATTCGGGGTAACACGGTTCCCCTTTCCTGATTTGCAGGTACCTGCTACCTACCTGTGGTTTTTGCCCTTGCGCCTGATTTATTGTTATAGCAAAGCTAAGTTTTCCCTATTCTTCCCTCTTTCTCCCACATATCTCACTTTTATTTTAAAAAAATAGCCTATGTCCGTCTCCAGGGTTCTCTGACAAACTATCTCTGTACCAAAATTCATCAAAATCGGTTTAGCCATTTAGGCGTGAAGAGGTAACAAACAAACAAACTCACTTTCGCTTTTATAATATTACTAGCTTTTGCCCGCGACTTCGCTCGCGTTAAATTCGGGGTATCACAGTTCCCCTTTCCTGATTTACAGGTACCTGCTACCTGTAGTTTTTTCCCTTGCGCCTGATTGATTGTAATAGCAATGCTAAGTTTTCCCAGCATGGTGCTGTGCCAGGGGAGTCCACAGCACAGCGCTGGTTTATATATGGTACTAGCGGACCCGATAGACGTTGTCCTGTCTACACGTCTTTAATTTGAAAATTTCAAACTTTTTTTAATAAGATATTAAGCTGTCTAATTTGACACTGCGATGGTAGCGCCGTCTGTCGGATCCAATGTAAAACATTCCAAAATCAACAACTACTAATAAATTAAAAATTAATTAAAAAAACATTGTCCAGCGGACAAAATTGTGAATCTAAACCATTCCCAGATCCCCTTGAACACACACAAAAAATTTCATCAAAATCGGTCCAGTCGTTTGAGAGAAGTTCAGTGACATACACACTCACAGAAGAATTATATATATAAAGATTAGATATATTAGTTTAATTTAATCCGGTGGTTAATCAGAACCGTCACCAATAGAAGTATTTCTAAAAATAACTTCCCTATTGTTACGCTTCATGCCTGTTTATTAACGTAATCAAATAAAAATTAAACCAATGACTAGACACTTCAGTTGCTAGGTTTGGTTACTAAGCAAAAACAAGTTGCTTAGTAACATAAACTCACGACTTTTTCCGAAGGGGGTAGGCAGCCAGGGCTGCGAGTTGTTCGACAGAGATACTTACCTAAAAACAGAAACGGCAAAAGAAGAAACATGGATCGGTATAAGTCAGTGCAAGTCTGACATTCTCCCCGCTCCGCCTAGATCGGGGGAAGTTATTTGATGAGTGAGATTAGCTATACCTGTAGCTATGTGTAAGTATATAATAGGTATTCTAATGTAATAAAAAGAATGAAATAAAGAAAACATTTTTATTTGCCACAAGTCATCATCATCTGCCTAGCCTTTTCCCAACTATGTTGGGGTCGGCTTCCAGTCTAACCGGATGCAGCTGAATATCAGTATTTTACATTACAGCGACTGCCTATCTGACCTCCACAACCCAGTTAGTACTGGGTAATACGATACCCCTTGGTGAGACTGGTTGTCAGACTTTCGGAACACTGACTACCTGTAACGACTGTCAAAGATCTACAAATAACAGCCGGGACCAACGGCTTAACGTGCTTTCCGAGGCACGGAGGAAACTCGGTATGTAACGGGTGGTCACCCATCCACAGACCAACCTAGGCAAGCGCGGCTTAACCTAAAGATCGACCCGAGCGGCTACTATTTATTTAGCCACGAGCTCCTCTTTATTTGCCACAAGTGCACACAAAAAATAAAATTAATAAAAAAGACAATGTTGCGTGTTTTTTTAATTTAGATTATCTATATACAGTTATGTGTAACCTCGGAAGTGAAATTCGACCCAATTCTTACATGTTTAGTTTAGATGTCAAAACATGGTGGGCGAGACGTCATTTTAAATCCAAAATGGCGACGCCCAAAAATGGCGGACTTGGTTGTTTTTATCCATTCCCATAATTATCACATGGTATCAAATGATAGGGCTTACTGCGAAAATACGAAAAAGCGCGCTCCTTCGTTATTTTTTAATTATAAAAAAAAACTTTTATTTACAGACTACATTGGCCCACTTGTGTTAGTATTATCATTAAAACCTATGTTAGTACTTATAGAAAAAAAAAAAAACAAAATAGTGTGGCCAAACTCAGGCCCTGGTAGATTTATCAAGGCCCGTGTAAGAAGACATGTAGCTTGACAAACCTACCCAGGGTAGGCCCATCCAGCTTTTCGGCAAACACCCTCAAAATGCTGTTGATGCTTCCTCCCAGTCTGCGCATCACTGACGCCACCTTCTTACGCATAATTGAAAAACAGTCGTCAGTGTGCGCATCGATGAACATACCGGACGCACTACAATAGGGTGAAAGCCTCAACAGCATCCTAAAGGTAAAAAAAAAACTAACAAATTATAAACTATAATATTTATGTATTTACTTACCGATGTAATTAAAAATATTATCCAGGGGCACTTTAATTAATCAGTTGCTACAAATAGTCACTGCACTTCACTGTTAGTATTTAAAGTCTCAATAATTGTTTATTATTGTAGTTTTTAGATGGTAGAAATTACTGCAAATAAAATTAGAATCAAATAGTGTAAACTTGCGAGTTGGAAAGGAATGGGGGAAAAATGACCCTGATTCATCTCATCATTCCCATACTCCATACTCCTCCATTGCTGACGAGCAATCTTCTCATCAGACTTCTTCTCTTCAAACAATCCATCCATCATTTCTTTGGTCTTGTTATATCCATACACATTTATACTAAAAACTTTATTCTCGACATTTCTGTCGTGAGCGTCTTTACTTAGTAAAGATCTTAGTTTTCTATACTTTTAGCACGTTAAGCTGTTGGTCCCGGCTGTCATTTGTAGATCTTTGACAGTCGATACAGGTAATCAGTGGCCCGCAAGTCTGACAATCTTAGTTAGCAGTCTTAGCAGGTATTCCCTTTTGCTTACGAAGGCAGAATGTATCGGTGAAAGATGATGACCAATGGTTTTGTTCGGCTTCCTAGTCTTCCCAGACACAGCGAAACATTAGTATGTATCATGATCGAAAACCACAACGCAGTTACTTAAGTGTATTCAGAAACTGGTTATCAGATTTTGGGCCACTGTATTGAAAGACGACTATCTTCGAATGACAGCATTAAGGGCTTCGACTCAGACAAGAACACTGAGAGACAAGCAGGAGTGTCAGTATGTAAAGGGTCGCTGGACAGATACTTTTATATTAAAAAAAAACAGCTGCTACGTACATTTTGATAGTGTAGATACTGATTGCCTGCCATTGGACCTGCCAGGGCCACCGCCTGCCGGGGTTGCGGGTTGTTCGAAAGAGATACCGCGACCCCGGAACAGGGTTTTAGCCAGTAATCGTCTGACACTCCGCAGCACTCCACCCAGAGCGGGGGAATTTATTTGATGATTACCCATACGCAAAAAAAAAGACATGGCGTTTGGATTTGTGCCCAGTTGATGGAAAAGGGGTCGCGCCTATTACATGGGACTTAAACATAACGGGCAGAATGTGGGTGTGCTCTTATGTAAACCTGTGCTTAACCCTACTACTGTACTACTAGATGTTAAAGTGTTAGAAGATTTTTTGAAAATTTCCGATGAATTCTAAGGGTCAGAATATAATGTATTGAATACGAGGTAACCGATGTCCATACCACCCTGTATAGACATGAATATGATAAAGCCACCTATGTGAAATTTAAATTAATACATATAAGTTACAAAAGACCACATAAAAAAAGCACCATGCACAGTTCCAAAAAGGCACTAGCAAACTTTTTTCACAAAAAAAAAAACGCGCGACTAATCACAAAAACGCAAAATCGCACGTCAGTAAAATACCTTAGAGATACAATCTTCAAGGCAGACAAGATGATACTGCCGCAAGGGATGGGTTCGGTAGGCGTGGCTTATTTTCACCCCGCCTTATCAAGGGGTGTGTTTAAGCCACGCCTTACAGCCCCTAATAAAATATTTGTAGGAATTTAATGGAAGGGGTTGCTTCTCTTTGTTTCAGGGGTCATAGTAAGGGTAGTTATATTTTTGACTAAAAGGGGTGTAGGTTTGCTTTTTAATTTTTCTACATATTTCTGTGGCTATGTTAGGACTCTAAAATCAAAATCAAAATGGCGTACATGGGCACTTATAAAACGTCGAGAAAAGGTACACGGTTCGAGTTTGTCCTTTACTCTAGAAAAGAAGTTTGTTTGTTTGTTACGTCTTCACGCCTAAATGGCTTAACCGATTTTGATGAATTTTGGTACAGAGATAGTTGAGCCCCCGGAGACGGAAATAGGCTGTTTTGTTTAAGTGAGAAATGAGTGAGAAAGTGGGAAGAAAAGGGAAAACTTAGCTTTGCTATTACAATAAATAAGGCGCATGGGCAAAAACTACAGGTAGTTACCCCGAATTTAAAAGCCGCGGACAAAAACTAGTTTTGCATAATTGTAATGCCCATGTGTGAGTACTATGTAATTTCGTTGACTCGACTGTGCCCTGGTGGTTGAGAGATTGTCATGCTCTGTTAAAAGAGAAATGCTCGCTGATGGTGGCGTGTGTTGGGTCATTTAGTTCCCTTCAAAATGGTTGAGCTGATTGGGGCTGATCCATGCGTCATGTTCGTGAACGAGCGCTGTCAGCCGTGCATGTTAACGGCTGTCAAAGATCTACAAATAACAGCCGGGACCAACAGCATAACGTGCTTTCCGAGGCACGGAGAAACCTGATATGTGATGGGTGGTCACCCATCCACAGACCAACCTAGGCAAGTACGGCTAAACCTAAATCAACTGATTATTTACCACACAAATAAAACTACAAGAATATGTTTTTTGGAGTTTACTCCTTAAGAATCGATTTTCATATATAAGGCGCCCGGTATGAGAAAAATGTGAGGTGTAAAATCTACTGATGACCTTGAATGACCTCGTTACGTTTTTGGTGCACATGCACCTATGGTGTTTTTGAATATAACTAGATGGCGCTTTATGAAATTTGTCGTCCGTCAGTGATATTTTTGTAGGTACTTAAGGAGTAAACTCCAGTCGTGCGTTGGAGCTGACACACACACTTTTTTTACCTATAATTAGGTTTCTTCACCACAAGTATTACATGTTGATTTATACAGCAATCTTCCGAGAACGAACAGTTAATAATAACTCCATGTATAGACGTGTATCTTTGCATAACTAGTTAACATCATTGTGAGCATAGAGCAAATAACGACAGAAGATCCGTTTAGTACAAAGAGCGAAAACGCTAGCGGAGAGGGCTTTTGCCCAACGATGCGATGCCATCGCGATGCTGTCGCTATATGTATACCTTTGCTGACGATGTAACCTCGACTTTTTCGTCTTCTATCGTGATTGAGTAGTATAAATATGCGTCGCCCGTTCTGGGTAATGCAGACTTGTACTAACTAAAACCTATCCATGTTCTTTCTTTTGCCCTTTTTTTTTTTTTTTTTTTTTTTTCGGGTGGGAAATCATCCAATGACTTCCCCCGCTCTGGGTGGAGCGGGGGGGCATGTCAGACTTGTACTGACTAAAACCCACCCATGTTCCTTCTATTGCCCTTTACGTTCCGGGGCCGCGGTATCTCTTTCGAACAACCCGCAACCCCGGCAGGCGGAGGCTCTGGCAAGCCCCTCTGCTTTGCTGACTCTCTTTGAGGCGCGCGTGAAACACGAACGCGCCGTCGACACGGCCTGTCGTCAATCGACGGACGGACGGTGAACTACCCATTGCTCACCGCCCACAGGCCCGCATCTACGGTGGCCGGAAGTCGTCTCGCGGCGCCCGGCGCCTTCTTTTGCCCTTTACGTAAGATATTGGGGGTCAAAGTTGCAATTTTTTTTTTTTTTTAAGGCATTTTTCATGTTCATCATCATCAGGCTATATTAGTCCACTGCTGGACATAGCCCTCCCCTAATGAGCGCCATAGCGCCCTGTCTTCAGCTTGCCGCATCCAGCATCTGCCTGCAGTCTTTCTTAGATCGTTTTTCATGTTCACTTTACTTTAAATACCTTCCCGACCCACTATACAATGCATCCATCGGCACAATATTTTGAGTCCGTAACATTGAGTTTAATGAAAAACGCAATTTTTCACCACATAAGCGAAAGTCGTTTCTCAGCAATAATTTTACAACCCTCTAATTCTACACAGTCAAAAGAAATAGGTACAGAAACTTCGGTGTGGGAGTACTTATTTTGGCTCCCCTCCCTGTATGTGTAAGTTTTTCGCTCGTTATTTTAGTGAACCTTCTGTACTAATGCTACATGTTGTGCGTTATTATGAGTGTTAGTGAATAAATAAACAATTATATCGTTTTAGAAGCAACTAATTGATAGGAAAACTTGAAGATAATATAATACTATAACGTTTGTTAGTCCCAGAGAGGGTTAAGCAGAGGTGTGTCTGTAGAAGAATTGAAAAGAATGTCCACGGATTCTACTTAGCAGAGAGGCTTCCCAGGGCCTCCGTCTGCCGGGGTTGCGGGTTGATCGAAAGGGATACTGCGGCCCCGGAACGTAAAGGGCAATAGAAGGAACATGGGTGGGTTTTAGTCAGTACAAGTCTGACAGTCCCTCTCGCTTCGCTCCGAGCGGAGGAAGATATTGGATGGCTTCCCAAAAAGAGCAGTTTAGTCTCATTTTGGGTAATAACGGACCTGGAAGTCTTTAAATAGACTTCTTTTATTTACCCTGGACGGTTTTAACCTGGACGGTGTTTTTTCTGTGCGCGTGTTTCTAACATCGTTCCTACATGAATGATTTTGTAAAAATATTGTGATTTAAAAGAGTGGCCATTGAGTTTCTTGCCCATTCTTCTCCATAGAGATCAACCGCACCATGCTACAGCGAAAACTGTATAAAAGCTATCAACACGCTGAGAAGAATAAGGAGAGAGCCTTTTGCCATCAATCTCGCCTTAATTCGGACTCTAGACCGCTTCTTAGAAATAATGAGTAAACAACGCATGGTGCGGTCGGTCTGTGGATGCGTGACGGAACGTTTCTGATAAAAACTAACATAATTAAATTAATAGTTAAATGATTAAAGCTGATTGCTTTTATAATTAGTAAAAAACCAGTTTCGTCATGTTAAGGAATCTCCGTCATATTTTTTTTATTAAATGTTTTATTTCAACAACAATTTATATTTTTTTTTTGAAAATCTGCCCCCAGCCCCTTAAAAGAGGGAATGAAATTTTACATGGGACTTTTCGCAGTTTTCAAGGAAGGAAGCTAAAAAGCAGTAAGTACATACACTCTTTGTTACTAACGAAAAGTTCCTGCAAATCAGGAAAGGGGAACTGTGTTACCCCGAATCCAAAGCGGGCAAAAGCTAGTATAATAATACTTTCAGGATGTTGTTGCGGCTGCCCCGTTTCTGTAGCGCTTCGGAAATGTTTGCCCAGGCCCACACCGATGGCTTTCACGCTATAATACGCAAAAAAACTGCGTCGCTGCTATGCAGAGTGCGGAGTAGTCGCAGCTATATCCTGAGAGCTGTGAGGGAGAGCTATGCTACAAATATTAGGCATTTTGTTCGGAGGTAGATCAAGTAGGACACATTGTTCCTGCTTTGTCATCCTTTATTTTAATATTTTATTTATACTGCTACTAACACTAGAGTGTAAGCCGCTTGTAATACTAACAAAATATGGATCTCTGTTGTCCGAAATAAACGAATTATCTTTATTTATTATGTAGCCACGAGTTCCTATTTGTTTTTGTTTGTTTGTTCCGTCTTCACGCCTAAATGGCCAAACCGATTTTGATGAATTTTGGTACAGAGATAGCTGGGACCCTGGAGACAGACATAGGCTAAAAAAAGTGAGAAAAGGGGGAGAAAGAGGGAAGAAAAGGGGAAAGCAAGATGTTTTATTTTCGATCATCACGCGAGTTAAAGTTAGCGTTAGCCCAAAGTAACTATACCACGCGGACGAAGTTGTGTGCGGAAGCTAGTCAATTAATAAACAAGAAATAAAACTATTCTTTAAAAAGATAAAAAATACACTTTAAACGCCCACAAAGGAAAACAGTACAATGACCAAATAATATAAATGCCATCACGCAAATAAATCACTACAAGAGATCTATATCTGTCTCACTCTAACTTACGTACGGTAGTATCTGCTATCTCTGTCTAACGTAGACTCATGTTCACGATCTGTGTTTGCAATCGACTCACGCGCATCGTAGCGGCACTAATGTCAGGTTTTGTCACAGTTAACTTAATCTAAGTGGTTTAACACTTAACTGTTTCATTTAACTATAACATTTTGTTTTTATTTTAACTGTGATAGTAGTACTAACAAATTGGGATTTGTGGCTATTTTAGCAAAAACGGCACGATTGGTGCAGTGGCTGAGCGATCGACTGCTGCGCTGCGTGTCGCGGGTTCGATCCCCGCACGGAACAAATATTTGTATGATCTACAGGTAGTTGTTTCGGGTCTGGCTGTTTGTGTATGTGAGTTTAAATGTTTGTAAACGCACCCACGATACAAGAGAAATTCCTAGTGTGGGGCAATATTTTTTTTAAAGAAAATTATAACAGCTCAAGGGTAAGTTGCCAAGGTCGTCCTGTGGATGGGTGACCATCAACTATGTACCAAGTTGCCTCTGTGAATCTCTCGGCTGTCATTTGTAGATCTTTGACAGTCGTGACAGGTAGTCAAAGTCCCGAAAGTCTGACAACCAGTCTTAACAAGGGGTATCGTATTACCCAGTACTCACTAGGTTCTGGAGGTCAGATAGGCAGTCGCTCCATGTATAATACTGATATTCAGCTGCATCCGATTAGACTGGAAGCCGACCCCAAACTTGTTAGTAAAAGCCTGGCAAATAATGAGGTATTTCGTTCGTCTGATGATCGATTAGAGAGGTA
This sequence comes from Ochropleura plecta, assembly GCA_905475445.1. Classification (NCBI taxonomy): domain Eukaryota; kingdom Metazoa; phylum Arthropoda; class Insecta; order Lepidoptera; family Noctuidae; genus Ochropleura; species Ochropleura plecta. The sequence goes on from FR997751.1 coordinate 554,477, forward strand.
CCTATCTGTCTATCGATTATCTGTATGGGGCGGGTTGTCTCAAGCGCAGAGGTCTTTATGAGTGTCAGGAGCAGTTACTGTTTTCCTGCCCTGAGGTAAAATATTAGAACCAGTGCGTTTTGTATTCGTGTAAGTTTGTTTGTGTTGCTAACAATAGTTTTTAAGTCAGTATGTATACTAACTGTTGGATCAGAGATGTCCGTAAATAAAATAAAAGATTGAATTGAATGATTTGCATACACTTAATGAGTTTATTTCCCCACACGAGCATGTTAACAATAAAAACAAATAACATTGTTGTTGCACATAAAATAAGGAGATTTCTTAATGACGAAACTGGTTTTTTCGTAAATTGTTCGAAAGATACACCGCGGCCCCGGAATACAGGCAGTAAAAGTCTGACACTTTCGTCCGCTTCGCGAAGAGCGGGGGAAGTTATTATTTGATTACCCATCCAACAAAAAAACACTTTTTTGTCGGCATCTCGTAGTTAAACCTATGAGGTCGTTACCTGCTTAAACGGACCATCCTGTGGATGACCTGCATTTAAGGCCGTACCCTACGCAAATAACCTTGAGCATTCGCTTCCCTCTTTGCCGCGCAGGAGTGAGCGAGTGAGAGCAGTAGTGAATAATGCCAATTTTTTGGAATAAAATCTATATAAAATTAAGTATTGGGTTTTTGGAAAAAATATTTCTACCAAAATGTTCATTATAGAATTGTGTATCTATTAGTGTCAGTAGCAAAATTAAACAATGTTTACTTTACGAGGAGATGCATGTTATTGATATTTTTTCTCATTTCTGGGGCTTTGTTGTACGGAGAATTACTAAATAATGACTCAATAAAAATAAAAACTAAATCTACAATAATGGAATCAAGATTATAAAGAAATGTAATGTATTTTTTTTTTGTTACTTAGTTCGTTTTAAGCTCTAGAAAACTGTACAAAAACGGCTTGCGCGGCGTTTTGGTTGGGGAGGCGCCTTAAGCCCTCCAGCCAGGGGCATAAAACTTATAGACTGAGCGACTGCACGCTAAGGGCACCTCCTGCGGGGTACGAGCCTCGACTTAGGTCGTCGCTGGGGCAAGACAGCAAAGGGACAGGCTGCATCTGAGTTTTATTATTTTGGGGATTTTGATTTACTGGATCAGCAATGCGGGCTGGCTCGAGCAAAGGGACGGGGTGACAAAAAACTGCAAAGTACTGTTACCTACTCTGCCTATACCTTGTACAAAAGTTACCGTGAACTTACATATTTAGTGAAAACCAACGTCCCATTGTCTCTCACCCACGTGCAGTATTGTGTATCAATCATTGAGCCATTCTTTGTTCGTCGCGACACGAACACCGAGCATGCGTGTGCGCATACCAAATATTTAGAAAGGAGATCGTGAGAGTAACGGCATGTTTAGCTAGATTTAAACGAGGCTGACTCGGTGGAGTTTTTAAATCATAATAGGAGAGGTAAACACAATTAGTGATATAAATACGGTACCAAATTACTAACAAAATCATGGTTGGTGTATGGTTTTATTATTTACTAGCTTTTGTCCGCGGCTTCCCTCGCGTTTAATTCGGGCTTAATTCGGGGTAAAACAGTTCCCCTTTCCTGGTTTGCAGGTACCTGCTACCTGTAGTTTTTGCCCATGCGCCTTATTAATTGTAATAGCAAAGCTAAGTTTTCCTTTTTCTTACCTTTCTGTTTGTCTCCCTCATATCTCACATCAAAAAAAGGAGCCTATGTCCGTCTACAGGGTCCCAATTATCTCTGTACCAAAATTCATCAAAATCAGTTTAGGCATTTAGGCGTAAAAGACGTAACAAACAAACAATAATTCACTTTCTCTTTTATAATATTAGTGAGGATTATAAATAATTAAATAATAGTAAGGATTAAACACATTTAGAGCGTCCAGAGTAAAAGCAAAAACAAGAGTTTAATAGATTAATTAAAACACCGCTGCCTGTCCCTGTGTGGCGTGTGTAACAGGCGTGAGGATATATTAAAAACAAAAACGTTGTCCCACACTAGGAATTTGTCCTGTATCGTGGGTGCGTTTACAAATATTTAAACTCACATACACAAACATCCAGACCCGAAACAACTACCTGTAGGACAAATATTTGTTCCGTGCGGGGATTGAACCCGCGACACGCAGCGCAGAAGTCGATCGGTCAACCACTGCGCCAACCGTGCCGTCCACTGACCCGGGTATTACTAACTGGGTTGTGGAGGTCAGATAGGCAGTCGCTCCATGTAACATACTGGTATTCAGCTGCCTCCGGTTAGATTGGATGTTGACGCCAATATATTAGGTCCTTACATATGAAATTGGCGTTTTTCGTACTGGCCACTTTAATCACGAATTTCTCCTCTTTGGTAAGGAATTCCAAATTCAAATTTGTACAGCTATTTACTCATGTATTTGTGCTTCGATGACCGTCATTCATTTGTTTTTTTTCTTCTGTTTTTTCTGTTTGCGTCACTCATTTTACAAAATGGAAAATTTAAAATATCGCATTATTTACGAGTACGAGTTCCGCCGTGGCACTAGTGCTGCGGAAACGACTCGAAGGGTGAATGATGTGTATGGCGGTCATGTTGCAAAAGAAAACACAGTTCGTTTTTGGTTCCAACGTTTTCGTTCTGGAAATTTCGACCTGCAGAACAAGCCCCGTGGACGGCCTGAGACCCAAGTTGATAATGGAGAATTGAAGGCTATTGTGGAAGCGGACCCATCGCAAACCACGTCCGAGTTAGCTGCAGGCTTCGATGTTAGTGATAAAACTGTTTTAATTCACTTGAAGCAAATTGGGAAGATTAAAAAGCTTGAAAGGTGGGTACCTCACGAATTGACTGAAGCAAACCGGCAAACGCGCGTCGACTGCTGCGTTACATTACTGAACCGGCACAACAATGAAGGTATTTTAAACCGAATCATTACCTGTGATGAAAAATGGATTCTTTACGATAATCGGAAGCGCTCAGCGCAATGGTTGGATCCTGGCCAGCCAGCCAAATCCTGCCCCAAGCGAAAATTAACCCCAAAAAAGTTACTTGTAAGCGTTTGGTGGAATAGTGCCGGTATTGTTCATTACAGTTTTCTCAAATCTGGCCAGACTATTACAGCTGATGTCTATTGTCAGCAATTACAAACCATGATGGAAAAGCTAGCGGCTAAACAACCAAGGCTGGTCAATCGCTCCACGCCACTGCTGCTTCACGACAACGCCAGACCACACACTGCGCAACAGACGGCTACCAAATTAGAAGAGCTTGAATTGGAATGTCTTAGACATCCTCCGTACTCCCCGGACCTTGCTCCAACAGATTACCATTTTTTTCGCAATTTGGATAACTTTTTGCAAGGGAAAAAATTCAACTCCGATGGGGCAGTCCAAATCGCCTTCAAAGATTTTATTTATTCCCGTCCGACTGGTTTTTTTAGTAAAGGGATCAATGAACTACCTATAAGATGGCAAAAGTGCATTGAAAACAATGGTTCATACTTTGATTAATTAAATATATTATATTAAAAAATATTCGACTTTTTGTTCCTTCCATACAAAACGCCAATTTCATATGTAAGGACCTAATATTTGGGAAAGACTAGCCGATCACAAGATGTCTGTGGGTGTTTAAACTTGTAAAACGTTTCTCTGAATATTACTATTGTTATTTCTATAATCTTGATAACAACTGTTATTTGCTCTGAATGTTAATACAATTCTTAATATGCTAATGACTGAACGGTAAGCGTAGAAGCTGAGCCATGTATGTACAGACGCCTGCACATCAAGCTACTACAATCTGTCAGATTTCTTTGATAGATTTTCGACTTTATTTCTAAAGTATTAGGTTCAAGGTTCATTGGGAAAAATTGTCAGTTTCGGGTAGCTTGACCTGCTGGCGTCTGTACATTATTTTTAATTTGTCTATGTGTTGAGCGAATCACCGTATTTTTTTTTTTCTTTTGAAAGGAGGAGATTCTCAATTCGACTGTTTTTTTTTACGTTTGTTTAGCCATTTCGCCATCAATATTGTGGGCCAATTATCAAAATTGTTTTTAAATTCGAAAGGGTATATTCGCGAAGGGGTTTCATGTTCATTTTATTTATTTTATTGGGTAATTTATAAGTTATCTTCTATACTTAATACATTTTTTCTTCAAATGTATATGGACGATTTGCTTAAATATAGTTATATCTCTTATTAGCAATGGAAAATTAATACTTATTTATACTATGAATTTGTGTTGAAATTAAAATTGCTGAAATAAAAAACTTTCTTCGGTGGTAAAATGAAAATGAAAATGAGATCTTTATTTGTAAACTTAGATTAAAGAAGATGTTTTTTAAATACATAATATAGTTAATACAATATAGTTATATCGCAAAAAAATCTATGAATCACAAAAAGTCACTGGTTTTCCGAAAGTAAATTTATTTTCTGTATTTTTTAAATAAGGAACATAAATTACCAAACTACATGCGAGCGAAACTGTGGGCATAAGCTAGTATTTTCTATTATTATAGAAACTTGCTCAGAATGACGATAATTTAAGAAAAAAGTAAACAGGTTAACTTTAAAATGACCTCTAACGATACTAATCTTGGAAAAAAATTATGCACTAATAGATTTTCCAATTTGTAAACATCGAGATGGTTTTTACGTAATTATAAATTCAAAATGGCGGCCCGATGTGGCTTTTATTAGTGATTTTGCAAGCGTATACACAAGGCCGAGTAATCGTAGTAAGAAAGACCTCAATACTATACTGAGAAACCTGTCTTGTATGGGGTAATTTACCCGCGTTTTTTATACATATATTTTAAACCAATTTGCACCTTATCACCACCACATAAGGAACGTAAAAACTGCAAATCGATTTGGTAAAAATCAGTCGAGTTGCGCCAGTGACAAGGTTAATAAAGTGTTGTATAAAGAAAAATAGTCTTTAAGTCGTTAAGATAGAGACTATTGTAATGTAGGAATTGCGTGGTTGTGTTACATCCGTATCAAATTGCTGGTACAAAACATGCTAGTAGTATTGCCAGGATCATAACATTTTGCTTTTATTGGGGTAAGTTTGGATGTTATTGCACACCGGAGGCAGTGCTCTACTCTCGACATGTCAAAAAACCCAGTCTTTCGAAACTTGAATGACTTTTTTCTCACTAATATAACACTTACAGGATAATATGAGTGCAGTAAAATCGAGTTAAATAATCTATCAAGCACATATGGTATTTTTTATGAACAATTATTTTGTTTAATATAGTAAATAATAACATTAAAATCAATCATTCTTGGACGTCCGTCAGTCTGTGTTTATGGATCCATGTATGTGGCAGAGAAATTGGTCGAAAAATTTATCGTACCTGAATACTTTTTTTCTTATTATATAAAGTTATACCCTGGGCTGATTCCTAATTAATATTAGCGTTCTAAGTACTGTCGTTAAATTATAATTTGAAAAAAACTAAAATACGACTGTGTATTTGTATATCTATACCTATAAATGCATTTATTTGTTATTTTGTTTTAAAAAACTTGAGTTTTTGTTTTAGATTTTTTTTAAATGTGAATGACCGCTATGAGGCGTGCACTTTTGGATTTTCCAAATTTTTAAAATTGTATTCATTTTAGTTAATGAAAAAATAGTTTTTGCTATAAATGTTATTTTTTTAAATCAATATCAAACTAACTGACTACACGAGTTTTTTTTTATTATTTTCGTCGACCATTAATTACACCAATAACATTAAAAACAGTACCAACATAACATCTTAAAATATTAAAACATCCATATAAATAGGGTTATCTAGAACCTCACTGTTGAAAAGGGCAAATTAAATTCTCTCCATGCCACCGGTCACAGCGTAACATCTTGATAACCATGGGCAAAATGTTCCATCTTCAAATTCGTGGTTCCTGCGTTTCCTGCGTACAAAAGAAAAATTGAGCATGTAACATTCAGAACTTCAGTTTCTACGAGGTACAAATTACAAAAGATAGTCCTCTCACCCCAAAACGCTTACCCCATGCACCCACCACTAAAACTAAAATTACCACGTTTTTAATCTGTGCTCCATGCAAATTTTAATTTAAGCGCGACAACACCGTGCACAGACTGCGAAATTATTGTTAGTCTGTGACGCATATTGACGTCGTCAATGCTGTTTTCGCGTAGTTCTTTAGTTAGATAACAAAAACAAACTTATTTACGTGTATCTTTAAAAGAAACAATGTGATGTGTTACAAAATGATTAATTAAGTGTTCTAGTGTATTGTTTTAGTGCTAGTTTTAAGGTTCGTGGCAGCTAAAAGTGTTATTCAATCATTTCATTGGAATTGTTACGATTGTCGAAGAAATAAGGTTAGTTACAAACTTGCGACTGCGAAGTTGTTATTTTTTTTTGTTTTTAAATAAGGAACTATATAATCAATTTGTTTGTAAACTAATTACTTTATTGGACATTTTTGTTGATTATTTCTTTGAATGAATAGTGATTTGTGACATAGGTAAATATACTCTTGAATAATTTTATTAGTAATTAATCTTATGTAGTCTTTTCAAAGTGATTTACCTGTTGTCAATAGGAACAAAGGTCATTTTATTGCAAAATACATATTAATGATAGGACAGTAAAGAGATGTATGGAAGATGACAATATGATACACAGACCCAAAATAAATTAGGATAAGGGTAGGGGAATGATGGAGTTCGGCCATATAGAAATACTAGATGCTTTTTATCTTGTTTTTGTAAAGTAAACAACGAGTTGACGAACTACGCTGTCCTCCCAAACCAATGCTGTAACTTAAAAACGACGTAGGTAATGCCAAAATTAAAATAAAACAACTTTTGAAGCGACCATTCCTGATATCTATGGTCCAACCGAAACCGTGTACCTTTTCTCAACGTTTTATACTTAGGGGATTGTCCTACGCGTCCGGCCCTGTTTCAGTCCATGGTCCGGAGCGAGAGGGAATGGGAAGCGGGCACCTCCTTCTGCGAAACAGTCATGCTAGCGAAGGAGGTGGCCGGGCGTTTGAGGGAAAGAACTTCAAACCAACCCAGCCGCCGCGGGAGACGCCACGGGCGCCGGGCGCCGCGAGACGACTCCCAGCCACCGTAGATGCGGGCCTGTGGACGGTGAGCAATGGGTAGCTCACCGTCCGTCCGTCTATTGACGACAGGCCGAGTCGACGGCGCGTTAGTGTTCCACGCGCGCCTCAAAGAGATGTCAGCAAAGTAGAGGGGCCTGCCACGGTCACCGCCTGCCGGGGTTGCTGGTTGTTCGAAAGAGATACCGCGGCCCCGGAACGTAAAGGGCGGTAGAAGGAACATGGGTGGGTTTTAGTCAGTACAAGTCTGACACTCCCCCCGCTCCATCCAGAGCGGGGGAAGTTATTTGATGATTTCCCACCCAAAAAAAGGCTGTATCTAATGAACTGTGATAGTTAGACAGTTGAAATTTTCATAGACGATGTATTTTGGTTGTCGCTATAACAAAAATACAAAAAAAAAACAAGTAAATCTTGATAATTATATTTGCCGTTTTTATAGATAACTATCTGCGCCCCGCAGTTTCACTCGCGTAGTGATAGGATATACAATATATCTTTATAAATAGTAGCCTATGTATTATTCTGATATATTATGAGCTATATTATTGTGAAGTTTTATTAAAATCCATTCAGTAGTTTTTGCGTGAAACAGTAACAAACATATACATCCTTCAAACTTTCGCCTTTAGAATATACTAGCTGGCGCCCGCGGCTTCGCCCGCGTGATATCGAAAAAACAATATCCTATAGTGTTATTCCAGACTATAATCTACCTCTGTGCCAAATTTGATCAAGATCCGTTCAGCCGTTTTGACGTGAAAGAGTAACAAACATCCATACATCCATCCTCATAAACATTTACATTTTATAATATTAACTAGCTGCGCCCCGCGGCTTCGCCCGCGTGATTATAAAAATAGTATCCTATGTGTTATTCCAGACTATAATCTACCTCTGTGCCTGATCAAGATCCGTTCAGCCGTTTTGACGTGACAAACATCCATACTCACAAACATTCGCATTTATAATATTAATAATATAGTAGGATGTTACGGAACCCATCGTGCGCTAGTCCCGACTCGCATTTGGTCGTGTTTCTCTCCGAAATACAACATAAAAAATAGGTATAAAATTCAACTAATCTGGCTATCGGAATGTGCCTCGCCTCCGCCCCCCTGACTCACATCCCGACGCACACAAATTAATTTTAGCAATCCTTGAACGCTGTTTTTATCTCGTCGAGTACCGAGTACATAACGCTTGTATTCCACGACGGGGTAAGCAGACTTGTACCTTATAGTACACCCTAACCAATTGACGGCACGGTTGGCGCAGTGGCTGAGCGATCAACTGCTGCGCTGCATGTCGCGGGTTCGATTCGCGCACGGAACAAATATTTGTATGACCTGCAGATAGTTGTTTCGGGTCTGGCTGTTTGTGTATGTGAGTTTATATGTTTATAAACGCACCAAAGAAGCAGGAGAAATTCCTAGTGTGGGGCAACGTAAAAACTATCTTTAAGTCCCACGATCTTATTGCCACCACACACATCACACATTCTAAATCCAACGGCTGCAACTGGCGCGAGGAAACGCCCAAGTGTCAGTATTGTGACGATCGACCGGAGGACATGGTGGTGCACACTGTGGCGTTCTGTCCAGCAGGCGGAGAACCACCGTGCCCTCGTAGTCCATGGTCCGGAGCGAAAGGTAATGAGAAGCGGTTACTTCGTTCTGCGTAGCAGTCATGCGAAGGTACCCACCTTCGCATGACTGCTACGCAGAACGAAGTAACCGAGGTTCTCTCCCTCAAACGCCCGGGTGGGCGTTTGAGGGAGAGAACCTCAAACCAAACCAGTCGCTGTGGGAGACGCTCCCGGCCACCGTAGATGCGGGTTACTGTCTGTAGACAGTGAGCAATGGGTAGCTCACCGTCCGTCCGCCTATTGACAACAGGCCGTGTAGACGGCGCGTTAGTGCTCCCATCATATCAAATCATTAAATAACTTCCCCCATCTGGGCAGAGCGGAGAGTGTCATACATTTACTGATTAAAACCCACCCATGTACCTTCTATTGCCCTTAATGTTCCGTGGCCGTGGTATTTGTTTCGAATAAACCGCAACACCGGCAGGGTCAATTGCTTACCATTGCCCCAATTTATTTGGTGTCTTCTTCTTCCATAGGTACTCCTCTATTACTCAAATCAAATCAAAATATTTTTATTTCACATAGGCCTACATGGGCACTTATAAAACGTCGAGAAAATTTGACAACTATTGCAAAAAAAAATGATTAAAGAGATCACACTCGTCACTCGTCATCATTCGTCATCTCATGAGACACCTCCTTTCTTGTCATATCATCCTTCACACACATTAAAAACAACTAAATTAGCAAACATCGACCTCGTTTCCTTAAATAGCGACCATCTAGCACTTACAGTATAACCACAAAAGGAATGCGCCTCGGTAACATTCGAGTTTCCTAATTAAGGCGCTGTACAAAGCAAACACTTTGTAAAACGTCTAGATTTTCGTCGCAAAGTTAGCCGTATCTGTACATACCACAAGCTAAAAAATATACAGTGTATAGTCAAAAAATTTGGAAAATTCAAAAGTGCACGCCTCATAACGGTCATTCACATTTAAAAAAAAACTCTAAAACAAAAACTCAGGTTTTTTAAAACAAAATAACAAATAAATGTATATTTAGATATACAAATACACAGTCGTATTTTAGTTTTTTACAAATTATAATTAAACGACAGTACTTAGAACGCTAATATTAATTAGGAATCAGCCCAGGGTATAACTTTATATAATAAGAAAAAAAGTATTCTGGTACGATACATTTTTCGACCAATTTCTCTGCCACATACATGGATCCATAAACACAGACTGACGGACGTCCAAGAATGATTGATTTTAATGTTATTATTTACTATGTTAAACAAAATAATTGTTCATAAAAAATACCATATGTGCTTGATAGATTATTTAACTCGATTTTAGTGCACTCATATTATCCTGTAAGTGTTATATTAGTGAGAAAAAAGTCATTCAAGTTTCGAAAGACTGGGTTTTTTGAAATGTCGAGAGTAGAGCACTGCCTCCGGCGCGGCGGCGTGCAATACATAAAGAAAAGACTTAAACAAAAACAGTTCACAAAAGTGGTCAAGTACTACGAAAAAAAAATGTTTAAAAAGATCACGTAAAAAAAAAAAAAAATGTTTTTTTTTATTTAAAAAAAACGTTGCCCCACTAGGAAATTCTCCCGTATCGTGGGTGCGTTTACAAACACATAAACTCACATACACAAACAGCCAGACCCGAAACAACTATCTGCAGGTCATATAATCAATATTTGTTCTGTGCGGGAATCGAACTCGCGACACGCAGCGCAGCAGTCGATCCCTCAGCCACTGCGCCAACCGTCCCGGCAATTATGATTTTAAAAGTTTTGTGTGAAAACAAAACGAGAATGTGAAAAACATGAGCTTGTTTTTTGCTAGTACACTGATGAATTATATTATTCTTATGGGGGGTAGAAACCAAAGAACGATTGTTACGATTCTAACATCTATGCGCTTCGTCCACGGTCATACATTCACACATACACGCACGCCGTCGTATGAAACACATTTAGTTTCTATTTATAATATTGTATGCCGGGCGAAGCGTAAATTTTTTTCGCGTTTTGTATTCGTAATATGTAAACAAATGTGCGAGGTTTTTTGAAAAAATACTCTAAGACTAAAGTTTTGAAGTCCAGTTTGCTCCAACTCGCCACATAGGAGTTAATAAGCTGCACGCGTGGCGAGTCGACAGTCTCATTAATTCACTCACAGCGTTAAATACTGTTCAGAGGTTTTAAATCGAAAATCCAATGATATCCTCAAACATTTTACTTTACAAACAGCATAATTACCATTCTCCTGCCCATTTGTAGGGATGGCAAAACATCTAATAACGCTCTCAGGAGCGGGGAGAAGCCGTTTTTATTTTTTACAAAAAAGTTTTTTATTTCAGCACTAGCTTTCGCCCGCGGCTTCGCTCGCGTTAAATTCGGTAAAACACACCAAGCAGACCTGCAGTTTTTGCTCTTGCGCCTGATTGATTTGTAATAGCAACGCTAAGTTTTCCCTTTTCATCCCTCGTTCTCCCTTACATCCCACTTTTTTTTTATAAAAATTAGCCTATGTCCGTCTCCTGGTTCCCAACTATCTCTGTACCAAAATTCATCAAAATCGGTTTAGCCATTAAAGCGTGAAGAGGTAACAAACAAACTCACTTTCGCTTTTATAATACCTATTAGTAAGGATTTTTAGTTAAGGTATTATGATATATCACAACTTTTTTTATTAAGTATTCAATTTCCGTTGTTACTAAAAGATTAACAGATCATCCATATACGAGAACAAATATGTAAGTAATATAGACGATAACTCATAAACTACTGGCCGGATCTTGATTAAAGTGGGATTGTGGGACCAAACGACAACTACCAGCTTTCGCCTAAAAAAGAATCATCTAAATCGGTTCACCCGGACCAGAGTTATGAGGTAACAAACATAAAAAACATAGGATCTAATTGATAAACTCCTCCTTTTTTTGAAGTCAGTTAAAAATGACACAGTATTACTCTTCCAACTCATCAGACATATCATCCTTTACAAGCTCCATCCATCTTAACTTACTAACTGGGTTGTGGAGGTCAGATAGGCAGTCGCTCCATGTAAAACACTGATATTCAGCTGCATCCGGTTAGACTGGGAGCCGACCCCAACATAGTTGGGAAAAGGCTAGGCAGATGATGACACGCTCCATCCATCGTATACCTACCTGAGTATTTATTGGTTTCCTCAAGATTTTTTCCTCTACTGTTAATTAAAAAATCTGTGTTGTAAAAAGCAAGACGTGTTTTGTTTTTTATTAAACTTATCTAATATATAAAATTTCCGTGTCACAATGTTAGTTACCGTACTCCTCCGAAACGGCTCGACCGATTCTTATGAAATTTTGGGTACATATTGGGTAGGTCTGAGAATCGGCTAACATCTATTTTTCATACCCCTAAACCTCAGCAGGGTGAAACCGCTGGGCACAGCTAGTTTGAATGTAAAGGTAACCAAAGATCGTACTGGCAATAAGGCTTGATTGTTATGAGTATGGTTTTTATGGGTTCTGTACTCAAAGAAGATAACGGGATCCTTTTACTAAGACACCGCCTGTATGGCCATCTGTCACCAGACTATATCTCATGAACCGTGATAGTTAAAGAGTTGAAATTTTCACAGATGATGTATTTCTGTTGCCGCTATAACAACAAATACTAAAAAAACAGAACATAATTAATATTTAAGGGGGCTCCTATACAACAAACATAAATTTTGAAACTTTAGCGAGAAATTTCGCAACAAAAACGCAATTTCTCGGTAAATTTTCAAAATTCTTTATTTTGTAATGGTACTTACAAAAAAGAAACCAGTGTAGTAAAGAGCCTCCTCCGTATTTTGAAGACGGTTTAAAAAATACGTGTGGCACTCGGGGACTGCCGCGGTAAAGCTATTGCATAGCATTTTTTATCAACTTATGCAATAAATAAAAACAATCTAAATAAAATATTTAAAAAGTACTTCCAATGAAAAGAAGTCGCAAAAAGAAACATTTTTTATCAACTTAGACAATAAATAAAAAAATAATAAACTAAATATAATATTTAAAAAGTACCTCCAATGAAAAGAAGTCGCAAAAAGAAAAACAAGACCTTGGGTTTGATCCAGCGTAATGTCGATTGACTATCCGATTCTCTACCAAACACGCTATTAGAACATTAGAATCGGGATTGAAATAACTGACCGTATTGGGTAAACGACGTTAGACAATGCACGGCCTTCAAGCCACACCTCCGTGCCCGTCGGAGTGGGGAGCGTCAGGTTTTTTTTCGTTACGGAATTTCTGGATTCGGTCCCCGCGCTCAAGGCCCGCGATAGAACCTATGCAATAGCTTAAAATTATGCTGACCGAATACTAATAAAACCTCTCTTTTTAGTGAATGGGTTTTTTAGTCTGTAAATGTCAGACACTCCCTGCCGCTCCGCCCAGAGCGGGGGAAGTTATTTGATGATTTCCCACCCGCAAAACGAAAAACTTAGCTTGAGTACCTCATTTGATAAGCCTGATATCCAGATCTAAACTCAACTGTATTACCCTACACTCAATTAACGACACGGTTGTCGCAGTGGCTGAGCGATCGGCTGCTACGCAGCGTGTCGCGGGTTCGATTCCCGCACGGAACAAATATTTGTATGGCCTACAGATAGTTGTTCCGGGTCTGGCCGTTTGTGTATGTGAGTTTCAATGTTTGTTAGCGCACCCACGATACAGGAGTAATTCCAAGTGTGGGGCAACGTTTAATAATAATAATAATAATAATTTTTATTTGCTGCAAAATGTGGTAAATACATTTGATGGTAAACATTTTGATATAGACCAACACATCTTTGTCAGGTTGTTGACATGCAAATAGTAGGTACTGTCATATATTATAACAGCACGTACGTTTAAAAAAAAAATTAGGTCAGGATAACGGTGACTGTGTCAAATACGCAGAACTGCGCACCGTATTGCTAGTATTGTCTTTGACTACGCATCTGTAAGTTTGTTTGACACGTAACATAATATCTCAAAGTAAAATCTAATCTACAAGGAAAATTATTGACGATTTCTGACCATGCCAGCATTATTACTGTTAGGTAGGTAAGTAGACATTAATTAACTTCTCCCCCTTTAGGCACAAGAAAGAATGATAATTTATCAGACATGCATTTATTGAATTAATAGATGTTGGGAGCATCCATGTTGTTTTGTTTTTTTACACACTGTGTCTACGTGTTTATTTTTTTCCATCTGTCCTATCGCAGGTCTGCTGGAAGAGATTTCTTTATGAAATAAGCAGTACCTTTGTGCTCTTTTTTTCCTTATGTACTTTTTTTTATAAATTGTTCTGTGTAAATAAAAATAAATGTTTTGCCAATAACGCCGTATTTTTGTATGTGTAAAATTATAAGTAGAATAAAAATAAAAAAACTACGTTAAAAAAAACCGACTTCCAAAAATACTAAAAAGCAAAAAATAACTTACTCAATTTATAACACTATCCTCTACTTACCTACTAACTACTTATTCTTTCCGCTTACTACTTGGTTTGAAGTCGGTGCCAAGCCACAGCATAATTAGCAAACCTACAATAGACATTATACAAAAAAGTAATTAGCGCCATCTATAATGAAAAAGAAATATCACGTGTTGTACTATTAAACGCTAGATGGCGTTGTGACGTGACGTCTTATTTCTGAATAGCGGTGTTTAGATTCTCGATGATTTAATAAGGTCAACAAAAATTTTGGCACCAATTGCATTTAAAATTCTAAATTTTAGACGCATGCTCTAGGTTTATGCTACGATTTAGTTCTTCAATTTTGCACATTTTAGAGTTATCAATATATATGGCTTGGCACCGACTTCAAACCAAGCAGTAAGCGGAAAGAATGAGTAGTTAGTAGGTAAGTAGAGGATAGTGTTATAAATTGAGTAAGTTATTTTTTGCTTTTTAGTATTTTTGGAAGTCGGTTTTTTTAACGTAGTTTTTTTATTTTTATTTTTTGCTTTTTAGTGTATGATTTTAAAAATATAGATCCCTTGAAACGGGGACAGAAAAAAAAAGCTCGTCTTCAAAGTAATGCTTCGCGTAATGCTATTTCACGTTCTTTGGAAACACAGAAAGATCGTGAAGAACTTTTATTGGCTGTTATATATACCATCAATGCTGTGGACGAGTCACGAGAATCGTCAATTTATGGTAAGCGCCCTCCACATAATGTCATTCCTGCGGATGTTTATAACTGTGGAGGACTATTACATAGCATTAAAATAGGTGTAGGTTCAAGGGTGATGCTAAGGAGAAATATGGCAGTCTCAGATGGTTTAGTCAACGGAGCAATGGGTGTTAGTAAATCAGAATCATCTCTTGACATAAATTTCATATCCATAATATTTAAAAAGTAGAAACATCATATCGCAGAAAGTTCATAGTCAGAATCGTCTTTTGGCATATATTTCATATCGATAATCATTAAACGGCAGAATTGTCACGTCGCAGAAAAATTATAGTTAGAATCATCTTTGTCATTATTTGTTGTCATTTATCTTTAAAATAATGTAATTTGTTTTAGTTATTATTTAATTGACTTCGAAATAAGCTCATTTATTTTAGTTATTATTTAATTGAGTTTGAAATAATGTCATTTATTTAGGTTATTATTTAATTGAGTTTGAAATAATGCCATTTATTTTGGTTATTATTTAATTGAGTTTGAAATAATGTAATTTATTACAATAAGTAATTATCCTAATCTAAATAGTTCAGTTCCGGGTAACCTACTAAAACAATGTCTTTTTTCTATTAATGCAAGTCGTTTCTGCGAGAGCGAGGAGGTCACAGTTTTAACCTAACCTAACCTAGCCAATTCTGCCATCTGCATAGTATGCCAAGTGAAATTATACCAAATAATCATCGCTCTAAATGAACATAATGCTAAACGGAATTATGCGAAATTTTCACTCTGCCAATCGTAATTATACTAAATGTAATTCTGCCATCTTAAACGTATGCCATTGTAGATTCGAAGTTTTAAACATTATGCGAAACGATAATTATATCAAATAATGTTTATGCATTTCGTTTAAAGAACATTATGCTAAGTGTGTTATGCCAAATAAATTTCGGAGCATCAAGATTCTGCCAGATAGAGGGAACCCACGTGAAATATCTGATGTCTCAGGTGCGGGTCCACCCTTTATAGCAGAACTTTTTATGTCATAATTTTATTTTGCATAACAACGGATAGCATAAACTTCATTTCGCAGAAAATTGTTTGGCAGACACTCATTTATCATACATTCAAAACTCATAATTTTGTAAGCCAGAATCATCTCTTGACATAAATTTCATATCCATAATATTTAAAAAGTAGAAACATCATATCGCAGAAAGTTCACAGTCAGAATCGTCTTTTGGCATTTCTTTCTTTCTCCTCCTTTTTGGGAAGTCGGTTAAAAATTACATAGAATTGGATTTGACATCCTACTAATCCTTCTATAATATTATAAACCTTACTAATATTATAAAATCGAAAGTGAGTTTGCTTGTTTGTATGTTTGTTACGTCTTCACGTCTACATGGCTAAACCGATTTTGATGAATTTTGGTGCAGAGATAGTTGGGACCCTGGAGACGGACATAGGCTACGTTTAAAAAAAATTGAGAAATGAGGGAGAAAGAGGCAAGAAAAGGGAAAAGTTGGCTTTGCTATAACAATAAATAAGGCGCTAGGGCAAAAACTACAGGTAGCAGGTAACTGCAAATCAGGAAAGGGGAACTGTGTTACCCCGAATTAAACGCGAGCGAAGCTGCGGGCAAAAGCTATTAATATTATAAATGCGAATGTTTGTGAGGATGCATGGATGTTTGTTACTCTTTCACGTTAAAACGGCTGAACCGATCTTGATGAAATTTGGCACAGAGGTAGATTATGGTCTGACACATAGAATACTTTTTTTCCATACGACGCGGGCGAAACCGCGGGTGCCAGCTAGTATCGTAATGTTATTAAGTACTAGCTGTATTGCGCGGTTTCACTCGCGTCTTTAGTTGCTGCCCGGCTCCCGTGGGTAGTAGCGTGATGTTGTATAACCTATATTACTTCCTGATAAAGTAGCTTCTTATTAGTGAAAAAATGGTTAAAATCGGTCCAGTAGTTTTGGAGCCTATTCGATACAAACAAATCTGTCCTCTTTATTTTTTACTAGCTTTTGCCCGCGGCTTCACTCGCAATTCGGGGTAACACAGTTCCCCTCTCCTGATTTGCAGGTATCTGCTACCTGTAGTTTTTGCCCTTGCGCCTTATTTATTGTAATAGCAAAGCTAAGTTTTCCCTTTTCATCCCTTTTTCTCACATTTAAAAAAAAAGTTGGCAAAAGTCTCAATTATCTCTGTACCAAAATTCATCAAAATCGGTTTAGCCATTTAGGCGTGAAGACGTAACATTGTTCAAACAAACTCACTTTCGCTTTTATAATATTAGTAAAGATTAAAATATAGATCTATAAACCCAAATTGTGGTTACACTAAATGTGAAGAGATAGTAATTCCCCACAACTGGAGGTCAGATAATATTAAATACGTAGGCAAGCATATGTGACCTTTCATTCAATACTTGATTGGATTTTCCAGTGTCGATGTCTTGTTGACTCAGTGATCTCAAACTCGAGGTTGTTGGTTCAAATCCGGGCAATAACCAATAATTATCATCTTCGTGCCTATTTTTTTTACGGATGGGTAATCATCCAATAACTTTCCCCGCCCTGGGCGGAGCGGGGCGGGGGGGAGTGTCAGACTTTTACTGACTAAAACCCACCCATTTTCCTTCTATTGCCCTTTACGTTCCGGGGCCGCGGTATCTCTTTCGAACAACCCGCAACCCCGGCAGTTACTTTGGGCTAACGCTAACTTAAACCCGCGTGATGATCGAAAAAAAAATCATCTTTCTCTCCCCTTTTCTTCCCTCTTTCTCCCCTTTTTCTCACTTTTTTTTAAGTCTGTCCGTCTCCAGGGTGCTAACTATCTCTTTACCAAAATTCATCAAAATCAGTTTGGCCATTTAGGTGTGAAGACGTGACAAACAAACTCACTTTCGCTTTTATAATATCAAGTAAGGATTGTTAGGTACAAAGACATGTATAGGTACAAGCGCAATTTTCTCCCACTCATCATTTTCCTGCGCTTGTCCCATTCTATTTGGGGTCGGCGCAACACGTTTTCTTCTTCCATTCTCCCCTATCAGACGTCACGGCACCATTTACTCCTTTCTCCTTCATATCATTCCTTACACAATCCATCCATCTTTTCATTGGCCTTCCTCTTGCCCTCCGGCCATCAACATTCAGATCCATCACTCTTTTAGTCACATGTGCTTCGTCCCTCATTACATGTCCATACCAAGACAAACGACTCCCTTTCAATTCTTCTGTAACAGGCGCAACAAACTTCCTCTAATATACTCATTCCTTACTTTATCCATTCTTGTCACTCCACACATCCATCTCAACATTCTAATCTCCGCTACATGCAATCGTTTTTCATCCACCGTTTTACAGCCCAGCATTCTGACCCATATAGTACAACAGTCTAATCACGGACTTGTATATTTTCCCCTTTAACTTGAGGGGCATCCGTGGGTCGTTTTCTCCCACTGAATTCATCAAAGTTTTTGGTTCTCACGAATATAGTATTTTGGAAGTTATACTACCTATTACAAAATAGTTCTAATCTCAACGTTGAAACCGTTTACTAACACTTCAGGGAGCAAGAGTCGTGGTATATTTTGTTGTTAAAATATCTGTCGATATTCGTTTTATTAGGCCCCTCGCTAGTAGCCACTTGTAAGATTAATATTTAAAACATCTGGATATTTTTATCTTTAAATCGATGAGTAATGCGTAATACGTTTAGGGTTGCCAACCATCCTTACTATCCTTATCCTTACTATTATTATAAAAGCGAAAGTGAGTTTGTTTGTTTGTTACCTCTTCACGCTTTATTGCACGGTTAATTTTGGTACAGAGATAGTTGGGAACCAGGAGACGGACATAGGCTAAAAAAGTGGGATGTGAGGGAGAAAGAGGGAAAAAAAGGGAAAACTTAGCGTTGCTATACAAGTCAATAAGGCGTAAGGGGAACTGTGTTACCCCGAATTTAACGCGAGCGAAGCCGCGGGCAAAAGCTAGTACTTTATAATAACGTATCCTACTTTAATTTTGGTAATTATACTTTATACTTTTGCATACAAATAAAGTATGTGGAAATACATACTTTATTTTCAACCTTTACTGTGATGCTTTCACTGAAAGAGTTTTTTTTTCAGTAATGAATCTAAAGAGGCGAGAAGAGAGAAATAGAGCGTCAATTAATTTAATTAAAAACGAATTGTTTATTAATTTAAATTTTGTTGGTCGAACAAGCTTTGAAACATTTAAATAACAAAAAATAGTTAGCATGTCCTAAAAGCACACAAAAGTACGTTTTTAAAGCAATAAAAATATAAAATTTGAAAAATATTTTTTTTTCTTTTTAATACATACTTTATTTTTTTCCTATCTAAACCATTTTATACGTTTTTTTTTTCAAAAAAAGTTGACATCCCTATGCGCTGTACGCCATGTGTAACCATTTCTGCGAATGTATCCTGCCTACATACCATCCGATACACATGAATAATACTTAAGCCCCGTTCCAATAAACAAAAACGAGTCGTTTTGCTTACGGATGGTAGTATTTTGACATGAGACTTATGTCAAAATCCTACTATCCGTAAGCAAAACGACTCGTTTATTGGAACGGGGCTTTAGACGGCACGGTTGGCGCAGTGGCTGAGCGATCGGCTGCTGCGCTACGTGACGCGGGTTCGATATCCACACGGAACAAAAATTTGTATGGCCTACAAATAGTTGTTTTGGGTTAAATGTTTGTAAACTCACCCACGATACCGGAGAAATTCATAGTGTGGGGCAAAGTTTACAAAAAATAAATATCACTAGTTGTGCCTAGCAGTTTCGCCCGCTGCTTAGCTTAAATAAATATATTACGAGCGATTCTCAGACTTCAAGCCGCTTCGGAGGAGTATGGCAACTTAAGGCCGTACCCTACGCAAATAACCTTGAGTATTCGCTTCCCTCTTTGCCGCGCAGGAGTGAGCGAGTGAGAGCAGTAGTGAATAATGCCAATTTTTTGGAATAAAATCTATATAAAATTAAGTATTGGGTTTTTGGAAAAAATATTTCTACCAAAATGTTCATTATAGAATTGTGTATCCATTAGTGTCAGTAGCAAAATTAAACAATGTTTACTTTACGAGGAGATGCATTTTATTGATATTTTTTCTCATTTCGGGGGCTTTGTTGTAAGGAGATTTACTAAATAATGACTCAATAAAAATAAAAACTAAATCTACAATAATGGAATCAAGATTATAAAGAAATTTAATGTATTTTTTTTGTTACTTAGTTCGTTTTAAATAACAAGTAGATAGCTCTAGAAAACTGTACAAAAACGGCTTGCGCGGCGTTTTGGTCGGGGTGGCGCCTTAAACGGTGGCGGTGATACGAGAATTTTATATTATAAGACTAGCTGTGCCTAGCGATTTCACCCGCTGTTTAGGTCCCCTTTTGAAGACGGCCACAATTATCACTTGGCGATATGAAAAATAGATTACATCCAATTCTCAGACCTACCGAATATACATGATAAAATTTCATACAAGTCAGTCAAGCCGTTTCGGGTTTACCGTGTCGACATCGCGTTGGTGTTCCACGCGCACTTCAAAGAGATGTCAGCAAAGCAGAGGGGCCTGCCAGGGACACCGCCGCACGGGGGTAGTCACTACTAGCCTCTAGAGTAGTGTGGGTAGTACTATCTCACGGGTGGTGAGACAGTCGAGGTAGTGCCGGACTCGAACCTGGCTAAAAACCACTCCTGCCTTTCCGAGTGTCCCTCTGACATGCTCAGAGCCCTTTTATACTAATTTTTAAGCTTTTATGCTCTAGGAGGCCCGAGAGCCACATTCTGGGCGTTGTAATTTTCGTTTTTATACTACATGACTGCTCGTTTGGCGCCTGCCGGGGTTGCGGGTTGCTGGAACGCGAAGGGCAAAAGAAGGAACACGAATGCGTTTTAGTTCAGTAAAAGTCTGACACTCCCCCTTTTTTATCCGGTTTCGAGATTTTTTTATTGTGTCTTATGATGTTTTAAAATGATACCCAATGCTATATGGGTTAGGTCATTATTTGCGTATATATTTAAGCTACCCAATACCATGAAATCACTCTTAAAATATTTATTTTGAGTAAGTTATTTTGAGCTTAGCACGACAATATTAGCTAGGTAGGTGAATTTAGGTTCACCTCTGGCTAGGGTTGCCAACTATACTGTTTTCAACAGTATTATACTGTTTTTCACTAAATTATACGTTTTACTGTTGAACAAAAATAATGTATGCAAAATACTGTTTTCAGCATGCAAACACATTAGCATTTACTAAAAGGGTTTTTTTCAGTAATAAATGCTGAAGTGGCGGGAGGATAGAAATAGAGCAACTATTAATTTGATAAAAAAATGAGCTCTTCATTTATTTTAATTTCACTTATAAATGTGGTGAGGCACCGTATGAAGTTTTTAAAAAAGATATGGGATTATATGAAGTTTTTAGAAAAGAAAATTGGTAAGTTGTGCGAGAAGTTCTAAAAAATATGTAAGTATTTAACAATAAATAAATAAAATACTGTAAATTTTTTATAATACTGTTTAATATTCTTCACAGACCTGAATATACTTTATTTCTTGTAAAAAAGTTGGCAACCCTACCTCTGTCCAAGTCTTCGGTAATTACTGGTGTGAAGTTAATATTAGTTCTTAGTACTTAAGCCCCGTTCCAATAAACAAAAACGAGTCGTTTTGCTTACGGATAGTAGGATTTTGACATAAGTCTCATAGAACTTATGTCAAAATACTACCATCCGTAAGCAAAACGACTCGTTTTTGTTTATTGGAACGGGGCTTTAATCGTAAAAACCCTTAATTTCCGCTAACGCAAATAGAAAGTAGACTATAACAAGTAGACTAGTGTAACTGGTTTCATTGATTGACATTATAACCCAAAACCCAAGGAGGAAAAACATTGATTTTCCCACCGAGATCTTGGACGTCATGTTTCCTACGTCACTTAATTAATAATCAATATTTTTACTACTATAATAAATACAAAGTTAATGAGATTGATGTTGTAAATATAATAACACGACTGCCCCAAAAAAGGAGTGTTATGTTTTTAGGGTTCATGTATGTTTGTATGTATGTGAGTTTATTTATTCCATCATAAGTTCTAAACGCCTGAACTGATTTACATGTATGGGGTATCGTTAGAATCCTTGCATCGTCCCGAGTAACATAGGCTATGGAATTTTCATCGCAGGGGGGACTTTTTATACAAGAAAGTATTCTACAGATTGGTCCCCCGACTGCGATGAAAATTTTTGTTTCGTTTATCAGAGATTCCCTTTCATCTTTGTTCCTAGCACATTCCATCGGCAAATGTAAAACTAACATCTTGTTTTTTCTTTTTAGTAAATTTTTTTGACATGGCAGTTGTTTTTTTTTTGTATGTTCGCTGAATACTCAAAGACGCCTGCACCGATTTGCAAAATTCTTTTTTTGTTTGATAGGGTATACTTCCCAGATGGTCCCATATCAATTTTATTTATATTGCTTACGTAGTTCATGAGTTATCGTCTATAATACTTATTTTCTTCTCTATGTCTACATGGATGATCTGCTAATCTTTTATAGTAACAATGGAAAACGAATTCTCGATAAAAATTATGTGATATATTGTATACTAAAAAAGCTGAAAAAAAACTTTTTAGTAAAAAATAAAACCGACTTCCAAAAAAAAAAAAAGTGGAAAATAACTTTACTTCCGGAAGTAAAGTTATTTTCCACTTTTTAGTTTTTACACCCTACATTTCGACAGTTGTGTTCTAAATAGTACCATGTAATAGGGGTGAGCCTAATTGCATAAACCGGGCACAAATGAATGCATGAGGTCCTGGTTTCATATCCCATGTGGGCCCTAGTGTTATTGGGTTTTTCATCAGGTTTTTCTCAATACCATTTTGGAAACTAGAATTTACAATAAGGGTGTAATGAATATATCTTTGATGACCATGACGTATGGAATAAAATCCTTCACAAAAAAAATACTTTTAAAATAACTTTGAATATCTGAATAAGATATTTATATGCTGTAGTACGAGAATTCATTTTGTAAGAAATCTCCCGTATATTTTTATTCTATAGTGAGTCAGAGTAAATTTGTGTTTTTTTTTATCTGCTGTCGATGCCAACATCGACCTGTGGATGCATGACCATCCATTACAAACCAAGTTTCCTCCGAAAACACTTTAAGCCCTTGGTCCAGACTGTCATTTTGTAGATCTTAGACAGGAGGGCAGATAGGCTTTCAGCTGCATTCGGGAAGGACAGTACTACCTGGGTTGTGGAGGTCAGATAGGCAGTTGCTCTATGTAACATTTTGGTATTTAGCTGCATTTGGTTAGACTGGAAGCCGACCCCAACGTAGGATATACTCCGGCAGATGATGACTGACAGAGGACAGTTTGTTAACGCTATTCTCTAGTCGCACGATGCATTCTCGTCACACGATGAGTTCTAGTCGCACGATGAGTTCAAACATACAGATTTCTTTAGATTGTCCTAAGTGAAGCCTGCAAGCCATCGCGCTAGCACGGGCAATGATTCATTGACCATTCTCATCGCACGATGAGAGCGTATCGTCTCATCGTACGATCCTTGCCAGTTGTAAATGCCTCAGCCTTCAGTCCATTAAAGGCAAGGCTGAGCGATTGACTGTTGCGCTGCTGTTTAGATTCCCGCACGGAACAAATATTTGTGTAGTCTACAAATAAGTCTTGTAGTTGTTCCGGGTCTGGATGTTTGTGTATGTGAGTTCAAATGTGCATCAAATCACATTCAAATCACCCACGATACAGGAGAAATTTCATTGTGGGGCAACTTTTCTTTTTAAAAGAAGACAATAGAATGTTCGATTTTGACTAGCCGGTACAACTTACCAAGTAGTAACAAGTATTTGGATTACGATATTCTTCGTCTTGTCTGTCTTTGTTAGAATACTTAATTGTCACAGCAATTAAAAGGTATTATAGTTAATTATGTCCATAGTGACTTGTCACATTTGTGGCGTAGTTTAAAATATAGTTTGCGTGGAAATGATGATAAGATGTCCGACATGTAGAACGGGAATACACGATAGTTGTCACCATATAGAATACTAGCTTCCGCCCGCGACTTCGTCCGCGTGGACTTTGGGCTAACGCTAATTTTAACCCGCGTGATGATCGAAGAAAAATTATCTTTCTCTCCCCTTTTCTTCCCTCTTTCTCCCACTTTTCTCACTCTTTTACACATACACAAAACAACTACCTGTAGGTTATACAAATATTTGTTCCGTGTGACGATCGAACCCGCGACACGCAGCTCAGCAGTCGATCTCAGCCACTGCGCGGACCGTGCCGTCACCATGTCACGTCAAAGTCCAAGTCAAACATTTATTTGTAGAATAAATATTATGGTTAAAAGATCGTATGATCGTCGTTCGTCACATGAATCAACGGAATATCTGTCTTTCTAGTATTGGTGCCTTCAACTGGATGCATTTCTCAATGATTCTGCAGTAAAGTAATGTGCTAATTTAATATTAAATCTGCAAACTTACCTAAAACCCCAGGGTTTATCCATAAATCGAGTTGTGTGATTGCGGATCTAGTTGGTTTACTGCTGACCCTGTTCATCGGTTGATTGCTTGCGCAATTATTAAACGTACAAACAAACACATCTTGTCTACTATGTAAAGTTTAGATTTTTTATTGAAATTCTTGCTTTTATTTTGGACGCTCTTACTGTGCACGTCTTTTTACATCGTTCTCACATATTTGTATAATTATAAAAATGTATGATGTAACCACGATCTTGTAATAATATTATAATTTAAAGAGTATCCATGGAGTTTCTTGCAAATTCTTCTCCATAGAGATCAACGCTTTGGAATGGGCAACTACAGTACTTTCACAAGTTATTATGCCTTGTGACCGGGACTGCTTCATCATTGTTTCTTGACATTCAAAAGTGCCTCTAATGGTCTTATTGAAATAAATGCTTTGTTTTTTTATGAGACGTAACATCACGCCCTTAATATGAAAGGTTTGAGCAGAGGTGTGCCCTTAATAGTGCTTGTGTCTATATAATAATAACTGATTGTTCTTCAACGTCAAGCCGCACTTGCCTAGGTTGGTCTGTGGATGGGTGACCACCGAGTTTCCTCCGTGCCTCGGAAAGCACGTGAAGCTGTTGGTCCCGGCTGTCATTTGTAGATCATTGGCATTCGTTACAGGTAGTCAGTGTCCCGAAAGTCTGAAACAGATTTAGTCAAAGTATTACCCTGTACCAACTGGGTTGTGGAGGTCAGATAGGCAGTCGCTCCATGTAAAATACCGGTATTCAGCTGCATCCGGTTAGATTGGAAGCCGACTCAAAAATAGGGAAGCAGGCAGATTGTGAGAGTTAAAATGTACCGCCTACTTTTTTGGACATTTTAGACAACATAATCTCTTGCCCCACACTAGGAATTTCTCCTGTATCGTGGGTGCGCTTACAAACATTTAAACTCACATACACAAACAGCCAGACCCGAAACAACTATCTTCAGGACATACAAATATTTGTTGCATGCGGTAATCGAAACCGCGACACGCAGCGCAGCAGTCAATCGTTCAGCCACTGCGCCAACCGTGCCGTCGTTTAAATTAACTACTTATATTATAGATAATACTTAACAAAAAACCTCATCATCTGCCTAGCCTTTTCCCAACTATGTTGGGGTCGGCTTCCAGTCCAACCGAATGCAGCTGAATATCAGTATTTTACATGGAGCGACTGCCTATCTGACCTCCACTACCCAGTTAGTACTGGGTAATGCGATACCCCTTGGTAAGACTGGTTGTCAGACTTTCGGAACACTGACTACCTGTAACGACTGTCAAAGATCTACAAATGACAGCCGGGACCAACGGCTTAACGTGCTTTCCGAGGCACGGAGGAAACTCGGTATGTAACGAGTGGTCACCCATCCACAGACCAACCTAGGCAAGCGCGGCTTAACCTAAAGATCGACCCGAGCGGCTGCTATTATTTAGCCACGAGCTGAAACAAAAACCCTAAGTAAATGTATAAATTATGTTTTTTTTATACTTTAAATACCTACGGGGTATTTTTGTCATAAAAAGTCCGACCACAAAATAAAGACCAGCTGAGATAATTAGTTATAGAAATGATTTTATTTATTTGAGGGAAAACCCGTTTTGTATTTTTTAGAAATAAATTGAGGTTGATATGGCTAATGGCGCAGTCTGATAAGTAACGGTAGGTTATTGCTTGGGGTCGCAGGTTCGACTATTTCTGTAACAAATATGATAGCATGGATTTGTTTATAACAGCTCGTTTTTTTATGTTGTTTTGGCAAGAGTGGGTAATCCCCGCAGAGACCTCGAGAATAGAATATACTTTACTAGCTTTTGCCCGCGGCTTCGCTCGCGTAAAATTCGAGGTAACATAATATGTATAGTTTCCCTTTTGCTGATTTGCAGGTACCTGCTACTTGTAGTTTCTGCCCTAGCGCCTTATTTATTGTAATAGCAAAGCTAAGTTTTCCCTTTTCTTCCCTCTTTCTCCCTGATTTCCCATTAGCCTGAGACCGTCTGCAGGGTCCCAACTATCTCTGTACCAAAATTCATTAAAATCGGTTTAGGCATTTAGGCACTTTCGCTTTTATAATATTAGTAAGGATTGTACACCAAAATTTAAACACAACTGTTTTACAGAAATTGCTAAATCTATGGTTACAATGGCGGTCTTATCGCTAATAGCGATATCTTCCAGATAACCTTGGGATGGACTATACGAATATAAAAATATAACGGGGGGTAGTCTCTACTAGGTTAGGGTGGGAAGTAAGTACTATCTCACGGGTGGTGAGACAGTCGAGGTAGTGCCGGACTCGAACCTGGCTAAAAACCACTCCTGCCTTTCCGAGTGTCTCTCTGACATGCTCAGAGCCCTTTTATACTAAGTTTTTGTTTTTTTTTGCTCTAGGCGGCCCAAGAGTCACATTCTGGGCAATGTATTTTTCGATTTTATATTACACTAGCTGACGCCCGCGGCTTCGTCCATATTATTCCAGACTATAATCTATCTCTGTGCCAAATTTCATCGAGATCCGTTAAGCCGTTTTGACGTGAAAGAAACATCCTTAAATCCTCACAAAAAGTAGCATTTTAAATAATATTAGTAGGATATACTAGCTGTGCCCAGCGGTTTCACCTGCTGTTCAGGTCCCCTTCTATAGAGGGCCACCCTTATCACTTAGAGGTATGAAAAATATTTTACGACCGATTCTCAGAACTACCAATTATAAATATAAAATTCCATAAAAATCGGTCAAGCCGTTTCGGAGGAGTATAGGTACTAAAACTGTGACACGAGAATTTTATAAAAAGAATGAATATTTGATTTGCACAAACAATCATTATCTAGTTACAGAGCTTGTTATTGAAACAGATCGAAATTAAAACATCTGCTGGGTAAAACCGACTGATAACACTTTAAACCGGACACTAAGTTGATAACACGACATGAATTGACATGATACAGTCACAACCAGTATTAAAATCATTTTTTTATTTCAGTCCCAAAACGCCCCAAGGCATTTGACACGATTACGATGTTCTTATACTGAAAAACCTCGACAGGCTTTTAGTTAAAGGAACAGAAAATCTTTTAATAGCATTGTTACTAAGACGGCTTCAATCAGATCGTGTAGATAGTTCTCTATGGAACTGTTTTCTATTTACTAACAGAGTTCCTCAGGGCAGCATACTAGGCCCCACGTTGTTCCCATTTGTTAAAAATGTCAGAATAAAATCAACCCAAAAAGCTTGTTCCCGTAGTTTCGTGCTGTTAAATAGAAGATTGCTTGTATTATCTTTGTATTACGTGTAGTAGTTGAATGCAGTTATTGCGCTAATTAGACGTGAACTTGACCGTATCTAACTTGTAAAGAATACTAAAAGCATTGTTTTGATGGAAATATAACTGGACCCGAACTGAAAAGTAGTCTCTTACAACGCAAAATGCAGGGACTTGCTGCATTATATTTATTTAATAAACTAGGCTGGGCAAATGTATACTTGAGGAAGACCAAATAAACGATGTGTGGAGGATCATATGGATAGAAAGTAAGTGATTGCTGAAATTATGATTGATAGAGAAGCATTGAAGGAAACATTGGGATAAGGGCATATGAATGGTAGTAGAAGAAATATCTATGGCAGAAAAATCTATTATTCCATCCATATATAAAAAAAAACTTGAGAGGTGTCAAGGGTCACCCGAATGGAACGAAGTTATTATTTATTATGTACAAAAAACCTGTAAACACTCAACAAAAATAATCGTCGCGACACTACAATGTTCAATGAGAAAGAGGAAACGAAAATAACTGGCTTGCTTTCTATTAGAGAGAGAGACTTACAACTATAGCAAAAAGGTTTCCTAAAAAAAAAAGTGCCTTTACAACTTTTGGTCTTAATTTTTGCCGTCTAGCCCCCTTTCGCAACGATAAGGAACTTCGTTCCAACTAGCTGTGCCGAGCGGTTTCACCCTCTGGTCGGCTCCTTAGTGTCTTAATGTGATTAGGGCATGCAATTACCGTAAAAATAAATTACCGGTAAAAAAAACGGTAATAGAAATATTTTTACCGGTAAAACGGTAATTTTTGTATTTTTCAATGTGATACAATAAAAATATGATTGGGTAGTCTTAAAGCAAAAAATAAAAACATATACAAGGTATACGGTGGTAAACATGTTTATATTATTGCTTAAAATGAGCATAGGAACACAAATTCTAAAAACATGACATTTCTTTAGGCGCAGTCAAGGGTAAATGTAGCACATTTATAATTTAATCAATTTTCATTATCACAAATGTTAACAAACAATTAAATTATAAAGGTTTTTCAAATAAAAAACAATCAGTATGTAAGCTACCAATTTTAGTAGTCTTACTTCTTAATTATCAACTTAATATTTTCCGCAGTATTTGTACTGAACAATTTAGTATATAAACTCAAATTAACTTTCAATCAGCTACAGCGTTTCCTTTTTATTAAAAACGACAATGACAATGTAATAAATTGATCACATAAACTCAAGTAACTTTCAACTTACATTCTCGATAATATTTCAAACAAATCGTATAAAATCAAATAGAACTTCAAATTCAACTTATTAAAAACCGGTAAATTACCGGTTACATATTTTTTTTACCGGTAATTTAATAATACCGAAAATGGGCGGTTTACCGGTAAAAATGAAAACCGGGAAACCGGTATTGCATGCCCTAAATGTGATGCTATTTAGTCTTATCATTTTCGTGAAAGAATGCTTATCCAAAATTTCAAGTCAATCCGACCGTGGAATCGCGTTCTGTCATACAGATTTTGTTAAGTACCTACCCTGTTTTACCCCCTTAGGGGTTGAATTTTGCAAAATCCCGTCATAGTCCCGTAGGGAGTCTGCAAAATTTCAGACTAATAACACTTGTAGTTTCTGAGAGTTCCTGATGAGTAAGTCAGTAATTTTATATTCTATGAGAATCAAAATGACAATAAAAAAGTATTTACTTACAAAATACCAAGTCAGGACATATGACATTAGATTATCTTATCGCGTCATAATGTCATTATTTTTATGCGCATGCGATCTATCGCGTACTCCCGGCATCATACGCAGTTTACCCGTTATAGAGAGCGGACGTATTCGTAATCTCCGCGTTTATTTACGAATTAATTCTGTGTTTATTGTAGTTCGTTTAGCGGAGTATATTTGTGCATTTTCTTGTTTTATAAAAGTGATTATGGTTTTTTAGTGTTCTTTTTGCCTTTAATTTTATAATGTAAGTGTGTTTTCAATTAATTATATATTTTAGATAGTAAATTCGTTGGAAGTTGTTATCAAAATAGTGTTCGGTACTTTAGTAGTCGGCTGATAACGCCCTAGATATGTAGTGTATCAACTTTTGACCTATCGTTATAATTATAAAAAACTAAATTTATGAATAGCAAAATATTTTTCGATACACCTCCTCGAAAACTAGATCTAATCGCACTAAGATAAGGTTCAACATGCGATGTGAAAAAAGGAAATTATAACGCACGCCTAAATATTTTTTAATCATAATTTGTTTATGGTACGGCTTTCTCCTTTTTCATCTACCTTTTTAAGGCAATTTGTGAGAAGACTTATACCCTAGTACCTACTTCTTTGTACGAGTTGATGGTTTCGTCTTCTCAATACGTCTATATTTAAGTTACTAACAATAGTGTTTTAAGTGAAAACCGTTACTAACAATTTTATGGATCTTTTAGTTGTCCGAAATAAATGAATTATTATTTTTTTTTTTTTGAGGTTTAGATGAAAAAATAATGGAAAGTGTAGATTAATATACAGTGTTATTTTCGCGTTTGTAATAGTTACTAGTATTTTCCCGCGATTTGTCCGGAAACCAAGACTACCCACTGACCCAATTATTATCTATTGACCTTTTTAATCGACTTCAAAAAAGGAGGGAGGAATTACTCCATCTGGGGACCGATTTTCATAATTCTTTTTTGTTCGAAAGAGTCTTTTGAGGTGGTCCCATATCAATTTTACTTGCATTGCTTGGGTAGTTTATGAATTACTAGCTTTTGCCCGCGGCTTTCTGATTTGCAGGTGCTACCTGTAGTTTTTGCCCTTGCGCCTTATTTATTGTAATAGCAATGCTAAGTTCTCCCTTTTCTTCCCTCTATCTCCCTCATTTCCCACTTTAAAAAAAAATTGCCTATGAGACGTAACAAACAAACAAACTCACTTTCGCTTTTATAATATTAGTAAGGATTGTCTACAATACATATTATTTCTTCTATTTCTGTTTGGACGATCTGCAAATGTATAATAACAAAAGAAAATGAATCTCGATATAATATTATGCGATATATCATCATACTGTAACTAAAAGTGCTGAAATAAAAAACCTTTTTTTGTAAAAAATAAAACATACTTCCAAAAAAAAAAAAAAGGTAAATAACTCATAAACTACCAAAGCAATATAAATACAATTGATATGGGACCACCTGGGAAGTATACCCTATCAAACAAAAAAAGAATTTTGCAAATCGGTCCAGGCGTCTTTGAGTAATCGGTGAAAATTGAGAACCTCCTCCTTTTTTTGAAGTTGGTTAAAAAATATCATTTACCCAATGCCCTGCTAACTCCCTCGAGGAATAAAAGTATGATATTATGTTTATAAAACTCAATCCTACCATATGAGCAGTACTGTTCAGTTTTATCATCACAGAGTGCTATATTTAAATGATTGAAACAGCATTATTATCTTATTTATTGTTCATGGTATGCGCGTTATATTGTTGAGCAGAATGTTGGCCCAACGTTGGCTCAAGGGTGTTTCTGGGCACGGCATATATTTTTAGATAATCTGTTTATGAAAGACCTCTAAAAAAAACCGTAAAATTTGGGCCAATTTTCAAAATTATTTTTGTACTTACTTCCGCCCGCGACTTTGGCCGCGTGGCAGTTACTTTGGGCTAACGCTAACTTTATGCATGATGATCGAAAAAAAATATCTTTCTCTCCCCTTTTCTTCCCTCTTTCTCCCCCTTATCTAACTTTTTTTTTAATAGCCTATATCCGTCTGTACCAAAAATCATCAAAATCGGTTTTGCCACTTAGGCGTGAAGACGTAACAAACAAACTCACTTTCGCTTTTATAATATTAGTAAGGATTTGAAGGGGATACCGACTTCGGACCATGTGTTTACCACCACAGGACCAGAGTGGCAGAAAAACGACCGCATTGCGTAGAATTTATTTACACTTGGAATAATTTTTGAATATGTTTTAAATACAATTATTATTGAATATTTTACTATGATGTGTTCCCACCCATCTTTCAGTACTCGGACTGGGATTTATAGTGTTTTCAAGACTCATGTACCCTTTATTTGAAATGATAAATTATCAAATAACTTCCCCCGCTTTGGGGGGAGTGTCAGTCTTTCACTCCCCACTTTTTTTTTTTTTTTTCGGGTGGGAAATCATCCAATGATTTCCCCCGCTCTGGGCGCGGGGGCATGTCAGACTTGTACTGACTAAAACCCATGTTCCTTCTATTGCCCTTTACGTTCCGAGGCCGCGGTATCTCTTTCGAACAACCCGCAATTCACTCCCCCCTTGTTCCTCTTTTAAACCGACTTCAAAAAAAGAAGCATTATGTTCACCGATTACTTAAAGACGCCTGGAACGATTTGCAAAATTCTTTTTTGTTTGATAGGGTATACTTCCCAGGTGGTCCCATATCAATTGTATTTATATTGCTTTGGTAGTTTAGGAGTTATCGTCTTATTTTTCTCTATGTCTACATGGATGATCTGCTAATCTTTTAGTAACAATGGAAAAAATAATACAAATTAAAACAAACGATGTGTAAAAAATTAAACCGAAATTATATCTAATCTATAAAATTCTCGTGTCCCATATTCCTCCGAAACGGCTCGACCGATTCTTATGATTTTTTTATGCATATTCAGTAAGTCTGAGAATCGGCTACTATCTATCTTTCAAATCCCTAAGTAAAAAGGGAACCCAAGCAGCGGGAGCAACCGCTGGGCACAGCTAGTATATGTATGTATATTTATAGATATAACCGGTTTTATTTTTTACCCTTTACTTTCCGGGGCCGCGGTATCTCTTTCGAACAAACCCGAAAGAATGCCGTGACGTCTGATAGGGGAGAATGGAAGAAGAAAACATGTTGCTCAACCCGCAAATAGAATGGGACAAGGGCAGGAAGATGTTTAAGGTTTTGCAAACGTGACGAATTAAATACATAACGCGTTAGACAGTTGGTGTTATCTGCGATAACGTGGAATGTTGTATCCTAGCAAATAAAGAGGAACTTGATGACTCAGCTGTAACGAATATTTGACTCAAGTAGAAAATGCCATAGAATAAAAATACAGTAGAAACATAGTAAATATATAATGTAGTATATATTGACGGCACGGTTGGCGCAGTGGCTGAGCGATCGACTGCCGCGACACGCATGTCGCGGGTTCGATTCCTGCACGGAACAAATATTTGTATGACCTACAGGTAGTTGTTTCGGGTAGTTGTTTCGGGCTGTTTGTGTATGTGAATTTAAATGTTTGTAAACGCACCCAGGATACAGGAGAAATTCCTAGTGTGGCTCAAATGGCTTTCACGCTACAAAAAAACTGCGTCACTGCTATGCAGAGCGCGGAGTAGTCGCAGCTATATCCTGAGAGCTGTGGCGGAGAGCTATACTACAAATATTAGGCATTTTGTTCGGAGGCTGATCAAGTAGGACACATTGTTCCTGCTCTGTCAGCCTTTGTTTTGATATTTTATTTTTACTGCTACTAACACTAGAGTGTAAGCCGTTTGTAATACTAACAAAATATGGATCTCCGTTGTCAGAAATAAATGAATTTTATTTATTTATTTAGAATATACATGGAACATTACTTTTATTTATTTTTAAAACGTTGCCCCACACTAAGAATTACTCCTGTTTCGTGGGTGAGTTTACAAACAAACAGGGGACGGGGTCTAAAAGCAGAATCATAATTATGCAATAATATGGATTACGTTAAAAAAAATTAAAGGGGTTATAGACGCAGTTAAAATTGTGAATTGACACTTTTTGACCATTTTACGAATTTTCAATTTAGACCTTGATAACCAAGGGGTGGCGTGGTAGTGGCAGTACTAACTAAGTCTGTGGATGGGTGACCACCCGTTACATACCGAGTTTCCTCCGTGCCTCGGAAAGCACGTTAAGCCGTTGGTCCCGGCTGTCATTTGTAGATCTTTGACAGTCGTTACAGGTAGTCAGTGTTCCGAAAGTCTGACAACCAGTCTTACCAAGGGGTATCGTATTACCCAGTATTAACTGGGTTCTGGAGGTCAGATAGGCAGTCGCTCCATGTAAAATACTGATATTCAGCTGCATCCGATTAGATTGGAAGCTGATCTCAATGGTTAGGAAAAGGCTCAGCAGATAGATTTGTCCTACTTATATTATAATTAAATATTATTTGACGGGCCTGTTGGTCTAGTGGTTAGTGGCCCTGACTGCTGAGCCGGAGGTCGTGGGTTCGATTCCCACCCAGGACAAACTTTGTGTGATGAGCATGATTGTTTGTTCTGTGTCTGGGTGTGATTTATCTATAATATGTATGTATTTATAAATTATATAAGTATGTATATCAGTTGTCTGGTTACCATAACACAAGCTCTGCCATACCAAACCCATCAGACAGTTGTGTTGCTGCACTAGGAAGTGGCGAAGGGTGTTCGTCTTGTGTAAATGACGTTCAAAAAGTGCTGCTACCCTACCATGACGTCCCACTGAGGGAAAGAGACAAAGCTATACAGGGTGTCTAGCACCATCTTTTTTTCACACAGGAATAAGAACTGCTATAAGATGTCATGGTAACCCTACTGATAATCAGCCCAGTTTGAAATAATGAGTTTAGATTTTGATTTGATTTTTTATTAGCAAAATTCTCTTTTGTTTGATAGGGTATAATTCCCAGGTGGTCATAAATTTTATTAAAATTGCTTAGGTTGTTTAAGAGTTTTCTATAATAAAGGTCTATAATTTTTTTGTCTCTATCTATATCTATATGGATGATCTACTAATCTTTTAGTTACAATGGAAAATGAATACACGAAAAAGAATGTGATTATCATTATAAAATAACGAAAAAATGCTGAAATAAAACTTTTTTGTAATAAATAAAACCTTCTTCCAAAAAAACAAAACTTAAAAGTGGAAAATAACTTTACTTCCGGAAATCGGTGACTTTTATTGATTTGGTTTTTTTTCTGGAAGTTTGTTTTATTTTTGATTCGTTGTATTTCGTATTTGTCGATGTAGATGACTCTGGTGTAACCAAACTAACGTATTTATTTCTCTCTTTCCAGTGATGTCGTCGCCAAGCTAACACAATGCGTTTCGTCATACTAGCGGTGACCCTCTCCCTCTCCCTCGCCCAGGACTGCGGCCCCAAAGAGTGCTCATGTGGGATCACGGACGAGCGGGAGGTGTTCTGTCCAGTGGGTGGTGCTCATGTAACTTATTATGCGAGAAACAATGAGTATGTCAATATTAAATGCGAGGTACGTATTGTAGACATGTTTAGGCTCATCTACAAGCACGTGTGCGATACCACTCACTCCGTGTCAATAGAAAGAAAGAAAGAAAGAAATTATCTTATCGCGCGTTGCGAAAGGGGCTATACGGAAAAAATTTAGAATATAATAGAAAAATATTTATTCGAAACAGACACAACACAACAGCAAAAGAAAAAAAAAAAAAGAAAGGTACACAGAACGGAAAAACATGGACAAGGTTGCGCTGAGCGTGCCCATAACGAAAGGGTTACCAACTCAGCATATGCTAGGCGTCAGACACCCAACGCTGGTTTAACCAAAAGTTGTAACGACACTTATTGCTATAGTGGTTGGAACAAATTTCCTTATCGCGCGTTGCGAAAGAAAAATTAAGACTAAAAGTTGTAACGACACTTTTGCTATAGTTGTTTGAACGAAGTCTTATCGCGCGTTCCGAAAGGGGGCTAGGCGTAAAAAATTAAGACTAAAAGTTGTAACGACACTTTTTGCTACAGTTGTTGGAACGAGTTCCTTATCGCGGGTTGCGAAAGGGGGCTAGATGGAAAAAATAAGACCAAAAGTTGTAACGACACTTTTTGCTATAGTTGTTGCAACGAAGTTCCTTATCGCGGGTTGCGAAAGGGGGCTAGATGGTAAAAATAAGACCAAAAGTTGTAACGACACTTTTTGCTATAGTTGTAAACCGTGCGGCGTGCGCGTGTTTCTCTGTCTGTCTCTCTCTTTCTCTCTCATAGAAAGCAAGCCAGTTATTTTCGTTTCGTATTGGACAGTGGTGTCGCGACGATTATTTTTGTTGAGTGTATACAGGATTTTTGTACAGGTGTCCCTCGACACCTCTCAAGTTTTTTTTAACCAACTTCAAAAATAAGGAGGTTCTATGTCCGATTGTTTTTTTATGGATGTTCACCGATTACTCCGCCAACTGTGGACCGATTTGCATAATTCTTTTTTTATTCGAAAGGGTATATTTCTGAGGTGGTCCCATGTATATTTTATTTATATTGCTTTGTTAGTTAATGAGTTATCGTCTAAAGTATATATTTTTTCTTCTATGTCTATATGGATGATCTGCTCATAAAGTTTGCGACTTACAGATGTAACGTTATTTTCCTCTTTTAAGTGTTTTTTTTGGAAGTCAGTTTAGTTTTACTGTTTTGTCGTTTGCGAGGCAAATAAATACTTTTTCTTTCTTTCTTTTAATCCGATTTCCAAAAAACAAAGAGGTACTAATACCTATTCAAAAAAAACAAAGAGGTAAACTGATATATGAATGAATAAACTTTATTTCGGGTGGCATAGACCAAGATATGATTAAATGTATGTCACTTATGTTATTCTCCAAATTCAATATCCTTACTTAATTACTAATATTACAAAAGCGAAAGTGAGTTTGTTTGTTACCTCTTCACGCTTTAATGGCTAAACCGATTTTGATGAATTTTAGTACAGAGATAGTTGGGAACCAGGAGACGGACGAAGGCTATTTTTTAAATAAAAAAATGGGATATTAGGGAGAAAGAGGGAAGAAAAGGCAAAACTTAGCGTTGCTATTACAAATCAAAAACTGCAGGTAGCAGGTACCTGCAAATCAGGAAAGGGGAACTGTGTTACCCCGAATTTAACGCGAGCGAAGCCGCTGGCAAAAGCTAGTGATTAAATAAATTAAATTTCATGGAATAAAAAAAATGAATAAGTAATATATTTGTGTTTTCAGGGCACCAACTTCACGTGCGCCGACTTCCCAGTCATCAACTTCGCGAACAACATGCCCCTCCATTCGCTGAAGATAGAGCATTGCCCGCCCTCCATCCTGCATTGCTTGCCTGCAGCGCTGCAGATGTCGTCAGTGTCCCAGTACCTGACTGTGGCTGATGGAACAGCGCCGCTGGAGGGAGAGCATGTGGCTGGCTTGGGAGATATCACCGACTTCATGATAACGAGAGGTAAGAGGGTGTGGGGGTAGTTGTGGAAAAGGATCGGTGGGGTTAAGCAACACTGATATGGTCGGGCAAAGGATGGGGGTGGGGTTCAATATTTGTATGGCCTACAGTTTGTTTTACCGGGTCTGGCTGTTTGTGTATGTGAATTTAAATGTTTATAAACGCACTCACGATACAGGAAAAATTCCTAGTGTGGGGCAACGTTTTAACACTTGACGAGGTCGGGTATGGGATGGGTGGGGTTAAGCATCACTTGACGAGGTCGGGTATGGGATGGTTCGGGTTAAGCATCACTTGACGAGGTCGGGTATGAGATGGGTGGGGTTAAGCAACACTTGACGAGGTCGGGTATGGGATGGGTGGGGTTAAGCATCACTTGACGAGGTCGGGTATGAGATGGGTGGGGTTAAGCAACACTTGACGAGGTCTGACAAAGGATGGATGAGGTTAAGCATCACTTGACGAGGTCGGTTATGGGATGGGTGGGGTTAAACATCACTTGACGAGGTCGGGTATGAGATGGGTGGGGTTAAGCAACACTTGACGAGGTCTGACAAAGGATGGATGAGGTTAAGCAACACTTGACGAGGTCGGGTATGGGATGGGTGGGGTTAAGCAACACTTGAAAAGGTTGGAAAGAGGATGGGTGGGATTAAGCATCACTTGACGAGGTCGGGTATGGGATGGGTGGGGTTAAGCATCACTTGACGAGGTCGGGAAAAGGATGGGTTGGGTTAAGCAACACTTGACGAGGTCGAGAAAAGGATGGGTTGGGTTAAGCAACACTTGACGAGGTCGGGAAAAGGATGGGTTGGGTTAAGCAATACTTAGCGAGGTTGGACTTGGGATTGGTGGGGTTAAGCAACAGTTGAAAAGGTTGGAAAAAAGATGGGTGGTAGTAAGTAACTCTTGGTGAGGTAGTGATTTTGATGGGTTGGGGTTAATTCTTATCTATTGCTTGATGAAGTAATTTTGAGAGAATAAGAAGATGTATTTAGGATGGGTGGGGATAAGCTGCAATACCTAGCCAATTGACTTTTGGTTAAGCAACCCTTAATGGTTTCGAACGGGTTGACAGCCTAACTTATCATCATATTTCCTTTAATTTCAGGTCCTGAAAAGACGATCCCCGTGTCAGTAGTCCACGCCCTACCAAGTCTGAAGGATCTCAGGATCACTGGAACCAAGATCACATTACAAAGCAACGTGTTCACAAACGTGACGCAACTGAAGTTCCTCGAGCTTTCTGCTGGGGATATCAAGGAGATCCCGGAAGATGCCTTCAATGGTCTGACGAACTTGGAGACTTTGAGTATTTGGCAAAATGAAATTAGTGAAATTGGTGTTAATTCTTTTAGAGGTAAGTGTTATTTTGTGACTTTTGTTAGCCGTTTTAGGGTCAGCAGAAGGAGATGCCTATAAGGTTGAGACCCAAATAACATGAATCACGTGTATTTTTTATTATAGAAAACATCAGATAATTTTAGATTATGTAAAAAAAAACTGCTGTTTGAGAGAAAAACAAGCTTGTTTGGGATGCCGATGACGTCTCAAATTTAATTATTTTTATTTGCCACACGTGATTATACCCGCCTTTTTTTGGGGTGGGAAATCATCAAATAACTTTGGGGGAAGTTAAATCAAATCAAAATATTTTCATTTCACATAGGCCTACATGGGCACTTATAAAACGTCGAGAAAAGATGCACGGTTCGGGTTGGTCGTTTCCTATGGAGAAGAACCGGCAAGAAACTCAATGGTTACTCTTTTAAAATCATTTGGTTTTACAATGTTGTTGTTACAGCTTTAGTACATAAGTATGAGAGGACAGCGTAGGCCCGACAATAAGTCATTGCTTACTTTACAGAAAGTAAAATAAAATAATAAATAACCAAAGTTAACAAGGGTCTAAGAATCTACAAGGCCAACCATGTCCACTCATTCACAGCGAATTGGTAGAAAAGAATCTATACAAGAATAAAAAAATAAAAATGCAATAACAAAATAATAACTATGAGACGAAGTGTCAGACTTGTACTGACTAAAACGGGGGTATTACCGCCCTTTATGTTCCGGAGCACGGTATCTCTTTCGAACAACCCGCAACCCCGGCAGGCGGAGGCCATGGTAGGCCCCTCTGCTTTGCTGACATCTCTTTGAGGCGCGCAAGGAACACGAACGCGCCGTCGACACGGCCTGTCGTCAATAGACGGCCGGACGGTGAGCTACCCATTGCTCACCGTCCACAGGCCCGCATCTACGGTGGCCGAGAGTCGTCTCGCGGCGCCCGGGGCATCTCCCGCGGCGGCTGGGTTGGTTTGGGGTTCTTTCCCTCAAACGCCCGGCCACCTCCTTCGCTAGCATGACTGCTTCGCAGGAGGTGACCGCTTCCCATTCCCTCTCGCTCCGGACCATGGCCTGAACCAGGGCCGGACGCGAGAGATCGCCGCCGCCGATCGCCTCTACATTATACCCTCTTTACATCATCATTTATGACCCCCTAGCCCCCCTTTTTAAGCCACATATAACTAAAACACGACCCCTAATATAATTTCAGGTCTGGATTCCTTAAAGAGCCTCTCCCTGACCACATGT
This sequence comes from Ochropleura plecta, assembly GCA_905475445.1. Taxonomy (NCBI): domain Eukaryota; kingdom Metazoa; phylum Arthropoda; class Insecta; order Lepidoptera; family Noctuidae; genus Ochropleura; species Ochropleura plecta. Next base: position 594,134 of record FR997751.1, read on the forward strand.
GAGATATCTTCGATGGCAGCTGGCTCGTTAGCTCACTTGCCTGAACTGGGCTCGGTGGAGCTGATGGTAAACCCGATCAAGGAATTGCTGCCTGGCTTAATGTATAATCTTACACAGCTTGAGAATGTAAGTGATCCTTACTAATATTATAAAAGCGAAAGTGAGTTTGTTTGTTCTTCACGCCTAAATGGCTAAACCGATTTCGATGAATTTTGGTACAGAGATAGTTGGGACCCTGGAGACGGAAATGGCTATTTTTTTTTAAAGATTGAGATATGAGGGAGAATGAGGGAAGAAAAGGGTAAACTTAGCATTGCTATTACAATTAATAAGGCGCAAGGGCAAAAACTACAGATAGCAGGTACCTGCACATCAGGAAAAGGGAACTGTGTTACCCCGAAATAACGCGAGCGAAGCCGCGGGCAGAAGCTAGTAGAATATGCTTGCTCTATTTCACACCAAAAGTTGAAACACAGAAATTGCTAATTCTATTGTTACAATGGCGGTCTTATCGCTGATATATCTATCTAGATTATCTTCCAGACAACATTTTTAATAATATTATTATTTCTTTCAGATCACTATACGAAACAGCGAAGAAGTGCCTTTGAAACTACACAAGCATTCGTTTGCAAATCTACCTTCACTAAAAAACCTCATCATTACCGATTCAGCCGCCAACCTACCAGAAGACCTCCTAACCGGATGTGGAGCATTACAAACCATAAACTTTTCAGGAAATAAGATGACATCACTTCCGGCGAATATTTTTAAAGAATTGCAGAATTTGGAGAAATTAGACTTAAGCTTCAACCAAATAGCTAGTCTAAGTTCTACAGATTTCACGCCTTTGAAGAAGTTGAATTATCTTAACTTGAACAGGAATCATTTAGAAGTTTTACCAGAGTAAGTATTTTTAAGTTTTTATTTAACTTGGTTGTGGTCGTAATGGCTCAGAGGTTAAGACCTCGCCTCTCATGAAAGAGGTTGTCAATTCTAATCTGGGTAAATTTGACGACACGGTTGGCGCAGTGGCTGAGCGATCGACGGCTGCGCTGCGTGTCGTGGGTTCGATCCCCGCACGGAACAAATATTTGAATGACCTGCAGATATCTGTTTCTTGCTGTTTGTGTGTGTGTGTGAGTTTAAATGTTTATACAACACACCCACGATGCAGCGTGGGGCGATGTTTTTTTTTTCCGAAATAAATCCGAATGGTACTTTTTCAATTCATAATATGTACTTTTCTAAGTTTATCTTGGATATGAAAGACATGGGTAGAACGGGACCCTATCACTCGGCTGTCCGTCCGTCTGTCACTGAGCTGTATCTCATGAACCGTGATAGTTAGACAGTTGACATTTTCACTGATGATTTTTTTTTGTTGCCGCTATAACAACAAATACAAAAAAATAAATTAAATTAATTTAAGGGAGCACCCATACAACATGCATGTCTTTACTATCTTATACTGGTCATTCTAAAAATTCGGTTCATTTTTAATTTATTTAGATTTTTAATTGAATTTTGCTCTGGACGCTCTTACTTAGCACGTCTTTCTACGCCGTTCTCACATATTTGTATAATTTCAACATGAATGATGTAAATACGATTTTGTAAATTTATAAGAAAAAAAGAGTGTCCATGGAGTTTCTTGCCCATTCTTCTCCATAGAGATCTACGCTTTGGAATGGGCAACTACAGTAATTTCACAAGTTATTATGCCTTGTGAAATGCCTGTAATGGTCTAATTGAGATAAATGCTTTGAGTTTATTTAACCGAAAAATTAATGTTTTTTCAGGTACCTCTTCTCAGGTCTCACAAAACTAAGTTATGTATCAATGGACGATAATTTCTTATCAACAATAAGCAAGACAACGTTCCAAGGAGCTGTTGAACTGAAGACGGTTTCTTTAAAAAATAACCGTTTAACTTTTGAACCAAATGCATCATACTTTGGTTTAGAACTTTATTCGCCGTTCGCTGACCTGATAGCGTTAAAAAACTTATATTTAAGTGGAAATCAAATAAGCAAGATATTCCCCGATTGGCATATGGTTTTAACTAACCTGAAGTTATTGGATCTATCAAGAAATAATTTTACTATTTTGGTTGTGAGTATTAATTTTTTACTAAAGTACGGCCAACGAGAAGCGATACCAAATGTAAAGAAAATGCTAAAACCCCATCTAAAATGGCCGCCCGAATGTTGGCGAACCCGTCTTAACGTTGTCATGTTTTTGGCGGGAGAACGAGACATTACGACAAAGGCACAAGATGGAAAGAGATAAATATTAGATTGTCAACGCCACAGTTGTTCTTTAGGTTAATGACCTTTCGTATCGCTGCTAGTTGGCCTTATTTTAGCTTCATAGCTTTCATAGTTACTTTGGGCTAACGCTAAGTTCAAGCTGCGTGATTATCGAAAAAAAAATATCTTTCTCCCCCTTATCTCACTTTTTTTTAGCCTATGTTCGTTTCCAGGGTCTCAACTATCTCCGTACCAAAATTCATCAAAATCGGTTTGGCCATTTAGGCGTGAAGAAGTAACAAACAAAATCTAATAAATATAGGATCACTGTTTTGTTCGTCTCTCTGTCTGTCTGTCATGACCATTTATCTCGGGAACGCGTGGAGGTATCGATTTGAAAATAAAACTATATATTTAACTCTGTGCTTCTTTTGTGCTGTGAAAAATACAATCACCTAAGTCTAAGCAGTCAAAAGATCATCATCTGCCTAGCCTTTCCCCAACTATGTTGGGGTCGGCTTCCAGTCTAACCGGATGCAGCTGAATATCAGTATTTTACATGGAGCGACTGCCTGTCTGACCTCCACAACCCAGTTAATACTGGGTAATACGATACCCCTTGGTAAGACTGGTTGTCAGACTTTCGGAACACTGACTACCTGTAACGACTGTCAAAGATCTACAAATGACAGCAGGGACCAACGGCTTAACGTGCTTTCCGAGGCACGGAGGAAAATCGGTATGTAACGGGTGGTCACCCATCCACAGACCAACCTAGGCAAGCGCGGCTTAACCTAAAGATCGACCCGAGCGGCTGCTATTTATTTAGCCACGAGCTCCAGCAGTCAAAAGATATGATTGTTTATATCGCATGACTGTACGGTTCGCACCTGTCCGGGTTTTGTCAAGTTTCACTTTTAACCGACTTTAAAAAGGAGAAAGTTCTATGTTCGACCGTATTATAATAATAAAAGTCTTTATTGAACCAAAGCCTACTAATAAATACAAGGTAAAGTTAAAAAGGGTTAGACTTAAGAAAAATAAAAAAAAAAACATTTGAACCCTGACTTTTAAACTAGGTGAGAACCTGTATCTTAGAGATCAGTGTCCCTCAGCGGACAATGTTTGAACCCAAAAGTATTGGATTAAACAATTAATTTCTTTATATCATCCTTACTAATATTATAAAAGCGAAAGTGAGTTTGTTTGTTACGTCTTCACGCCTAAATAGCTGAACCGATTTTGATGAATTTTGGTACAGAGATAGTTGGGACTCTGAAAACGGACATAGGCTATTTAAAAAAAATAATGAGATATTAGGGAGAAAGAGGGAAGAAAAGAGAAAACTTAGCTTTACTATTACAATAAATAAGGCGCAAGGGCAAAAACTACAGGTAGCAGGTACCTGCAAAATTAAGAAATGGGAACTGTGTTACCCCGAATTTAACGCAAGCGAAGCCGCGGGCAAAAGCTAGTAATAAAAAAAAAGATTAATTGATATTTTTTTGCCTGTTCACCGATAATCTTTACTGTCCATTTCCAGGCTTCAGAATGCGAGTTCTTAAGCAACAACCTCATCGTGGACTTACGGCACAACTCCATTGCCTCAGTAATGATGACATACGCCACCCTCACACAAGAAGACCCCGAATATAAAGAGTCTTCCAATACAGTCCTCCTCGACGACAACCAGCTGCTATGCGATTGTGGACTTTATAACCTAGCCATGAGGGTTCGAGGTGCTAAACCGTTGTCTGTAGAACCTAAATTTGATGTTGGAAACGCCAAATGTGTTGCTCCCTCGCGTTTAAGAGGAAAACTATTCGTAAATGTATCACTGAATGATTTAAACTGTGAATTACCTATTGAGAAATGTGACAATTCTTGCTCTACTTGTGAATTGAGACCAGCATCTAATGATTTAGCTTATAATTGTGAAACAATACCATCACAAATGGGGATTCCTGAAGAATTCGGCGTTCAATACTTGACCTTAACATTGGCAACTGCACCGAAGACTTTGGACAGCCTTAACTTGCAATTACTCAACCTTTCTAGCATTGGTTTGGAAGAAATTCCGTTTCCGCCTTCAAAATCTGTTAAAGCTATTGATTTCTCAAACAATAGATTAACTAGAATTCCTATAGAGTATTTAAAATCAAATGTTTCTCTGTATTTGTCTAAAAATAATTTTGAATGTGATTGTTGGCATTCAAAGGAATTATCGTTATTAAAAAACAGTTTGACAGTCAAAGATCTGGCGGCGATTAAATGCGGAGATAAATCCTTAATTAACATGGACCCGTTAGAACTTTGTAACAACTGGAGAGCTGCTGCTGTAGCAAGCGGAACATTTTTAATCCTTATAATAATAGTTGCTATCATAGCAACATTTATATACAAGAATTTACACGAAATACAAATCTTCATTATCAAACATGGTCTCTGTCCAGGTTGTTTTGTAGAAGACATTGATGATGTTGATAAAGAATACGACGTTTTCGTTTCTTATGCTCATAAAGACAGACATAACTTAGAAAAGTTAATGCCTAAGTTAGAAAAGGATTTCGGTCTAAAAACTTGCGTCCATTACAGAGATTGGTTCGTCGGGGATTTTATTCCAGATCAGATTAATAGATCTGTTGAAAAAAGTCGCAAAACTATAATTTTGCTTTCAAATAACTTTCTAGATTCAGCTTATGCTAATATGGAATTCAGGGCTGCCCATAATTTAGCGCTAAAAGAGGGAAAAAATAGAATTATCATAATTTTACTAGAAGACGTAGCAAAACATGAGAAATTGTCAGAAGAGTTGAAAGCGCATTTGAAAATGAACACGTATTTGAAATGGGACGATTCAAGTTTTAATGAAAAGTTGCAAAAAGCAATGCCTTTGATAGACAACAAGAAGTTTGTTTGGCCTCATGTGTTTAAGCAAGCTAATGAGAAAACTGTTAAGGGAGGTTTAGATGTTCATATGAATAGTGACGGTCAGTTAGTTAATATTGCCATGAAGGATACTGTGTGAATATTGCATCTTTTTTTATAGACAATTCCTTGTGTACAGTTGTCAAAGTATCTTTTTAAAGCAAATTTTAACTGAATTTTATGGCCAATATTAAATGTTGGTGTCTTTTTTCAGTCAATAATAATGTCAAACTGTATTTTAGCAGTCAATGTTTATGTCATTCACTTTTTTAGCAGTCAATATTAATGTCAATCTCTCTTGTAGCTGTCAATATTGATGTCAAACTTTATTAGCAGTCAATGTTTATGTCAATATGTTTCTGGCAATCGACATTGATGTCAATTTGTATTTTAGCAGTCAATATTTATGTCATTCTGGTTTTTAGCAGTCAATATTAATGTCAATCTCTCTTGTAGCAGTCAATATTGATGTCAATCTGTTATTTGGCAATCAACATTGATGTCAATTTGTCTTTTAGCAGTAAATATTTTTGTCAAACTGTTTTAGCAGTCAATATTAATGTCAATCTCTCTTGTAGCAGTCAACATTCATGTCAATCTGTCTTTTAGCAGTCAATATTGTTGTCAAATTGTTTTAGCAGTCAATGTTTATGTCATTCTTGTTTTTAGCAGACAATATTAATGTCAATCTCTTTTGTAGCAGGCAATATTGATGTCAAACTGTTTTAGCAGTCAATGTTTATGTCATTCTTGTTTTTAACAGTCAATATTAATGTCAATCTCTTTTGTAGCAGTCAATATTGATGTCAAACTGTTTTAACTGACAATATTTATGTCATTCTTGTTTTTAGCAGTCAATATTAATGTCAATCTCTTTTGTAGCAGTCAATATTGATGTCAAACTGTTTTAACAGTCAATATTTATGTCATTCTTGTTTTTAGCAGTCAATATTACTGTCAATCTCTCTTGTAGCAGTCAATATTGATGTCAAACTGTTTATTGGCAATCAACATTGATCTCAATTTGTCTTTTAGCAATCAATATTGGTGTCTATATATCTTTTATCAGCCAATATTATTGTCAATGTTTGTTTCAACTATCAATCTCATTGTTAATGTATCTTTTAAGTACCAAAATAGATATACAAGGTGTAACATATTAAGCGCAACACCACTTTTGGAACTTTTGGTCAATGATTTTTTGAAATTCATAACTTTTTTTTTGGTTTTGTGATCATCTTGAAAGGGAGTCGTTTGTCTTGGTATGGGCATGTAATGAGGAGGGACGAAGCGCATATGACTAAAAGAGTGATGGATCTGAATGTTGATGAACGGAGAGCGAGAGGAAGGCCAAAGAAAAGATTAATGGATTGTATAATTAATGATATGAAGGAGAAAGGAGTAAATAATGCCGTGATGTCTGATAGGGGAGAATGGAAGAAGAAAACGTGTTGCGCCGACCACAAATAGAATGGGACAACGGCAGGAAAATGATGATATCATTTTGATCAGCCGAACACGTCAGTTCCTATATTAAGTACATTTTTTCTCGCGTATTTCTAGAACTCGTAGAACAACAATTTTTTTCACTCCCCCTCGCTCTGGGCGGAGCGGGGGGGAGTGTCAGGCTTGTACTGACTAAAACCCACCCAAGTTCCTTCTATTGCCCTTTATGTTCCGGGGCCGCGGTATCTCTTTCGAACAACCCTTCCCCCCGTGCGGCAGTCCCCCTGGCGTCCCTCTGCTTTGCTGACATCTCTTTGAGGCGCGCTTGGAACGCGCCGTCGACACGGGAGGCATGCGTTTAATATGTAACACCCTGTATATCTAATGTTTTTATATAAGTGTAAAGCTATCTTTTGAGCGCTTCCTTCAGTGTAGCTTCTTATAAACAAGCTACTAATTTAAATTAGGCGGCTATAGCTGAATCTCGAAAAATAATTTAGTTATAAGTGAATGAGCCATTTTCTATTTTTAAGTACTTTTTTGTAAGTTATCTCTGAAAGCAATTAATAATTCTGATTAGGTTAAATACTCGATGTTAGTTACTTCGTGGCACAAACTGTTATCTATCATTCAGCATAGTTTTTGTCCGCGGCTTTGCTTTCGTTATGGTCTTGAATTATGTCAGGAGATTTTTATAATACGACACTAAGAACTAATATAACTTCCCGTTTTTTATGTCTTTTAGTAATAATGGAAAGTTAATACTCGATTAATGATAAATTTGTGTGCGATATTATCAAACTATAACTAAAAATATTGAAGAGGAGCTCGTGGCTAAATAATAGCAGCCGCTCGGGTCGATCTTTAGGTTAAGCCGCGCTTGCCTAGGTTGGTCTGTGGATGGGTGGCCACCCGTTACATACCGAGTTTCCTCCGTGCCTCGGAAAGCACGTTAAGCCGTTGGTCCCGGCTGTCATTTGTAGATCTTTGACAGTCGTTACAGGTAGTCAGTGTCCCGAAAGTCTAACAACCAGTCTTACCAAGGGGTATCGTATTACCCAGTACTAACTGGGTTGTGGAGGTCAGATAGGCAGTCGCTCCATGTAAAATACTGATATTCAGCTGCATCCGGTTAGACTGGAAGCCGACGCCAACATAGTTGGGAAAAGGCTAGGCAGATGATGAACTAAAAATATTGAAAAATAAAACTAAAAAGTGGAATATAACTATAATTTTGATGGTAAAAAAGTCAACGAAACAAACAAGAGTCACAGACTTCCGTAAGTAAAGTTGTTTATTTTTCGTTTTAGTTTTTTTTTTGAAGTCGTTTTATTTTAATCAAAAATTCGATAATAATCAATCAATAATCAATATATTTTTATTTTACATAGGCCTACATGGGCACTTATAAAACGTCGAGAAAAGATGCACGGTTCGGGTTGGTCGTTTCCTATGGAGAAGAACCGGCAAGAAACTCCATGGTTACTCTTTTAAAATCATTCGGAATCGTAACAGTAGTTCCGTTACATACAAACCAAAAATTCTCCTCTTTAGTGCAGATGTGCTAAATCTTACTAATATTATAAATGCGAATAAAATAAAAATTACAAATACCGTAAAAACTAGATTAACTCATGGGCTACTTACTATCCCTTGGTATACAATTTGACATCCATGCAGGCAAAGCCGCGGACCATAGCTAGTTAACGATAATAGTTTGTTCCTCGATGTACTCCACACGATAAATGTGCTGGCATTTTATTTTTAGATACGTAAGTTTATTGTTAATTCAAGATTGTTTTAAAATCATGTTCGAGTACCTTCGAGATAATTCGGGCGCAGCCGAGCGATTTAACCTGTTTATCAACTTCAAAGGTCAAATTGAATTAGCTAGCTAAACTTATTGACATGACCATTGAATGAAATTTATACACTTAGCAAAATAGAAAAGTGTTTTTTTTGTGAAATAACGGTTTCTAGTTTGGAATGAGACTTATTTTGTAATAGAATATGGCTTTCAAAATACTATGTTCGTGGATATTTTGATAAGTGTATCCATGTTACTTATTACAAGTCAACAGACTTGTGCTAGCTAATTTAATGCCACCTTAAATGTTTTTGTCGCTCAGCTGTGCCATCTCTCATGTAAAAAGAATCTTATTTTGTATACTAAAAGGTTATTATTTGTAAATCTTTGCAATTATTACCTTATATGAGCCAATATTGCAGCATAATTATATTTTTAAAACGGCTTTTTTTAATAGATCTGGTCTCTGAGCTAGAATTTCTCATTAGCCTTAGCCTAGATGATTACAAGGGATTTTGACCACCAAAGCCGCCAACATGTCGACAGAATACCTTTGGTTTTGCTTGGGTGTGCACTGCCTCTTAAACACATTACTGTCGAAGTGTTGGTGTGCCACACACACAAAACAGTCGTAAGGAATAAGTTACCAGTTTCGTCTGATATAGTTGTATATTTCTTAAAAAAATATGAACGTTTTCAACTGAAATCTATTTTATTAAATGGAGTGTTTTTTTTCTTTTCTTTCTTTATTTCTCTCATTATATTAACTAAGTACTATTATTTACAAACTACAAATAGACACAAACTAATAATAAAAATATGTACATGTATAAAAATGGTAAAATAATTACAGAGCGTCAAAAAATTCGTCCGACTTTAACTTGATTTATCGATTTATTGCTACCGACTTTTTTTGTAAGTCTGTAGGTTTTTTGCAAAAAAAAATATCAAACACATTTAACTATTTTAGATAATATTCATTTGTAAAAGTTCAATTGTATCTGACAAAACATGGAAAACAAAACAAGATAAATAAATCGTTATTAATAAAGTAATAAAATAGTGATCATCTCAGTTTAAAAAGTTGTAACTGACGATTCTGGTAACTTATCTCTTTGTTGACTGACCTCTGCCCATACCTACGGGATTTGCGGGCGTGATATTATATTAAGTACATATTTCTTCAATCATTTTGTACCTACAGCTATAAGTGTTATTATACCTGATTAATTTTTAAGTTTTTTTTGACGTGATCAATCGATCTTATATACAATGTGTCCGGTCACGGGCTAGCGATATTCTATGTACTTATATAACAAACATTCTAGTACTCAAATTTAATGATTAAATAAACCATTCTATTTCACAAAAAAGTTTACAAAACTTTCGTTGATTAGCATATTTTTTGGACCTTAATTTTGTTTTCTAAAGTTACGAAAATGTAAGCTCATCATTTCTTAATTTAAACGATAGACAATATTGTTGCTCTGAATAAACCTATTTTCGTCTCAGTAAGACTAAAACTTTTAGAGATATTATTATTTTTTGTACACGCATAGAGAATATCTCAAAATGGCTGCCAAAAAGCGGGAAAGTGAATTAGACCCAAGTGTGTAGCGTAATAGTATATTAAAACACTCGTTACATAAGTATCTAGAATATCGCTAGTCCATAACCGGACACATTGTATTGATGAACGCGCGAAAAACATCAGTCATTGGTGTCGATTCTGTAGTCACAAATTAATCTCTCAAGGACCGCCATTATTCGTCAACTATCCGTCAAGCACCGCCGGGCGGGCTCTTATCGTAAGCGTAATCTGATTTCAAGACTTATCTTTACTACAAATACAGTTTTAAACCGGTCGGGGTTTGGTGGCACAAATTTGTGCCAGCGGGGCTCAACGGTAATACTTGTTTACTGGTAAGTTTTTGTGCCGCTGGGGCTCTAGAGGTTAAACTAGAACCACTCTAAAAATCACTAATATTTAGGATACTTTTCAAACGACCGTTCTCCTCTGAAATTGATTTAAGTGACACAATTTAATTATGTCATAGTTTGAAAGCATTAATTATAGATTAGTAACTTAATTTAGTTAAAATGGCAATCTAGCTATTCTAAAATGTTTTTTTTTAAATACCTCACTAGGAATTTCTCCTGTATCGTGGGTGTATTTACAAACATTTAAACTCACATAAACAAAAAGCCAAACCCGGAACAACTATCTGTAGGTCATACAAATATTTGTTCCGACTAACTTGAAATTGTTTGTCAAGTTAAATCAGACTATCTTTAATCGCGACTATAATGGTGTTGAATAAAATTAGATTTGATTAGGTATGACATTATAATATTAGTTTAGTTTTATCCGGTAGTTCATCAGAATCGGCATCAATGTCACGTTCCGCCTCAGCCGAGCGTATAAGGTATAAAGAAGCACGATCGGCCTAAGAGTTCAGCTTGTGACGGAAGGGAATATATTGTTATATCAAGCAGTCTAACTTTATCACGTGAACTTATCGTCCGTAAATAAAATTTAACCAGTTTTTGTTAAATCTAGACAATTTTTTTACATAATTGGTGCCTTTTTTTGGGGTGGGAAGTCATCAAATAACTTCTCCCGCTCTGGGCGGAGCGGGGGGGAGTGTCAGACTTGTACTGACTAAAACCCACCCATGTTCCTTCTACCGCCCTTTATGTTCCGGGGCCGCGGTATCTCTTTTAAACAACCCGCAACCCCGGCAGGCCGTGGGCAACTGGTGCCTTATTTACACTTGGTGCTAAAACTAACTTTTTTGACAAATAACATGTTTCTAACTGAAGAAAAAATATGTATACACTAACGAAAAAACAAAAGCGATTTTCTTGTAAAAAACGGGTTCCGCTATAAGCTAAGACTTATTTCTTAATACTGTTTGTAAAATACTAAGTTTGTAAATGTTACTGCTCATTAGCATTTTTTTAACGTTACATTAGGAATTTCTCCTGTATCGTGGGTGCGTTTACAAACATTTAAACTCACATACACAAACAGCCAGACCCGGAACAACTATCTGTAGGCCATACAAATATTTGTTCCGTGCGAGGATTGAACCGATTGAACCAGCGAGCGACAAGCAGCGCAGCAGTCGATCGCTCAGCCACTGCGCTAACCGTGTCGTGTTCCCGTGCTATTAATATAAGTACCATACCTTCGGGATTCATAGGGGCGATATTATATATATCTAACATATACTGTTTCAACAATAAAAATATGCATTGTATAGGATTTTCATCGCCCCGATCGGCTTTAACGTAAACTAAGCGACAAATCAACGCCTAAATCGTATTAATTTGTCGCTTAATTTACTCCAAACGAATCTCAAACATGTTATTTGGTAGAAAATAAGACGATCGTATAATAAAACTGTACTGAAATATATTTAAATAAGTACCTAAACATTCTACTAATTATGTAAGAAATGTTAAAACCGATATTATAGTGGTGCAAAGATCTTTTGGCGTTAACAAGGGGCACTGTGAGTGAGCAGTTCTGAAAACACGTATTGAAAAAACAAGATGGCCGAGTTAGTTTCTACTTTGCCCACGCGCCAATAGATCCATGCACCGCTAGACTGGTCAAGAAATAAAAGCAATATTTTGATTTGTGTATATTTTAGTATTAAGATTCGTACACCGATCTGATTGTAATAAAATATCTAGTATTTAATTATTGATTGTTTTTTTTTATATTATATAGAAGTTGCCGCCCTTATCGACGTGGAATCGGCATAGCCAGATCATACTGAGCTTAATTTTTTTTCTTGTGGGAAATCGCTCTCAGTGTCAGACATTTACTGACTAAAACAAACCCATGTTCCTTCTTATGGCCTCTGTGTTCCGGGGCCGCGGCTAGCTAACGCCCGCGGCTTCGCCCGCTTGATATCGAAAAAAAAGTATCCTATGTGTAATTCCAGAATATAATCAACCTCTGTGCCAAATTTCATCAAGATCCGTTCAACCATTTTGACGTGAAAGACATCACAACAACAAACAAACATCCATATATCCATCCATCCTCACAAACATTCGCATTTATTATATAAAAAGTAGGATTTGCAATAAAAGCGAAAAGTACATCATTCTCGTCGTTTCATTTCGGGCGACGAAACTAGACTCATCATCATCTGCCTAGCCTTTTCCCAACTATGTTGGGGTCCAAACCAATACCAGTATTTTACATGGAGCGGCTGCCTGTCTGACCTCCATAACCCAGTTAGTACTGGGTAATACGATACCCCTTGGTAAGACTGGTTGTCAGGCTTTCAGGACACTGACTACCTGTAACGACTGTCAAAGATCTACAAATGACAGCCGGGACCAACAGCATAACGTGTTTTCCGAGGCACGGAGGAAACTACTCTGAACTAAATGCGACAATTTGGCCAAACGTGATCCTGCACAAGCCAATTCTACGTCGATAAGTGTTGCCAATCCCTAAATCTGTAATGCAGAAAGTATATATATATTTTTTTACAATAAAAATTGAGAGGTGTCAAGGGACACCCGAAAGGAACGAAGTTATTATTTATTATGTACAATAAACTTGTATACACTCAACAAAAATAATCGTCGCGACACACAACAATAGCAAAAAGTGTCGTTACAACTTATGGTCTTAAGTTTTTTCGTCTAGCCCCCTTTCGCAACGCGCGATAAGGAACTTCGTTCTAAAACTTTGTTCCAATAAACAAAAACCTTGCAATGTTTCTCAAAATTGTTTTAATTAGTTTGTTTGTTTGTTACTTCTTCACGCCTAAATGGACATAAGCATTTTTTTTTAAATCTAATCAAAAGTTCCAATGTTACGTAGTGTTTACGCAATGAAAATATGCAAATTAAACTGTGATATATTTATTTATTTGCGAAAAGGACACAAAGAGATGATGGCTGTTTGACATCCGCGATGTGACTCACGCGCATACATCAGCGCTATGTTTTAAGTCTGTGTAGAGTTAATTATTTCGATGGGTAGAATGCTTGTTTGACGTCTTCTTTCACTTCTTGTGCCTAAGGACCAAAGTAGCATAAAAACTGCTGTTTGATTAACTGGGTTCATGGATGTAAAGACAGACGACAGGGAATCACATTCTAATCATGGTCATCGAAGCTACAGAAATTCTGATCTTCGGCATAAATTCCCCGGTCCATATCTGAAACAGAAAACGTGAAATTACTATTCTCTTACTTGTTTCATCTCGGACAACAAAGATCGAATTGCAACGCTACTGTGATTTGAAAGTTGTATAGAACAATTTGTAATCGATTATCGTATGGAAATGTGATAATTCGGATGTGGATATATTTTTAACTATAAATTAAAGGATGACTTTTACGATTTGTTATTATTATGTAAATACAATTAAAAAAGGTCAAAGGAAAGACTAAGTTTGGAAAAGTACAATCAATATGTAGGATATTACAATGGCGTTGGGCAGGACATATGCTGAGAGAAAAGAAAGAGAAATGGACCAGAATTATTACGGAGTGTAGAGAGCGCAAAAGAAGCAGAGGAAGGCAGCCCAAGCGATGGGAAGACGATCTGAAGCAACTAGCTGGACCAGAATGGTTACGTACGGCAAAAAACAGGAATAAATGGAAATCCTTAGAGGAGGCCTTTGTCGAAAGACAAGCTGTTAAGAGGAGAGTAAAACCGAATGCCGAGAATATGTTTTAGTTGATTAACTTTTTATATTTCCTTACCTCTATATCATTTTATATTGTTACCTATATCTTAAGTAATGTAAGTTAAAACTTAACAGCAATAAAGGCTTATCTTTAGGTTAAGCCGCGCTTGCCTAGGTTGGTCTGTGGATGGGTGACCACCCGTTACATACCGAGTTTCCTCCGTGCCTCGGAAAGCACGTTAGGCTGTTGGTCCCGGCTGTCATTTGTAGATCTTTGACAGTCGTTACAGTAGTCGTGTCCCGAAAGTCTGACAATCAGTCTTACCAAGGGGTATCGTATTACCCAGTATTAACTGGGTTATGGAGGTCAGATAGGCAGTCGCTCCAAGTAAAATACTGGTATTCAGCTGCATCCGGTAAGACTGGAAGCCGACCCCAACATAGTTGGGAATAGGCTAGGCAGATGATGACTAGATTTTGCCCGCGGCTTCGCCCGCTTTAAATTCGTGATGAGACAGTTCCCCTTTCCTGATTTGCAGGTACCTGCCACCTGTAGTTTTTACCCTAGCGCCTTATTTAACGTTCAAGAGTAACGAACATCAATCCTTTCTAACAAACATTCGCGTTTACTTAAGTAGAATGGTAGAAATCCTTACGGAGTTTCACACTGGCACGTCTTTATCGGCGAATAGGGTACGTTTAGGCAATAGCAATTAGGTTGGCACTGATAGTCCGCGTAGCAAAACGAGCGCTGCATCAACTCCGCCCCTGTTGACAATATAACGTTACACCTTTTAGCGAAACAAACAAAAATCTTCTGAACCATAGATGGCGGTGTTCTCAGTGGCACCAATAGGTAGGGTAGATTCGTAAAGAAATAAATTAGTCAGTCTTTTAGATTAAGTATTCAAAAATAAGGGAACGTCTTTTTTATTTGTAAATTAGACCAAAAATGATAAAGATATAGCCCATTAAAGTTACGTGTGACGTCACTTGTTGCGAAGAAATGCAGCAACGCGTGACGTCACACGTCAAACGTCAAAGTCAAACATTTATTTGCTAATAAATATGGTTATAAAAGTTCGTATAATAAACAGTGTAATAGTAACTTATCATATTTAGTCATACTATAACGACATGCAAATTTTTAGTATTTTTAACATAATTTAAATTGAAGGAATTCTTGCATAGTATAGAAAGCATTCTCAATTAACCACGTGTGTAAAACTTTTCTGAAGCGGACCGAAGTTCTTTTGTTTTGTCAGGAATCTTATTATATATTTCTAAACACATAGGAAAACAACTTCGTCTGTATAATTGTGTTTTCGTTCTAGGCATAATGAGTCTGTTAGGATGTCTAGTATTGAAATTACATTTGTCTCCCACTTTTTCAAACATCTCTGGGTGAGATTTTGTAAATTCACATATTTCCTCGATATAGATACTAGTCAATGTAAGTAATCTAAGTTTCTTGAACAGTGGTTTACATGAAGTAAGTGAGTCTACATTGCATATCGCGCGTATACATCTCTTCTGTGCGATAAAAGCTCTTCAGAGATGCACCGAGTTTCCCCATACTAGTATACCATAGCGCAGTATTGAACCAACATATGCATGATAAGCCTGTAATGTGGCTTGTCTACTTACAAGGTTAGATATACGCCATAGAGTATAGGCAAACTTACTGAGTTTTCCACGTACCATATCAATATGATTAGTCCAGGAACACCTATCATCTAGAACCATCCCAAGAAATGTCATATTATCTGTTTTTTGTATTTATTCATCTTTATGAGTAATTTTTAAATCCATGTTAGTCCAGTTTTTGTTGTATATTATTTATATTATATTAGGTTTATGGTTATTCTTTTCCATCCAAGTTATTATTTTATTTACAGTGCTATTGATTTCCTCATTATAGTTTTCTTTAGTTTTAGGAATTATTACGGACACGTCATCTGCAAAGAATATGCAGGGAGGGTCAGTTACTTCGTAAACTCATTACTTTGTAAATTTTGATCTAATTTTCAAATAAAAAATGCGTCGCCTGCGATAAATTCGGGGCTGATTACTGCATGTGCTCCTTCAATTACAGGAAACCACAGCAAGGGAAACTCCCCTTTCCTGATTTGCAGGTAACTGCAACCTGTAGTTTTTGCCCTTACGCCTTATTTATTGTAATAGCAAAGCAAAGTTTTCCCTTTTCTTCCCTCTTTCTCCATTTTTTCTCAAGCCTATGTCCGTCTCCAGGATCCCAACTATCTCTGTAGATACCAAAATTCATCATTTCAGACGTTAAAAACAAACAAACTCACTTTTGCTTTTATAATATTGGCAAGGATTATGCTGTGACACAACCCAGCAGTGGGTCCACTTACCAGTATTATATAACTAGCAGCGTCGGCTGCCAGTACAACGACGGCCAACAGAACAACGTGCACTAACTTCATTGTCGTACAAACAATGATATCTATGTCCTATGACGGTGTTAATATTGAACCGGCAATTATTAACGCTTTGTTCTTTAAGATTGACTTATTATTATTTATTGTAGATGTCATGGTGTAAAAGCAGGTACACAGTTTTGCATGTTATGATTAAAAGTTTAAATCTGTGTTTGTTCTTTTCTAGTCCTTACAATAATATTTTAAAAGCGAAAGTGAGTTTGTTTGTTACGTCTTCATGTCTTAATGGCTAAACCAATTTTAAAGAATTTTGTTAAAAAGATACACACATCAAAAGTATCTAGGGATCAACATATATTTTTGCAATAACTTTTCTCCTGATTGATATTAATTAAAATTTTCTTTAAGGATTCATCAAATAAAGTGTTTTCGTTTGTCACAGTAACGATAAACCAAGTCACCTTTGCATTAATAAAGAAATTTGCCATTTTCCTAATAAAGGGATTTTTGACATTTGAACCACTAACATTAAAGTTCGAAAAAAAGACTGAAATAACAGTTTTCTTTAAAATTTTATTGGGTAACTTAAACAATTAATAATCCGTGTTTCTACCGCGAACACTAACAACACAAGAACATCGGTTTGGCATACTCAAAATGAGTTCATCCAAATCACGCTGTGGAATGGCCGCCCATGTTCGTTGCAACAACAAAAAAAGGTCTTCTTGCGACTGGATACCCTCCATATTCGGCAGAGCTCTTCTCTGTAGCATATCCCATGCATGCTCAATCGGGTTCAAGTCTGGCGACTGAGCAGGCCAGGGCAGGACATTGATGTTAGCTGCGGCGAGAGTCTGTCTTACAACTCTTGCGGTGTGCGGTCGTGCATTATCATGCATTAACTGAAATAAGGGACCGATTTGCACTTGTAGAGGAACGATGACGTCTGATACAATCGTCTCAGCATAAATTTGAGCGTTGAGGTTGCCTCTGATCCAAATCAACTCAGTTCTTCCGCCGATCCAAATACCCGCCCATACCATGATGGTTCCACCACTATAAGGATGGACTTCCTGGCAGGATTTTAATCGCTGTTGGCGTCCAGGGGTTCTCCAGTGTCGTATACGTCTTGTATCCGGTCTCATACCAAAACGAGACTCATCAGAAAAGCACACGAAACGCCATTGTTCTTCTGCCCAATTTCTGTGTTCAAGAGCCCATTGATATCGAATCCTACGATTGTGCATTGCTATAGGTGGTACCCGTAGCGGTCTTCGGGAATGAAGGTTCACTTCATGCAAGCGGTTTCTGACTGTTTGGTCGCTAATTAAGTTCCCTGAAGAGTGATGAAGCCTCACGGCTAACATCATGGCGGTTATTGTTGGAGCTCTTCGAGTTAAGATTTGAATGTATCGGTCTTGTCTCCGTGTGGTGCAGCGATACCGTCCTCCATGGCGCTCAGCCACGGTACCAGTGCTTCGGTAACGTGTCCAAAGTCGACTGATAACACTCTGACTTGTATTCAGAGCTAAAGCTACAGTACGTTGCCGGGAACCAGCTTCTATCATTCCCACGGCTCTGAGCATTACTTCCCTGCTTAAATGACGTCGCCGCTCCATAATAACGTTGGTTTTAATCAGTAGTAGGGAAACAGTAGCACTAATAATGTCTTCAATGCGTTGTATGTTTTTATAGGGAAAATATTGACAGCTTATTTTCATCTTTTACTCGAATTTGATTGAGAGTTCCTGATTCAAATTATGAAATGCACCAAAAAGGATCCATATAAATTTATAAAATCATAAATTTATTACAAAGCCACATCTCAATCTCAAGAAATCCGCATAAAAATGCTTGATCCCTAGACACTTTTGATGTGTGTAGTTGGAACCCTGGAAACGCACATAAGCAATTTTTTTTTAAAGATTGAGATATGAGGGAGAAAAAGGGAAGAAAAAGGAAAACTTTGAATTGTTATTACAATAAATAAGGCGCAAGGGCAAAAACTACAGGTAGCAGGTACCTGTAAATCAGGAAAGGATCACACTAGAGTCTTCGCGTGGTTTTCTAACCACTAAAAACGAAGTTGCTCAAGAATTTGTAGATTTCTTTACTAGTATCCCACTTAAAACTACTGAAACATTAAATTCCTTACCCTTGCTTTCCATTGATTTATTAAGAGCAAACGTTCCACCATGTCCGGTTGAGTTTCAATTTAAGCACATTAACCCCACTGCAGTCATTAAAGCTTTCAAGCAAATCAAAATCAAATTAACCGAAGATCTTTGGGGTATGTCTATTAAAGTTTGTCAAGCTATTATTGAGACTATAACACCGTATTTAGCCTTAATATTTAATTTGTGTGTGGACCAAGGAGTTTTTCCGGACCTTATGAAATGTAGTACCTAAAGTTATACCCCTTTTCAAATCTGGGGATAGTAGAGACACCAATAAATAGACCCGTATCCGTTTTGCCGGTTTTCAGCAAGGTGTTTGAAAAGGTAATGCTCAATCAAATGCTCAACCACTTAACACCAATAAGATCTTACATGAGAAACAGTATGGTTTCACCAAAGGACGTGGTACGACTGACGCTGGTGTTACCTTATTAAAACTTATATTTACTGCGTGGGAAGAGGCTCAGGATGCCATAGGAATCTTTTGTGACCTTTCAAAAGCGTTTGATTGTGTTAGCCACGAAACCCTACTCTTGAAACTTGAACATTACGGTCTAGGGAAACTTGCGCTTAGTTTAGTAAAATCATATTTAAATGATAGACAGCCGCAAATGCAAATAAATGGTGTCAATTCAATGGGTTTAAATGTAAAGATGGGTGTACCACAAGGATCAATATTAGGTCCCTTCCTCTTTTTAGTATATATTAATGATCTACCCCATTCATTTAAAAACCAACCACAAATGGTGTTGTTTGCTGACGATACCTCTTTAATATTTAAGATAAATAGGCGTGCCACAAATCTTGACGACGTAAATAACGCCCTATTGCAGGTAAATAATGGGTTCACCGCCAATAATTTAGTATTAAATGGGAAAAAACCAAGTGGATAAGATTTGCTCTACCAAACGTCAAAAGTAGTGATTGTGACATAGTATTGAATCAAGAGAAACTAGAATTCGTCGATAAAACTGTTTTCCTGGGGATAACGCTCGGTTCAAGGCTACAATGGGGTCCGCATATAACATCTCTTGCAGGACGGCTTAGTTCAGCAGCATATGCTGTTAGAAAAATCCGTCAGTTTACTGATGTAGGTAGAAACCGCGAGGTTAGTCTATTTTAGTTATTTTCATAGTATAATGTCATACGGTATTTTACTTTGGGGACGGGCTGCAGACATTGAGTCTGTATTTATTCTGCAGAAAAGAGCCATTAGAGCCATGGCTCTAATGGCTAGATTAATGATTAATTATACATGTATAATCTACCCATTAAGAGAGAGAGATTATACATGTATAATCTACGTAGGCGAGATTCTCTAAGAGAACAGTTTAAGGAAATTAACATCATGACAGTACCTTGTCAATATATCTATGAAAACATGTACGTCAGAAAAAAATTGCATCTATTTGGTAAACGAGGTGATTCCAGGAGATTCCAAGAGGTGGTTTCAGGATAGCTAAAGTAGATTCATCTTTCAGGGGTACTGTTTGAAATGCTACAATAAAATACCTCCCCACATTCTTCAACTGAATGAAACGAAATTTAAATCTTGTATTAAACGCACACTATGTAGGCAAGCATATTATAAGTTGGGGGATTATATTGATGATAAAAATGCTTGGCCCAATGCTGGTCCTGCTCCACAAGAATAGGGGTAAACTCATTGATTAGTATCCGAAGCTATAGTGGAAGCTGCAGAAGATTGTAAGACTATCTTTGCAATGTATAGAATCAATTCTCTAGTATTGTATAATTATTAAGCCCATATGTGAGTGCTATGTATTATCATTGACTCGACGAAGCCCTGGTGGTTGATAGTGTCATGCTCACTTAAATGTCTCGCTGATGGTGGCGGGTGTGTCGGGTCATTTAGCTCCCTTCAAAATGGTCGAGCTGAATGGGGCTGATCCATACGTCATGTTCGTGAACGGGCGCTGTCAGTTGGGACTGGTCATTTTTTAGCTACCACGGTTCATTTTTAATTTATTTAGATTTTAAATTAAATTTTGCTTTTTATTTACTATGGACGCTCTTACTGTGCACGTCTTTCTACATCGTTCTCACATATTTGTCTATTCTCAACATGAATGATGTAAATACGATTTTGTAAAAATATTATAATTTAAAAGAGTGTCCATGGAGTTTCTTGCCCATTCTTCTCCATAGAGATCAACCCTTTGGAATGGGCAACTACAGGACTTTCACAAGTAATTATGCCTTGTGACTGGAACTGTAGATTCATTTTGTTTCATGACTCTCAAAAGTGCCTGTAATGGTCTAATTGAAATAAATGATTTGATTTGATTTGAAGGGGAACTGTGATACCCCGAATTTAACGCGAGCGAAGCCGCGGGCAAAAGCTAGTTTACTATAAGGCCAGAAACGGTTAGTCGGTAACTGTTAGTCTGTCCTGTAAAGGGGGTTTTAAAACATGTCATAAATTGGAATTAGGTAAAAAATCCTTGATTAAAGAGTCACCTGTATTGTAGGGTACATCATTACATTATCTATCAGCCTCTATTTTATTGGTAAGACTGGTTGTCAGACTTTCAAACCACAGGCTACCTATTACAAATGTCAAAGTTCTACAAATGACAGCCGGGACCAACGGTTCAAAGTGCTTTCCGCAGAGATGAACAAGAGAATTTGAAAAAAAAGAGAGATAATTTAAAATACAAAATGCAAATACTTTTTGATTTACTATTTGAAAAGCAAAATACCAAATATTTGTTTATTTTTTGTATTTTAAATAAAATGTATAGGTATTTTTAAAAGGCTTATGTTTAACTTACCACCAGATATAGTAACAAATAACAGACAAAAATAGTAAATGATCACCAAAATGAAACCCGCGTTTAATGTAAAATTATAACCAAAGTTTTAACACTTTGCTATCCTATTTAAGCAAAATGACTCCAAATAAATCGTGGTTAACCCAAAAATAGTAAATGATCACCAAAATTAAACCAGCATTTTAAAGTAAAATTATAACCAAAGTTTTTATTTCTGGGTGGTTTAAAAAAAAACCACGAAGGCTAAAGCGGGAGTTCCGCTCCGCTACGCTCCCGCCTTAGCCTTCTAACCTAACCTATCCGAGTCGGGGTACTCTGAGTGTTAACCATAATGAGGTTTTAATTCGATTAGATTTGGTGATCATTTACTACATTTGGTGGTCGAATACAATTT
Source organism: Ochropleura plecta (assembly GCA_905475445.1). NCBI lineage: Eukaryota > Metazoa > Arthropoda > Insecta > Lepidoptera > Noctuidae > Ochropleura > Ochropleura plecta. The sequence continues at coordinate 616,004 of FR997751.1, forward strand.
AAAGTGCAGTCGTGACTAAAATAGCTGGTACTATTGTAAGTTTAGACATTATTTTTCTGGTGTTAAGTAGATATTTTTGGTTACATAACTAAGGGTATCAAAGCATTTTATGGTGGTCATTATATTTAACCCCTTTTTAAAATACTACCTTAAAATACAAACACCTTTGTTCAATTCTCTTTATTTATTACACATTTTAATAATACACGAACGAACACATAGGTAATTCGAACACACTATTATACCACTATAATTATAAAAAAAACAGTCTCCGGCCGCCGCATGGCCATCGTGTGACCGTCGCGTGACCGTCGCGCTACCGACGCGTGACCGTCGCGTGACCGTCGTGCTACCGTCGCGTGACCGTCGCGTGACGGTCACGCGACGTTACTTAATGGTGATACTTAATCCTTCTAGTAATATTATAAATGCGATTTTTTGTGACGATGGATGGATGGATAGATGTATGGATGTTTGTTACTCTTTCACCTCAAAACGGTTGAACGGATCTTGATGAAATTTTGCACAGAGGTACCTATATTATAGTCTGAAATAACACATAGGATACGCTTTTTTATCGATATCACGCGGGCGTAGCCGCGGGCGCCAACTTGTAAAACATAAAACCATGACTGAAAAGAAAGTAGGCGGCAAATTGGCAATCGCGCAGACGCTGCAAGAAATTTTTCGCTTTGTTTAACTGAAACCTATGGGATTATGAGTTGTTCGAAAGAGATACCGCGACCCAGGAACATAAAGGGTAAAATAAGGAACATAAGAGTGTTTTAGTCAGTAAAAGTCTGACACTCCAAACAAAACGGGTTAAATATTAGCAGGCTTGTGAACCCATCCTTTAGATATTAAAGGGTTTACAAATAAAGTTGTTTTTTTACGAGGTTGATAGGTCACGTCATGGTATGAAAAATGAATGAACGAAAACAGTTTGCGATCCAATTGTCGACTTGATTTGACGTTGCAAAAGTTTCAATGTTACGTAGTATTTACACAATGAAAATATGCAAGTTAAACTGTGATATATTTATTTATTTGCGAAAAGGACACACAGAGCTGATGGCTGTTTGACATCCGCGATGTGACTCACGCGCATACATCAGCGATATGTTTTAAGTCTGTGTAGAGTTAATCATTTCGATGGGTAGAATGCTTGTTTGACGTCTTCTTTCACTTCTTGTGCCTAAGGACCAAAGTAGCATAAAAACTGCTGTTTGATTAACTGGGTTCATGGATGTAAAGACAGACGACAGGGAATCACATTCTAATCATGGTCATCGAAGCTACAGAAATTCTGATCTTCGGCATAAATTCCCCGGTCCATATCTGAAACAGAAAACGTGAAATTACTATTCTCTTACTTGTTTCATCTCGGACAACAAAGATCGAATTGCAACGCTACTGTGATTTGAAAGTTGTATAGAACAATTTGTAATCGATTATCGTATGGAAATGTGATAATTCGGATGTGGATATATTTTTAACTATAAATTAAAGGATGACTTTTACGATTTGTTATTATTATGTAAATACAATTAAAAAAGGTCAAAGGAAAGACTAAGTTTGGAAAAGTACAATCAATATGTAGGATATTACAATGGCGTTGGGCAGGACATATGCTGAGAGAAAAGAAAGAGAAATGGACCAGAATTATTACGGAGTGTAGAGAGCGCAAAAGAAGCAGAGGAAGGCAGCCCAAGCGATGGGAAGACGATCTGAAGCAACTAGCTGGACCAGAATGGTTACGTACGGCAAAAAACAGGAATAAATGGAAATCCTTAGAGGAGGCCTTTGTCGAAAGACAAGCTGTTAAGAGGAGAGTAAAACCGAATGCCGAGAATATGTTTTAGTTGATTAACTTTTTATATTTCCTTACCTCTATATCATTTTATATTGTTACCTATATCTTAAGTAATGTAAGTTAAAACTTAACAGCAATAAAGGCTTATCTTTAGGTTAAGCCGCGCTTGCCTAGGTTGGTCTGTGGATGGGTGACCACCCGTTACATACCGAGTTTCCTCCGTGCCTCGGAAAGCACGTTAGGCTGTTGGTCCCGGCTGTCATTTGTAGATCTTTGACAGTCGTTACAGTAGTCGTGTCCCGAAAGTCTGACAATCAGTCTTACCAAGGGGTATCGTATTACCCAGTATTAACTGGGTTATGGAGGTCAGATAGGCAGTCGCTCCAAGTAAAATACTGGTATTCAGCTGCATCCGGTAAGACTGGAAGCCGACCCCAACATAGTTGGGAATAGGCTAGGCAGATGATGACTAGATTTTGCCCGCGGCTTCGCCCGCTTTAAATTCGTGATGAGACAGTTCCCCTTTCCTGATTTGCAGGTACCTGCCACCTGTAGTTTTTACCCTAGCGCCTTATTTAACGTTCAAGAGTAACGAACATCAATCCTTTCTAACAAACATTCGCGTTTACTTAAGTAGAATGGTAGAAATCCTTACGGAGTTTCACACTGGCACGTCTTTATCGGCGAATAGGGTAAGTTTAGGCAATAGCAATTAGGTTGGCACTGATAGTCCGCGTAGCAAAACGAGCGCTGCATCAACTCCGCCCCTGTTGACAATATAACGTTACACCTTTTAGCGAAACAAACAAAAATCTTCTGAACCATAGATGGCGGTGTTCTCAGTGGCACCAATAGGTAGGGTAGATTCGTAAAGAAATAAATTAGTCAGTCTTTTAGATTAAGTATTCAAAAATAAGGGAACGTCTTTTTTATTTGTAAATTAGACCAAAAATGATAAAGATATAGCCCATTAAAGTTACGTGTGACGTCACTTGTTGCGAAGAAATGCAGCAACGCGTGACGTCACACGTCAAACGTCAAAGTCAAACATTTATTTGCTAATAAATATGGTTATAAAAGTTCGTATAATAAACAGTGTAATAGTAACTTATCATATTTAGTCATACTATAACGACATGCAAATTTTTAGTATTTTTAACATAATTTAAATTGAAGGAATTCTTGCATAGTATAGAAAGCATTCTCAATTAACCACGTGTGTAAAACTTTTCTGAAGCGGACCGAAGTTCTTTTGTTTTGTCAGGAATCTTATTATATATTTCTATACACATAGGAAAACAACTTCGTCTGTATAATTGTGTTTTCGTTCTAGGCATAATGAGTCTGTTAGGATGTCTAGTATTGAAATTACATTTGTCTCCCACTTTTTCAAACATCTCTGGGTGAGATTTTGTAAATTCACATATTTCCTCGATATAGATACTAGTCAATGTAAGTAATCTAAGTTTCTTGAACAGTGGTTTACATGAAGTAAGTGAGTCTACATTGCATATCGCGCGTATACATCTCTCTTCTGTGCGATAAAAGCTCTTCAGAGATGCACCGAGTTTCCCCATACTAGTATACCATAGCGCAGTATTGAACCAACATATGCATGATAAGCCTGTAATGTGGCTTGTCTACTTACAAGGTTAGATATACGCCATAGAGTATAGGCAAACTTACTGAGTTTTCCACGTACCATATCAATATGATTAGTCCAGGAACACCTATCATCTAGAACCATCCCAAGAAATGTCATATTATCTGTTTTTTGTATTTATTCATCTTTATGAGTAATTTTTAAATCCATGTTAGTCCAGTTTTTGTTGTATATTATTTATATTATATTAGGTTTATGGTTATTCTTTTCCATCCAAGTTATTATTTTATTTACAGTGCTATTGATTTCCTCATTATAGTTTTCTTTAGTTTTAGGAATTATTACGGTCACGTCATCTGCAAAGAATATGCAGGGAGGGTCAGTTACTTCGTAAACTCATTACTTTGTAAATTTTGATCTAATTTTCAAATAAAAAATGCGTCGCCTGCGATAAATTCGGGGCTGATTACTGCATGTGCTCCTTCAATTACAGGAAACCACAGCAAGGGAAACTCCCCTTTCCTGATTTGCAGGTAACTGCAACCTGTAGTTTTTGCCCTTACGCCTTATTTATTGTAATAGCAAAGCAAAGTTTTCCCTTTTCTTCCCTCTTTCTCCATTTTTTCTCAAGCCTATGTCCGTCTCCAGGATCCCAACTATCTCTGTAGATACCAAAATTCATCATTTCAGACGTTAAAAACAAACAAACTCACTTTTGCTTTTATAATATTGGCAAGGATTATGCTGTGACACAACCCAGCAGTGGGTCCACTTACCAGTATAACTAGCAGCGTCGGCTGCCAGTACAACGACGGCCAACAGAACAACGTGCACTAACTTCATTGTCGTACAAACAATGATATCTATGTCCTATGACGGTGTTAATATTGAACCGGCAATTATTAACGCTTTGTTCTTTAAGATTGACTTATTATTATTTATTGTAGATGTCATGGTGTAAAAGCAGGTACACAGTTTTGCATGTTATGATTAAAAGTTTAAATCTGTGTTTGTTCTTTTCTAGTCCTTACTATAATATTTTAAAAGCGAAAGTGAGTTTGTTTGTTACGTCTTCATGTCTTAATGGCTAAACCAATTTTAAAGAATTTTGTTAAAAAGATAGTTGGAACCCTGGAAACGCACATAAGCAATTTTTTTTTAAAGATTGAGATATGAGGGAGAAAAAGGGAAGAAAAAGGAAAACTTTGAATTGTTATTACAATAAATAAGGCGCAAGGGCAAAAACTACAGGTAGCAGGTACCTGTAAATCAGGAAAGGATCACACTAGAGTCTTCGCGTGGTTTTCTAACCACTAAAAACGAAGTTGCTCAAGAATTTGTAGATTTCTTTACTAGTATCCCACTTAAAACTACTGAAACATTAAATTCCTTACCCTTGCTTTCCATTGATTTATTAAGAGCAAACGTTCCACCATGTCCGGTTGAGTTTCAATTTAAGCACATTAACCCCACTGCAGTCATTAAAGCTTTCAAGCAAATCAAAATCAAATTAACCGAAGATCTTTGGGGTATGTCTATTAAAGTTTGTCAAGCTATTATTGAGACTATAACACCGTATTTAGCCTTAATATTTAATTTGTGTGTGGACCAAGGAGTTTTTCCGGACCTTATGAAATATAGTACCTAAAGTTATACCCCTTTTCAAATCTGGGGATAGTAGAGACACCAATAAATAGACCCGTATCCGTTTTGCCGGTTTTCAGCAAGGTGTTTGAAAAGGTAATGCTCAATCAAATGCTCAACCACTTAACACCAATAAGATCTTACATGAGAAACAGTATGGTTTCACCAAAGGACGTGGTACGACTGACGCTGGTGTTACCTTATTAAAACATATATTTACTGCGTGGGAAGAGGCTCAGGATGCCATAGGAATCTTTTGTGACCTTTCAAAAGCGTTTGATTGTGTTAGCCACGAAACCCTACTCTTGAAACTTGAACATTACGGTCTAGGGAAACTTGCGCTTAGTTTAGTAAAATCATATTTAAATGATAGACAGCCGCAAATGCAAATAAATGGTGTCAATTCAATGGGTTTAAATGTAAAGATGGGTGTACCACAAGGATCAATATTAGGTCCCTTCCTCTTTTTAGTATATATTAATGATCTACCCCATTCATTTAAAAACCAACCACAAATGGTGTTGTTTGCTGACGATACCTCTTTAATATTTAAGATAAATAGGCGTGCCACAAATCTTGACGACGTAAATAACGCCCTATTGCAGGTAAATAATGGGTTCACCGCCAATAATTTAGTATTAAATGGGAAAAAACCAAGTGGATAAGATTTGCTCTACCAAACGTCAAAAGTAGTGATTGTGACATAGTATTGAATCAAGAGAAACTAGAATTCGTCGATAAAACTGTTTTCCTGGGGATAACGCTCGGTTCAAGGCTACAATGGGGTCCGCATATAACATCTCTTGCAGGACGGCTTAGTTCAGCAGCATATGCTGTTAGAAAAATCCGTCAGTTTACTGATGTAGGTAGAAACCGCGAGGTTAGTCTATTTTAGTTATTTTCATAGTATAATGTCATACGGTATTTTACTTTGGGGACGGGCTGCAGACATTGAGTCTGTATTTATTCTGCAGAAAAGAGCCATTAGAGCCATGGCTCTAATGGCTAGATTAATGATTAATTATACATGTATAATCTACCCATTAAGAGAGAGAGATTATACATGTATAATCTACGTAGGCGAGATTCTCTAAGAGAACAGTTTAAGGAAATTAACATCATGACAGTACCTTGTCAATATATCTATGAAAACATGTACGTCAGAAAAAAATTGCATCTATTTGGTAAACGAGGTGATTCCAGGAGATTCCAAGAGGTGGTTTCAGGATAGCTAAAGTAGATACATCTTTCAGGGGTACTGTTTGAAATGCTACAATAAAATACCTCCCCACATTCTTCAACTGAATGAGACGAAATTTAAATCTTGTATTAAACGCACACTATGTAGGCAAGCATATTATAAGTTGGGGGATTATATTGATGATAAAAATGCTTGGCCCAATGCTGGTCCTGCTCCACAAGAATAGGGGTAAACTCATTGATTAGTATCCGAAGCTATAGTGGAAGTTGCAGAAGATTGTAAGACTATCTTTGCAATGTATAGAATCAATTCTCTAGTATTGTATAATTATTAAGCCCATATGTGAGTGCTATGTATTATCATTGACTCGACGAAGCCCTGGTGGTTGATAGTGTCATGCTCACTTAAATGTCTCGCTGATGGTGGCGGGTGTGTCGGGTCATTTAGCTCCCTTCAAAATGGTCGAGCTGAATGGGGCTGATCCATACGTCATGTTCGTGAACGGGCGCTGTCAGTTGGGACTGGTCATTTTTTAGCTACCACGGTTCATTTTTAATTTATTTAGATTTTAAATTAAATTTTGCTTTTTATTTACTATGGACGCTCTTACTGTGCACGTCTTTCTACATCGTTCTCACATATTTGTCTATTCTCAACATGAATGATGTAAATACGATTTTGTAAAAATATTATAATTTAAAAGAGTGTCCATGGAGTTTCTTGCCCATTCTTCTCCATAGAGATCAACCCTTTGGAATGGGCAACTACAGGACTTTCACAAGTAATTATGCCTTGTGACTGGAACTGTAGATTCATTTTGTTTCTTGACTCTCAAAAGTGCCTGTAATGGTCTAATTGAAATAAATGATTTGATTTGATTTGAAGGGGAACTGTGATACCCCGAATTTAACGCGAGCGAAGCCGCGGGCAAAAGCTAGTTTACTATAAGGCCAGAAACGGTTAGTCGGTAACTGTTAGTCTGTCCTGTAAAGGGGGTTTTAAAACATCGAGCCATTACCGCCGACTTAGTGTAACCGACAAAAACCAAATTTTACAGGAGAAGGTATTTTGTCAATATTTTTATAAATAATTGCGCTATTAAATTGAAATTTGACATATAATAATGATTTTTGAAACCTTATGTGTAACAGTTAAAATTTTCAAAAAAACTGTAGGTTTTGAGGCTTTTTTGGCGTTTACAATAATTTTGCTGTCTCAAACAAACGGCTTCTAATGTTCCCGGGTGTTTGAGACAACACTTGCGATAAAAAGTAACCTGGTTAAAGTTATAACGCAAGCGACAATAAAACATTTCAACTATGGATCTATTTTCATAAATGAACGGGAACTTAATAAATTGAACACAAATTAAAATATATAAATAAATATTTCTCATTATTTATAAATATATATTACTAAAAATAGAATTTTTAAACTTTTTTAACATTAATTCTCATTAATTTAATCTTCAAAAGAACACTGAGATAAATCAAATTTAAACTAAAATAAAATCTTTAATTCTCCTGATCACTATCATCTGCATCAGTTTCAGGTAACACGTCAGGAACTGCTCCGTCATGCTTCATATTCACATACTCTTCGTGGTACCTCAATGGAATAATATTTTTATTACACAAATCCATAAGATCTTTGAACTTGGCAGCTGAAATGTTTAGTTCCGAATGGTATAAATGTGCTGGTCCATTAATTATAGTTGCAGTATTGCCTCTTGATCTAATAATCAGGTCCATATTCAACTCTTGTTTATTGCTTTCTTCGAAGAAACCGTATTGCAGTGTAATTACTGGATTGTTCTTTTTAAAATGTACCATTCTTAATGTTTTGAAGGCTATTTTAAATTTGGCTGGCAATAAAGCTTGCGAAAAAGACTTCCAGTCCATGAAATCAGTGTAATTTAAAACATGTACAAAATAACCTGTTGGATCAGATCTAGAATTGGTGATCATAGTTGGCCACTCAGAAGGAGCCCACACTGTTTTATTGCGGATAAAACTTTCAATTGTACTGTGAATAGAGTCAACAGGCATCATAGTGTGTCCAGGTAGGAGGTACGTTACTTTTATTGTAGTAATCGTAGTTGTTGTCTTCAAAAAATGAATCAACATGGATACCATTGCACGGTTTCTATTTTGCCCAGCACAACTATCTGCATACAGATTTATGACGCTATGAGTTCCTTTACTGTCTATAAGAGTCAAGTATTTAAATAGGACAGTAACAATTTCGTTACAACCTCTTTTTCCTTGACATTCGCCCCACACGTAACAATACCCAGCCCTCGTACCGCTTTCGTAGATACTTTCGTTATAAAATGCGTATTTTCGTGAGTAATATAGAGTAACGCTTTTACCATGTGGAGTATTGAGGACTTTTTGTAAGTCAAAGCTTACACAAAGAGAGGTAGAATTAGAAGCTTTGCTAATATTTTGATCGTCTAAAAACAGTTTTTTGCATTTGTCTTTATCTAGAATATGATTTTTATATTCTGTAGTTTGTTCAAAAACAACTTTATTTTCTGGCGGTAAATTTTTGTACTTCTCACAAAAGATACACTTATCTTTTTTGGGCAAATGGAATCCTATATTAAAATCGGTTTTGAAAATAGTACGAAAAACTCTTTTAGATAATATTGATGAATCTAGGTTTCTTTCTTTTAAGTGATCAATATAAAATTTGTACAAGTTTGTTATGTTCTGTAGTTCTTGAGGTAAATATAATTTGGTACTTTTGTTGCGACAATAGTGAGATGGCACAGCAGGCAACATCTCAATGAAAGATTTTAAATAGCACACTTTTTCTGTATCAGATTTGTTGTGAGGGAGAGGAGTCCTTTTGTCTTTTTGAGTAGTATTCAGTATTTTATTTGCATTTTCAATTGTATACCTTAGAGTCATCTGGGATATATCTAATGTCTTAAGCAAAAATTGTTGACAAATTTTAATGTTTTGACCCTTAAAGTTTATAAAGTAATCATATGATATTTGGCGAATATTGCTAGTCGCTCGCTTTCTACCAATTGGTTTTGCCTTAGTACATGACAGTAGAAAGTCTTTTTGTCTCTTAGTGCATCCCATGCCCCAATAGTTTTCAAAAATAATCCACCGATCATCCTCAGAAAATTTGTCAGCACATGAATTGCCACACCTTTTGTTCAAACAAGGATTCGGCCGTACAGATTTGCCAACAGCAGCTTGACGATTTTTTTTCTTCAGAAGCCTTTTCGGTAAAGGTCTTTTTTTTCTGTACCCCCTTTTCCCAACACTAGTCTCTTCTTCAATTTGTTGAGGCATGTCTTCTTCTGAACCACTGGACGACGACGGTGGCTTCCATGAATCCTCCGAATCAATATACGACAAGTCGTAAAACGTCATGGGTGCATTATGTTCCGATTGGTTAGACTGTGAACTGGTACTTGGTTGTGGTTGAGTTTCGTCTTGATTACATTCAAGAGTAGAAAAACTTTGATTAGTAAAAGCAGTGTGATCATTATCGAAAAGATTTTCATCTAGTATTTTATTTTGATTATCTAAGTCCAATAAGGTGTATGATTTCTCACTATCAGAATCAGAGTAATCAACAAGAAATTTTCTTATAGGTAATGTAGAATCATTATGGTCTGATAATGAAAGGGATTCAGCTGTAAAATTCAGTAAAGATGGTGATGTAATATGAGGCAAAACCGCTTCCAGATCGTAGTCATAGTTTCTTTCCACTGGTATGATCTGCTGTGTATCTTCAGGAACGGGAGATTTAGTAATGCTCTGTTTTGGTAAAGAACTCGGTGGTAGTAATTCCATAATATTCTTAATCCTTGACTGTAACAATAAAAAAGAACTAAGTATTTAGCACTAAAAAGTTCTTTTATTGACACAAAAATGTAAACCACGTAATTATTAAAAAAATAAACATATTTTTATACTACTAATGCGTCAAATAAACCTACGGCCCACCTAATGGTAAACAGTTACCATAACCTAGACACTGGTAATACCAAGGATATCTCTAACACGTTGGCGAGTCCGTACCCTATGAAGTGCTGAGGCTCTTTATGGTACTTACTAACACAATACCACCTAAGCTGCGATGTTGTTTTTTGTAGGGCCGAAGTAGGTAGCTACGTTCTCAGTCGGTTCAGCTATGTATAGATGTACAAAAACTTACATCTAACATCAATAAGTTTAGCTAAGTAGGTAACAAATAGCGGCAATTCTTTAGTGATTACCAACGTTATGCACGGAAGCCACGTGCAGTTACCACGAGGCTTCCGTGCATAATTTTGGTATACTTAACAACAAACGCTATTCAAAAATTAGTAACCCTTGTAATTACATTCATTTACTAACAAAATCACAATAATAAAGTAGGTATCTTACCTTTGCCGGCGTTGACATTTTGGGGAACAATCGTAATAAGTAATTGCAGTGATTTACTCAACACTATACAACACTACCACACCACTTTAAACTTAATAAAACATAATTTTATCACTTAATAACCAGGTAATTATAATTTAACCATAAAAACAGTGCAAAGAGATAGTTATTGCATCACAATCTTCCCTGGAATGAACTCGTCGGAACACGTTTTTTGCCACTTTGTTTATTGTAAACGACAAAATTTTGATGTACTGTGTCGGTTGCGATAACAAGTAGGGTCGCTTACGCTGCAATTCTTAGGTAATTACGTAACTTACGATATATTTTGATTATGTCGGTTACTGTAAAATTTAGAAAACTGTTGTGCTAACGATAAACTTACCATTTGCTATAACTTTCTGATTGGTTGTGTTTTGGCGGGAAATGTCGACGAACCGAATTCGTTATAGTTTAAAATATCGCTTGCGATAAAAAACGCTGTTTAGGTAAAAATGTCGCTTACGATAAGACGGCGGTCATGGCTCGACATGTCATAAGTTGGAATTAGGTAAAAAATCCTTGATTAAAGAGTCACCTGTATTGTAGGGTACATCATTACATTATCTATCAGCCTCTATTTTATTGGTAAGACTGGTTGTCAGACTTTCAAACCACAGGCTACCTATTACAAATGTCAAAGTTCTACAAATGACAGCCGGGACCAACGGTTCAAAGTGCTTTCCGCAGAGATGAACAAGAGAATTTGAAAAAAAAGAGAGATAATTTAAAATACAAAATGCAAATACTTTTTGATTTACTATTTGAAAAGCAAAATACCAAATATTTGTTTATTTTTTGTATTTTAAATAAAATGTATAGGTATTTTTAAAAGGCTTATGTTTAACTTACCACCAGATATAGTAACAAATAACAGACAAAAATAGTAAATGATCACCAAAATGAAACCCGCGTTTAATGTAAAATTATAACCAAAGTTTTAACACTTTGCTATCCTATTTAAGCAAAATGACTCCAAATAAATCGTGGTTAACCCAAAAATAGTAAATGATCACCAAAATTAAACCAGCATTTTAAAGTAAAATTATAACCAAAGTTTTTATTTCTGGGTGGTTTAAAAAAAAACCACGAAGGCTAAAGCGGGAGTTCCGCTCCGCTACGCTCCCGCCTTAGCCTTCTAACCTAACCTATCCGAGTCGGGGTACTCTGAGTGTTAACCATAATGAGGTTTTAATTCGATTAGATTTGGTGATCATTTACTACATTTGGTGGTCGAATACAATTTAAAGTGCAGTCGTGACTAAAATAGCTGGTACTATTGTAAGTTTAGACATTATTTTTCTGGTGTTAAGTAGATATTTTTGGTTACATAACTAAGGGTATCAAAGCATTTTATGGTGGTCATTATATTTAACCCCTTTTTAAAATACTACCTTAAAATACAAACACCTTTGTTCAATTCTCTTTATTTATTACACATTTTAATAATACACGAACGAACACATAGGTAATTCGAACACACTATTATACCACTATAATTATAAAAAAACAGTCTCCGGCCGCCGCATGGCCATCGTGTGACCGTCGCGTGACCGTCGCGCTACCGACGCGTGACCGTCGTGCTACCGTCGCGTGACCGTCGCGTGACGGTCACGCGACGTTACTTAATGGTGATACTTAATCCTTCTAGTAATATTATAAATGCGATTTTTTGTGACGATGGATGGATGGATAGATGTATGGATGTTTGTTACTCTTTCACCTCAAAACGGTTGAACGGATCTTGATGAAATTTTGCACAGAGGTATATTATAGTCTGAAATAACACATAGGATACGCTTTTTTATCGATATCACGCGGGCGTAGCCGCGGGCGCCAACTTGTAAAACATAAAACCATGACTGAAAAGAAAGTAGGCGGCAAATTGGCAATCGCGCAGACGCTGCAAGAAATTTTTCGCTTTGTTTAACTGAAACCTATGGGATTATGAGTTGTTCGAAAGAGATACCGCGACCCAGGAACATAAAGGGTAAAATAAGGAACATAAGAGTGTTTTAGTCAGTAAAAGTCTGACACTCCAAACAAAACGGGTTAAATATTAGCAGGCTTGTGAACCCATCCTTTAGATATTAAAGGGTTTACAAATAAAGTTGTTTTTTTACGAGGTTGATAGGTCACGTCATGGTATGAAAAATGAATGAACGAAAACAGTTTGCGATCCAATTGTCGACTTGATTTGACGTTGCAAAAGTTTCAATGTTACGTAGTATTTACACAATGAAAATATGCAAGTTAAACTGTGATATATTTATTTATTTGCGAAAAGGACACAAAGAGATGATGGCTGTTTGACATCCGCGATGTGACTCACGCGCATACATCAGCGCTATGTTTTGAGTCTATAAAGAGTTAATTATTTCGATGGGTAGAATGCTTGTTTGACGTCTTCTTCCACTTGTGCCTAAGGACCAAAGTAGCATAAAAATTGCTATTTGATTAACTGGGTTCATGGATGTAAAGACAGACGACAGGGAATCACATTCTAATCATGGTCATCGGAGCTACAGAAATTCTGATCTTCGGCAATAACCCACCCGTCCATATCTGAAACAGAAAACGTGAAATTACTATTCTCTTACTTGTTTCATCTCGAACTACAAAGATCGAATAGCACCGCTACTGTAAATTTGATTTAAAAGTTGTATAGAACAATTTGTAATCAATTATTGTGGTATGGACGAAAATCAACAAAAATAATCGTCGCGAATCCACACTGTTCAATACGAAACGAAAATAACTGGCTTAATAACTATAGCAAAAAGTGTCGTTACAACTTTTGTTCTTAATTTTTTCCGTCTAGCCCTCCTTTCGTTCCAACAGTTAAAAACTGTGAAAGCTTGAAACAATGTATGATTGTGGATAGGTATAAGAGACGGAGAGCGAAAGGAAGGCGATAGAAAAGATAGATGGATTGTGTAAGGAATGATATGAAGGAGAAAGGACTAAATGATGCCGTGACGTCTGATAGGGGAGAATGGAAGAAGAGAACGTGTTGCGTCGACCACAAATAGAATGGGACAAGGGCAGGGAAATTATGGATGAACTGTGTAAAGGTTATGACAAGAAGGGAGGTTTCTGATGAGAAGACGAGAAATACAGAAGTATAGCTCTAAAAGTAAGTGTGTACAACAAAAACTTAATATACGAAGTGGAGCTTTGGAGCCCTGACCACCGGTAGTATGGACCCTGTTCCCGATACCGATGGGCTACTATTTTTTTGTATTTTTAAATGTATTTGGTTTTGAATAAGAAATTTGAAAAAATATTCATAAAAATGTAGAAAAAAAGGACTTAATTTTCTATGAAAGAAGAAGAAAACATGACATGCACATTGATCACTAATGAGTGGAACTACAGGAGTAGGAGAATGTGTCTGTTTTAAATGCCGTTATGTTACTCTGATTTATAAGCTACTAGCTTTTGCCCGCGGCTTTAATCGCGTTAAATTCGGGGTAACACAGTTCCCCTTGCGCCTTATTGATTTGTAATAGCAACGCTAAGTTTTCCCTTTTCTTCCCTCTTTCTCCCTCACGTCGCACTTTTTTTTCCTGGTTCCCAACTACCTCTGTACCAAAATTCATCAAAATCGGTTAAGCCATTAAAGCGTGAAGAGGTAACAAACAAACTCACTTTCGCTTTTATAATATTAGTAAGGATATGACAATCTATTCAGAAGTGATTGCGTTCAAGAGTAACGAACATCAATCCTTTTTAACAAACATTCGCGTTTACATAAGTAGAGTGGTAGAAATCCTTACGGAGTTGTACACTGGCACGTCTTTATCGGCGAATTGGGTAAGTGTAGGCAATAGCAATTAGGTTGGCACTGATAGTCCGCGTAGCACCACGCCCGCTGCATCAACTCCTCTCCTGTTGACAATATAACGTTACACCTTTTAGTGAAACAAACAAAAAACTTCTTAACCATAGATGGCGGTTTTCTCAGTGGCAGTATTCCATTAGTAGGTATATATTTTGCATAGAATATAATAACGAAGTGTACAGAATGCTTGATTGAAGGCTTCGTAAATATCGCCTTGACAGAACAGCATACCTTATAGACTGGCTAGCTTTTGCCCGCGGCTTCGCTTGCGTTAAATTAGGGGTCACACAGTTCCCCTTTCCTTTAGGATTATGCTGTGACACAACCCAGCGGTGGGTCCACTTACCAGTATAACTAGCAGCGTCGGCTGCCAGTACAACGGCGGCCAACAGAACAACGTGCACTAACTTCATTGTCGTACAAACAATATGTATGTACTATGCCAGTGTTAATATTGAACCACCAATTATTAACGCTTTGTTCTTTAATATAGGTACAAGCTTTTGGTAAGTTTGACTTATTATTATTTATTGTAGATGTCATGGCGTAAAAGCAGGTACACAGTTTTGCATGTTATGATTAAAAATGTGAGAGAATCTGTGTTAATTTGTTCCTTTCCTTAGTTCAGCAGCATATGCTGTTAGAAAAATCCGTCAGTTTACTGATGTAGATACCGCGAGGCCAGTCTATTTTAGTTATTTTCATAATATAATGTCATACGGTATTTTACTTTGGGGACGGGCTGCAGACATCGAGTCTATATTTATTCTGCAGAAAAGAGCCCATCAGAGCCATATATAACCTACGTAGGCGAGATTCTTTAAGGGAACTGTTTAAGGATATTAACATCATGACAGTATATATCTATGAAAACATCATGTATGTCAGGAAAAATTTGCATCTTTTTAGTAAAAGAGGTGACAGACACAAGTACTACTACTAGAAATAGGGACCAATTAGTTCAACCAGGTTTCAGGTTAGCTAAAGTAGACTCATCTTTCATGGGGTACTGTTTAAAATGTTACAATAAAATACCTCCCCATATACTACAAATGAATGAGACGAAATTTAAAACTTGTATAAAACGCACACTATGAAGGCAAGCATATTATAAGTTGGGGGATTATATTGAAGATAAAAATGCTTGGCTCAATGCTAGTCCTGCTCCACAACCATAGGGGTTAACACACTAATTAGTATCTAAACTTAATGTGGAAGCTGCAGAAGATTTTAAGACTATCTTTGCAATGTATAGAATCAATTCTCTAGTATTGTATAATTATTAAGCCCATATGTGAGTGCTATGTATTATCATTGACGTGACGAAGCCCTGGTGGTTGATAGTGTCATGCTCACTTAAATGTCTTGCTGATGGTGACGGGTGTGTCGGGTCATTAAGCTCCCTTCAAAATGGTTGAGCTGAATGGGGCTGATCCATACGTCATGTTCGTGAACGGGCGCTGTCAGTTGGGACTGGTCATTTTTTAGCTGCCACGATTCATTTTTAATTTAGTTAGATTTTTATATTGAATTTTGTTTTTACTCTGGACGCTCTAACTGTGCACGTCTTTCTACATCGTTCTCACATATTTTTATAATCTCAACACGAATGATGTAAATACGATTTTGTAATAATATTCTAATTTAAAAGAGTGTCCATGGAGTTTCTTGCCCATTCTTCTCCATAGAGATCAACGCTTTGGAATGGGCAACTACAGTACTTTCACAAGTTATTATGTCTTGTGACCGGGACTGTAGCTTTAACATTTTGTTTTTTTTTTGACATTCAAAAGTGCCTGTAATGGTCTAATAGAAATAAATGATTTTGATTTGATTTGATTTCTAGTCCTTACTATAATATTATAAAAGCGAAAGTGAGTTTGTTTGTTACGTCTTCATGTCTTAATGGCTAAACCAATTTTGATGCATTTTGTTAAAGAGATAGTTGGGACCTTGGAGACGGACAAAAGCTATTTTTTTAAAAAAAGATTGAGATATGAGGGAGAAAGAGGGAAGAAAAGGGAAAACTTAGCATTGTTATTACAATAAATAAGGCGCAAGGGCAAAAACTACAGGTAGCAGGTTCCTGTAAATTAGGAAAGGGGAACTGTGTTAACACGAATTTAACGCGAGCGAAGCCGCGGGCAAAAGCTAGTTTACTATAAGGCCAGAAAAGGTTAGTCAACTGTAAAGAAGGTTTTAAGACTTGTCATAACTTGGAATTAGGTAAAAATTCCTTGATTAAGGGTCTCCGGTATCTGCCGGGGTTGCGGGTTGTTCGAAAGAGATACCGCGGCCCCGGAACGTAAAGGGCAATAGAAGAAACATAGGTGGGTTTTAGTCAGTACAAGTCTGACATGCCCCCCCGCTCCGCCCAGAGCGGGGGAAGTCATTGGATGATTTCCCACCTGAAAAAAGAAAAAAAAGGGTCTCCGGTATTGTAGGGTACATCATTATCTATCAGCCTCTATTTTACGACTGCTTAACGTAATCGGTAGCCTGTGGCTTGAAAGTCTGACAACCAGGCTTACAAAGGGTGACCCCCTTTGTTTGGTTGTCAGACTTTCAAGCCACAGGCTACCTATTACGAATGTCAAGTTCCACAAACGGCAGAGATGAACAAGTCATTGTGGTGAAGAGTCAACAGCCTTGGACACCAGGGCCTATCATGCCGCCGAAGTGCAGGCCGTTGTGCGCGGCACGCGAATATTAACGACATCATCTGTCGAGCTCTTGTCACCGTCGTCGGCGATCCAGCTGTTTTAGAACCCAATGACTTGGATAAATGATGTTTATGTTTCAAGTGCCTAGGTTTTCACAAACACTTTTATACATTTAAAAAAAAACTAGATGAGGCCGGTGTTTCGTACCCGACTACTCTAAGAAGAAAAGTCGAAACAAACTCAGAGGACATAGTCTCTTTTAAGGTCCAGACAAAAATCTTGGTCAACTTACATGAGGACTATGCAGATTAGGGTCTGAAATGGTCTTTTTAAGAAAGCACCACACAGATTGAGTGGACCTGTCCAGTCAGTGCAAGCACTTATCAGTTATCGTGTAGCTCGACTCATAACTCAAGGAGCTCAACGACACGACGAACAATACCAAAAAAGGGCAGGAAGAAGTATCCAACAATCCAGGTTACCTTTTAATAATATAAAAACTCATTTATTTCGGACAACGGAGATCCATACTTTGTTAGTATTAGAAGCGGCTTATACTCTAGTGTTAGTAGAAGTAAAAATCTTAATTTATACATATAAATCACGTGTCACGTTGTTTGTCCGCGATGGACTCCTAAACTACTTAACCGATTTTAAATTTTTGCACACCGTGTGCGGCGTGTGATCCAACTTGAAAGATAGGGTAGGTAGAGTAGGTAGAAAATTGCATTGCAACGCATGTCGGGACACAGTTAGTAATAAATACAAAGGATGACAAAGCAGGAACAATGTGTCCTACTTGATCAACCTCCGAACAAAATGCTCAATATTTGTAGTATAGCTCTCCGCCACAGCTCTCAGGATATAGCTGCGACTATTCCGCACTCAGCAAGGGATTTTTAAAATAATCCAATTTATACGACCCCCCTTGTCAGTCACTGGCCCTATCAGTAAAATTAGAAAAGAACAAACACACAGATTTATCCAGGGGCGTTCATAAACTCCGTGAGGTGTTTTTTTTTAATTTTCTATCCCTCCCTCCCCCCTTGGTGAGATGTCGTGAGATTTTATTCAACCCCTCCCCCATCCCCCAATCTCACGTGAGATTTTTCAAAATGTGGGTTCCTTATGTAAACGCGTTGGATTATTATTGTAAAAAGAAAAAAAAATAAGATAACAACGATTACGCTTAAAATTAAATCTTAAGCATGTACAATCTGGATTAAATGGACCAAAAATAGTATTTTATTTTTTTATTCATTCAGAAAACAATGCGTGATATTTGCCGAGATCCCCCCTCTCTCCAACGTAAGATTAGATCAGATTTGACTCAACCTCCTTCTCCCTTAAACATCTCACGTATTTTATGAACGCCTCCTTCGCATTTGTAATAATATCATGCAAAATTGTGCAGCTACGTTTAAGCTGCGAGGCCAACATTATTAGATAACGGATTATGGATTGTTATAACAAGTCAATTTTAACAATAGCTTGTACCTATATTGTAGAACATGGCGTTAATAATTGGCGGGTCAATATTAACACCTACTTATTATATATTATATTGATATCATTGCTTGTACGACATTGAAGTTGGTAGACGTCGTTTCGTTGGCCGTCGTTGTCCTAGCAGACCATGCTGCATGCATTACACTGGTAGGTAACTGGAACCACCGTTGGCTGGAGTCACAGGGATTTGTCACAGCTTAAGGATTCAAAGCGGTCTTCACGCAGAGGGGCCTGCCAGGGCCACCGACATCAGAGTTGTGGGGTGTTCATAAGAAATACCGCGGCCCCGGAACATTAAAGGCAAAAGACGGAACATGGGTGGGTTTTAGACAATAAAAGTCTGGCACTTCCCCCCACTCCGCCCAAGGATGGGAAAGTTATTTTATGTTTGCAGCGCAGTGTCAAAAGAGTAAAAAAAAAAACAATAAAAAGCGAAATATTGTTTATGGTAATCTGTGACAAAAAGTCAAGGAAACAAAGGAGTCAGTTATTTCCGAAAATTTGACCAATATTTTTTTTTAAGTGGGATTTTTTTCAGTTTTTGTTTTTGACAATGCAATAATATCTGTAATGGCTTATTTGACATTAATGATTTAAGATTTGTTATTTTATGAGCTGGCCCAGTGATATCAGCAGCTTGTGGCCGTTTCTTCGTTTTGCAAAACACGTAAACTTTAACTGTTTCCTACAAAACCCGATTTCCTAAAAAATCCACATAAAACGGAAGAATACTTATCTCTATTTTCGGAAGTCGCTAACTTGTATTTGTTTCAATTACGTTTTTGCCATCGACTTCTGGAAGTAAAACAAACCTGCTGGTTGAAAATTCTTTAGAAATAAGCTGTGCCTTTGTACCCTATGTTTTTTTAAGATGTTTCCCTGTGTTTTCTCCTGTGTGTACCTAAAATCCCTACTAATATTATAAAAGCAAAAGTGAGTTTGTTTGTTATCTCTTCACGCTTTAATGGCTAAACCGATGTTGATGAATTTTGGTACAGAGATAGTTGGGAACCAGGAGACGGACATAGGCTATTTTTTTTAAAGTGGGATATGAGGGAGAACGAAGGAAGTAAAGGGAAAATTTAGCGTTGCTATTACAAATCAATAAGGCGCAAGGGCAAAAACTGCAGGTAGCAGGTATTGTGTTATACCGAAGTTAACGCGAGCGAAGCCGCGGGCAAAAGCTAGTATTAAATAAATAAAGTTATTTTCCACTTTTTGTTACAAGATGATTTGAATTTTAGCAAACATTAAAGGAATTAAGTAGGTCCCTACCTAACTTATAAATAAATAGCGTCAAAAAAGGCGACCTCAACGCTGTCAGTTGGCAATGTCCCTAAGAGACAGGCCGCGTTGCCACGTTGTATGGCAACGCTAAGCCTCTGGCCAAAGTAAAAGCCAGCCCTTGGGTCAAGGGAAGTGTCAACCAAACGTTTTGAAATTTCCTTAAAAGACTGTGAGCACAAGGACCCCACGGTCATAGTTACCAATAAGGTTACAATATTTACGCCGCTTGACGTTCGCTGCAGTCGCAGCAGCAGCATCTTTTATTCCTTTTTTAGTATTTTTATTTGTTTTACTAAAAGGCGTTTTGTTGTTTCAGGCAAGGAATTGATGCAGCGCGCGTTCAGCTACGCGCTCTACCAGTAACAGTACCAGTAACTACCAACCTCTTTGCCAATGCGACAGCTTGTTTAATACATCATTAACCTCTGAAGGACCGCCATTATTTACGTCAACTATCCGTCAAGCACCGCCGGGCGGACTCTTATCGTAAGCGAAATCTGACTTTAAGACTTATCTTTACTACAAATACAGTTTTAAATCGGTCGGGGTTTGGTGGCACAAATTTGTGCCAGCGGAGCTCAACGGTAATACTTGTTTACTGGCACGTTTTTGTGCCGCTGGGGCTCTAGAGGTTAAGACTGTGCCATTGTCCAGTAGAGTAAGAATTGATCCCACTCTATTACTATTACTTATTTCCATTGCGTAAATAAATGGTCAAAACCCTTTCTGATCATTAAATTACACCCACACACGCGCGTGCACACACTCACACACACAAACATACACTCTCTCTCTCACACAAACTCATACTCCACATACCTACATACTAACACTCTCAAACTAATAACAGGCTACTTTTAACCGCCTTTAATTTATCTTTTATTATATTTGTTTGTTTTTTTAATAATATTGTTTTGTTAATCTTGTTGCACATAACACTGTAAAATATCCTTTGGGAGAGGGCACTGGCTTCTGTAACACAGGTCTTTCACCTAGCACAGGAGTCAGGGACTTCACAAAAAAATTTAACCACTTGTGTAATAAAGATAATACTATATTATACTATTAACACGTTCCCTGCATCATCATTTTCAAAGAACTTTGCTTCAAAGAAGCTGGTGCTTTGGTGGCCTAAAAGATCTCGAAACTATCCTACCCTTTGGTGCGTTTGAGACCTAATGAGTCTCCTAAAGATACAGGTTTCTCATACTTAACGTTAGATCTTCCCGCAAGGAGTGAAAACAACATGATTATATTCAACGCACAATACCAACAATCATGGTAACTAGAAGTTTTAGTTTAGATGAATGTTAACAGTTAACTACACTTGAACGTTTAGGAGTGAGGGAGTGTAGAGTAAATGAGACACTTGTTACTCGTTCCGATGTCTGTATTGACTGAATTAATTTGGCCTGTTTATATTTACAATTATCATAGTGGAAGTAGCGGATGATTTACATTACATATTTACGCGAGCGCGCCCTCTATCGACGTGTGTAGTTACACACGTCGTCGCGGGTCGCGGGGCGCGCGGGGCGAGGAGCGGGCGATACGCGATCGCAGCTGTGTAGTGTGGCGCGCTTATAAAATCGGGTGCCCCGTCCATCGCCCAGTGATCTTCGAGTTAGCTCCCAGATCGGGCCTCCTAGACCCAATTCAACCCATCACCAAAGTGACCACGGACTGGGGGAAAGTAAGCGAAATGCTGAAATCCACCGAGTCCCATCACTTGAACCAAATCCCTGAGAGAATCGAGACTGTCGCCCAAGCAGAGGCCGCGATCGGCTTGCTCACGGATCACGTACAATCCGTCCTGAACGAATGTTCAAGGGAGACCCCAGTGACGAGCGATCGGCACTGGAGACTCCCGGACGATGTGCGGGATCTCGTGACTGAGAAGAACGCGGCCCTCAGGGCGTACAGGTCTTTTCCCTGTGACAATAACAAGGCTCACTGGCGATACTTACAGCGTAAATTAAGTAAACGCATCAAGGAGCTGCGTAACAAGTCCGCTCCCAGCTGTGTTAGCGAACGCGAGTGCTATACCGAGCGGTCATTGACCTTGTGCAGTGACAATGACAAAGTAAACTGTGAAGTGTAATAATTGCAACGTCGTGATTAATGAGTTGCTCGCTTTTATTCAAAATAAAGCGGCAATTATGGATGAGGACAGTATGATTCGTCTGTGTGTTACTGCATTTACAGAAGATGAAATTAGTCTTGCAAAACAATTGCTATTCGAGTCAGTTGATACATCTCGCCGAAAAGTCAAACGGAGAAAAGAAGGCAAATCTCGAAGGGACATCGAGGATATAATTGCGCTAATAAAGGAGGTAGATCCCGAGTTGTTGCCAATTTTTGTAGCCAGACATCTGCATAAACTTCCACCAGTAACGTTCGACCACCTGGACGCTACTAGGCTTCTTCGAGATATTATTAAACTACAAGAAGATGTGGCTGTCATTAAAGGAAATTATGTTACGACGGAGGATTTGAGTGAGATAAAAACATCGAGAAATTCGAGCATCAAATATAGAAGCATTAATGTAAATCGTAGAAGAGGTGCGTGTTTACTTGATAATAATTTGAGTACGATAGTGGTCCAGTTGGCCTACTAACACATGTTATACCGGAGAGGTCAAAGTCCGAAACGATTGACGGTTGCGAAGACAGTGCAAGCGAGAGGCTCAACGACACTATTGTATGTAATAGTGTCGTCTCGTCTCGTTGACGGCGGCGCGCACGCAGCCGGTGGATGACGACGCGAGTGGCGGGAGAGGTGGTATTGAGCGCGTGGAGGCCCCTACGGCGGTTTCGACAATGAGTGACATCTGCGCAACAAAGACAGAGACAGACAGACAGACAGAGACAGCGACACCAGCGCGAGCCAAGAAACAAGGGACGGAGCAGTGAGGCCCACCGCGGCGCCTGTAACGGTGACACACTGAGGCGTGTTGAAACGAATAGTTCGTCGACTCCCGATCGTCACAAGTGCAAACAAATGTGAGATGAATCGCCAAATGACGGTTGGATTAAGATACAGCGGAGACGATTGAAAAATCGGTTTGTCGGGTTAAAGGGCATGGCAGATATACCGCCTCATTGTACTTTTAAGGCAGCAGATGTCAATGTTCCTTTTTGTTTTTACATCTACAGCGTAAACAAGGAAACAAAAATGGAAGATATAGTTTCGTATATTAAGGCGCCACCCCGACCAAAACGCCGCGCAAGCCGTTTTTGTACAGTTTTCTAGAGCTATCTACTTGTTATTTAAAACGAACTAAGTAACAAAAAATACATTAAATATCTTTATAATCTTGATTCCATTATTGTAGATTTAGTTTTTATTTTTATTGAGTCATTATTTAGTAAATCTCCTTACAACAAAGCCCCCGAAATGAGAAAAAATATCAATAAAATGCATCTCCTCGTAAAGTAAACATTGTTTAATTTTGCGTAGGGTACGGCCTTAAGGCCGTACCCTACGCAAATAACCTTGAGTATTCGCTTCCCTCTTTGCCGCGCAGGAGTGAGTGAGTGAGAGCAGTAGTGAATAATGCCTATTTTTTGGAATAAAATCTATATAAAATTAAGTATTGGGTTTTTGGAAAAAATATTTCTACCAAAATGTTCATTATAGAATTGTGTATCCATTAGTGTCAGTAGCAAAATTAAACAATGTTTACTTTACGAGGAGATGCATTTCATTGATATTTTTCTCATTACGGGGGCTTTGTTGTAAGGAGATTTACTAAATAATGACTCAAGAGATTCCATTATTTTAGATTTAGTTTTTATTTTTAATAAAAACTAAATCTAAAATAATGGAATCTAGATTATAAAGAAATTAATGTATTATTTTTGTTACTTAGTTCGTTTTAAATAACAAGTAGATAGCTCTAGAAAACTGTACAAAAACGGCTTGCGCGGCGTTTTCGTCGGGGTGGCGCCTTAAGAGTAAAACGAATGTTGAAGTTGTATTGCGTAAGATAGATATGAAAAGGAACAAGGGGTACGCTGCTTATAAATTTTTAATACCTAAGCAGGAGTTGAATGTTTTTATGGATGTGAACTTGTGGCCCGCTGGAGTATCTTTCCGTAGGTTTGTTTACTATAATAGTGTATCCGAGCGCCGACAGGAGGTCGTGCAGTCGAGTTAATGGATAACACACTGAAAACTGGTTGCAACAATTTATTTACTAAGTTTGTAAGTTATAACTGTAAGTCTTTAAAGAGGTCAAAGGTGTGTATACAAAACCTCTGTAAGTCTGTAGATATAGTTGCGTTGCAGGAAACCTGGTTGTTGCCGCATGAGTTGTCAATACTTGGTAGTTTGGATGATGAGTTTGGTTATTTCGAGAAATCTGCGGTGGATACGTCAGCAGGGTATTGAGAGGAAGGCCATATGGTGGGGTTGCTCTTTTATAGAGAAAGTCGGTATTTGCATCCGTCTCAGTAATACCTTGTATGAGTGATCGTATCGCGGCTGTCAAAGCGACATGCGCCGATCGCACGTTGTTATTGTTTAGTGTGTAGGTATATGCCGACTAACTGTATTGATAATTTAAATGAATTCTGTGAGTGCCTCAGTAAAATTGCTGCAATTGTTGAGAGTGCTAATGTGGAGCATGTATTATTATACTTGGAGATTTTAATGCGCACCCTGGTGAATTATTTAGTGGTGAACTATTAAGTTTTTGTAATGAACAGAGATGGCGCTGTGCCGATTATATTCATTTCGGCATGGACTCTAGTACTTATACCTTTGTAAGTGATGTATGCGGGAGTAGGCGTTGGCTTGACCATTGCTTGGTGTCTGAGGCAAGTTGGAGAATACTGGAGAAGGTGAAAGTTTACCATGACACTTACTGGTCAGACCATTTTCCACTCGCCGTTCAACTTAACCTAGAAATGGTTAGGCCATCGAATCCTTCAGCTATATCTGGGAATAAGACCGTTGATAAGGATGTATGGGGTGAAAGAGATGCATCACAAATAGACTGTTATTATAGGTTGTGTATGGAGAAACTTAGAACTGTAGACTTCCCATCTGAACTCGGAAATTGTTGTGATAATTTTTGCCATAGCAAGGAACATTATAAAGTAATTGATGCATTGTACCTATAATAGGGTCAAACACAAAAAGTGAATAAAAAGTGTTCATCTAATTTAATACGTTTTTTTTTCATATAATATTAACATTAAATACATTTATTAGCTAGTTCGTTCGGAAAACTTGTCACGTTAGTTAAAAAACGCGCTGTACTGAAAACTTTATTTTTTTACTTTTTTAATCTGAAAATGTCTCCTTCTGTAGACAGTTCGGATGCCAGGTAATTGAGTTTAAGAGATGATTACAAATAAATGTCCATACTTTGATACTATTACATAATTTCAAAAGATTAGTTATATTATCAAATATTCATAATATAATATATTAAAGAATATATCATTTTGTATTTTGAAATAAAACGTATAAACATGTTGTTCTCAGATTTAAGGTCTACTTCTGTAGACACAAAAAATAAGCTATAATTTGACGATGATAAACGCATCGTTATTATTTTATTTTTTGTGTTGGTACCACTGTATTCTCTGTCATTTGCTCGGTTTTGATTTTAAGTAAAGTGCGGGTAACAAGAAAAACCTTAATTTTATTTAATTACACAAGTTTTTGGTCGAGATCAGTGTGTCTTTCCTGTGCAAGGAATACCCGAGTAAGTAGCCTTTGCAAATTAATCAAAAAATTAAGATAGTATACGAGTATGGGCGCGTCATGCAAATATCACATTGCTTCTATGCTAACCTCATATTGAAGGATGGCATCTTTGTTTTTATTGAAATATGTCTCTCGTGTAGACATCTTTACTGTAGACTTAGTGTTTACAGATGGGAGATTTGTCAACAGAAGTGAAAAAGTAATGACGTTTCACTGGATTAAAAAGGAAACTGTAGGGTTACTTTCTTTTTAACCGATTTATAAAAAGAGAGGTTCTCAAATGGAATGTATTTTTTAAATCATTTGTTAACCAAATTGGGTAATTGTTTAAAAAAAGTAAAGTACGTTATGCAAAAATTTTTGTTTCCTTAGTGTGGTTTCGATGTTAAATATTATAGTATAAATAATTATTTCATCGTTCATTTTGCTCACTTTTGTCTTGCACTTTGCTAAGTATGTTCCCCTCACCAAATATGTCCACATTACGAAAAGGGTCGAATTCAAATAAACCATACAAGAAATTCGATAATGCTTGGCACATCTAGAACCATAGGCACACCTGATTCATCTTTGTACAGTTTATCACCTGATTGTCCTGAAAGATCAGGATCACCAGACTCCTCATCTGAACATTTACCTATCGGTGATGGTTGTGGTTCCAGCTAGTCCTGAAGCTCTACTGAGTCAAATTCACCAGAGCTCTCAGATAGATTGACAACCAGATCTTTCTATCGAAATATTTGACAGAAGGCACAGACCCCAGAGGAGAAGAATCTATTCAGACGACTCTGAAGCCTCTAAAGATTCTCCACAGAAAAAAAACGGTTTACGAATTTCATGTGGGACGATTCTGACGAGGATAATATATTTTAATATTCTGTTCCATTAAATGCCTACAGAAACATAATGTCTGTTCTGTGGACAAACTTTTTTGTTGTTGTTGTATTGAATTGGTATAACAATTTCATTATGATTTGTTAAGCAGTTGATTAGAATTCCATTTTAAGTTTTTTTTCTGTTGTGTCTTTTCTTGATTTTATTGATATGATTATACAAGTTAGATTCTTGTTCCCTTCTGCAGACTACACGATCTCTTCTGTAAACGTAAAAAAACTAAAAACGTGATTTTTGCATAAATTCTCCAAGACTGATCTCTACTGATATTTTTGTAAGAATATTATTATCAAACTTTAAATAAATATAATTTTTCATAAAAAATCGTGAAGTTTTATTATAAGGATTTTGCAATGTTCACTTTTTGTGAATGTCGTGACATCGCTTCGGGAAGCGGCGGAGGGCAGTGCTAGTTTGTCAAGCGATAGGAGGGGGCGGCGTACAGTGATTGGGTGGAACAGGTATGTCAGGGACGCTCACGGGCCACAGGAACGCAAGAAGGGCTTTTCTTAACTGGGTGTGGCATGGAAAACCTAATTCAGGGCAGCATTTTGTGGAAATGCGAGCCTGCACAAGAAAAGTTTTTAAACAAAGGTTAAAGTTTTGCCAGAATAATGAGGAACAAATTAAAATGAATATTTTGGCAACAGAACATCAGAGCAAACATTTTAAGAATTTTTGGAAATCCACACAAAGATTGAGTCCAAAACTTGCGGTTCCGGTGAGCGTTAATGGCATGACTGAGCCTGAGGAGATTGCGAACATGAGAGAGGCACTTTAAGAGGCACTTTGAGGTAACTTCTCGGCTTCAGTCGGCTGTACGGGGTGGTGTGCCCGAAAGTGGATTGTCTGGTGTTCCAATAAATATCTCATCAAAAGAGATTTGGCGCATCATACAGTCGATGACCAGGGGTAAATCTCCGGGCCACGATGGCCTTAGCATAGAACACTTTCAATATGCTGGTCCGCATCTCCCAAGAGTTCTATCTATGCTTTTTACATAATCTTTGCGTTAGGCACTCGTATCTTCCGACTGACCTGATGAGGACAATTGTTGTAGCAACAGTCAAGAACAAGACCGGCGATGTCTCAGACAAGGACAATTATAGGCCGATATCGTTGGCTACTGTATCAGCAAAAGTACTTGACGGTGTGCTTGAGCGGAGAGTAACTGGGCAGCTCAATCTACATGACGCTCAATTCGGTTTTAGAGCTGGGCTGCCCACGGAAACTGCTATTCTGGCGCTCAAGCACACGGGCAGGTACTACACTGATAGGAACACACCGGTCTATACTGCTTTCCTGGACCTCTCCAAGGCGTTTGACCTGGTCGATTATAATATCCTATGGTAAAAATTGCGTGAGCAAGGTTTTCCAAATGAGCTCATTGAGCTCTTAAACTACTGGTATGGCCACCAAATCAACCAGCTCAGATGGTCGGGTGCTTTGTATGGGGCGTATTGGCTGGAATGTGGGGTGAGGTAGGGAGGTCTGACTTCCCCGTCGCTCTTCAATCTGTACATCAATAATTTGATCGAGGAGCTCAGCAGTACTGGTATCGGATGCTATATTGATGGTAAGATAGTTAATAGTATCAGTTATGCAGATGATATGGTGCTGCTGAGTCCCTCGATGGATGGACTCAGGCGATTGCTGGAGATATGTGAGAGATACGCCGCTTCTCATGGTTTATTGCACAATGTACGGAAGAGTGAGCTTGTTGTGTTTAAGGTTGGTACTAGAAAGCCTAAAACAGTTCCTCCGGTTTTTCTGTATGGTGTACCACTAAATAGGGTGTCGCATTTTAGGTACCTTGGTCACATTGTTACTGAAGACCTGAATGATGATGGTGATATTGAACGGGAACGAAAGGCGTTGGCGATCCGATGTAATATGCTGGCTCGTAGGTTTGCACGTTGCACTAGAGAAGTAAAAGTAACTTTGTTTAAGGCGTTTTGCCAGTCTTTTTACTCTTGCAGCCTATGGGTTAGACATACGCAGAGGGCCTTCAACGTTCTTTGCGTTCAATATAATAACGCCTTTAGGGTGCTGTTGGGGCTCTCACGGTTCTGTAGTGCAACATGAAAAGTATTTCACACACGTGCGTTTCCTCATTTATAAATGACATCGAGAGTTATTTTTTTTTCTGATTTCACCACAGATAACATTAAACAAGATGGTGGTTTTTTATTTCAGAACGGTGTCAAGATTAAAAAAAAAGTTTGCGTGTTTTTAATGTCTTTATACATAACGAAATTATGTAATTGTGTTTATCAACAGCATATCCAACTTCCTAATTATAATATAAATGCAAATGTTTGTGAGGATGTATAGATGGATGTTTGTTACTCTTCCACGTCAAAACGGTTGAATAGATCACGATGAAATTTGGCACAGAAGTGTATCATGGTCTGGAACAAACAAACAAACTCACTTTCGCTTTTATAATAAGTATTAGTAAGGAAGTTCAATATCAATCAAGAATAATTTTCTGTCTCTAATTTATTTATTGAAAAACGTCGTTTGATTCACGTGCGTTTTTGTAACTGCTGTTCTTGGCTCCATAACACTCTGTGAATTCCACCTCTAACGATATGACAAAATTTCATCATTCTCTTGCTGTTATCCCCATTTATTGGCGTAGCATGTCATCCTTACTTCCTCACAAATTTTATAAAAGCGAAAATGAGTTTGTTTGTTACGTCTTCACGCCTAAATGACTAAACCGATTTTGATAAATTTTGGTACAGAGATAGTTGAGACCATGGAGACGGACATAGGCTATTTTTTTTAAATGTGAGAAAGAGGGAAGAAAAGGGAAAACTTAGCATTGCTATTACAATAAATGACACGCAAGGACAAAAACTACAGGTAGCAGGTACCTGCAAATCAGGAAAGGGGGGAACTGTGTTATCACGAATTTAGCGCGAAGGCGCGGGCAAAAGCTAGTCTTCCATAAATCAGTATTTAGGTACTCATCATCTCAGCAATTACCTCCCTTCTTAGTCATATCATCCTTCATACAGTACATCTACAGTTTCTTTGGGATTTCTCTACTCAAATAGACATCCATATTGATAAAAAAATTCACACAACTTTTCAATCACACTAAAATTTTGTTGCAGTAGGATTACTTTAATGGGAAGCGGTCACATCCTTCTGTGAAGCAGTTATGCTAGCGAATGAGCCCGGTTGAGGGAGAGAACCTCAAACCAACCCAGCCACTGCGAGACGACTCCCGGCCACTGTAAACACAGGTCTGCGAACGGTGAGCAATGGGTAGCTCACCGTCTGTCTGTCTAGTAACGAAAAACCTTATCGACGGTGAGTTCCTGTTCTACGCGCCCTTCAAAGAGATGTCTCCAAGCAGAGGAGCCTGCCGGGGCGACCGCCTGCTAATGGGAAAATGAAAGAACATGGGTGAATTTTAGTTGTTAAAAGTCTGACACTCCCCCCGCTCCGCTCAGAGCGGGGGTTATTTAATGATTTTCCATCTGTATCGGTGTTTGCTATTGGAGAAAAATACGCAAAAGAGACCAGTTTTAGTGTCACGTTTTTTCTTAGAAGTTCGTTGGAAATATAATACATAGCTTGCCGAAGATCAGAATTCCTGTAGCTTCAAGGATCTTCATCTAAATATGACCACATAAAGTATGCCGCTACAACTTTATTCTCTCGCTACGCTTGAAATATTTAGGTACCTACTGGTTTTTAATTAAAACATGATTTCTGTCGTCCGTCTTTATTCCCAATCTAACGTATATGGATGACTAGCTTCGCCCCGCGGTTTCACTCACGTAGTGTTAGAATATACAATATATCTTTATGAATTCTAGCCTATGTTTTATACTGATGTATAAGCTGTATTATTGTAAAGTTTAAATAAAATCCGTTCAGTAGTTTTTGCGTGAAAGAGTAACAAATATCCATACAAACTTTCGCGTTTATAACATTATAAAAAAGACGGATAATCTATTTCCTTACTTACGGAAGTCGGTTGCAAGAAAATCGATGAGTCAAACAAAAATCATCGACTTCCGGAACTAAATTTTATTTTGCGTCTGTTTGGGGGGTGAAAGACTTTTACTGACTAAAACCCCTCTACGTCCCTTTACGTTCCGGGGCCGCAGTATCTCTTTCGAACAACCCGCAACCCCGGCAAGGTAAAAATCCCCTAAAAGTGGAAAAAAAAAATCCTATTGAATCTTTAATTGTTAAACTCTATTTTTCTGCCCTTTGGTGTGGTTTTTCTATTTTCATATTTAAATGTGTAATCCCATTTAAATATGTTTTTTTTTTACTTTTGTAAATACGCTCTCTATTAGTAAAAGAATCTGTAGCGACACAAATATATGAAGTGGCAAAAAGTACTACAGCGCCATCTATGTAACCACTGAAGAATTAACGGCAAGAATTCCTACATCGTGCAAGCAAAGTTGTACGTGAAGTTAGCATATATACGAGCACCCGACAAGCAACTGTCGGGCAGTGGCCCACCAGACACCAGTCCGATCACTATGTACGGCAAGCCTATCCCCTGGGAGAAGCAAGCCAAATACTTAGGTGTCATTCTAGACAGTCACTTGTCCTTCGCGGCTCATATCACAGCGGCTCGTTCGCGCGCTGCCTTTGCTATGGGTAGGCTTCACTTCCTAATTCAGGCAAAAAGCAAATTGTCACTTAAGTGCAAATTGCGTTTATACACCGCGGTCATCCGTCCCATCATGACATACGCATGTGTCGTGTTCGCCCACGCCAACCCGCGTTTCCTTCATAAGATGCAGACCTTGCAAAACCGATTCTTTCGTAAAATCACGGGAGCCCCTTTTTACGTCCGTAACGATAGTCTTCACTTAGACTTAAGAATCCCCACCGTCGTTCAATTCATGAAGCGCCTTACGAAGCGCTTCTTTGACTCCGCGTTAAAACATCGCAACCCCCATATCGCATCGGCCGCTCGATACGATCCCTCGCGAATAAGTAAAATTCGTCGTCCCCGTCAAACCCTCGTCACTCCTGACGATGCTATAACCCTGCTTCAGGAGAGCAGCAGGGAGACTAGCACCCTTCGCAAATTCAGACGCAAAGCGCCGTCATTCCGTCCTTGCCGACGAGGCCCGTCGCGACGTCCCGGTAATTGTCCCACCCGTCCCATGCAAGAGCCAGTCCGCGCTGCTGAGCCAGTAAGTCCAAATCAGCCCATAAATAATATCACTCAGATCCAGCTTGTCCCTTGCTGTCCCTCAGCGACGCCCTAAGCCGAGGCTCGTACCCCACAGGGGGTGCCCTTAGCGTGTAGTCGCTTAGTTTGTAAGTTTTCCACCCTGGCTGGAGGTCTTAATTTTTAAGGCATCCACAGGATTCGCGCGGTTAAGCAGACGACAACCTCCTTGGTTGAACTGCGAGATGCCATGCATAAAAAAAAAAGAAGATTTTTTAGACTGCGACTGAACAAAAAAAGCTACTGTCAGGCAGTGGCCCACCAGACACGACACCCTGGTCTGGTCGGAGGATCCTCCCATATTTTCCATAGAGGAATGAGAATTTAACACCCTGTTCTTCATCATCTGCCTAGCCTTTTCCCAACTATGTTGGGGCCGGCTTCCAGTCTAACCGGATGCAGCTGAATATCAGTATTCTACATGGAGCGACTGCCTATCTAAAGAAAGAAAGAAAAACTTTTATTTGGGACTCGCACAAAACAAGTAAAACAGTATCAAAATAAAATAAAATAGTACAGACGAGGTTATTGTCTGTGCGAGGCCAAAAAGGTCCCTGTCTCAGCATAAGCTGCGATATTTTAAGATTAAAATAACACAGCGCTGGTATTCTGACAGGGCCAGTTAGTGGTATCACGGACACAGAACGGAGCACATACATAAATACATATTCTAATTACAGATACAAAGATTACAAAATAATAAATAAATACAGATGGAAAAAAGTATAATTATGATATTCTTCATGCAAGTTATTATATAATTTATTAAATACACTACCAAATTGGCCAGTACCCAATAGCCCAGCAGCGCTCCAAATATCTTTTATCGACGAGACAAAAACGATGGAACGCGTGGGAGTCTATGGCACGCTCCGGTCGGCTGTCAAATTTCCAAACCAAACAAAACAAATTACCTATTTGGTAATGGTAGTACAATACAATGGTTGTACCTATGTTATAGTTAAGTTGACTTTCGCAGTTCTAAGACGCATTATATTGTTGATCCAAATAATTACGGACAGTAGTAGTAGTAGTAGACAATAATTATCTGACCTCCACAACCCAGTTAGTACCTACTGGGTAATGCGATACCCTTTGGTAAGACTGGTTGTCAGATTTTCGGAACACAGACTACCTGTAACGACTGTCAAAGATCTACAAATGACAGCCGGGGTCAACGGCTTAACGTGCTTTCCGAGGCACGGAGGAAACTCGGTATGTAACGGGTGGTCACCCATCCACAGACCAACCTAGGTAAGCGCGGCTTAACCTAAAGATCGACCCGAGAGGCTGCTATTATTTAGCCACGAGCTCCTCGACACCCTGTTCTTCATACCTTTAAAAATCATTCAAATCTAAAATTTCTGTAAAATGTTAAGCGTGGTCATACATAAAAAACCCGGCAAGTGCGAGCCGGACTTGCACACCGAGGGTTCCGTACAAGTTTTCAACATTAACGGCCATGTCTTTTGACTGCGTAGTGGGTTGTTTTTTTCACAGCTCCAAGAGACCACAGACTTGAGTAAGTATATGGTTTTAATTTCAACTCGATACCTCCTCGCGTTCCCGAGATAAAGGTTCTTGACAGACAGACGAACAACAAAGTGATTTTATAAGAGTTCCAAACCAATACAAACCGAATTCAATTTAAACTCATTTGATTCAGATAAATCGTAATTGCAGAAAAGTGGCTTGTTAGTATATTATTATAAAAAAATACATAGTATTATGTTCCAAAAGAAAATCATTCAATTTGTTGCGCATTTGTTTTGTTTCCAAACTAAAGATAAATTCAGGCACGACATTTTGTTGTTTATAATTTTTAACCGATTTCAAAAAAGAAGGAGGTTCCCAATTCTATCTTTGTAACGCGATTTCTCCGTCAATTGTGAATTCATATTAATTTTGTCCATATCACTACTGTAGTTTATGAGTTATCTTCTACTAGCTTTTGCCCGCGGCTTTGCTCAATCAATCAATCAATCAAAATATTTTTATTTTACATAGGCCTACATGGGCACTTATAAAACGTCGAGAAAAGATGCACGGTTCGGGTTGGTCGTTTCCTATGGAGAAGAACCGGCAAGAAACTCCATGGTTACTCTTTTAAAATCATTTAGTTTTACAATGTTGTTGTTGTTACAGCGTTAGCACTTAAGTATGAGAGGACAGCGTAGGCTC
This sequence comes from Ochropleura plecta, assembly GCA_905475445.1. Taxonomy (NCBI): domain Eukaryota; kingdom Metazoa; phylum Arthropoda; class Insecta; order Lepidoptera; family Noctuidae; genus Ochropleura; species Ochropleura plecta. Next base: position 650,016 of record FR997751.1, read on the forward strand.
GACAATAAGTCATTGCTTACTTTACAAAAAGTAAAATAAAATAATACGTCAACAAAAGTTAACAAGCGTCTAAGAATCTACAAGGCCAACCATGTCCACTCATTCACAACTAATAGGTAGAAAAGAATCTATACAAAAGTAAAAAAATAAATAAAAAAATATTGCAAAAACAAAATAATAACTAAAAGACGAGTCACACAGATGTTGCTATCAGTACTGTAACTATTCAGAACAAGGGTGATATAACTATGTGATTTGACAACTATTGCAAAAAAAAAAAAAAAAAACAAAATGATTAAAGAGATCACACAAATAAATAAGATTGAGAATAGTTAGAGACATCCACAAATTTGTGCTGATTATAGCTACCAGGGAAGCCGCATGCGCAGAAGGAACTATAGCCAAACTTCTTTATCTTCAACATAGTCCTTGATTTTGTAATATGCGTTTTTAATAAGGACACGTTTTATGTAGTTTTTAAACTTTCCATCTGTCAGTTCTATAACTGATTTTGGCAACTTGTTATAAAAGCGTATACTGTTTATTAGAAATGACTTGCTAGTTTTTGTTAATCTAAATTTAGGAATTACAATTTCGTGTTTACTGCGTGTATTAATATTGTGGTAGTCGCTCCTAATTTTGAAAAGCCCCCGATTTTTACGGACATACAATAAACATTCTAAGATATAAAGTGAGGGCAGAGTCAGTATATCGATCTCTTTAAATTTTTCTCTGAGGGACTCGCGAGGACCCATTTTATAGATCGCGCGGACTGCCCTCTTTTGTAATATAAAAACTGAATCGACGTCTGCTGCTGATCCCCACAGGAGAACGCCATAGGACATAATACTGTGAAAGTAAGCATAGTATACTAACCTAGCTGTATCTACATCAGTTAACTGCCTTATTTTCCTTACTGCATATGCAGCTGAGCTGAGCCTACCCGAAAGAGTTCTTATGTGCGCGCCCCATTGCAGTTTAGAATCAATAGTCATCCCCAAGAATACAGTTTCTGCTATAACATCAAGATTTTTGCCGTCAAGATTTAAATTTAGATCACGTTGTGGTACATTTGGTAAGGCAAACTTTAGAAATTTGGTTTTGTTCGCATTCAGTAAGAGATTGTTAGCTGCGAACCATTTCGATAGAACGGTTAGACTTTTGTTAACATTAACAACATCCGGATTTTTTCTATTTATTTTAAAAATAAGCGAAGTGTCGTCAGCAAATAAAATTATATTCGATAGTTTGGCCATCATATAAGGAAGATCATTTATATAAACAAGAAACAGGAAGGGACCGAGAATAGAACCTTGGGGCACGCCCATCTTGACTAGAGACCCAGAGGACGTCGCCCCATTAACATTTACTTTTTGCTGCCTGTTTGATAAATATGATAAAACAAGATCAGCAGCTCGTCCACGAATTCCGTAGTGGTGTAATTTACAGAGCAGTGTGTTGTGGTCGACGCAGTCGAACGCTTTTGAGAGATCACAGAAAATGCCAATGGCATCCTGGGACTGCTCCCAGGATTCCAAAATGTGACTGATGAGTTTTACTCCCGCGTCCGTTGTCGACCTGCCCTTCGTGAAGCCAAACTGTTGACTATGCAGAATCCCGTTTAAGTTAAAGTGTGACAGCATCTGGTCCAGCATGATTTTTTCATAGATTTTACTTAATGCTGGAAGCACAGATATAGGTCTATAGTTAGAGGGATCACTCTTGCAACCCGATTTGAAAATTGGTACTACTTTACTATATTTCATTAAGTCAGGAAACTTGCCGCTATCCAAACACTGATTGAATATGCCTGTTAAGACAGGAGCAATTGAGTCAATAATATTAGCAAGAACCTTGACGGATATCCCCCATAAGTCTTCAGTATTTTTTATGTTTAGACTTTTAAATGCATTTTTAATTGTAGCAATACATATTGGATTAAAATTAAAGTTAGGTATATCCTTAGTAAAGTTTTCCTTAAGAAGAGTTTCGGCTAATTTAGAGGAAGAGGGGAGAGATTTCGTAACCTCTAACGGAATGTTAGTGCTCGCGTTTAATTCGGGGTAACACACCGTTCCTGGTTTGCACATACCTGCTACCTGTAATTTTTGCTCTTGCGCCTTATTTATTGTAATAGCAAAGCTAAGTTTTCCCTTTTCGTCACTCTTTCTACCTCATTTCTCATTTTAAAAAAAACTTGCCTTTGTCCGTCTCCAGTTTCACAACTATCTCTGTTCCAAAATTTATCAAAATCGGTTTAGCCATTTAGGCGTGAAAACGTAACAACAAACAAACTCACTTTCAATTTTATAATATTAGTAAGGATAATACATATTTTTTTCTTTTATTGTATTTAGATGAAATGCTTATATCATTTAGTTGCAATGGAAAATGAACACTCAAAAAGAATTTGTTTGAAAATCATCACATCATACCACAATTAAAAACGGCTGAAATAAACCAACCAATAAAAAATAAACAATTTACAAAAAAAAAAGTAGAAAACTTGTTTTAACAAAAAATTATAAAAGAAACAAAAGTCAACAACTTCCGTATGTAAACTTGTTTTCCACTTTTTTTAAGCCGGTTTTCTTAATATTTTTTTTATTATAAAATGTAGCGAACTAACCTATCTATAACAAAAAACATTTTATTGCTCTGAAACCTTCTCATTATAAATAAATTAAATTTATTTAACTAGTCAATTTGAAGCTTGTAATAATTTTATAGCAACATTACATGTAGGCCGTCAATAATTGGCTTAGATATATAAACAAAGGTGGACTGTACATACATAATAAAACATACAAATTGTCCGATTTCTCAATTAGAAAATATCATGAAGTTTGTGCACGTAGCCTTCCTTGCAGCAGTACTGCTGGCAGTCAATGTAACTGCATATACAGGTAAGAAGAAGAATTCATATCATGAATCATAATTTCTGCATCATGATCTTGCCATTTGAGGAGCTCGAGACTAAATAATAGCAGCCGCTCAGGTCGATCTTTATGTTAAAGCTCGCTTGCCTAGGTTGGTCTGTGGATGGGTGACCACCCGTTACATACCGAGTTTCTTCCGTGCTTCGGAAAAGCTGTTGGCCCGGCTGTCATTTGTAGATTTTTGACAGTCGTTACAGGTAGTCAGTGTCCCGAAAGTCTGACAACCAGTCTTACCAAGGGGTATCGTTTTATCCGATACTAACTGGGTTATGGAGGTCAGATAGGCAGTCGCTCCATGTAAAATCTGCATCCGGTAAGACTGGAAGCCGACCCCAAAATAGTTGGGAAAAGGCTAGGCAGATGATGATCTTGCCATGTCGCATCTTAGTTTAAGGGGAATGCGAGAGCCGTGTCGATGACGCGTTCCTGTTCCACGCGCTCCCCAAAGAGATGTCAGCAAAGCATTGGGGTCTGCCAGGGCCACCGCCTACCGGGGAGAAGGGTTGTTCGAAAGTGATAATATATATGTATGTTGAAGAAAGGAGAACATAAAGGGTAAAACTTGACGGCACGACACGGCACGATGTGGGTTCGATCCCCGCACGGAACAAATATTTGTATGGCCTACAGATATTTTTTCCGGGTCTGGCTGTAGGTGCATGTAGAAGAAAACCTAGTGTGGGGCAACGTTGTGGAGCAACGTAAAAAGAAAAAGAAAAGAATGGTCCAAGCATTTTTTTAAACTACAATTCACGCACGCACTGCACCGACTTGTCAGGATTTTCACTGGATTTTTTCAGTTAGCCACGGAGTCTGGATTAGAATACATTGTGAAAACTACACACATCAAAAGTGTCTAGGGATCAAGCATTTTTATGCGGATTTCTTGAGATTGAGATGTGGCTTTGTAATAAATTTATGATTTTATAAATTTATATGGATCCTTTTTGGTGCATTTCATAATTTGAATCAGGAACTCTCAATCAAATTCGAGTAAAAGATGAAAATAAGCTGTCAATATTTTCCCTATAAAAACATACAACGCATTGAAGACATTATTAGTGCTACTGTTTCCCTACTACTGATTAAAACCAACGTTATTATGGAGCGGCGACGTCATTTAAGCAGGGAAGAAATGCTCAGAGCCGTGGGAATGATAGAAGCTGGTTACCGGCAACGTACTGTAGCTTTAGCTCTGAATACAAGTCAGAGTGTTATCAGTCGACTTTGGACACGTTACCGAAGCACTGGTACCGTGGCTGAGCGCCATGGAGGACGGTATCGCTGCACCACACGGAGACAAGACCGATACATTCAAATCTTAACTCGAAGAGCTCCAACAATAACCGCCATGATGTTAGCCGTGAGGCTTCATCACTCTTCAGGGAACTTAATTAGCGACCAAACAGTCAGAAACCGCTTGCATGAAGTGAACCTTCATTCCCGAAGACCGCTACGGGTACCACCTATAGCAATGCACAATCGTAGGATTCGATATCAATGGGCTCTTGAACACAGAAATTGGGCAGAAGAACAATGGCGTTTCGTGTGCTTTTCTGATGAGTCTCGTTTTGATATGAGACCGGATACAAGACGTATACGACACTGGAGAACCCCTGGACGCCAACAGCGATTAAAATCCTGCCAGGAAGTCCATCCTTATAGTGGTGGAACCATCATGGTATGGGCGGGTATTTGGATCGGCGGAAGAACTGAGTTGATTTGGATCAGAGGCAACCTCAACGCTCAAATTTATGCTGAGACGATTGTATCAGACGTCATCGTTCCTCTACAAGTGCAAATCGGTCCCTTATTTCAGTTAATGCATGATAATGCACGACCGCACACCGCAAGAGTTGTAAGACAGACTCTCGCCGCAGCTAACATCAATGTCCTGCCCTGGCCTGCTCAGTCGCCAGACTTGAACCCGATTGAGCATGCATGGGATATGCTACAGAGAAGAGCTCTGCCGAATATGGAGGGTATCCAGTCGCAAGAAGACCTTTTTTTGTTGTTGCAACGAACATGGGCGGCCATTCCACGGCGTGATTTGGATGAACTCATTTTGAGTATGCCAAACCGATGTTCTTGTGGTGTTAGTGTTCGCGGTAGAAACACGGATTATTAATTGTTTAAGTTACCCAATAAAATTTTAAAGAAAACTGTTATTTCAGTCTTTTTTTCGAACTTTAATGTTAGTGGTTCAAATGTCAAAAATCCCTTTATTAGGAAAATGGCAAATTTCTTTATTAATGCAAAGGTGACTTGGTTTATCGTTACTGCGACAAACGAAAACACTTTATTTGATGAATCCTTAAAGAAAATTTTAATTAATATCAATCAGGAGAAAAGTTATTGCAAAAATATATGTTGATCCCTAGATACTTTTGATTCGTGTATCTTTGCATTGTATAGACTCAATTTCCTAATATTGTATAATTGTAATGCCCATGTGTGAGTACTATGTAATTTTATTGACTCGACGGTTGCCCTGGTGGTTGAGAGATTGTCATGCTCACTTAAATGTCTCGCTGATGGTGGCGGGTGTGTCGGGTCATTTAGCTCCCTTCAAAATGGTCGAGCTGAATGGGGCTGATCCATACGTCATGTTCGTGAACGGGCGCTGTCAGTTGGGACTGGTCATCTCTTAGCTACCACGGTTTGTTTTAATTCATCTATTAAACTCTTGCTAATTATTGCTTTTACTCTGGACGCTCTAAATGTGCTCGTTTTTCTACATCGTTCTCACATTATGTATAATCTCAACATGAATGATGTATCCATGATTTTATAAAATATTATGATTTAAAAGAGTGTCCATTGAGTTTCTTGCCCATTCTTCTCCATAGAGATCGACGCTTTGGAATGGGCAACTACAGTACTTTCATGAGTTATTATGTCTTGTGACTGGGACTGTAGCAGCATCATTTTTTTGTTCTTGTTTTTATGACATTCAAAAGTGCCTGTAATGGTCTAATTGAAATAAATGCTTTGAGTTTGAGTTTGAAATAGAATATACTTTAAAATTTTAAACAAAACTATTTTACAAAAAAAAATGCTAAATCTATGGTTACAATGGCGGTCTTATCGCTAATAGCTATATCTTTCATACAACCTTTGGATGAACTGTACGAATCACAGGTACGAATATAAAAATACAACGGGGGTAGTCAATGGTGTACCTTCTGGTATTAAAATAAAATTATTTATTCAAAATAAATGTATAAATAACCTATTTATTAAACATGTCGCACACTTAAAGACTGGCTCAACTCTAAATACCACTTTTGTTCAGGAATCGAAAAAAACGTTTTATTTCATTTACATTTAGTACTTATATTTAAACATTCTTATAGGTTCTTGTGTATAATTTTACGCAGATAATTATTGTGATAATGGTGTTCCATCAAATACCACTAATACTTTATAATTTCGGTTTTCGAATTATTTCGAGTTGCGTGACTCTTTAACTAGGTGTGCGATGTGTTTTATAAAATTATGTTTTACATAATCATATCCTATCCTATCCTATTATTTATATCATATCCTATTTAGGATAGGTGTCAAACATTGATTTAACAAAGATAATGTTTTGTGTTGATTGTTGGCAATATGCTCCCAGATCATCCCAGTATAAAGTAACAATTTTTTTAGACTTGGAATTGGTGGGGCGTGCACTGTGCGAAGAGAACTACCAGTGCCGGGACAACTGTACCTGCGAGAGCCCCCGTGCTGGAGTGCCCAAACTGTGCTTCTGCCCCAATCCAGACTCGGTCGAGTAAGTGTGTTTGTTAATTAAGTCATCACATACCTTTTGATCAAAGTCAAGTTTCTGGCTAAAACGTGGTTATAGAGAGTCAAAGTATTTTTTAAGCGGCTTAAAAGAATGGAGGAGGTATTTTTTAAGTATTTTCACCGATTACATATTTAAGGAGTGCACCTACGTGATTCTATTGTCGTCCATAATTTAAGTTAAATGATCTGTGTAGGTACATCTTTTGTTGGAGATCCTTAATAAATAAATAAATTACTCAAAGACGCCTGGACCGATTTGCTAAATTGTGTTGTGTTGTTTGAAAGTTTTCTGTATCAATTTTATTTATATTGCTTAGGTAGTTTAGGAGTTATCGTCTACAATACATATTTTTTCTTTATGCTTACATGGATGATTTGTTAATCTTTTAGTAATGATAAAAAATGAATACCCGATAAAAACTATGTATTATAGTAATATCATTATACAGTAGGTAACAAAAAATGCTGAAATAAAAATCTTTTTTGTAAAAAAATAAAACCGACTTCCAAAAAAAAAACTTAAAAGTGGAAAAAAAAACTTCGGAAGTCGTTGGCAAGAAAGTCAACGAAACCAACAAAATTCACCAGTCGTTCAATCAGGCTGAAAACCAGCACATTTTGATTTACACGAGACGATCGTCCAAAACGCACACCCACTTTCTAATATTTTAGCTGGAAAAAGGAAGTAGCATAACAAACTCCCTAACGTATCCTAATACGTGCTTTATTTTATTTTTTTAGTAAAAGATCTCAATCATAATATGATTTTGGTATTCATATGGTTTGTCGTCGAAGTGAGTACCTCTAGACGCAAAGAAGACCACAAAAGCAACCAATATGTTTCTTCAGATTCAACGAGCGTTCAAAACGAAGCTACTACATAAATAAATAAAATAAATAATAAAAATAAAAAAAGCCTTTTATTTCCTACAACGTTTCCATTCGTTTTAACTAAGTAGATTACTAATAATATAATATAACATCCTAACTTACAACAATTAGTATTAACAGTTTAAACCTTAACTAATTTATGTTTTATTACTACATACTACTATGTTTATTTACTACTACTAAGTTTACTATTACTATTTTAAAAACATATCTAAAACTATATAGAAGAAAAACTGCTTAATCTATTTAATGTTCTGATATATTTGTAGGAACCCCATGATGGGTGAAGGCCTCCTCCAAAAGTGCCCAGTTGTCTCGGTCTTGTGCCATATATTGCCAGTTAGAGCCAGCTGCCCTAGTGATCTCGTCTTCCCAGCGGGTCAGTGGTCTTCCTTTACTCCTTTTACCTTGGGGGCCTTTCCAGAATGTCACTTTTTGGGTCCATCTCTCGTCCTTCAACCTCGCGACATGACCGGCCCATTTCCACTTGAGTTTTTGTGCATAGCTCAATGCATTAGTTGCTTTGGTTATTGATCTTATTTTTGTGTGTCGTATCTTGTCCAGCTTCCTTATTTTTAGCATACTTCGTTCTAGTCCTCTTTGGCAGGTAATGAGTTTGTGTTTTAGTTTAGTTGTAAATTTCCAGGTCTGACATCCGTATGTTAAGCATGGTAGGAGGCTGGAGTTCATAACTTTCGTTTTAGTGGCTATAGGCAAGTTACTTCTAAATTTAAAACTTACTGCTATTCTCAACAAAACGATGGACTGGATGAGCAAGCATCATCTTGAAATTAATTTTACCAAAACTAAATTAATACCTTTTCACCCTCGACAAAAAAGTCAAATATATATTAACTATACACATAATGATCAACACAAATTAGAAACAGTTAACGATTTTACTCTCCTCGGTTTGACTATTGACACACATATAAATTGGAAAGCACATGTACAGAAAGTTAAAACAAAAATTTCAAAGTTCTCATACGCCCTGCGCGAAATTAAAAAGACTACAAACCTGCAAACCGCTCTTGCCACATACTATGCGTATGCCCATGCTTGGTTGAGCTACGGCATCATATTATGGGGAAACAGTACAGAAGCTCCCTCACTATTTACGTTACAAAAAAAGCTAATACGAATTATAACAAACATAGAACAAACTGTCAGTTGCAAACCATACTTTAAAAAACACAATATACTAACATTAGCCAGCATTTATATTTTGGAATTATGTAAACTTGTCCGTAAACACCCAGATTCCTATACCACGAGGGAAGAAATACAAAATAAATACTCCTTACGCCATAAAAATAGACTAAATTTACCTTTCTCCCGCCTAAAATTGCACTCTTCTAGTCCATATTCTATGTCTATTAAAATATACAATAAATTGCCAGATAACATAAAACTTGAAAATAAAACTAATATATTTTTAAATAAATTAAAAAAATTCTTAATTAATAAATGCTATTATACGATAGACGAATATCTAGCTGATAAATCTAATAATAGTTAATAATAAATATACATGACATTGTAATTAACCACAAATAAAAGATAATTCACTATAAAATACAATACATAAAATAATTTTAAAAATTGACATACATAATTCTTATAATAATCACGCAATATAATATAATAGAATAGAAAGTTAAATAAATTTATGAAAAAACTAATAGTAATATATTTTCATTAAGTTAGGCAAAATAAATTAAAAATATTAATAGTTAATAATAATCAAAAATAAATTAAAAATATTAATAGTTAATTATAATCAAAAATAAATTAAAAATATTAATAGTTAATAAAAATCAATAAGAAATTAAAGACATGCTTAAATACATTTATAATATAGGAATCCAATAATAATTAACAAATCAACAACAATAAATGACATCCACGAAATTGATAGATATATTTAAATAATAAATAATATAACACTAATAATTCATAAATTATAAATCCACTGATAAATTAAGCAACTACAAATAATCAATAAAGTAATATTTTAATAAATATTGAAATTACTGAATTTAAAATCTTATTAAAATACAAAAAAAAAAAAAAAAACATTTAAAAGTACACACCACCACAGTAATACCTACACATACAAATCAGCAGAATTATAATAAAAATAAAGATGTAAATATACAAGAAAACACATTTCTATAAATAATTGTATTGTAAAAACTAGCAACTATATTATAAAACAGAGCTTCCTCTCCTCTACCCTTTTGCTGTGTGCCCTACAGGGTCCATAATGATCTCATTATTATAAACTAACACCTAAGTACACATTATGGTAAAGCAATAAAGATATTGAGTATATTGAATATTGAGTATTGAGTACTTTTAAAGATTTCCTTTAGACTCCAGTATTTATTCCACGTATGTTGTATTCTTCTTTCAACTTCTAGTTCATTATTGCTCCTATCAAAACTAATCCGCTTCCCTAAATAGATGTACTGGTCAGTATATTCAAGTGGTTCTCCGTTGATTGATACTGGCCTTCTCCAGCTATTTGTCATCGCCATAGTTTTTGTAAGATTCATTTCTAGTCCCACTTTAATACTGGCTACTACATAACAGTTCGTAACTAAGATAGTTTATCAATCCGACGTTACTTAACGTACGAATTTATTACGTTTGCAAAGCTGTGGGCCCGCATATCGCAATACTGGAGCCATGAGAAAACTAGACGAGGTTGCAGGAGAACGAGGAAAAGATGGCGGGACGCCTTGGATTGGACGCCTTGGATTGGACGCCTTTCTCGATGTCGCTGAAGAGTTGCAACATTAAGAAACTTGGAAGCAATGGAGCCTTTGCGCAAATAGATCCTGGCTTGTAAGACGAAACACCCCTCACTTTCATGTTACCAGAAATCAGGAGATGTTGACTGGAATTGGTTTTCTGCTCATTTACTGCATGGTTGCATTTTTGCAAGCGAGGTCGGTGCAAGGTCTACTCTTTAAGTCAACGAAAATACGGACCCGTTCGCAAGTAGCTCGATCCTTTGAATGTTACCCTACTCCTTATTACATTTCGATTCACGAGTTGTGAATAGGATACAAGGATAGTCATTCATTTGGGCCCCTAACTAATCTTTGGAAATGATATAGAGAAGCCACCATAACTTCCGCCGAAACTACGGATTTTAGTGATTAGAGAGTAGACCTCCATCTTGCATCTAACCCTGAATTCTTGAAAATGAAAAACATATCACGCTATCAGGCCTAATCGCTCAGAGGGTTTCTGACCACGCTATGTTTAAATCTGAAGTAACAATAAAAAAAATCAACTAGTAATATTCTGTGTTTCCTTTGTTTGAACCCGAAATAAAGAGGGAGTGAAGAGACATCTTTTTCTGATTTCCCATATATTTGTAATGCACTTGAAACTTACTGCTGCTCCTATAAGACGAGTTGATGCCGCGTCATCGCCACATAAAAGGAAAGAAGTTTTGAATTTTTCAGAAACTACGCAGAAAGTTTTATATGAAAACAATTCTTACCTATTGGCCAGAATTCGCAGGGTTAAGGTGAAAGCTCCAACCTACCCGCGAAATTCAAATTTTCTTACGTTTTTTGCAATTGCAAAGGCGTAGGAACAAAAAAAAAACAGAAAAAGTCTTTCCTACAGCTTTATGAACTTGGAGGGTTGTATTGGTGATTTTGATGATTATAATTCTATAATTACATACGTCTTACAGCCGCGAATAATATTTTAATCAACATACAACCTAGCACTGGCCTGAAAATTGCAAAAAACGTAAGAAAATTTGAATTTCGCGGGTAGGTTGGAGCTTTCACCTTAAGGCATCATAGACTAATTTCCGTTCGAGGAATTTCTTTTTACGGCTTGCAACCCTGGTGTCATGCATGTCATAATTAGTTTAGTTGTTGTTAGTGTCAATGTCATATTAAAATAAAATGTACTCTGTGATGTCATATGTCAACATCAAATATGATGCATTTGCTTCGAAGTTTGTGAATTAAGATTGAAAACAAAATGGAATTTCATTAATGAAGGATTACAATGTATGAAGATAGCGCGGCTCCTATACTGTTGCCACATCATGAGCAACAGGATTTGTGCGCCACGCGCTTGCCGTACAGACAGGGTAGAAAACTTACAGCAGTAAAAGTGAGTGATATAAAAACTATATTTCCTTAACAACCCAAGCCAGGCTCTTTTATTCTTCTATTACAAATTGGGATTGTCTTATCTTAGTGAATGTTAGTTGTTAAATGGATTTGTATGGCATTTTTAACTTGGGTAAACACTTTTATTAACTATTACGTAGAATAATTCTACTGAAGTCTACACGGGCGAAGCAGCGGAGATAAGCTAGTAGTCTACATGACAGTGCACAAATTGATAGCCCTTCTGAGTATTCAAAACCCACTTAGTCTAGATTAGTGTTTCGTTGGTCTACTTCCTGCTACTGCTGAGCATAATGTTCAGAGTGTTATAGGGTATTAAATGAAACCTTGTAGAGCCCAGATCCGGGAAACTTTTTTTTAGATATCCCATCTAAAATAGAATATGGTCATAGTGTGATGTTAAACCACCTATATATAGAATTGGAGTATCAAATCCTTACTAATATTATAAAAGCAAAAGTGAGTTTGTCTGTTTGTTACGTCTTCATGCCTACATGGCTAAAAAAAAGTTAGAAATGAGGGAGAAAGAGGGAAAAAAAGGGAAAACTTAGCTTTGCTATTACAACAAATAAAGCGCTAGGGCAAAAACTACAAGTAGCAGGTACCTGCAAATCAAGAAAGGGGAATTGTCTTACCCCAAATTTAACGCTAGCGAAGCCGCGGGCAAAAGCTAGTGATAGATAAATTCAAAATATTAACACTTTATTCCTCTCTTTGACAGACATACACCATCACCAACGAGTCCAGACATCTTCTGGTCTTCGGAGTACCTTCCCTCAATCTTCGCCAAGAGACAAAGGCTTTATTCACAAGGTTTGGTAAACTACAGAACTTCAACTTGACAAAGTACCCTTCGGAGCTATTTACGGAAACATATCATGCTGTATTTGAAGACATACAGTCGGCCAGAGTTGCTAAAAAGATGCTAGATGCCAAGAACCACTATGGTGGTATTCTGCATGTATGTTATGCACCAGAACATGAAAATCTATGTGATACAAGGGAGAAGCTGCTTTTAAGGCAAAAAAATGTTGTTGCCAGACTAAAAAATTTGAACAAACCAAAGGTTATTGAAAGTTTTGTTAATAAATCAAGCGATACCACACATAAAATTGATAAAAAAGATGTTGACAAAAAACTGTACATGGGTAATGAAAACAATATAGAATTGAGTAAAAGAAAAGCTGATTATGTATCTGTGAAACATTGTAAACTGAAAAAATCCAGAAATTTTGACAGAAAACATTGTGTTGCCGTTACTGATAAAGAGTTTGGAACAGTTTGTGAGAAAGAGGTTCTAACTGCCACAGTGCCTGATAATGTACCAACAAATGCTTGTGAAATTGTTGATTTTACTTCTGTGGACAATGAGGTATTAACTAATATTAACGAACATTTGAATTATGATAATTTTGGTAAAGAATTAATCAAAACAGTTCCTTACAGACCAGTGAATAAAATAAAATTTAATATAAATAAAACTTCTTGAATTATTTCTCTTGTTTTTTTAAGCGACTTCAAAAACGGAGGAGTTTCTATGTTCGATCATATGTTCACCGTTTTCATTTTTTTTTTGTTCGAACGGGTTATACTTCTGAGGTGGTTCCTTTACAATTTTATTTTATTGCTTGGGTAGTCTATGATACATATTTTTTCTTCTATATCTATATGGATGATCTGCTAATCTTTTAGTAACAATGAAAAATCTATACCTACTCAATTAAAAAAATGTGTAATATCATAATACCATAAACAAAAATTCTAAAATAATAAATAAACTTCCGGAATTTCGGAAGTAAAGTTATTTTTCTCTTTTTTTTGGAACCTGTTTTTTTTTGCAAAAATTTGTTTATGTGTCTTATTATTTGTAGGTACTGTGAACGAACTATTTCATATAATTAGAACATCGTGTTACGGTGATATATACCTTAGTGTTAAAGCATAAGGTTCTATTTCGTCAAAACAGGCATCAAGACACAAAGGTGATGTTTTATATTTTATTATTAACTTATGTCTACAAAATACATGATTTTAGATTGGAAACTATGCTTAGGATAATTTTGCACCGAGGAACATTAATAATGGATTGTATTAGTAATAACTTAAGTATAAATTCGACTCAAACTTCAAGTGTGTTAGGTATCCCCTTTGCCTTGGACATGGCGTAAAGCCGTTGTTCCTAGCTGTCATAAAGAAAGAAAGAAAAACTTCTTTGGAACTCGCACAAAACAAGTAAGTAAAACAATAACAAAATGAAAAAAAAATAGTACAGACAAGGTTATTGTCTGTGCGAGGCCAAAAAGGTCCCTGTCTCAGCATAAGCTGCGATATTTTAGGATCAAAATAACACAGCGCTGGTCATTAACATGTTATAGGTATACTTATATCTAATTCTGGTATTCAGCTGCATCAGGTTAGACTCAAAGCCGACCCCAACTATGTTGGGAGAAGGCTGACAGATCTTCGGCACTATTGACCTGATTCCGAAACTTCTTTTACTAACGGAGATCTACAGTATTCCCAAACGTCGTTGACTATATTTAAAACTTTCCCGTCGGATATTTTTCGAGTATAACGCAAACGGAATCGCGAGCAAAACCTTGTAAATGATACATATAAGTGAGTGGTTCCATTGGCGGAGGGGTGGAGGCTATTCGTCTTCTGGGTACTCCTCGGCCGCTTCCTCTTCTTGCTCGTCGAACTCTGCGTCGTCTACACCAACCTCCTACGAGAAGATTTAGGTATCATCTTAATAGGTAGCACATTATTCTCAAAACAAATAAACCCGGCTAAGTGCGAGTTGACGTAGCAATTCAGAGGGGCCTACTAGGGCCACTGACTGCCGGGGTTGCGGGGTGTTCGAAAGGGATCCCGCAGCCCCAGAACATAAAGAGCAAAAGAAAGAACATCGATGGGTTTTTGTCAGTAAAAGCCTAACACTCCCTCTCCGCTACGCCCAGAACGGGGAATTTAATTGATCAAAGATAAGAAATGACCCGAGCTAAACTAAACTTTACATCCCAGTAATACGTGTTTTCCATCTCCTGAAAAAGTACTATTTTTAACCGACGAAAAAAAGGAGGTTCTCAATTCGACATGTATATTTTTTTTTTTATGTATGACCACGCATAACTTTTTACTGAGACGTCCGATTTGAAATTTTTTTTTTTTCATTGGGGTAGGTAGGGTAGGTATATTTCAAAGTTGGTCCCATTTTAATGAGAAAAAAAAATCCGCCCCTAAGGGTGGGAAAATAGGGGGTGATTGATTTTTTTCACACTGACTTTTCAATTGTGAACAGATTCTGTTTTTGGCACATTTATGTAGTTCGGATGACATTTCGACGTTTTAAAGATCTGATTGTGGATGATAGAGACGGAAAACACTTGCAACTTGGAAGAGGTACTCAACAGTTTAAAGCAGCGATATATCGTGTTACAACTCATTTCATTCACGTTGACGAGAACTTTAGACCTTACTGGAGGCTGGCGCTGTCATTGAAGGTCTGACGATGGAGACGGAATGCAATTGCAAGAGGTCCGCATGGATTAACAGCAGCTATTCTGTGTTTGGGCTCCTTTTATTCACCTTAAAAAGATCTTTGAGCCAAGCTGGATAATGACTGTCATGGATGATCTAACGATGGAGACGGAAGGTATTTTTTGCAAGGCGTCCTTAACAGTTTACAGGAGCTATATCGTGTTTGGGCTCATTTCATGCATCTTGACGAGATCTTATCAGCTAGCTGGAGAATTATGGTGATAGAAGTTCTGATGATGGAGACGGAACGTTCTTTCTACCTATTTTCTACTTTTTAAGTTCTCAATAGCTCACAGCAGCTGTATTGTGTTTAGGCTCATTTCATGTACGTCGATGAGAACTGTTGACCTTGCTGGATTATGATTTTCATCGAAGCTCTGGTGGTGGAAACGGGAGACAGTTTCGGAGGGTCCCCAACAGTATAAAGCAACTTGGGCTCATTTCTTGAACTTTATTGAAAACTTTCTACCCCGGCCCTGGTTCAGTTCATGTTCCGAAGCGACAGGGAATGGGAAGCGGTTACCACACAGAGTACTATAATAAAACCGACTTCCAAAAAAAAAACTAAAAAGTGGAAAATAACTTTATTTCCGGAAGTCGCTGGCAAAAAAGTCAACGAAACCAACAAAAGCCACCGACTTCCGGAAATAAAGTTATTTTCCACTTTTTAGTTTTTTTTTTGGAAGTCGGTTTTATTTTTTGCAAAAAAGTTTTTTATTTCAGCATTTTTAGTTATAGTATTATTAGAAGTCGGTTAAAAAAACTTCCCTCGATTTCGCCAAGATTCCATCATCAGATCCCGACTTGGTGACTATGGGAGCAATTTGGAAAGCATAGGCTTTAATTTTTTTTTTGTTGATTTTTCAATAACCGCTTGTCCGATTTCGATAAAATTTTCATGGGACCATTTGGGAAGTATAACCTTTCCAACAAAAAAAGAATTTTTGAAATCGGTTGGCAAGCGACGGAGTTAAGCGCGAACAAACCTAAAAAAAAAAAAAAAAAAAAACATACAAACATCCGAATTGAGAACCTCCTCCTTGTTTAGAAGTCGGTTAATAAAAGGAATACCACCTTAAAGAGATGTCAGCAAAGCAGAGAGGCTTGCCAGCGTCACTGCCTGTTGGGGTTGCGAGTTGTTCCAAAGAGCACGGTATCTCTTTCGAACAACTCAACTCAACAAACATTTTGAGTACATATTCGTTTGAAAGTTGCAATGAATAGAGATCCAGCAACACAGCCATCGCTTTCACTCTATTTCCTTTGCTTTCATCGGCACCACAATTCATCAGATTTTTTGGTAGGTACAACAATATCTAGAGGTCTCTTCTCAAGGACTTGATGGTGTTTCGAAATCATCGTAGTCATCTTAATACCTACTTGTTAACCTGTTTGACGGTAGGGAACATTTTTATTGGAGCACCATCCTCGAATCAACCATCTTACGCATCTTTTCGCCTATCAAGGATTTTTAAATATCAATAGCAAGTAATGTAGGTTCATAATAATAGCACCCAAATATTGAGCACGAAGTAGATTTCAACAAAAAAACTTTTTAACAAAAAATTGAACCGACGAAAAGTGAAAAATAAAAACCTTTTAGTCTAGGTAAGCTCCAAAGTTAAAGTACCTATGAATTTAATTTTAAGTCGGCGCCAAACAAGCAAGAAAATTAATAACGTAAAACGAGAAATGTTGGCAGCTGATCTGAGTTGATCGTCGATCATTGTATGTTGGCGCCGCCCCAAAATTAATTTCATACTTTAACTTTGGAGCTTACCTAGACTAAAAGGTTTTTATTTTTCACTTTTCGTCGGTTCAATTTTTTGTTAAAAAGTTTTTTTGAGTACTATTTTGATTTTAAAGTTTTTAAAAGAGTGTCCATGGAGTTTCTTGCCCATTCTTCTCCATAGAGATCAACGCTTTGGAATAGTTTGTCCCCGTTGAGTTACACCATTTTGTATTACACTGTTATTGCCAAAAAATTACCGATTAGCAACACTGTCACTCAAAGCCACATTTTTTTCCATCAATTTACACTGTACGTAAGAGGGTTACATATCGGGACCAAAATGTTCCAAAGAGTTACAGAATTTTATTGTTTGGAATAGACAACTACAGTACTTTCACAGTTATTATGCCTTGTGACTGGGACTGTAGCTTCATTTAATTGTTGTCAATGTTTCGACAGTTCAAAAGTGTCTGTAACTGGCCTACTTGAACTAAATGCTGATTTTAAATCTGCGGTTCCGATATGAGGTGATGGTAAGCCTTCTGATGGTCCACTTACTTCGTACTGCTGGTACTCCGACACCAGGTCGTTCATGTTGCTCTCAGCTTCGGTGAACTCCATCTCATCCATACCTTCACCTGTATACCAGTGCAAGAAGGCCTGGAAAACAAATGAGCACGTCTGATTACTTAAGATTAAGAATACCAGGTGCATTCCAAGATCAACCATAATGTCACGAAAATAAAGATCATTGTAAGATAACACGTGTAATAATGCGTTCAATTGAGAAAGTGACTGAGCTCGCGCCATGTTGATAACGTCATAACTTGTAAATCGAAGAAGATGGTTGTTTCATAAGTTTTTGATTGCTAAAATAAATACATGAAAGTATAAAGATTGCCCTCAAGACCAATTTACATCGGGAATTTGCCAGCATTCAAGTGGCAGTTGACAGATAAAGTCTCTTTATCAATTTATTGGTTTACCTACAATTCTTACGCTCATAAATGAAAACAATTCGACTAAGTGTACCTACAATTTAATGTCGCAAACACAGATAGCAAAAATCACCATCTGCCTAGCATTTTCCCAACTATGTATGTCGAGGCTTCCAGTCTAACGAAATATTATTACAAAATATGGAGTCAGCTCAGTCACTTACCCATTCTAAACGCATTGTATGTCTGTGTGAAAAATTAGGTACCTACTGACTAGACTTTTTTTATTACCTTTCTACGGAACATAACAGTGAACTGCTCAGAAATTCTCTTGAAAATCTCCTGTATAGCTGTGGTGTTGCCAACGAAAGTGGCGGCCATCTTGAGTCCGCGCGGGGGGACGTCGCACACGGCCACCTTCACGTTGTTCGGTATCCATTCCACGAAGTAACTGACAACGGAAAATTTAAGTTAAAACGTGTTAAGCGACATACACTCGAAAACACAACCCTTCTTTCAGTAGTCGCGTAAAAAGGCACGGCCGTTTATGCTGCAAAACACGTAGGATTAAGTAGTATTTCGACACTCCTATGGGAATCAAAATCTATAGAGTACTTCTCACTGATAGTTTCTGAGATTTAGTGATGAGTGATATTGTTTAAAGCTTTTACCTGGAGTTCTTATCCTGCACCGTCAGCATCTGCTCGTCCACCTCCTTCATGGACATCCTGCCCCTGAAGATGGCGGCCACAGTGAGGTACCGGCCGTGGCGCGGGTCGCACGCCGCCATCATGTTGACGGGGCTGAACATCTGCTGCGTGAGCTCCGCCACGCTCAGCGCGCGGTAGCCCGCAGAGTTGCGCGCCGTCAGCGGGGCGAAGCCTGAGCGGAGCGGCGACAGTTAGGGCTTACCGGTTGGTTCGGACATACCGCGGACCCGGAACACAAAGGCCGTATCTACGGCGCGTTCGTGTTCGAACCTCAAATAGGTGTCAGCGAAGCAGAGGGGCCTGCCAGGGCCTCTGCCTGTTAGAGTTGCGGGTTATTCAAAAGGGATACCGCGGCCCCGGAAAATAAAGGGCAAAGGAAGGAACATGGATGGGTTTCAGTCAGCACAAGTCTGACACTCTTTTCCGCTGCGCTCAGAGCGGGAAGACTCATTTGATGATTGCCCAAAAGTAAGTTTTCCAGTTTAAAAGGCTAGGGGATCTTACGACGGTGACAAAACAACCAATGTGAAGTTATTAGAACACAATATACCTAATAGGTACTTAGTTTATAATTACCATTTCTTTTTAAATATTTTAAGTTGGCAACATTTTTGGAAAAGAGGAGGAGCGTGTTGTTTTTCACTGTTAAACCATGTAAGAAGGGCATCTTGATAATATAAGAAATATTGGAAGCCTAAACTTTGTTTCATTGTTGTGGCAAAATCCTTACTAATATTATAAAAGCGAAAGTGAGTTTGTTTGTTATGTCTTCACGCTTAAATGACCAAACCGATTTTGATAGTTGGGACCCTGGAGACGGACATAGGCAATTTTTTTAATAGTGAGGAATGAGGGAAGAAAAGGGAAAACTTAGCTTTGCTATTACAATAAATAAGGCGCAAGAGCAAAAACTACAGGTAGCAGGTAACTGCAAATCAGGAAAGGGGAACTGTGCTAGACCGAATTTAACGCGAGCGAGCCGCGGGCAATAGCTAGTAATCGAGAAAGCAAAAAAATATTGGTAAAACAAAATATTAAAGATAAAACAAGAACAAAAACGATTTTGCTGTTGTCTGATCTGTTGTGATGTTAGATGTTATGTTATGCTAAGAAAGAAGATTAATCCATACCAGGCATGAAGAAATGCAACCTCGGGAAGGGTACCATGTTCACAGCTAACTTCCGAAGATCAGCATTCAACTGTCCCGGAAATCGCAGGCACGTGGTCACTCCAGACATCGTGAGCTGTAGGATAAATAAGTCTGTGATTTAATATCTAGTCTATTGACAGGTCTCCGATGTGTTTTTAATGACTGCCTCATTGGTAATTTTTTTTTTATATACTTTGCCCCACTCTTGGATTTCTCCTGTATCGTTGGTGCGTTTAGAAACATTTAAACTCACATACACACACAACACAACATACCATAATATACCTACATTCTACCACAAATCACACGCACTCTTATACATAAGAACACACCCACTTTTAAATCAGTTACCTGTCATAAAACTTGTAGTAAGTACTTATCATACGAACAACTATGTTATGTACTTAGAACATAATTCTAATGTGAACTCCATTTTGGGGGATGGCAACTGCGCTTCCTTAACACAGGCTATTTCTTAGCCTAGCAAGGAAAACAGAATGGCATCCATTACTGTAGTATAAAAAGATTTTAATGTAATTTCACTTTGGACTAGAAGTTAAGTAAATTTTTTTTTTAAATAAACATAAAAAAAACTATAAAAATATATTATATTTAAAATAAACTTATTATTATTATTAGGTATACACAAACAACCAGGCCCGGAACAACTATCTGTAGGCCATACAAATATTCGCACCAGTCACTGCGCCAACCATGTCGTCAATGTTGACCCTGAGCAAGTTTTCAAGCAAGTGTATTAAAAAGGATTGTCATAAAAGTTGCTTGTACTGATGTAAGCTATTGATTGATCTTAAAACAGAGGGACTTAAAGAGTAGAAACACCACTGCCAACCTTCTGCAGACTACAAGCGCGATAGCATACTCACAGACACAAGATGATTAAGGTCTCCGTAGGTGGGTGAAGCGAGTCGCAGGGTCCTGAAGCAGATGTCATAGAGAGCTTCGTTATCAATGCAGAATGTCTCATCAGTGTTCTCAACCAACTGGTGGACTGAGAGCGTCGCGTTGTACGGCTCGACCACAGTGTCCGACACCTGTTACCGGAATAAATAAATGTATACTTATAATTATATATATTTTAAAGAACTGCAAACAATTCTGTTACATATAGCGCGTCAGGGATGTTCGCATGCGCGGGTGTCGACGGGTTCGCCGCGATCATGCGCAAGCGATGCGCTTCCATGTTGGCGCGCTTGCGCTCGTCCTCCAATGGCATCCTGAATGTGTTTTCAGATCGGTGGGACTCTCCCCTCTTACGAAAGTGAATAAGTGTACAGACACACTTATCCACATAACGAGTGTGATTATAAAGGAGATTGCCCGTTTTGTAAAGGAAGTTCGGTCCCAGTGGAAAATGCTTGTGCCCTGAAGTATTTTATTTTACCTAATAGTAAAAACTTAGCATTTTCAAAATCTGAAACCTTTTTTCATTTATTCACCCTGGTTCAGGAGATATCATTAATTTTGTTTTAAAAATGTAGGTTATAATCACAAATTGACATAGACTACATAGGTATATCACTATTACTATATGTGCAGATTTCCATACTATAAGCATGTTTATGCACTAAGTAATAAAGACATAATTAGGTATACTTTAGACATAATATCGTAAATAATAACTACGTAAATACGGGATTCAAAACTCAACGTAGGTATCTAAACGAAGCAATCAACACGAAACGAATTTCTGAACAAAGTGCTGTGACATGCGCAAGTAAATGTTGCCAGATCAATTATTTTTAATCCATTAGTAAATCGATTTCAGTTTTTTTTTATCGATTAATGCCCCGTTCCAATAAACAAGAACGACTCGTTTTGCTTACGGTTAGTTGTATTTTGACATAAGTCTCATAGAACTTATGTCAAAATACGGGGCATAAAACTCTTGTTAATACGGGGTTTCCAAAATACGTAAGGCTTTTATGTATGTGTAAATCGCTTTTATGAACATCTAATCAACAATATAGACTTATTATGAAAATAAGCAACCTATTGTTGTCATATTCCATCGCTGTTACTCGCATAGACTATAAGCAGTAGTATATCCACTAGTTTACGTCATTAAATATTTTACATTATTAAACTCATACTTGGCCTACACCTGTCTTCGTGCATTCCAGATATAATACGCTACAATAATAATAAGTACCTATGAAAAAAACAGGGTTTACACCATTCTAACTCATCGTCGAGAAAACATAATGCCAAATCGGTGGCTTTGAAGTTGTCAAAAATATCAAGAAATATTTAAATGTTGAGACGTAAACTTTAATAATTATTGTTAAAAATATTTTTTAATTATAGTTTTGTTCTGATATCGAATTGATTACTATACATCATTTTCGATAGTTATTTGTTTTCTGGCAACTTTTTTTTTGTACACCTATCAAACGGATGTCGATGTAATGTTTAACTATTAATAATAATTAACTTTATTCCCAGGGTGAAAGAAATTGTAAAAAAAATAATTTGCGCACAAAAAAATAAATAACATTTTTTGGTTATTATTCCAATCAGGCACACGATTGCACAAAAGGGACCTGCCCCGTGGCAATGTCCTTTAATTGTAATACTAACATTAGGCTAAGTTACTTTACTACTAACAATATATGGATTGATTTGACGGGCCTGTTGGTCTAGTGGTTAGTGGCCCTGACTGCTGAGCTGGAGGTCGTGGGTTCGATTCCCACCCAGGACAAACTTTGTGTGATGAGCATGATTGTTTGTTCTGTGTCTGGGTGTGATTTATCTATAATATGTATGTATTTATAAATTATATAAGTATGTATATCAGTTGTCTGGTTACCATAACACAAGCTCTGCTTAGCTTGGGATCAGATAGCCGTGTGTGAGTTGTCCCAAGATATTTATTTATTTATTATTTATCCGAAATAAATTATTTGAATTTGAATATTCTGCCGCTGTTGCGGGTTGTTCGAAAGAGAGACCGTCACCCCGGAATATAAAGAGCAAAATAAGGGACTTGGGTGGGTTTTAGTCAGTACAAGTCTGACACTCCCCCCCTTCCGTTCCGCCCAGAGAAGGGAGTGTTAAATCAAATCAATTCATTTTTCTTTCAATTAGACCATTACAGGCACTTGAATGTCAAGAAACAAAATGAATCTACAGTCCCAGTCACAAGGCATAATAACTTGTGAAAGTACTGTAGTTGCCCATTGCAAAGCGTTGATCTCTATGGAGAAGAATGGGCAAGAAACTCCATGGACACTCTTTTAAATTACATATAATATTATTACAAAATCGTATTTACATCATTTATGTTGAGATTATATAAATATGTGTTTTTTGATAATATCCCAACTGCATTATTCACACTATTTTAGTGGGTTACATTTTGGCCAAAATTCGTTTTGGCTGAAATGTTACCCACAGCAAAATCTAATCGCTAGGAAGAGCAGTACGTGCAGCAAAATACTAAATAACCCGACAAAAAATCCCTGCCATGTACGATCTGGACGCGCCCACCGAGGGATCTTGATTTTTCTTGTTTTTTTTTTAAAAACATTGCCCCACACTAGGAATGTCTCCTGTATCGTGGGTGCGTTTACAAACATATAAACTCAACAACTACAACAACTATCTGTAGGTTATACAAA
The DNA here is from genome assembly GCA_905475445.1 of Ochropleura plecta. Classification (NCBI taxonomy): domain Eukaryota; kingdom Metazoa; phylum Arthropoda; class Insecta; order Lepidoptera; family Noctuidae; genus Ochropleura; species Ochropleura plecta. Next base: position 673,522 of record FR997751.1, read on the forward strand.
TATTTGTTCCGTGCAGGAATCGAACCCGCGACACGCAGCGCAACAGTCGATCTCTCAGCCACTGCGCCAACCGTTCCGTACAAACTTGCGACATAAACAGCTATATCTTTTGACTGCGTAGACTTAGAGGGTTGATTTTTTCACAGCTCCAAGGAACTATAGACTTGAGTATGTGGTTTTAATTTTAACTTGATACCACCACGCGTTTCCGAGATAAAGGGTCTTGAAAGACAGACAGCAGAGACTAAGTGATCCTGCCACAACTGGATGACAGTTCTTACATCGCACAAGCAAAGTTATTCACGAATTAAGAGCATATATACAAAAACCTGACTGATATTGCTGGACAGCGGCCACCAGGCACTACTTTTCTATAGAGGATGAAGAGCTTTCATACCTCTGTAACAGTGTCGGTATTTCACCCTCTCTGTTGCCTCAACCTCTTTCCTTTTGGATCAACATAGATTTTTAAATATTCATATTTCGAATTTCATTCTGTTATTTTAACTTCAATAATCCTATTTCGGCTTATTACGGGCATGTAGTGTAATGTAGTCTTGTGGAGCTCGTGGCTAAATAAATAGTAGCCGCTCGGGTCGATCTTTAGGTTAAGCCGCGCTTGCCTAGGTTGGTCTGTGGATGGGTGACCACCCGTTACATACCGAGTTTCCTCCGTGCCTCGGAAAGCACGTTAAGCCGTTGGTCCCGGCTGTCATTTGTAGATCTTTGACAGTCGTTACAGGTAGTCAGTGTTCCGAAAGTCTGATAACCAGTCTTACCAAGGGGTATCGTATTACCTAGTATTAACTGGGTTGTGGAGGTCAGATAGGCAGTCGGTCCATGTAAAATACTGATATTCAGCTGCATCCGGTTAGACTGGAAGCCGACCCCAACATAGTTGGGAAAAGGCTAGGCAGATGATGATCACGGCACGGCACGGCTACCAGCCACACGTACTAATTTATTGTTTAACTAGCTGACCCGGCGAACTTCGTACCGCCTTAGCGTAGCTTTGATGCACTACTTTATTTTGTATAGCTGACAGTTGTCCTATATTAGGTACCTATTCAATTTGAACTGGAATCTATAATATCCTCCATATAAAAATGAATCCCTATTTCCCCGGTCTCGCCATAACTGAGAAGGACTTTACTAATTTCATAATTTTATTAAATAAAAAAAAAGTAAATTAGTGCGATAGAATTTAATTAAGTAACCGCATTTCCGAACAAACGATGCTCTTTCAACATAGTCTATGGCTGTTAATGACGTTGACATTCGTTACGCGCGTTTTTTAAAATATGCAAAATTAAATGTATTTTTTTCAACTTTTCTAAAACCTTTTTTTAATATTTTTTTTCCGTAAGAACCTTCTACAGAGTATTAGAAAACTACAAAAAAAAATAACCAGCCAAATCGGTCTAGCCGTTCTCAAGTTATGGCGTGACAACGGGAAACGGGTTTCATTTTTATTTAAATACTAACTGACCCGGCGAACTTCGTACCGCCTTAGCATAGCTTTGATGCACTACTTTATTTTGTATAGCTGACAGTTGTCCTATCTTAGTTAGGAGTACTATTCAATTTGAACTGGAATCTATAATATCCGTCATATAAAAATGAATACCTATTTCACATTTTATTTTTCTTTTTCTTTTTTTTTTGCCTTAGTTTGTACGTCTGCTTGGTGGCACTTTTAAAAATTTATTTATTATTTATTATTCATTTATTTCAAGTAACATAGACTCATTTGAGGTAACATAAAACACAAAACACAAGCATTCCAATTTCAATTAAATAGAATGTCAGAAAACAATAAAATTACAATAAACAAACAAAATGCAACATAAAAATTTAAATTATTAATATTAAAATAAAATGCAATAAATTATAATTAGAATTAATGTCAGCAGATTCAAATTTCATAAAATAAAATAAAATAAAAGTCAATTAAATTTCGTCAAGTAAAAAATAAGTAAATAATAATCATACCGACTCACAAACAATTACAATTTTCTCGCGGGAATTGGAATAGCGGCATGTCTGGCACAACCATGTCGGATATAAGGACAGTCTAACCTGTCGGCGATCATTGCCAAAATGGCGTTGGGGCTGGCCCACACCCGGCGCACCAGGGACGCGCACCTCTTACGCATTGTGGAGTGAAAACAATCCGTGCGCGCCGCCGCGAACATCCCTGATGCGCTACAGAAGCGGGGCAGCCCCACCACCGCCCGGAACGCGTTATTATACTGGACACGGAGGGCACTGTAGGCCCTTTCAGTATAGTCAACCCATAGGCTACACGAGTACAGGGATGTGCAGAACGCTCTGAATAGCATGACCTTCACCCCCCTAGAACACCGCGCAAACCTACGGGCTATCATATTGGACCTTACTGACAGTGCCCTCCGCTCCCGCTCAATGTCAGCCTGGTCATTAAGGTCCTCGGTGAGAAAATGCCCTAAATACTTAAATTTATTACTTCTCTGAAGTGGAACACCATCAATATGAACAGCCGGTATGTTCATTGGGATCGACACACCGACGGCCTGAAAGACCATGTATTGACTCTTTTTTTCATTATATTTTAACCCATGACCACGCGCGTATTCCGTACACACACTGAGTAACCTCCTCAACCCACAGACCGACGCGCTCAGCAGCACCATGTCGTCCGCGTAACTCAAGTTGTTAACACACACTCCGTCTACATAGCACCCGACATGCTGACTGCTAAGCGAGACGATCAGCTCATTCATGTAAAGGTTAAACAATGTGGGTGAGGTCAGGCCGCCCTGCCTAACGCCACACTCAATGCTATAATCATCCGACATCGCCCCCGCCCACCTGACACTGTTGACCTGATGCCCGTACCAATACCTGAGTGCGCTAATGAGTCCCCGAGGGTACCCCGTGCTCTCCAACTTTTCCCATAGGATATCGTACGAGACCAGGTCAAAAGCCCTGGACAAATCGAGGAAGCACGCGTATACAGGGGTCTTTCTTGACGTGTAATACTTGACGGTATGCTTCAAACACAGTATTGCACTCTCTGTGGACAGTTTAGGCCGAAACCCAAACTGGTTACTGTGAAGTGATACATGCCTATTTAACTGCGCGTTAAGAACACCGTCAAATACCTTCGCCACTACCGTAGCAAGCGATACAGGCCTGTAGTTGTTTTTATCTGCTAAATCCCCTGTTTTATTTTTAACCACAGGCACTACAACTGTCCTCGTAAAATCATCAGGCAGGTAAGAGTGGGACACACACAGCGAGAAAAACATTGCCAACACTCTCATCAGGTGCGGTCCGGCATGCTGTAGGTGCTCAATGCTAAGTGCGTCGTGCCCAGGAGACTTTCCCCTCTTAAATTGTCCAACGACTTCAGCAACATCTTTGGCACTGAAACTTATTCCCATCGATTTATTGTCCGAATTAGCATTAAACACCCCACGCGCCGGACCAAGCGGTGACCGAACCGAGAACTGTTCTCTGAACATATTCGCAATGCTCCTCGAACTTAGCCCATCGACGCTCCCGGGAAGGCCAGGCCGAGAGTTCACTTTCCTCGTATTCCGCCAGAAACCACGGAAGTCACCTTCCGAGTGTTCCTTAGCGAGGACGTCCATCCTAATTTGGTCCTGGTTATTCTGGCACCACTTTAATCTGGACTTGAAGACTTTCCTACTCTCACACATTTCCTCATACACACAACCGGACTTCGGTTTTCCACACAACACCCACTCTTGAAACTTCAACCTAGCCAGCCTGTGAGCTTCACCCACATGCCTGTTCCATCCCGCCAAACGGGTACCACGACCTCCCTTCTGCACTCGAGCACTTTCCCCACTAGCCACTGCCGCGCCCCTAAGGGCGGTCACAATGTCGGAGTACAGCCTATCCAGGACACGAGCGTGGTCAGGGTCACTACAGAAATAATCTGCACACTGTGTACATTCAGATGGGAAATCAATACATTTCAATCTCCTATGACACTCCTTGCTATAAATCAAGACCTGTTCCTCATTTCTTTCTCCCCAGCGAACATCACTCTGGTTACAACACAAAGTACGAGTTAAAATTTTTGGTGTTACTATATGCAGATTGCATTCAACAATGAGAGGATAGTGGTCCGACCAAAGAGTGTCATATTTTACAAAAACATTCGTAACGGACTGCTTCGCCGCGTGAGTTACAACGCAATGATCGAGCCAACTGGGTGACCCGTGCACGTCACTTATATAGGTATAGGTACCGGAATTTGCCCCTAACATTTCTACATCTATACAAGACCAATTCTCGTCGTTACACACATTAATTAGCTCATTGTAAAATAACTCACCCGGCGCCGCATTGAAATCACCCAACACAAAAACAGACTCGACATTACTTTCTTCAATAATCGCACTAATTGCACCCATACAATCAATAAAATCCGGCAGATTGTTAACAGAGTTCGTTGGCAAATACGCACTTACAACAAACACCGATCTATCACCTGTCACTATTTTAATGGCACAAATACGCTCACTACACTGAACCACCGACACTTGTTGAAAGGCACTGTAACGCCATAGCACCGCGACGCCACCATGGGGGCGTCCGCGTAAAATCCCTGCCGATGTATCCACAGCTGACGTCGCCGTGTAACCAAAACCGCTATCAATCGTGCCTACAAAAGGTATGTCGTGAGGCAGCAGCCACGTCTCCTGCAAGCATATGACATCACACGTACTGCACAGATCTCTGATGTCATGGATAGCTCGTTTCACATTTTTGCAATTATAACTTGCTAAACGAAAATACCGACTATTCATTATCTGTCTTATTTGTGCCGCCAACAGGTTTTTTAACCTGATTCATAACTCTTCGTCTGTAATTAGCAAACCGCCGAAATATAATACCAGTCGGCCATAGTTTCTCGTCCATATATATAGGTAGATTCGCTTCTAGTATATAAAACTTTATTATGCTTTATAACCTCGCTCCAATCGCATATTTATAGCCTCTAATGATACAGATTCCTCTGTTTTTTTTTGTATATACTGGACAATATCGCACTCCTTAGTCGAACTATGTATATTGGTGATAAACATCGGTATTTTTCTGTCAGCCGCCCTAAAAGAACATTCTATGTCCCTCGCCACGCCTGCCTTTCCCACAAACCTATATTTTTGACCTTGCTTACGACGAGACACTTGCTGCCATCCCTCGCCGTCGTCCTCATTGTTTTTATTTTCAGACGGCTGTGACTCACATTGGTCCGTACCAGCTGCCAGCCCATCAGAAACCTGTGGTACAGTCGTAACCGCGCAGCTAAGTGGTGACGTCGTCCTCGAAGCGTTTGCTGTTTCGACTCGATCGCAGCTCGGCTGACTCACAAGCAGTGGGCTTTCCCCTCCCGCTACACCCTCTCTCACCTGCTCGCGCTCTGTAGCTTGCGACCGTTGCTGCTCAAAAACATCATCGGTATAATCGCGCCGTTTTTCGTCGTCTACCCCCATTTCTCTATATAATGGTTTGTGAGCTATATTTTTCGATACCTTGTTTACCGAGCCATCGTTGTAGTATTCATGCGACATCCCCACAGGCCCACTATCTAACCACGCACCACGCATTTTATTTACTTTAAAAGCGGATGATGGTGGTAGGGAATCGTTTCTAATTCGCATAACTTCCGCTTTTACATCTTGTACACTCTCTCTGGTTGCATACTCGATCTTTATATTTTCGATTTCTGTTTTCATTACTAAAATATCTTTAAGTACCTTCGAACAGTCTAAATGATCCCACAGTATTGGAGGCAACTTATCTAACTGTCGCGCCACAAATACAGGGATATCATCCGGTTCCGTGGATTTGAACAAATTAATAATATCTGCCAGATCACGCTCCTCCTTGCCTCTATTCTTCCGCAGTATTTTTCGTTTGTCCGTTGGCAAGGCTTCGTATAACAGCGCCTTGGACTTTTTTATTTCGTCACTGGTGAATGCCGACGCACATATTCGAACTAACGATACCTCGTCAGCGATCGATATTTTTTGCTGCACATAACATAGCAATTCATCTATGATGAGGTTGCACGTAGAACACTTCACTAGATTCGTCATTTTTAGGCTCAAAACGCTACGATCCGACAACACGCACCCGTTACGCGCGAGTGTGCGAGCGAGACCCTATAAAAATGAAAATCCAAAAATTACTTCCTTATATTTTCTGTATAACCAAATGTATACCAAATTTTAATATTGCGTAGTCATCAAAAGTTACCAAAAATCGAAATTAAGCTGTGAACTTACCGTGATTAACAAACACTTATTAGCAAACAACAAAATTCTTAGTCTTTAAAACAAAACAAACTTTATCAAAAACTTAAAAAATATTATTAGCGCGGTTATGTAGGTATGTCACAGATTACCACAGGTTACTAAATAGGTTATGCGAAGTTTGTATACTGCGTTCTGAAATCTAACTCATAGTATACATATTTAATTATTAGATATTAAATACTTGCATTAAAATGAAATCATCACTGGTATTATTAATATTACCGTCAAAGTCGGTACATTTAATAATATTTATCTACAAATAAATATTCCGTGGCGAGTTATTTTCAAAAATTTGTAAATTAGCGCGATAGAATTTAATTATGTAACCACATTTCCGAACAAACGATGCTCTTTCAACATAGTCTATGGCTGTGAATGACGTTGACATTCGTTACGCGCGTTTTTTTAAAATATGCAAAATTAAATGTATTTTTTTTCAATCTTCTGAGACATTTTCTTAATTATTTTTTTCCGTAAGAACCTTCTACAGAGTATTAGAAAACTACAAAAAAATAATCAGCCAAATCGGTCTAGCCGTTCACGCGTGATGCCGTGACAACGGGAAATGGGTTTCATTTTTATATAAATAGATAGATAGAAATAGATCTATAAGTCCTATTTGAATGTATTAAAATCAGTGTGTGTATCAGTTTATAGTGCAGTTCAGTTTTATTGTGATACTAGCTTTTGCCCGCGGCTTCGCTCGCGTTAAAGTCGAGGTAATACAGTTCCCCTTGCGCCTTATTGATTTGTAATAGCAACGCTAAGTTTTCCCTTTTCTTCCCTCTTTCTCCCTCACATCCCAGTTTTTTAAAATAAAAATTAGCCTATGTCCGTCTCCTGGTTCCCAACTATCTCTGTACCAAAATTCATCAAAATCAGTGTAGCCATTAAAGCGTGAAGAGGTAACAAACAAACAAACAAACAAACAAACAAACAAACTCACTTTCGCTTTTATAATATTAGTAAGGATTTCATCCCTGTTTAAAGGGTTCACCCTTGGGGATTCAATAAAGAAACCAAAACCTGTAGTGGCTATTATTTGTTCACCTGTCCCAACTTACAACAGCGGCCTCGGTCGGCGGGCAACGAGCGAGTGTCACACTAACTAACTACCGCGCTAGAAGATGACTTACTTTAGGTGATGGCATCACACTGAAGGTGTTGACGATCCTGTCTGGGTACTCCTCGCGGAGCTTACTGAGGAGTAGGGTACCCAGACCAGAGCCTGTGCCTCCGCCCAGAGAGTGAGTCAACTGGAATCCTGGGAACAAACATTATCGTTATCATCGACATTTCCCCAGTTGTGCTGGAGTCAGACTTCTAGTCTAACCAAATGCGGCTGATTACTAGTGCTTTACTGGTATTTAGCTTCATAATTCCAGCACGGTTGGCGCAGTGGCTGAGCGATTGACTGCTGCGCTGCGTGACGCGGGTTCGATCCCCGCAAGGAGCCTACAGGTGGTTGTTCCGGGTCTGGCTGTTTGTGTACGTGAATATAAATATTTGTAAACGCATCCGCGATACAGGAGAAATTCCTAACGTAGGGCAACGTTTTTTTTAATAGCCTCCTTTACAATACTGCTACTCAGGAATTTTGCCTATGTATTAAAAAAAAAAGCTCCAACAGATCAGGCAGGGAATTCCACTCGTTAGCTGTGCGCATAATGTGCGCCGTGCTGCCGTGCTGGGCGTGAAAGTCTGACAGCCAGTCTTACCAAGGAATATCATACTACCTCGTTAGTGTCTGCAGAGTGTGTGACGGCAGTTGTTCCATGTTGAATACTGTTATTCAGCTGAATGGTATGGTAAGGCTGGGAGCTAAACCCGACTGGCAAAAGGCTACGAAAATAAAGATGGCGGTGCGCATACTAAAGGACTTAACAAAGCGTGCGAATATGTGGGTCATCGTCGACAAGTTATGGGTGATAATCAGAGGTCGGAATTTACAAGTTACACTGATTTCATACAGCGAAATAATAATGTGGATATGCCTCAAATCCCGGAATTAATTTTATAGAGAAGAAAAAATCCCGTGATTGAATAAATAAACTAGTATTATGATTCATAATCTGTCAAAAAACTTGCTTAATTTCTCACAATATAGTAAGACTTAACTGACTGAAAATTCGGCCGACAATGAATATTCGGTAAACGGGTCCACCCTTTATAGCAGAACTTTTTATGTCATAATTTTATTTTGCATAACAACGGATAGCATAAACTTCATTTCGCAGAAAATTGTTTGGCAGACACTCATTTATCATACATTCAAAACTCATAATTTTGTAAGTCAGAATCATCTCTTGACATAAATTTCATATCCATAATATTTAAAAAGTAGAAACATCATATCGCAGAAAGTTCATAGTCAGAATCGTCTTTTGGCATATATTTCATATCGATAATCATTAAACGGCAGAATTGTCATGTCGCAGAAAAATTATAGTTAGAATCATCTTTGTCATTATTTTAATTATTTAAATCTTTGAAATAATGTCATTTATTTTAGTTATTATTTAATTGAGTTTAAAATAATGTCATTTATTTTAGTTATTATTTAATTGAGTTTGAAATAATGTCATTTATTACAATAAGTAATTATCTTAATCTAAATAGTTCAGTTCCGGGTAACCTACTAAAAACAATCTCTTTTTTCTATTAATGCAAGTCGTTTCTAGTGGCTGTGGCCGTAGGAGGTCACAGTTTTAACCTAACCTAACATAGCCAATTCTGCCATCTGCGTAGTATGCCAAGTGAAATTATACCAAATAATCATCGCTCTAAATGAACATTATGCTAAACGATATTATGCGAAATTTGAACTCTGCCAATCGTAATTATACTAAATTTAATTCTGCCATCTTAAACGTATGCCATTGTAGATTCGAAGTTTTAAACATTATGCGAAACGATAATTATATCAAATAATGTTTATGCATTTAAAATGTTCGTTTAAAGAAAATTATGCTAAGTGTGTTATGCCAAATAAATTTTGGAGCATCAAGATTCTGCCAGATAGAGGGAACCCTCGGTAAAGATGTCGAATATGCCGAATACCAAATATGAAACGAATATTGTTTTCATTATTATTTACCTGTAATATTGTTGGCCACACGGGATTTTCCATTAGAAATCCCGGGAAGATCCATATTAACATCAACATTTCGATTACTACCTAATTACGACCTCTGGTGATAACCCGCAGTATGTCTGGCTGGAGTCCCAATTTAGTATAGAGCTCGTGGCCAAGCGGATTACCTTGTAGACAGTCGCAGGGCTCCGCCTCTTTCCTTACTACATCCATGACAGATTCCACCAGCTCTGCGCCTTCAGTGTAGTGTCCTTTAGCCCAGTTGTTACCTGGTACAAATAAGGAGAGAATAAGTTCTGGTTAAGCTAAAGTCAATCCCACACGGGGCCACCCATCAATGTTTTTAACGACAAGTTTGCAAAACTGCTACTGGACAAATATTACTATTCAATTTAAGAATTTGTTAAAGATAAAAATATCTGTGTCTCGACCAACACTTGAAGAGGCTCTCGTTAGGCAGCTGGATCAAGAGTTTAATACATAAAGCGGTACTCCTGGACACGGTTCGTATCGATAGGAGGTTCCGCTATCTAGAGCCCTGACTACCGGTAGCTTGGACCCTGTTCCCGATACCGGTGGGCTACTATTTTAAATGATTTTCGTTTTATTTATTTTTGAATAGATAAAATGCATTGTGTATAGACTGTAGGCTTAATTTTTTTTTGTTTGCATGACATTCAAAGTGCCTGTAATGGTCTAATTGAAATAAATGCTTTGAGTTTGAGTTTTAGTTTGTAAAAATACGACATTATTTTTAGTATATGCGAAACCTGAATATAGTTTATTCAGAATAAGTAACTGAATCGATTCCAATAGTTTTTACACCATGTTATATTTTGTCTCAAAAATATTAATAATAGGTTACGAGTTGGACACTTAGTAGGTATACGAAATCATACGGCTCGCAACAAGGTCACGGCAGGTCAAAGCGACAGTACACACGTGCGGTGCCGTTTGTGCCGCGGGGTGACCGTGGTTTTGTACTGACAACCAGGTAAAATAACAAGCTTATAACTTTCTCATTTTTCATGATAAAGTTCTCAAATTTTGTACATAGATCCTTCAGATAAAAATACTAGACACGTGTTTCGGGTTTCGCATAAAGTAAAACTAATGTTGTTTAAAAAAAAAAGTAAAAAAAACTGATAACTGGCAGACTGTATACTGCTTTTTTGTTATTTAATCTACTGACATTTCTATCTGTTTTTATAGCAATTCCAATTCTAATTGCGATGACGGCACAGTTGGCGCAGTGGTTGAGCGATCGAAGAAGTTATGGCAGCAAAAGAGGCAGCAGAAAGGGAGAGGGAGAAAACTCCCAACGTACCTCCCCGCACCCGAAGATCTGGGCGCAGGAGGAGGGCCGACAATGCCCTCTTCCGCCCCCCATAAAATGGCCTGCTGACAATGGACTTGGGGAAGTCTGTTGTCCAAGCATATAGACCTGAGTTGGCGTCGCGTGGTGTTTCCGCGTGCCTCTCATATAGAATGACAGGGAGAGGAGTAGTCTACTCCTCCCCTTTACCTGAGAAGGGGTTTGCCGCAAGCAAACCGTCACTGCTGGGGTGATTGTGTAGAATGCGATTGTGTCCCCGCACCCCAGCCAGAAGTGACGAGAAGGAACACCGTGTTGTTTTAGTCAGTAGGAGTCTGACAGACCCCTCCGCTATAGCGGAGGACATCCATTGAGGATTTCAACACGCAAAAAAAAAAGTGGTTGAGCGATCAACTGCTGCGATGCGTGTCTATGTTTTTATCTGCTAAATAAATTAAGCTTTAAATAATTTTGCATGCCGTAAGGCAAAATGTATCTGAATTCTCATGAAACTGACCATCATATCTGTACCTACATTTAACCAAATAAATGAATTCTCTTCCTATGACCTTGTTTTTTTCTCTCGAGAATAGAAATTGACGAGGATGCAAAACTACAGCTTGTTTAAATATGTTACTCACCGGCACCGCTTTGCCCAAACACGTAGTTGTCAGGCCTAAACAGTTGTCCGTAGGTCGAGGATCTGATGGCATCCATAGTTCCTGGCTCCAGGTCAACCAGCACAGCGCGAGGAACAAAACGCTTTCCTGGAAAATAATGTTACATTAGGTAGGCACATACCAAGTCTCCTTCGTGTCTCAGAAAGCACGTTAAGCCGTTGGTCCCGGCTGTCATTTGTAGATCTTTGACAGTCGTTACTGGTAGTCAGTGTCCTGAAAGTCTGACAACCAGTCTTACTGTGAACCAAGTGTACAATGGTGTTTTGTTATTTATGTTAGTACCTATGACTTAGCAGCCTCTTACAAGCATTGCAATATCGATTAACTTTACTAATATTATAAAAGCGAAAGTGAGTTTGTTTGTTTGTTACGTCTTCACGCCTAAATGGCCAAACCGATTTTGATTAATTTTGATACAGATATAGTTGGGACCCTGGAGACGGAAACAGTAAAATTAAAAAAAAAAAGTGAGATTAGGGGAGAAAGAGGGAAGAAAAGGGGAGAGAAAGATATTTTTTTTCGACCATCACGGGCGGTTTAAAGTTAGCGTAAGCCCAAAGAGAACTATAGTACACCACACGGACGAAGTCGCGGGCGCAAGCTAGTTATTTTCATAAAAGTTAGTCACAGAATTAAATTAAAAACTCCTATTGTCAAATTTAAATGTCAATAATAAAATAATGAGTTTTTTTACAATTATTCATCAATATTACTGTCATATTTTCCAATCAGTACTAATTAACTGGTTGCTAATCTCATAATTTTAATTTGACGGCACGGTTGGCGCAGTGGCTGAGCGATATTGCGTGTCGCAGGTTCGATTCCCGCACGAAACAAACATTTGTATGGCCGACAAATAGTTGTTTCGGGTCTAGCTGTTTGTGTATGTGAGTTTAAATGTTTATAAACGCACCCACGATACAGGAGAAATACCTAGAGTGGGGCAACGTTTAAAAGGAATGTCTGCCAAAGATCTACGAATGACAGCCTGGCTCATACTGTACTTGTCAAGTTAGTATTAAGACATGCTTACCATCAGCCGCCTCGTTATAGTAGACCTGGATCCTCTCCAGCTGCAGGTCACTGTCTCCGCGGTAGTAGCCTGTCTGGTCGATGCCATGCTCGTCTGATATGATCTCCCAGAACTGTGGACGATACAGGTATCTGTTAAGAAGTAGATGGTGGTGTGATCTGGGGGTCTTAAATAAGGATGGTATTTAAAAGTACTTCAATTTATTCCCATTTCGTTTACCTAATTTTGCCTGTGTTCCACCAAATATACTGAATGTGCACCGAAATATGTTAATTAAAATATGTCATAACGAGCATCAGCGCACTACAATAAAAAAGTGTTATATCTTTTTCCATTTTCTATTAATGCAAGTCGTTACTGGCACTCGCCGGCCGCTACCGCGCGGCACCGCTCGCTCCGCTCGCTCGGCTCGTGCGTAGGGGGTCACAGTTTTAACCTAACCTAACCTACGCATTTTTTAAACATTCAGGAAAGAATATTTGGTGCACGATCAGTATTTTTGGTGAACAAAAGAATATTATCCCTTATATAATTGCTTTAGCAGAGTCATAATAATATGAAAAACGTTACCATTCGACTTCGTAAGATGGTCAGAAAGTAACAATTTACAATATTTATTACGTCTGTGACCGTTTTAGGAATTTTCACGTTATTCATACAATTCATATTCGTTCATTTATTGTTTTTTTACATAAAATTACATTTTTAAATATTTCTTAATAAAAAAAGCATAAAAAAACTATAAAAATAGTATCCCACCGGTATCGGAACAGGATCCAAGCTACCGGCAGTCAGGGCTCCAGAGAAAGGAACCTCCTAACAATACGAGCCGTGTCCAGGAGTACCGCTTTCTGTATCAAGCCCTTGATCCAGCTGCCTAACGAGAGCCTTCTCATGTCTTGGTCGAGGCTCTTGGCAATTAAGCCATTGGCTGTAACGACTATCGGCACAATGATCGCTGAGTCCACGTCTCACATGTCGACAACCTCGCGAGCCAAGTCAATTTTGATTTGCTTATCTTTCTCGGCTTTCACGAGGTTCTCATCATGCGGGACTGTTATGTCAACAATCATTGCGCGCCGCTCTGATCGATCCACCACCACTATATCAGGTTTATTTGCAACAATAGTCCTGTCAGTGATGATGATGGAGCGATCCCAGTACAATGTGATATTGCCATGTTCGAGAACTGGGTCCAGCACATACCTGTACGGCACTTCCGATTCCACAAGGCTGTATTTTAGAGCAAGTTGCTGATGGATAATCCTGGCTACAAGGTTGTGTCTATGCAAGTACTCTCCGTTAGCAAGGCGAGAACAACCGGAGATAAAGAGTCGCAATTTAAAAAAATATAAAAAAAATAGACCTCTTGGTACAGGGTCTCCAGTGGCAGTCTGTTCTTTAGCCATTTAGAAGAGGGGCAAGCTGGAGACTGCGCTTAATTTGTCATTGGTTTCTTTTTAATCAATAAAGCCTTAAAAATATGTGTCAAAATCACTTCTGGCTATAGGGGTTTGTTCATTGTTTTCCGTTGTGAAATCAGAAAATATAAAGCACTCGTTGCAATAACTAGAGGGGAAAAAGCACGCGTGTAAAATACATTGTAATTATGAACCTTATCGTAGGTAGTGCAATAAGAAACAGTTTTTGAGGAAGTGTATTAAAAAATGTATTTGTTGTTATGTAGCTGTTACATATAATGTGACGCCCATAATATTCTGCTGTTTTCAGCGTACCTACAAATATTTCAGGGAATTAAAATGAAATTGATTTGAACAATATATCAAAATTAGGTGTTTATACCATACAAATGTGAAGAATAAGGAAAGCGTTAACTTAGGTACTACTGCGACTATCTAATACAATGTCAAACAAATAAAATCAAATCATTTATTCATTTGTTTAACATAGTTACATAGCTAATAAATGTGGTTGGTAAAAAAGTGCTCTATGTTATGCCCGAGAGCGTACAAATGTATATGTTAAAAAAATATTATAATTACAGTAATGTATGATAAAATCAAACATGAATGAAAATGGAAAAATATAAATCCTTACTAATCCTTACTAATATTATAAAAGCGAAAGTGAGTTTGTTTGTTTGTTACCTCTTCACGCTTTAATGGCTAAACCGATTTTGATGAATTTTGGTACAGAGATAGTTGGGAACCAGGAGACGGACATAGGCTAATTTTTATTTGAAAAAAGTGGGATGTGAGGGAGAAAGAGGGAAGAAAAGGGAAAACTTAGCGTTGCTATTACAAATCAATAAGGCGCAAGGGGAACTGTGTTACCCCGAATTTAACGCGAGCGAAGCCGCGGGCAAAAGCTATAATAATATAAAGAATCGTTCGTGTTCCGTGCGTATGTCAGCAAAACAGAGACGCTTGCCAAGGCCACCGCCTGCCGAGGTTGCGTGTTGTTCGAAAGATACCGCCGCGCGGCCCCGGAAAATAAAGTGCAAAAAAGAAGTAACTTGGGTGGGTTTTAGTCAGAAAAAGTCCCCCCCCCCCCCCAGCTCCGGCCTGAGCAGGAGAAGTTATTTGGTGATTTCTCATTTAGAAAAAAGGATTTACAAATCCTTACTAATATTATAAAAGCGAAAGTGAGTTTGTTTGTTACCTCTTCACGCTTTAATGGCTAAACCGATTTTGATGAATTTTAGTATAGAGATAGTTGGGAACTAGGAGACGGACATAGGCTAAAAAAGTGGAATATGAAGAAGAAACAGGGAAGAAAAGGCTAAACTTAGCCTTGCTATAACAAATCAATAAGGCGCAAGGGAAAAAACTGCAGGTAGCAGGTACCTGCAAATCAGGAAAGGGAAACTGTGTTACCCCGAATTTAACGCGAGCGAAGCCGCGGGCAAAAGCTAGTATTATTATAATATCAATAACGAATAAAAATAGTATGGTTTCCAGTAAGCTAACACATCTCTTGCGAAAAAGCACCCTTAGCAACCTTGGAGCATCACGACTCAAACCAGTTACATTAAAAACGGACGTCGAGAACCTACCGGGTCTAACTAAAGTCAAGAACCTCGCTAGTGATAACATCGCCGTTAGTAAGTAAGTATAGAAAATATCTTCGAATAATTATTTCCCTAGTAAATAACTTGACATTAACTTTTCACATTAGAACGCAGTTTACGTGTGTTCATAATTAATTAATTGTGAACGCACGCAAACTGCACTGATGCAAGTGATGCAACTGACACATTCTGACAGAACCGCTGGAAAGAACAAAAGAAAAATGTACATTTGGCGCAATTAATCAAACAAAAAAATAACAGAACAGAACAAACACAAACAAAGAACTGTAGTTTGCCTTCGAATCACCAATACAAAAAAAAAACTATGATAAATCATAGTTTTTTTTTTGTATTGAACTAAAGTTCAATGTTATAAATCTAGAATCCAAGTGGCTACCGGCCACCGTAGATGCGGGCCTGTGGACGGTGAGCAATGGGTAGCTCACCGTCCATCCGTGCAGTAACGACTAGGCGTGTCCAAGAGATCTATGTCAGCAAAGAAGAGTGGCCAGGGCCACCGCCACTGCCGGGGTTGCAGATTGTTCGAAAGAGATATCTCGGCCCCAGAACATAAAGGGCAAAAGAAGGAACATGGGAGGGCTTTAGTCAGTACAAGTCTGATACTTCCCCCGCTCTGGGAACGGAGGAAGTTATTTGTTGATTTCCCTTCCGTAAAAAAAATAAACAATTACGATGAAATACCACTGCCCTATCTGGGAATTGAACTGACCGCTTGACTAAACAAAATCAACGCATCCTTACTAATATTATAAAAGCGAAAATGAGTTTGTTTGTTACCTCTTCACGCTTTAATGGCTAAACCGATATTAATGAATTTTGGTACATAGATAGTTGGGAACCAGGAGACGGACATAGGCTATTTTTTTTAAAAAAGAGTGGGATATGAGGTAAAAGAGGGAAGAAACGGGAAAACTTAGCGTTGATATTACAAATCAATATGGCGCTACCGAATTTAACGCGAGCGAAGCCGCGGGCAAAAGCTAGTTTACTATACATTTACACCTATCTAGGGCCTCTGAGGGGTTGGCTGGAGGCCTTACTCTCGAAGTACCCACAGGATTAAGACACCCACATTACCCTCAAGTTAAACAGACATCCTCCTAGGTAGATCTGTAAGACACAATGACGAAAATACCGGCCATCTGCGAGTGGGACTGCCGCACCGAGGGTTCCATACAAACTTGCGACATAAACGCCCATATCTTTGGCTGCGTAGCCTGAGGGTTGATTTTCACAGCTGCAAGGGACCACAGACTAGAGTACCAATATGGTTTTAATTTCAACTCGATACCTCCACGCGTAACCGGGAGGAGCTCGTGGCTAAATAATAGCAGCCGCTCGGGTCGATCTTTAGGTTAAGCCGCGCTTGCCTAGGTTGGTCTGTGGATGGGTGACCACCCGTTACATACCGAGTTTCCTCCGTGCCTCGGAAAGCACGTAAAGCCGTTGGTCCCGGCTGTCATTCGTAGATCACAGACAGTCGTTACAGGTAGTCAGTGTCCCGAAAGTCTGACAACCAGTCTTACCAAGGGGTTTCGTATTACCCAGTACTAACTGGGTTGTGGAGGTCAGATAGGCAGTCGCTCTATGTAAAATACTGGTATTCAGCTGCATCCGGTTAGACTGGAAGCCGACCCCAACATAGTTGGGAAAAGGCTAGGCAGATGATGATGACCTCCACGCGTAACCGAGAAAAGGGTCTTGATAGACAGACGGACAACAAAGTGATCCTAATTGTCCTAAAAGGGTTCCGTGTCTTCGTTTTGAGGTACAGAATCCTAAAAAAGGCGATCTGAAGATTCTGTCTACCCCCATGGCAAAAGGCATGATTGTGTAAAGGAGGTCAAGAAGACAAAGCGGTATATAACGATGTAGGACTTGAGATAAAAATCTGAGATTCGCATCATTTGCTTTGTATGGTAATTTGTTGATAAGTAACGAGAGAAAGAAAGCGTGCTCTATAAAATTTATTTTTTACTGTATATGTATGTTTTTTTTTAATTAACGAAACGTCACAGTCGAACTTTTTTTTAAATAAGTAGGTACAGCGATACAGAACCTACTTTTTTATTTTGCGCGCGAATTTTCGTTGTAATGAAATGTGTTATCTTACATAAAGCTATAGCATTTAGTTATACGTATGCGTACCTATATGTTTGAAATGGAAAACAGATTACGATAGCAATGATCTATTGAACTTTAAAAGTTAATCAACGGGAAATATCACATCTTATAATAACTGTGAGTTCCGTTAGTCAGATCAGGCGCATCATAACTTAAAAATAGAATACTAACGTCTAATCAAAATGTTATCGATGAAAGAGAATTAGAAAAATACTGTTTATATTCCCACCTTTGAGCCAATTTGGTTGCCGCACTGTCCTGCCTGTAAATGCACAATTTCACGCATTTTCAATGTTTTCACTTCTAGAACAACCAGACGAAACAAACTATGCTAGAGAAATGGTACTATTTTTAGGAACTCTACGCGCGCACTTCTAGCTGGCACGTGGGATGATTATTAGTTCTAAGATTGCAATTATTTTATTTAAAATTAGTGTCTAACTCAAACAAAATCGTTTGAAACGGTATTATGCTTTAGTAAATATTGGAAATCTGTAAAAGAAAATCATGTCGGGGCAGCAAGTGGGGAAAAAATAATTATTTATAGCAGCGCCATCTGTTGACAAATATTAGAAGTGTTATTTCCTTCATGCATTTTGTATTTTTTTACAATCATTCACTTTATTCAAAAAAATATATATTGAAGATTATTTAAAAAAGAATTTATTTAATTTATTTATTGTTCGAGCGTTGTGTTTCATTTCAATCATCACCAAATAAAACTAAACGCAAAATGATAGGCCCGCATTGCCTTTGCCACTGACGTTTAGCTGTTCTGACAAAGCAAAACCTCTGTCAATTCGGATTTTCCAAAATAATTTTATCGCCGATAAATACAGAAATAATCAATTTATGTCGTTAAAATCTCCAAATATTATGCACGCAATGTTCTAGAGTATATTTTTGAAGTATTAACAAGTGTTAGTAACGTAAAACATGATTGTTCGCCATGTTCATAATTGTTTTGCCTGAGGGCTCAAGCCATTTTATGATAGCGTAAAAACTCTTTTGTGCTGCATCAAGCGATTGATAAAGTTTCTGACGTGCACTGCCGTAACTAATTACACTGTAAGTTTAACAAGATTATTTATTTGTTTGTTATTAACGATTTTTTATCGGACTTTTTGTAGGACGAATTTTAATCAAAAACACGGATCATTCTTAGGTACATTCTAGTTTAATTTCATGTAATAACGAGATTATATTAATGTTAAATAGGTTATTTACTTTGGTTAATAAGAATGTTGGTACTATGTCAGTTCAAAAACTTGTATTTTTGATTGTTTATCAAAATGCTGCTTTATTTTTTAAATTGTAACCTTGCTTCATGTCATGATATACTGCATCATACATATTCTTCTCTAAGATATAGGCAAAGGTGTACCTTTAGCACACCATTTGCTTGTTATGATTAAGTGCCATGTATTATCCTCATGAGACCCAGACACATTTTGGGTTCACTATGCATTAAAACCGAACAGTCCATATAAATGGACAAAATTTATAGTGCTTTAAGTCCCGAGAAAATTGGACATGTTAGAGTTATTGGTTTGAAGTGAGACTTTCAGGGCATAGTTATGATAATATTTATGTGCCGTTTTATATAGATGTATTTTTTTTAATATCTAAAGATTTCAGCCTAATGTAGAAAAAATATGTGATTTTGTAATGTGCCCATTTAAACAGCTAGTAGGCTTAAATACGAACGCGTCCCGTAAAAGCTGTGGGTTTGAGACGTCATCTTTATTTTGGGTATTTAAAGGGTGCGTCCGCCTTTTGAGGTTATAGGGCTTCAACAACTCCAGCGACCAGAGCAACTGCTATTATTTATCCACAAGCCCGGCTACTATCAACATTACCAATAATGTGTAAAAATATGCAAGTAATGTTAAAGAATAGTATCTGTATTGTAATAACGAAACGAGACCATTTTGCTTTTATTTGCAATTCTATTCTATTATAGTAACCTTATTGGTAACTATATTTTCGAGCCATTTGGGGTTGATACTCTGGGACCGTGGAGTCCTTGTGCTCAAAGCCTTTTTAAGGAAATATCAAAACGTTTGCTTGACACTTCCTGTGACCCAAGGGCTGGCTTTTACTTTGGCCAGAGGCTTAGCACTGCCATACAACGTGGCAATGCGGTCAGTCAGTTGGGGACATTGCCAACTGACAGCCTTGAGGATGATTTTTTTGACGCTATTTTTAAATTTATTTAAAAGTTAGGTAGTTTTGTTTAATAATTTTAGTTTATTTATGTGTTATTGTTTTAATAAAATAATTATGGTATTCATTACTTGTTAAAAAAAAAACTATTCTCTATGATCTGTCAATTGGTTTTCATGTTTGACATGGACTTTTAATGAGGAGGGACAAAATGCATGTGACTAAAAGAGTGATAGATATGAATGTTGATAAATGGAGAGGGAGAGGAAGGCCAAAGAAAAGATAGATGATATCTGTAAGTAAAAGTAAGTCTGTAAGTGAATGAATCTGTAAGTATATGAAGGAGAAAGGAGTAAATGATGCTGTGACGTTTGACAGGGGATAATGGAGAAAAAAAAAGATGGATCCCAAGTAGATAGGGACGAGGGCAGGTAAATGATAATGGGTTTGACATGCAAACACATATTGTTTAGTAATATTGTAATCCACCTTTTTGTCTCACTGAAGTTATTTATTTATTTAAGCATAGAAGATCCAACAGTAATTTTCTCAGGTAAAAACAAAATGTTATTGAAATCTGTTTTAACTCATCATTATTATTTGTGTTGGTGCAGCATGTCTTCTTTTTCCATACTCCTATATCCTCGTAACGCCCAACCTAAATTTAGGTTGATATATATGACAGCCCAATGTACTAAAAATAGGTGCAAGTACTTGCGGCCCAGAACTTTGATTTAGTAAAAAAGTGTTTAAATGTAATACTTTTGGCTAAACTCTTTTAAGGGGTATTTCTTATACCTAAAGTTAACTATTTCATGCAAAAAATATTTTGAAATTATTTGTCCTTTTTTTAGGTCACTGGGCCAAATACGTTAAAATATCATGTCATAATTTAAGGTCGCTGGGCCGTAATTTAATTATTTTACATAGTGTCTTGGGCTGAAGTGTCAACTTTTTTTTTCATTAAATTAGGTTGTTGGGCCTAATGAGGCTATTACTCATCGGACACCTCTCTTCTTATTATATCATTCTTTACACAGTCCGTCCAGCGTTTTTTTATGGTATGCTTTGTCTACTATAGGTACTAATCCACAATCATACTCAAAACTTTACGCTTAATTTTTTTTCAAACCTTTGCATCTCGTGCCTGTAGCAAGCCAACGAATTACCAATTCATAATTATTTTACTAATCTTTACTAATATTATAAAAGCGAAAGTGAGTTTGTTTTTTGTTTCTTTGTTACGGCTTCAGAGATAGTTGGGACCCTGGATAGGGACATAGGCTTCTATTTTTTTTTTAAGTGCGTAATGAAGGCAAAAAGGGACAACTTAGCTTTGCTATTACAATAAATAAGGCGCAAGGGCAAAAACTACAGGTAGCACGTACCTGCAAATCAGGAAAGGGGAACTGTGTTACCCCGAATTTAACGCGAGCGAGTTTTTTTTTTAAACCCTCAGTTGCATGTATTGAGGACCACCCCTATTTATTTACTTTTTATCATTTCCCAACATACTTGTGTAGCGGGTCACAGAATATGATTGTCTGGCAGTTTGATTAAGCGACCTACTCAAGTGTCCTTTTTTTGGTATTGTTCGTCATGTGTCGTTGAGTTCCTTGAGTTATGAGTCGAGCTACACGATAACTGACAAATGCTTGCACTGACTGGACAGGTCCACTCAATCTGTGTGGTGCTTTCTTAAGAGACCACTTCAGACACTAATCTGCAGAGTCCTCATGTAAGTTGACCAAGATTTTTGTCTGGACCTTAAAAGAGACTATGGCCTCTGAGTTTACTTCGGCTCTTTCTATATTGAGTACCTAGTCGGGTACGAAACACCGGCCTCATCTAATTTAAAAAAAAAGTGTTTATTAAAACCTAGCTGTGACGTACGGACAGACAGGCAGAGGTAAAAAACAAATCGATACGGGTTCCGTTTAAGTTATGTTAAAGCTTATACAAGCCCAGTTCCTATACAAAGTCCATATAGGTGAAATGACATTTTGCCACAACTCTCATGAGAGGAAACGGCGAATGAAACCGCAGGGCACAGTTATTCTCGGGCAATTACAAACGCAAAGTTTGTGTCCTTTAGCATGATATCAAGAGGTTTGCGCGAGGTTTTTTACTATACTTAACTAATGCACACATGCAGGTAGTAAAATGTTGATAACTCTTTAATGATGTCATAAAAAATCGAATGCTAACAATCCATGCAAGATTATTGATTGTAAATAATTATTACCTAAATAAAAATGCTAAAATTCTATTTTTGGTTCTACATAATTGATTTCCTGTATCGGTAATTCGCCACATTGCGCGCGTCGCATCGTGCGAGCGAGAGGTTCAATAGAAATGATTTATTTTAACCGTTGCATGATTGTTTACAAAAATGTAGGGTAACAATGTATGTAAACTTTGCACCCGTCTGCACACTTTGTCGCGCAAAGGTTTAAACTAAGCATTTTAATGGCGTAAAGTGATAGTAAGGCCTCTATTTCCGAAGAACCGATAGCCGATGGGGGAAACTGGTTCCCAAGTGGCAAGCTCGTACCAGCAAATGCAACGTGGGGCGGCCCCCCGCTAGGTGAATGGGTGACGCGGTAGATGTTGCGTGGTTGGTGTCGCTATTTGCAGACGGCTCAAGACCGCATGCTGTGGCGGCAGTTAGAGTGATGCCTACGTCCAGCCGTGACTTCCACAGAATGATATGATAATGATGAAGTTACTGTTAAGCGCGGGCACCATTCTAATTGTGTTAGAAGAATGCAATTTTTTGTCGGCTCGGTAGGTGTTAAACCCATCTAACACAAGAACCCTTTTTTCCAGATAGACAATGGCAGAAGTAAAGATGGAGATGGAGATGGAGGTGGAGCCTCCACCGCCTCAAGTTGGACACTTCTTGACTGAAGAAAGTCCACCTGTCATGAAGTACATCAGCGTAACAAGCGAAGCCCTAACTGAGGAACAGAGGCAGATGTACGAGTCTGTTCTCACGACTTGGAAACCTGTCATGTTCCCTAAAAGAATCAAGCGTTATATCTGCACTAAATGCAATAAGGAGTTTAAAAACTACCAAAACTTATATCTACACACGACACGAGTGCATTCTTCCGAAGATTCGGCGGTCATTTGCGATATTTGTGACAAAACATTCAAAAATAAACACTATTTGTATATGCATAGGATGAATAAACATTATTCGGAGCTCGAGAAATGTTATTGCCAATTTTGTCTGCAAGAGTTTCGAACGAGGAGGGCTTTGCATATGCATGTGAAAAGAATCCACCCGAACACGCTTCCTGAGATCAAATGCAATGAGTGTGGCAAAGAATTTGCGGTACCATACAAGCTGAAATATCATATTGAAGCATGTCACAGACAGGACAAAGAAAAATTTAAATGTCACTTATGTCATAAACTTTACAAAAACACTCTGAACTTGAACCGCCATCTTCATTTCCAACACACTCCTGTTGAACGGCATCCATGTGTTTTTTGTAATATGACATTCAAATCGCGACACCATATGAAAAGGCATGTTCTCAACATTCATCCTCCTCTGGAGTCTAAGGTCACTTGCCCTGAATGTCTGAAAGAGTTTAAGAACGACCAATATCTTAAGGAACATATGCAAGTCCATTCTTCACTGGATTCCAAAATAAAATGCGACATTTGTGATAAACTCTTCCATTCCGCTATCCGTTTGAAGAAGCACAAGAAGATCGTGCATCCTTCCAAACCAAAACTTCGTTGCGAAAAGTGTGATAAGGAGTTCGCGCATGCACACTACCTCCGCCGCCATAACAACGCTGTTCATCTAGAAATGGATGAGACGAACTACCCCCATTCTTGCGACCAATGCGGGAAGAAATTCAAGCTGAAAAAGTATTTAAACAATCACATTCAAAGGCATGAACAGCAGCATTTGAAGAGAATATCCCAGATGGTTAAAACTGTGATGGGTGATGAGAAAGACATGCCTGCTAAAAAGAGAGGGCGACCTAGAAAAACAAGAGCGGAGATTGAATTTATCAAATGCGAGCCAGTCTCAAGTTCCGATTCGGATTCAGGCGAAACTGACTCTGAAGATTCCGATTGAAATTCTAGCGAAAATCTTGTCCGGGATATGTGTCTGTGTTGTGTTTTTTAAAGTGCAAAGTGAAAATTAAGCTCTGGTTGAACTGAAGCGAGTCGCTCGCGTTTTTGTGTCACGGCTTCGGGTGCCAAGCGATACTCGCGAGTCTCTTTTTCCATGCTCTAAGGTCTTTCACATGATATCTCCACAGTCGCTTTAACAAGACGTGGGTCGGTTGACTGCGAAGGCCAAGCGGCAAAACAGTTCGCCTGAGTGTCACCAGAGTTTCGTCAGTGCAATAAGTTTAAAGAAAAGTCACTCGCGATTAATTTTTTGGCATACCGTTAAAGATATGTTTCAAAAGAGAAACAAAACAAGTTTACAATGGTATTTAACATAAAAGAGGAACTTAATATAGGCTCTTATAGTTAGGACCAATTTTTTGCAAAAGTATTCTTATTCATTAGACTTTTTCTAAGAAAGCGTCGGACGGAAGACGAAATGGATATAGGTTATAGCTATTTTTGGACGTTATTGAATATCTGCACCAATTCCATTGAGCCTGAAACTTGAAATCAAGCTCAAATCATTTATTTCAATTAGTCCATTACAGGCACTTATGAATGTCATAAAAAACAAAAAAGATGCTGCTACAGTCCCAGTCACAAGACATAATAACTTGTGAAAGTACTGTAGTCGCCCATTCCAAGGCGTACATCTCTATGGAGAAGAATGGGCAAGAAAGTAATCGACCTACCAAGTTAATCTCAAATATTAGGACTAGGAGCTTTTAAATTTGTGCAATACATCAGTTTGTGACGAGAAACGAGCATTGCAGCGCTTTTTCTATCACGTTATAACTTGTAGCATGATTATACAAATAAATATGTGAGAACGATGTAGTTAAACGTACATATTAAGAGCGTCCAGACCAAAAGCAAAAATATCAATTAAGAAAATGTAATAACCTTGGCAGTAAAGAGGTGACCTTTTAGCCGCCTTTATATCTTAAGAATAAGAGCGGTTTTCGTCTGTAGAGCGATCGTCTTTCCGTTCGACGCAATTTAAATTCAATTTTAAATCTTTTTGAGTATTAGCTTATGGAAGAAGCTTGTGCACTTGATTTAATAAAAATTGCGCGTCTAAATTATTAGAAAAAAGGGGAGTTTAAGTGAGAGGCCGCAGAATCCGCTTGACCCGATCAATTAACTTACATGGGCACTTATGATAAATAATAAATGCTCAGTTCGGGTTGGTCGTTTCCTATGGAGAAGAACCGGCAAGAATTTCCATGGACACTTTTTAAAATCTCGATCAGAAGGCGCATGGCCAAACTATCGGATTCACCGTCATGGTCTAGCGGATTCTTCGTCAAAAAATGCGGTTACTCCGTGAAGTTTTAACGATAGACTTAAATAAAAAATAATAGTTTTTTCTTATTAACTGTTTCTTTTTTGGTAGATTTATAATATTGACTATTATGGCAACACTGAGGTTTTGGTAGAAAAGACTGATGGTGATTGAGTTTGGCGCCGGCTTTAGAATTGGTTTACCGGTACGGACATATTTTGCGGATTGTCTGCGGACACTGACATTATTTTAATACATTGACAGAATGTGAATGGCCGAAATTAGTACTGGGTAATATGAAACCCCTTGGTAAGACTGGTTGTAAAACTTTCGGGACACTGACTACCTGTAACTACTGTCAAAGATGTAGTGTAATGACAGACAGTCGAGCTTCCGAGACTCGGAGAAAACTCTGTGTGTAATGGGTGGTTACCCATCCACGGAACAACTTGGGCAAACGCAGCTCAACCTAATGATCGACCCTAGCAGCTGTTACTAAACCCGTAATATTTCCTGAGAGATCGAAAAGGGAGGGTAGGGGAAAAAATAACACGATCAGGGGAGGGGATAATGTTTTATATTACGTGTATTTATTTCGTGGGACGAATATAATGAATTTAATGTGTGGGTTGTAAAATATTTATTACTAGCAATGTATAATAGTAAAAGCCTGAGCAGGCGATTTTGGTCTCTAAAACCCGAATAAGCAATAAGAATACTTTTTCTAATATTAAAACGAGATTCTAAAACTGTCTGACCTTTTCAATAATAAAAACACACTTGATGCTGTATAGGGATAGCCTTAAATCTCAGGACATCTCACTTAGGGGGAAGGGGGCTATAAACATAGCTTAAAAAACCTCACGTAATTAAAGAAAGTCCGGCGCCAAGACAGTCACCAATAAAAGAGAAATATAACTTCAGAGGTGTGAGACTTAACAGTAAGAAACCAGTGTTGCCATATAAAAGAGTAAGTTAAATTAGCTAGTAAAACCTAAAAGACATGATGGGTATATCCACATGCAAAACTGCTGAAATATAGCACTTAAATTGTTTATAGTATGTACTTTTTATTCCAGTAATGGACACTTACCGAACTCATTTGAAACCGCGGAAATAATAATTTTATTTTTTTTGTAGATTAGATACCCAAGACATCTGCGAGTTTCACTAGCTAATTTACTTTTACCTTGTATAAAAATTGTTATAGATTTGGGGTCAGTAATTTTAATATTAAGTAGGACTTTTAAAATTATGAGGATGTCATATTTTCTTGTCTCATCGCTGTATAAATTAAATCTTTAAATTAATGGCATAATATGTATTTAAATTGGCAACCTTTTAAGTATCTGTCCAATCGTTGGCGATTTGCGAGAAGCTAGACACGAAATCTCGGTTCCGTAAAAACGCCGAAACCGGCCAAGTGCGAGTTGGACTTGCTCACAAAGGGTTCCGCACCATCCTACTAATATTATAAATGGGAATGTTTGTGAGGATGGATGTATGTTACTCTTTCACGTCAAAACGGCTGAACGGATCTTAATGAAATTTGCACAGAGTTACATTATAGTCTGGAATAACACATAGGATACTTTTTATCGATCATCACGCGAGCGAAGCCGCGGGAGCGAGATAGTTATCTATAAAAACCCCAAAAAAACATGTTTGTTGTTTGGAACCACCCTTAAATATTGATTTTAGTCTCAAACTCAAAGCATTTATTTCAATAAGACCATTACAGGCACTTTTGAATGTGACAAAAACAAAAAAAAAAGATGCTGCTACAGTCCCAGTCACAAGACATAATAACTTGTGAAAGTACTGTAGTACCGCTGTACTGGCGGCAACGGAAATACAACATCTGTGAAAATTTCAAGATGTTGTATTTCCGTTTCAATAACTATAATGGTTCATGAGATACAGCCTAGTGACGGACGGACGGACAACGGAGTATTAGTAATAGGATCTCATCTGTTGGGTATGGAATCCTAAAATTACTTTTCTTTCATATGGAGCCCTTTAAATTTTATATTTATAAACCCTGATAGCGGTGGCTAGTCGAGATACTCGTCGTCCTTGGAAAATCGTACGATGACACGATGCGTTCTCGTCGTGCAATGACACGATGCGTTCTCGTCGTGCAATGACACGATGCGTTCTCGTCGTGCAATGACACGATGCGTTCTCGTCGTGCAATGACACGATAAGTTCTCGTCGTGCAATGAAAAATGGTCAATAAAACACAGTCTATACTCGCACGATCGCTTGCGAGCTTCAAGTAAAACACTGAATTAATCTGTATGTTTGAACTTATCGCTCGACTAGAACTCGTCGTGGTATTGTAAGATCGATAACCAACTAAGATTACACCTTAGCGTAAGTGAGAACTGTTTTATATTTTTGGCTTCTTATTGAGACAGATGCTTAACTTGTATTATTTCTTCAGTATAGTTAGGTTTAAAATGTGCAAAATTTTTAACAATGTAGTTAATAAGTTATATTAGTATTTTTATGTATTTATTGTGTAAGGAATGATATGAAGGAGAAAGAAGTAAATGATGCCGTGACGTCTGATAGGGGAGAATGGAAGAAGAAAACGTGTTGCGCCGACCCTAAATAGAATAGGACAAGGGCAGGAAAATGATGATGATGTATTTCTTGTCATATGGCAGCGAGTTTAATTATCTGTCTGCCTTTTTATAATAGGATGAAGTTGAATGCCAGTAATTTACATGGAGCGACTGCCTATCTGACCATCTCAACCCAGTTAGGACCGGAATATATGACATTAAAAGTTGGGGGACATACAATATGGTAGCTAAATGATCCTAAAGTTTTTAGTTCTAAATCTTTTATATCAAACCGAAGATTCTTTGGGATAAACTTGTTTTAGGTTTCAATAGCCAAATTGGAAAAATAAAACCATTATATACTTATTTACACAGTGTTGTAATTAAATGATTGCAACACTACTCGTATGTAAAAATTGTGTCTTATGTTAATTATTGTAATTGGTGTTATAACGTTTTAATTAACTATAAATAAAAATATCCTCATAATTTTTAAAGAGTTTTAGCCCTGGACTAGCAGCCAATGATAATATTAAATTGAAATACATATGGTTCTGTTATATAACTCTTAATTAATAGTGAAATGTATTTGTCAACTTTCTAAATTAGCGTGGCTTTTAAAATATACACTATGGCCAAAATTGATAAACTGCACTTTCATTAACCTCTAGAGCCCCAGCGGCACAAAAACGTGCCAGTAAACAAGTATTACCGTTGAGTCCCGCTGTCACAAATTTGTGCCACCAAACCACGACCGATTTAAAACTGTATTTGTAGTAAAGATAAGTCTAAAAATCAGATTACACTTACGATAAGAGCCCGCCCGGCGGTGCTTGACGGATAGTTGACGTAAATAATGGCGGTCCTTGAGAGGTTATACACTGTTCATACTATTAAGAACCTAGTTCTAATGCAAATAATTTTCATATTCTTCAAATTCGCCACAATGTAATAGGAATTTTAAGGTAATACATACAATATTATTTTATGAGACATAAACATGGGGTGAATCAAGCCAAAATATAAACATTAAAATAATAACTTAAGTTTCTAGAAAATCATTTTTTATTGAATTATTTTGTAGAAGCCTTGTTGGCAATCAAATAAACTTAACGGCATGGTTGGCGCAGTGGCTGACCGATTGGCTGCTGCGCGGCGTGTCGCGGGTTCGATTCCCGCACGGAACAAATATTTGTTATGGCCTACAGGTACTTGTTTCGGTTCTGGTTGTTTGTGTATGTGAGTTTAAATGTTTGTTAACGCACCCACGATACAGGAGAAATTCTAGAGTGCGGCAACTTATATAAAGTAAAAACAGTAAAAGATATAGCATATTGATACATTGTTATAATCTTTTTGATTTGAATAATTGATTTTTATTTCTTTGTAATAGGTGTAATTCTTAAAACTCTTAGATTTTGTCTCAATTCACTGTGTTGCTATTCTCATAGTTATGCGTATACAATTCTACCAAATTTCCAAAATGTTTCATTAATATAATAAGGTTTGCTCAGTCCACGGCTCACAAAGTACATAATATAAATGTTATAAATATGTATATATAATGTTATGTGTTAATTGTTTAGTTTCTTAGTTAATATAGTTCGTTGACCAATTTTTCAGTGAAGCGCTAGGGTTACCAGAGAAATTATTTTATTTCTGCTGTTTTTTTAGCCTTCAGCTCAGTCTCAAGTTGTATGTTGGTAAAAATACGATTTGCGACCGTAAGAAATATGGCTTTGCAGAATTATGATAATTAAAAACACCAATACAGTCTTTTAACGTCATGTAATCCAATTGAATGATAATGTCATAAGTGACGGTCGCGAATCATTTTTGTTCAACATACTTCACAAATTCGCACTAAGTATCGGCCTATGGACAATGGTTATTGGCCAATCATCCAGCCTGTACCTTTGCTGTCCTCCCTCAGCGACGCCCTAAGCCGAGGCTCGTACCCCACAGGGGGTGCCCTTAGCGTGCAGTCGCTTAGTTTGTAAGATTTTGCCCTGGCTGGAGACCTTAATTAATATGAATGGGTTTAAGTCAGTACAAGTCTGACACTCCCTCTGCTCCGCCTATGGCAGGACAATGTTATTTTTATTTAAAACCCAGCTGTTTACAAAATTCTAATACATACCTACACGGTCTAAATATATATAACAGGACCTAATTTAAAAAAAAATACAGATGTCATTTTTTTATGCCTGGTGATGTAGAATTATGTTTAATGCTTGCACTGACTGGACAGGTCCACTCAATCTATGTGGTGTTTTCTTAAAGAGACCATTTCAGACACTAATCTGCATAGTCCTCATGTAAGTTGATCAAGATTTTTGTCTGGACTTTAAAAGAGACTATGACCTCTGAGTTTGTTTCGGCTATTTCTTCTCAGAGTAGTCGGGTACGAAACACCGGCCTCATCTAGTTTTTTTTTTTAATAATGACATGTTGCTAAATAATTATCATTTATGTATTGTATAGGTACTTGATATTCGTTTGTGCGTCTAAAGTTTTTTTAATAGCTTAGATTTAAACCTGTTTTATTTCACCGCTTCTGAAAAATTGGTCTGCGATAGTGGGGTTATATTTAAAAACAATATTTTATTTTATAAATTAATATTTATTGTAAATATAATATTTTGATGTGAAGCTAAAAATTATTTTTATTAAATCATCATTTGCCCTCGTCCTATTGCCGTTATCACCTTTCTAGATAATTTGACAGTCTTCAAAAAAGACCAATTCAATTTATGGGTATCTTTTTTGTGTATGTTCCGCGATTACTCGAAAACGCCTAGACAGATTTGGAAAATTGAAAATTGTATTGTTTGGTGCCCCATAACTATCAGGTCTGGGTCAGGATCTGATGTTGGGATCCTGAAGTATTAGACAGAACACAATGTTTATAGAAACAGAGTTCATCAACATGGAAAAGAAAATCTCTTGCGCATAAAACAAAACTGGTTTATAAAAACCGGTCAAGTGCGAGTCAGAGTCGCACCAAAGGTTCCGTACAAACTTGCGACATAAACGGCCATTTCTTTTGACTGCTTAGACTTAGAGGGTTGTTTTTTTCACAGCTCTAAGGGACCACAGACTTGAGTCTATGGTTTTAATTTCAACTCGATACCTCCACGCGTTCCCGAGATAAAGAGTCTTGACAGACAGACGGACAACAGACTGATCCTATTAGATTTCCGTTTTTTTCCTTTCGAGGTAGTGAACTATAAGTAATGAAAGTCAATTTTACAAAACATATTTATTTACATACCACAATGAGTTCACACAATTTGTTTAATTACTTTAAAGATACTGAACACTTTACAACTACACCTAATTTTATAGTTACAGATTAAAAAAAAAATAGAAAAGAAAATCTTGTTGAGATCAAAATCATTATAATATAAGTCATGCTAGAGTTTATTCTTCGTTGGTCTAGTGGTGGCTTGCGTTACTCCTGCGAATAGGGTAAGCGGTTTGATTCTTAGGTTAAGCAAGTGTGTTTAGGTGTTTTTCATTAAGAGTCTCCCTGGAGTCTGGATTTATGGCTAGTAGATAGAAATAAAGTCTTCCCGTGTTGCATGGAATTCTTAGGTAATCTTCGCGAGTTCGAGAACACCAAGGCGTTGTTGGTCTTACTCGTGGAGCCGGGGTGGATCGAAATTGGTTGCAATAAATTATCCTTACTAATATTATAAAAGCGAAAGTGAGTTTGTTTGTTACGTCATCACGCCTACATGGCTAAACCGATTTTGATGAATTTTGGTATAGAGATAGTTGGGACCCTGGAGACGGACATAGGCTATTTTTTTTATAAAAAAATATTGAGATATGAGGGAGAAAGAGGGAAGAAAAGGGAAAACGTAGCATTGCCATTACAATAAATAAGGCGCAAGGGCAAAAACTACAGGTTGCAGGTACTTGTAAATCAGGAAAGGGGAACTGTGTTACCCCGAATTTAACGGGAGCGAAGCCGCGGGCAAAAGCTAGTAATAAAATATTTTGCCATACAGCAGCTAATGATAATGTTTTGACGCTGTCTGTCCCTGTAGGGGGGAGTCCCTGGTGTTCTAAAATACAGGCCACGGCTTAGTTTAGGCACCAGTCTCCCACAAATGAACAGTAGATGCTTACTGCAATATTGTTGTCTTTTAAGTTGTGTTGTTTGTGGAGGAAAAATAAGATTTTTGTATTGTATTTGTAATGATATTCCCACCCGTACGCAAAATACGCGCCTTAGACGTGGAGTTGCGGACACCAACCCGTATACGGACATAATAAATTGCGGACATGAACTCAATACAAATACATGGGATTTAAGGCAAAAGCGTCGGATTTTTTTTGACGTTTTGTAGGTTGTACGTTGATTAAAATATGGTACATGGTCGTAACAAATATGGCTTTACTGTGATATTAACATTTAAAACGGCACGATTGGTGCAGTAGCTGATCGATTGAATGCTGCGCTGCGTGTCGCGGGTTCGATCCCCGCACGGAACAAATATTTGTATGACCTACAGATAGTTGTTTCGGGTCTAACTGTTTGTGTATGTGAGTTTAAATGTTTGTAAACGCACCCACGATACAGGTTGAATTCTTAGTGTGGGAAAAATTTCTTTTAATCTTTTGATTGCGTAGACTTAAGAGGGTTCTTTTTAATCATAGCTTCAAATCCAAAGACTAGAGGATATGGTTTTAATTTCAACTCGATACCTTCACGCGTTTCCGAGATATAAAAGGTCTTGATAGACAGACAGACGGGCAACACAGTGATCCTATAAGGATTCAGCTTTTTCCTTTTCAACTCTTAAAAATATGTAATCTAGAAGGTAACTCATTTCCCAAGCAATATGAATTAAATTAATATCGGACCATGCAGCGAGCTTGCTCTACAAAATGAAAAAGAAGAATCACGTCCATATGATCGGTAACACATTAAAAAAAACAAAAGGCGAATTGTGAACCTCTTCCTTTTTCGAAGTCGGTTGAAAACAAAAATAAAACTAATAAATAATAGTCCTTAAACTCTCTATACAAGAAATTTGTTCTATATGGCGTATTTTTTCAGACATTTCGACGGTCCCTACGTACATGAGGTTAAGTCAAAAACCGAGGTTTACAGGAGAGCGTAATTTGTGTTCAACACGCCCTAGAAGTAATTCTATGAGCAATAATAAATATTTTCTTTCTACAATATTTTAACAGTTTTAAGAGCTTTATAATGCTATGTACACTTAAGTATTTTATTTTTTCACGTTTTCTTGAAAAAACTGATAGTTGACCGTTTCTACGACACTTATTCGTTGTAAGTATTTATAATTCTTGTTCTCTTATACGATTTCTAAAACAAGGTAAATCAATTAAATAAAAATAAAAATCGTATGTCAGCATGTGGGCATAGATAATCTAAAGCCAAAGATACAATAAAAAAATGCCATTTTCGCCATGTCTTTATGTACGTAGGGACCGTCGATTTGTTTTTCTAAGAAATCTGCCTATACTAAGGAGTTTGTGGAGCGGTTGTTTTGGATCGTCAGGGTCCCGCGGTGACTTGGAAGTACACGTCACAAGGCTGCCTCCAGGGCTCCAGTAGCGGCTCCGGTTTGA
This sequence comes from Ochropleura plecta, assembly GCA_905475445.1. Lineage (NCBI taxonomy): Eukaryota > Metazoa > Arthropoda > Insecta > Lepidoptera > Noctuidae > Ochropleura > Ochropleura plecta. Next base: position 706,929 of record FR997751.1, read on the forward strand.
ACACATCCAGTTTCGGGGACTGCACCTCTAGCGGCACCTCTGGTTTCACCTGTAATTTAGGACAAGAACAAATATTAAATTGTGGCTAAATAGTAGCAGCCGCTCGGGTGGATCTGCAGGTTAAGCTGCGCTTGCCTAGGTTGGTCTGTGGATGGGTGATTGGTATTTGTATTTTGTATAAAATAATTTGTTTATAACAACAAATTGATATTTATGTAACACTTATTTTGAATACTAGGCTGTTTAGTTATGTCATGCCTTTGTTTCTCCTTCAATATGAGAAGACAAAGCGCTGAGAAAAATCAAATTAAATCATAGTTTTCTAATGATTGATGACAAAGGTACTTTTTATACTGTTATTTAATTTTTCTTGTGGCTAAATAATAGCAGCCGCTCAGATCGATTCTTAGGTTAATCCGCGCTTGCCTGGGTTGGTCTGTGGATGGGTGACCACCCGTTACATACCGAGTTTCCTCCGTGCCTCGGAAAGCACGTTAAGCTGTTGGTCCCGGCTGTCATTTGTAGATTTGTTTTTTTTGTATATTTGTAGATGATGACGGCACGGTTGGCGGATTGTCTATGCGATCGAATGCCGCGCTACGTGTCGCGGGTTCGATTCCCGCACGGAACAAATATTTGTTTGGCCTACAGATAGTTGTTCCGGGTCTGGCTGTTTGTGTATGTGAGTTTAAATGTTTATAAACGCACCCACGATACAATTAGCATATAATTAGCCTATGTCCGTCAGGTACCTGTTACCTGTAGTCTTTGCCCTTGCGTCTTATGTATTGTAATAGCAAAGCTAAGTTTTCCCTTTTCTTCCCTCTTTCTCCCTCATTTCTCATTTTTTTTTTAAATATTAGCCTATGTCCGTCTCCAGGGTCCCAACTATCTCTGTACCAAAAATTCATCAAAATCGATTGGGCCATTAAGGCGTGAAGAGGTAACAAACAAACAAGCTCACTTTCGCTTTTATAACATTAGTAAGGATATATTACCTTAGCAGTTCTCCTAAGCTTCAGATGTACCAGTTTGACGTGCGTCCGCATGGCTGTCCTCTGCGTAAACCTGCGCCCGCACTCGCCGCATTCGAACGGCTTCTCACCCGTGTGCGTGCGCACGTGGTTTGTTAACACGCTCTTACCCTACAGATAGACAGACAAGAACAGATATTTAATGGCGAATAAAAAAATATCATCAAAATTTAAAACAGCAACAAAAACTACCAAATATTTAAAAAAAAAATTGCAAAAAATATAACCGACTTCCAAAAAAGGTATTGGAAGTTCGCAGACTTTCGTTTGTTACGTTGACTTTTTTGCCACCGACTTCCGCAGGTAAAGTTATTTTACACTTTTTATTTATTTAACGATTTATGTACACACTGAATTCAGAAAAAAAAGACAGGAACAGAAAATAGGTACAATCAAAGGTAATGCTTATTTCTAAAGATTTCAGGTATTTTTGCAAGTACCTGCGAAAGGAGAGTTAATAGAAAGAGTATTTTTTTTATTTCAGCATTCAAGAAGCTGAAACAAATTTTTAATTTTTGTAACAATTTGTTTTTGTGTTTTTAGAAGTCTGTTTTTTTTTTATTCCAGCTTTTAGTTGAAGTATGATGGTATATCACACAAATTGTTATCGAGTATACATTTTCCATTGTTACTAAATGATATAAGCATATCATCCATTAACATTAAAAGAAAAAATAAGTAGTATAGAAGATAACTCTTACACTAAAGAATCAATAAAGAAAAAATAATAAAATAAAATGCATATGGGATGCCTTTGGGAGTACATATACAACATTATTTTTAGTATATGCGAAACCTGAATATATTTTGTTCAGAATAAGTAACTGAATCGATTCCAATAGTTTTTACACCATGTTATATTTTGTCCCAAAAATATTAATAATAGGTTACGAGTTGGAAACTTAGTAGGTATACGAAATCATACGGCGCGCAACAAGGTCACGGCAGGTCAAAGCGTGCGGTGCCGTTTGTCGCGCGCGGTGACCGTGGTTTTGTACGGACAACCAGGTAAAATAACAAGCTTATTACTTTCTGATTTTTCATGATAAAGTTCTGAAATTTTGTACATAGATTCTTCAGATAAAAAGACTAGACACGTGTTTCGCATAAAGTAAAACTAATGTTGTATACCCTTTAAATTATAAAAAGAATTAAAAAATACGGCTCTTAATTAACAAACATACAAAAAAAAACAGTCGAATTGAGAACCAAATCCCTTTCTTTTTAAACAAACATTTAACTACAAAGGTCCTGTATGACACCAAAAGGGCTCCTATCTCAGCATGGTGTTAAAACATTTTAAAAATGCGCTGGTATTCTGATAGGTAGGGAGAGAGGTGACCACCGGATGCATACCCCGAGTAGGATCTGTAGATCTTTGACAGTGTTTACAGATAGTCAGTGGTCAGATGAAGGGGATCGTTTTATCCGATACTAAGTGGGTTCAGTAGTGGCTCGTACTCACCCGGAAGGCCTTCCCGCACGTGTCGCACACGTGGCGCGGCGGCGGGCGCAGGCCGCGGTGCACGGCGTGGCGGTGCTTGCTGAGCGACGAGCGCGTGGCCAGCGCGGCGCCGCACTCCCCGCACACGTGCGCGCGCACGCCGTCGTGCTGCACGCTGCTGTGCGCGCTGAGGGCGCGCGCGCCCGCAAAGCGCACACCGCAGCGCAGGCAGGGGAACCTACAGACGGAGAGGACGGTGCTACAGCTGTTTGTGGTGCCCATCCACGGAACAACTTGGGCAAACGCAGCTCAACCTAATGATCGAACCTAGCGGCTGTTACTATGTAGTCTGTGCGTAATATTTCCTGAGGAATCGAAAAGGGAGGGTAGGGGAAAAATAACACGATCGGAGGAGGGGATAATGTTTTATATTACGTGTATTTTTTTCATGGGACGAATATAATGAATTCAATGTGTTACTTGTAAAATATTTATTACTAGCAATGAATTAAAAGCCTGAGCAGGCGATTTTGGTCTCTAAAACCCGAATAAGCAATAATAATACTTCTTCTACTTATTATAAAAACAGATTCTGAAACTATCTGATGTTTTCAATAAGAAAAATATACGCGATGCTAGGTAGCCTAAAACCCTAGGATGTCTCACTTAGGGGGAAGGGGGGCTATACAAATGGCTTCTAAAACCTCGTGTAATTAATGGAAATCCGGCGCCAAAACATTCATCAATAAAAGAGAAATATAACTTCAGAGGTGCGAGACTTAACAGTAAGAAACCAGTGTTGTCATATAAAAGAGTAAGTTAAATTAGCTAGTAAAACCTAAAAGACGTGATGGGTATTGATATCCACATGCAAGACTACTGATCGGATTTGTATGAAATATAGCACTTAAGTTGTTTATAGTATGTACTTTTTATTCCAGCAATGGACACTTACCGAACTCATTTGGGTGAAACCGCGGAAATAATAATTTAGATTTTTTTTAGATAAGTACCCAAAACATCTGCGAGTTTCACTAGCTAATTTACTTTTACCTACCTTGTATAAAACATTGTTACAGATTTGGGGTCAGTAATTTTAATATTAAGTTTAAATGAATAGCATAATATGTATTTAAATTGGCAATTTTTAAGCATTTGACCAATTTGTTGGCGATTTGCGAGAAGCTAGCTCGTCGTGGTATTGTAAGATCGATAGCCAACTAAGATGACACCTTAGCGTAAGTGAGCACTGTTTTATATTTTGGCTTCTTATTGAGACAGATGCTTAAATTGTATTATTTCTTCAGTATAGCTAGGATTAAAATGGGCAAAATTTTAAGAATGTAGGTACCTAGTTAATAAGTTATATTAGTATTTTTATATATTTCTTGTTTATTTATGTATTAATTGTGTAAGGAATGATATGAAGGAGAAAGAAGTAAATGATGCCGTGACGTCTGATAGGGGAGAATGGAAGAAGAAAACGTGTTGCGCCGACCCCAAATAGAATAGGACAAGGGCAGGAAAATGATGATGATGTATTTCTTGTCATATGGCAGCGAGTTTAATTATCTGTCTGCCTTTTTATAATAGGATGAAGTTGAATGCCAGTAATTTACATGGAGCGACTGCCTATCTGACCATCTCAACCCAGTTAGGACCGGAATATATGACATTAAAAGATGGGGGGCATACAATATGGTAGCTAAATGATCCTAAAGTTTTTAGTTCTAAATCTTTTATATCAAACCGAAGATTCTCTGGGATAAACTTGATTTAGGTTTCAATAGCCAAATAGGAAAAAATAAAACCATTATATACTTATTTACACAGTGTTGTAATTAAATGATTGCAACACTACTCGTATGTAAAAATTGTGTCTTATGTTAATTATTGTAATTGGTGTTATAACGTTTTAATTAACTATAAATAAATAAATAAAAATATCCTCATAATTTTTAAAGAGGTTTAGCCCTGGACTAGCAGCCAATGATAATATTAAATTGAAATACATATGGTTCTGTTATATAACTACTAGCTTTTGCCCGCGGCTTCGCTCGCGTTAAATTCGGTAGTGCCTTATTGATTTGTAATAGCAACGCTAAGTTTTCCCGTTTCTTCCCTCTTTCTTCCTCATATCCCACTCTTTTTAAAAAAATTATAGCCTATGTCCGTCTCCTGGTTCCCAACTATCTCTGTACCAAAATTCATCAAAATCGGTTTAGCCGTTAAAGCGTGAAGAGGTAACAAACAAACAAACAAACAAACAAACTCACTTTCGCTTTTATAATATTAGTAAGGATTAATTAATAGTGAAATTTATTCGTCAACGTTTCTGAATTAGCGTGGCTATTAAATATACACTATGGCCAATATTGATAAACTGCACTTTCATTAACCTCTAGAGCCCCAGCGCCACAAAAACGTGCCAGTAAACAAGTATTACCGTTGAGCCCCGCTGGCACAAATTTGTGCCACCAAACCCCGACCGATTTAAAACTGTATTTGAAGTAAAGATAAGTCTTAAAATCAGATTACGCTTACGATAAGAGCCCGCCCGGCGGTGCTTGACGGATAGTTGACGTAAATAATGGCGGTCCTTGAGAGGTTATACACTGTTCATACTATTAAGAACCTAGTTCTAATGCTAATAATTTTCATATTCTTCAAATTCGCCAGAAATACGAATTTTAAGCTAATACATACAATATTATATTATGAGACATAAACATGGGGTGAATCAAGCCAAAATATAAGCATTTCGGGTCTGGCTGTTTTGTGCATGTGAGTTTAAATGTTTGTTAACGCACCCACGATACAGGAGAAATTCTAGAGTGCGGCAACTTATATAAAGTAAAAACAGTAAAAGATATAGCATATTGATACATTGTTATAATCTTTTTGATTTGAATAATTGATTTTTATTTCTTTGTAATAGGTGTAATTCTTAAAACTCTTAGATTTTGTCTCAATTCACTGTGTTGCTATTCTCATAGTTATGCGTATACAATTTCTACCAAATTTCCAAAATGTTTCATTAATACAATAAGGTCTGCTCAGTCCACGGCTCACAAAGTACATAATATAAATGTTATAAATATGTATATATAATGTTATGTGTTAATTGTTTAGTTTCTTAGTTAATATAGTTCGTTGACCAATTTTTCAGTGAAGCGCTAGGGTTACCAGAGAAATTATTTTATTTCTGCTGTTTTTTTAGTCTTCAGCTCAGTCTCAAGTTGTATGTTGGTAAAAATACGATTTGCGACCGTAAGAAATATGGCTTTAGAGAATTATGATAATTAAAAACACTAATACAGTCCTTTAACGTCATGTAATCCAATTGAATGACAATTTCATGATAATGTCATAAGTGACGGTCGCGAATCATTTTTTCTTCAACATACTTCACAAATTCGCACTAAGAACCGGCCTATGGACAATGGTTATTGGCCAATGATCTAGCCTGTCCCTTTGCTGTCCTCCCTCAGCGACGCCCTAAGCCGAGGCCCGTACCCCACTGGGGGTGCCCTTAGCGTGTAGTCGCTTAGTTTGTAAAAACCCAGCTGTTTACAAAATTCTTATAGGTACATACCTACGCGGTCTAAATAAATATATGTAACAGGACATATTCACTCAATCTATGTGGTGTTTTCTTAAAAAGACCATTTCAGACACTAATCTGCATAGTCCTCATGTAAGTTGATCAAGATTTTTGTCTGGACCTTAAAAGAGACTATGACCTCTGAGATTGTTTCGGCTGTTTCTTCTCAGATTAGTCGGGTTCGAAACACCGGCCTCATCTAGATTTTTTTTTTATGATGACATGTAAAAGTGTTTGTAAAAACTACTTGCAAAATAAATATCATTTAAGTATGTACAGACGCCTGCACATCAAGCTACTACAATCTGTCAGATTTCTATGATAGATTTTCGACTTTATTTCTAAAGTATTAGGTTCAAGGTTCGTTGGGAAAAATTGACAGTTTCGGGTAGCTTGAACTGCTGGCGTCTGTACCTATTGTATACTAAACTTGATATTCGTTTGTGCGCCCCATCCACTCTGTCTGAAGATTTTTTAATAGCTTAGATTTTAAACCTGTTTTTCTTTTACCGCTTCTGAGAAATTGGTCTGCGATAGTGGGGTTATATTTAAAAAATAATCTTTTATTTTATAAATTAATATTTATTGTAAATATATTTTGATGTGAAGCTAAAAATTCTTTTTATTAAATCATCATTTGCCCTCGTCCTATTGCCGTTATCACCTTTCTAGATAATTTGACAGTCTTCAAAAAAGACCAATTCAATTTATGGGTATCTTTTTTGTGTATGTTCCGCGATTACTCGAAAACGCCTAGACAGATTTGGAAAATTGTATTGTTTGGTGCCCCATAACTATCAGGTCTGGGTCAGGATCTGATGTTGGGATCCTGAAGTATTAGACAGAACACAATGTTTATAGAAACAGAGTTCATCAACATGGAAAAGAAAATCTCTTGCGCATAAAACAAAACTGGTTTATAAAAACCGGTCAAGTGCGAGTCAGAGTCGCACCAAAGGTTCCGTACAAACTTGCGACATAAACGGCCATTTCTTTTGACTGCTTAGACTTAGAGGGTTGTTTTTTTCACAGCTCTAAGGGACCACAGACTTGAGTCTATGGTTTTAATTTCAACTCGATACCTCCACGCGTTCCCGAGATAAAGAGTCTTGACAGACAGACGGACAACAGACTGATCCTATTAGATTTCCGTTTTTTCCTTTCGAGGTAGTGAACTATAAGTAATGAAAGTCAATTTTACAAAACATATTTATTTACATACCACAATGAGTTCACACAATTTGTTTAATTACTTTAAAGATACTGAACACTTTACAACTACACCTAATTTTATAGTTACAGATTAAAAAAAAAATAGAAAAGAAAATCTTGTTGAGATCAAAATCATTATAATATAAGTCATGCTAGAGTTTATTCTTCGTTGGTCTAGTGGTGGCTTGCGTTACTCCTGCGAATAGGGTAAGCGGTTTGATTCTTAGGTTAAGCAAGTGTGTTTAGGTGTTTTTCATTAAGAGTCTCCCTGGAGTCTGGATTTATGGCTAGTAGATAGAAATAAAGTCTTCCCGTGTTGCATGGAATTCTTAGGTAATCTTCGCGAGTTCGAGAACACCAAGGCGTTGTTGGTCTTACTCGTGGAGCCGGGGTGGATCGAAATTGGTTGCAATAAATTATCCTTACTAATATTATAAAAGCGAAAGTGAGTTTGTTTGTTACGTCATCACGCCTACATGGCTAAACCGATTTTGATGAATTTTGGTATAGAGATAGTTGGGACCCTGGAGACGGACATAGGCTATTTTTTTTATAAAAAAATATTGAGATATGAGGGAGAAAGAGGGAAGAAAAGGGAAAACGTAGCATTGCCATTACAATAAATAAGGCGCAAGGGCAAAAACTACAGGTTGCAGGTACTTGTAAATCAGGAAAGGGGAACTGTGTTACCCCGAATTTAACGGGAGCGAAGCCGCGGGCAAAAGCTAGTAATAAAATATTTTGCCATACAGCAGCTAATGATAATGTTTTGACGCTGTCTGTCCCTGTAGGGGGGAGTCCCTGGTGTTCTAAAATACAGGCCACGGCTTAGTTTAGGCACCAGTCTCCCACAAATGAACAGTAGATGCTTACTGCAATATTGTTGTCTTTTAAGTTGTGTTGTTTGTGGAGGAAAAATAAGATTTTTGTATTGTATTTGTAATGATATTCCCACCCGTACGCAAAATACGCGCCTTAGACGTGGAGTTGCGGACACCAACCCGTATACGGACATAATAAATTGCGGACATGAACTCAATACAAATACATGGGATTTAAGGCAAAAGCGTCGGATTTTTTTTGACGTTTTGTAGGTTGTACGTTGATTAAAATATGGTACATGGTCGTAACAAATATGGCTTTACTGTGATATTAACATTTAAAACGGCACGATTGGTGCAGTAGCTGATCGATTGAATGCTGCGCTGCGTGTCGCGGGTTCGATCCCCGCACGGAACAAATATTTGTATGACCTACAGATAGTTGTTTCGGGTCTAACTGTTTGTGTATGTGAGTTTAAATGTTTGTAAACGCACCCACGATACAGGTTGAATTCTTAGTGTGGGAAAAATTTCTTTTAATCTTTTGATTGCGTAGACTTAAGAGGGTTCTTTTTAATCATAGCTTCAAATCCAAAGACTAGAGGATATGGTTTTAATTTCAACTCGATACCTTCACGCGTTTCCGAGATATAAAAGGTCTTGATAGACAGACAGACGGGCAACACAGTGATCCTATAAGGATTCAGCTTTTTCCTTTTCAACTCTTAAAAATATGTAATCTAGAAGGTAACTCATTTCCCAAGCAATATGAATTAAATTAATATCGGACCATGCAGCGAGCTTGCTCTACAAAATGAAAAAGAAGAATCACGTCCATATGATCGGTAACACATTAAAAAAAACAAAAGGCGAATTGTGAACCTCTTCCTTTTTCGAAGTCGGTTGAAAACAAAAATAAAACTAATAAATAATAGTCCTTAAACTCTCTATACAAGAAATTTGTTCTATATGGCGTATTTTTTCAGACATTTCGACGGTCCCTACGTACATGAGGTTAAGTCAAAAACCGAGGTTTACAGGAGAGCGTAATTTGTGTTCAACACGCCCTAGAAGTAATTCTATGAGCAATAATAAATATTTTCTTTCTACAATATTTTAACAGTTTTAAGAGCTTTATAATGCTATGTACACTTAAGTATTTTATTTTTTCACGTTTTCTTGAAAAAACTGATAGTTGACCGTTTCTACGACACTTATTCGTTGTAAGTATTTATAATTCTTGTTCTCTTATACGATTTCTAAAACAAGGTAAATCAATTAAATAAAAATAAAAATCGTATGTCAGCATGTGGGCATAGATAATCTAAAGCCAAAGATACAATAAAAAAATGCCATTTTCGCCATGTCTTTATGTACGTAGGGACCGTCGATTTGTTTTTCTAAGAAATCTGCCTATACTAAGGAGTTTGTGGAGCGGTTGTTTTGGATCGTCAGGGTCCCGCGGTGACTTGGAAGTACACGTCACAAGGCTGCCTCCAGGGCTCCAGTAGCGGCTCCGGTTTGAACACATCCAGTTTCGGGGACTGCACCTCTAGCGGCACCTCTGGTTTCACCTGTAATTTAGGACAAGAACAAATATTAAATTGTGGCTAAATAGTAGCAGCCGCTCGGGTGGATCTGCAGGTTAAGCTGCGCTTGCCTAGGTTGGTCTGTGGATGGGTGATTGGTATTTGTATTTTGTATAAAATAATTTGTTTATAACAACAAATTGATATTTATGTAACACTTATTTTGAATACTAGGCTGTTTAGTTATGTCATGCCTTTGTTTCTCCTTCAATATGAGAAGACAAAGCGCTGAGAAAAATCAAATTAAATCATAGTTTTCTAATGATTGATGACAAAGGTACTTTTTATACTGTTATTTAATTTTTCTTGTGGCTAAATAATAGCAGCCGCTCAGATCGATTCTTAGGTTAATCCGCGCTTGCCTGGGTTGGTCTGTGGATGGGTGACCACCCGTTACATACCGAGTTTCCTCCGTGCCTCGGAAAGCACGTTAAGCTGTTGGTCCCGGCTGTCATTTGTAGATTTGTTTTTTTTGTATATTTGTAGATGATGACGGCACGGTTGGCGGATTGTCTATGCGATCGAATGCCGCGCTACGTGTCGCGGGTTCGATTCCCGCACGGAACAAATATTTGTTTGGCCTACAGATAGTTGTTCCGGGTCTGGCTGTTTGTGTATGTGAGTTTAAATGTTTATAAACGCACCCACGATACAATTAGCATATAATTAGCCTATGTCCGTCAGGTACCTGTTACCTGTAGTCTTTGCCCTTGCGTCTTATGTATTGTAATAGCAAAGCTAAGTTTTCCCTTTTCTTCCCTCTTTCTCCCTCATTTCTCATTTTTTTTTTAAATATTAGCCTATGTCCGTCTCCAGGGTCCCAACTATCTCTGTACCAAAAATTCATCAAAATCGATTGGGCCATTAAGGCGTGAAGAGGTAACAAACAAACAAGCTCACTTTCGCTTTTATAACATTAGTAAGGATATATTACCTTAGCAGTTCTCCTAAGCTTCAGATGTACCAGTTTGACGTGCGTCCGCATGGCTGTCCTCTGCGTAAACCTGCGCCCGCACTCGCCGCATTCGAACGGCTTCTCACCCGTGTGCGTGCGCACGTGGTTTGTTAACACGCTCTTACCCTACAGATAGACAGACAAGAACAGATATTTAATGGCGAATAAAAAAATATCATCAAAATTTAAAACAGCAACAAAAACTACCAAATATTTAAAAAAAAAATTGCAAAAAATATAACCGACTTCCAAAAAAGGTATTGGAAGTTCGCAGACTTTCGTTTGTTACGTTGACTTTTTTGCCACCGACTTCCGCAGGTAAAGTTATTTTACACTTTTTATTTATTTAACGATTTATGTACACACTGAATTCAGAAAAAAAAGACAGGAACAGAAAATAGGTACAATCAAAGGTAATGCTTATTTCTAAAGATTTCAGGTATTTTTGCAAGTACCTGCGAAAGGAGAGTTAATAGAAAGAGTATTTTTTTTATTTCAGCATTCAAGAAGCTGAAACAAATGTTTAATTTTTGTAACAATTTGTTTTTGTGTTTTTAGAAGTCTGTTTTTTTTTTATTCCAGCTTTTAGTTGAAGTATGATGGTATATCACACAAATTGTTATCGAGTATACATTTTCCATTGTTACTAAATGATATAAGCATATCATCCATTAACATTAAAAGAAAAAATAAGTAGTATAGAAGATAACTCTTACACTAAAGAATCAATAAAGAAAAAATAATAAAATAAAATGCATATGGGATGCCTTTGGGAGTACATATACAACATTATTTTTAGTATATGCGAAACCTGAATATATTTTGTTCAGAATAAGTAACTGAATCGATTCCAATAGTTTTTACACCATGTTATATTTTGTCCCAAAAATATTAATAATAGGTTACGAGTTGGAAACTTAGTAGGTATACGAAATCATACGGCGCGCAACAAGGTCACGGCAGGTCAAAGCGTGCGGTGCCGTTTGTCGCGCGCGGTGACCGTGGTTTTGTACGGACAACCAGGTAAAATAACAAGCTTATTACTTTCTGATTTTTCATGATAAAGTTCTGAAATTTTGTACATAGATTCTTCAGATAAAAAGACTAGACACGTGTTTCGCATAAAGTAAAACTAATGTTGTATACCCTTTAAGTATTAGAAGAACACAATGTTTATAGAAACAGAGTTCATCAACATGGAAAAGAAAATCTCTTGCGCATAAAACAAAACTGGTTTATAAAAACCGGTCAAGTGCGAGTCAGAGTCGCACCAAAGGTTCCGTACAAACTTGCGACATAAACGGCCATTTCTTTTGACTGCTTAGACTTAGAGGGTTGTTTTTTTCACAGCTCTAAGGGACCACAGACTTGAGTCTATGGTTTTAATTTCAACTCGATACCTCCACGCGTTCCCGAGATAAAGAGTCTTGACAGACAGACGGACAACAGACTGATCCTATTAGATTTCCGTTTTTTCCTTTCGAGGTAGTGAACTATAAGTAATGAAAGTCAATTTTACAAAACATATTTATTTACATACCACAATGAGTTCACACAATTTGTTTAATTACTTTAAAGATACTGAACACTTTACAACTACACCTAATTTTATAGTTACAGATTAAAAAAAAAATAGAAAAGAAAATCTTGTTGAGATCAAAATCATTATAATATAAGTCATGCTAGAGTTTATTCTTCGTTGGTCTAGTGGTGGCTTGCGTTACTCCTGCGAATAGGGTAAGCGGTTTGATTCTTAGGTTAAGCAAGTGTGTTTAGGTGTTTTTCATTAAGAGTCTCCCTGGAGTCTGGATTTATGGCTAGTAGATAGAAATAAAGTCTTCCCGTGTTGCATGGAATTCTTAGGTAATCTTCGCGAGTTCGAGAACACCAAGGCGTTGTTGGTCTTACTCGTGGAGCCGGGGTGGATCGAAATTGGTTGCAATAAATTATCCTTACTAATATTATAAAAGCGAAAGTGAGTTTGTTTGTTACGTCATCACGCCTACATGGCTAAACCGATTTTGATGAATTTTGGTATAGAGATAGTTGGGACCCTGGAGACGGACATAGGCTATTTTTTTTATAAAAAAATATTGAGATATGAGGGAGAAAGAGGGAAGAAAAGGGAAAACGTAGCATTGCCATTACAATAAATAAGGCGCAAGGGCAAAAACTACAGGTTGCAGGTACTTGTAAATCAGGAAAGGGGAACTGTGTTACCCCGAATTTAACGGGAGCGAAGCCGCGGGCAAAAGCTAGTAATAAAATATTTTGCCATACAGCAGCTAATGATAATGTTTTGACGCTGTCTGTCCCTGTAGGGGGGAGTCCCTGGTGTTCTAAAATACAGGCCACGGCTTAGTTTAGGCACCAGTCTCCCACAAATGAACAGTAGATGCTTACTGCAATATTGTTGTCTTTTAAGTTGTGTTGTTTGTGGAGGAAAAATAAGATTTTTGTATTGTATTTGTAATGATATTCCCACCCGTACGCAAAATACGCGCCTTAGACGTGGAGTTGCGGACACCAACCCGTATACGGACATAATAAATTGCGGACATGAACTCAATACAAATACATGGGATTTAAGGCAAAAGCGTCGGATTTTTTTTGACGTTTTGTAGGTTGTACGTTGATTAAAATATGGTACATGGTCGTAACAAATATGGCTTTACTGTGATATTAACATTTAAAACGGCACGATTGGTGCAGTAGCTGATCGATTGAATGCTGCGCTGCGTGTCGCGGGTTCGATCCCCGCACGGAACAAATATTTGTATGACCTACAGATAGTTGTTTCGGGTCTAACTGTTTGTGTATGTGAGTTTAAATGTTTGTAAACGCACCCACGATACAGGTTGAATTCTTAGTGTGGGAAAAATTTCTTTTAATCTTTTGATTGCGTAGACTTAAGAGGGTTCTTTTTAATCATAGCTTCAAATCCAAAGACTAGAGGATATGGTTTTAATTTCAACTCGATACCTTCACGCGTTTCCGAGATATAAAAGGTCTTGATAGACAGACAGACGGGCAACACAGTGATCCTATAAGGATTCAGCTTTTTCCTTTTCAACTCTTAAAAATATGTAATCTAGAAGGTAACTCATTTCCCAAGCAATATGAATTAAATTAATATCGGACCATGCAGCGAGCTTGCTCTACAAAATGAAAAAGAAGAATCACGTCCATATGATCGGTAACACATTAAAAAAAACAAAAGGCGAATTGTGAACCTCTTCCTTTTTCGAAGTCGGTTGAAAACAAAAATAAAACTAATAAATAATAGTCCTTAAACTCTCTATACAAGAAATTTGTTCTATATGGCGTATTTTTTCAGACATTTCGACGGTCCCTACGTACATGAGGTTAAGTCAAAAACCGAGGTTTACAGGAGAGCGTAATTTGTGTTCAACACGCCCTAGAAGTAATTCTATGAGCAATAATAAATATTTTCTTTCTACAATATTTTAACAGTTTTAAGAGCTTTATAATGCTATGTACACTTAAGTATTTTATTTTTTCACGTTTTCTTGAAAAAACTGATAGTTGACCGTTTCTACGACACTTATTCGTTGTAAGTATTTATAATTCTTGTTCTCTTATACGATTTCTAAAACAAGGTAAATCAATTAAATAAAAATAAAAATCGTATGTCAGCATGTGGGCATAGATAATCTAAAGCCAAAGATACAATAAAAAAATGCCATTTTCGCCATGTCTTTATGTACGTAGGGACCGTCGATTTGTTTTTCTAAGAAATCTGCCTATACTAAGGAGTTTGTGGAGCGGTTGTTTTGGATCGTCAGGGTCCCGCGGTGACTTGGAAGTACACGTCACAAGGCTGCCTCCAGGGCTCCAGTAGCGGCTCCGGTTTGAACACATCCAGTTTCGGGGACTGCACCTCTAGCGGCACCTCTGGTTTCACCTGTAATTTAGGACAAGAACAAATATTAAATTGTGGCTAAATAGTAGCAGCCGCTCGGGTGGATCTGCAGGTTAAGCTGCGCTTGCCTAGGTTGGTCTGTGGATGGGTGATTGGTATTTGTATTTTGTATAAAATAATTTGTTTATAACAACAAATTGATATTTATGTAACACTTATTTTGAATACTAGGCTGTTTAGTTATGTCATGCCTTTGTTTCTCCTTCAATATGAGAAGACAAAGCGCTGAGAAAAATCAAATTAAATCATAGTTTTCTAATGATTGATGACAAAGGTACTTTTTATACTGTTATTTAATTTTTCTTGTGGCTAAATAATAGCAGCCGCTCAGATCGATTCTTAGGTTAATCCGCGCTTGCCTGGGTTGGTCTGTGGATGGGTGACCACCCGTTACATACCGAGTTTCCTCCGTGCCTCGGAAAGCACGTTAAGCTGTTGGTCCCGGCTGTCATTTGTAGATTTGTTTTTTTTGTATATTTGTAGATGATGACGGCACGGTTGGCGGATTGTCTATGCGATCGAATGCCGCGCTACGTGTCGCGGGTTCGATTCCCGCACGGAACAAATATTTGTTTGGCCTACAGATAGTTGTTCCGGGTCTGGCTGTTTGTGTATGTGAGTTTAAATGTTTATAAACGCACCCACGATACAATTAGCATATAATTAGCCTATGTCCGTCAGGTACCTGTTACCTGTAGTCTTTGCCCTTGCGTCTTATGTATTGTAATAGCAAAGCTAAGTTTTCCCTTTTCTTCCCTCTTTCTCCCTCATTTCTCATTTTTTTTTTAAATATTAGCCTATGTCCGTCTCCAGGGTCCCAACTATCTCTGTACCAAAAATTCATCAAAATCGATTGGGCCATTAAGGCGTGAAGAGGTAACAAACAAACAAGCTCACTTTCGCTTTTATAACATTAGTAAGGATATATTACCTTAGCAGTTCTCCTAAGCTTCAGATGTACCAGTTTGACGTGCGTCCGCATGGCTGTCCTCTGCGTAAACCTGCGCCCGCACTCGCCGCATTCGAACGGCTTCTCACCCGTGTGCGTGCGCACGTGGTTTGTTAACACGCTCTTACCCTACAGATAGACAGACAAGAACAGATATTTAATGGCGAATAAAAAAATATCATCAAAATTTAAAACAGCAACAAAAACTACCAAATATTTAAAAAAAAAATTGCAAAAAATATAACCGACTTCCAAAAAAGGTATTGGAAGTTCGCAGACTTTCGTTTGTTACGTTGACTTTTTTGCCACCGACTTCCGCAGGTAAAGTTATTTTACACTTTTTATTTATTTAACGATTTATGTACACACTGAATTCAGAAAAAAAAGACAGGAACAGAAAATAGGTACAATCAAAGGTAATGCTTATTTCTAAAGATTTCAGGTATTTTTGCAAGTACCTGCGAAAGGAGAGTTAATAGAAAGAGTATTTTTTTTATTTCAGCATTCAAGAAGCTGAAACAAATGTTTAATTTTTGTAACAATTTGTTTTTGTGTTTTTAGAAGTCTGTTTTTTTTTTATTCCAGCTTTTAGTTGAAGTATGATGGTATATCACACAAATTGTTATCGAGTATACATTTTCCATTGTTACTAAATGATATAAGCATATCATCCATTAACATTAAAAGAAAAAATAAGTAGTATAGAAGATAACTCTTACACTAAAGAATCAATAAAGAAAAAATAATAAAATAAAATGCATATGGGATGCCTTTGGGAGTACATATACAACATTATTTTTAGTATATGCGAAACCTGAATATATTTTGTTCAGAATAAGTAACTGAATCGATTCCAATAGTTTTTACACCATGTTATATTTTGTCCCAAAAATATTAATAATAGGTTACGAGTTGGAAACTTAGTAGGTATACGAAATCATACGGCGCGCAACAAGGTCACGGCAGGTCAAAGCGTGCGGTGCCGTTTGTCGCGCGCGGTGACCGTGGTTTTGTACGGACAACCAGGTAAAATAACAAGCTTATTACTTTCTGATTTTTCATGATAAAGTTCTGAAATTTTGTACATAGATTCTTCAGATAAAAAGACTAGACACGTGTTTCGCATAAAGTAAAACTAATGTTGTATACCCTTTAAATTATAAAAAGAATTAAAAAATACGGCTCTTAATTAACAAACATACAAAAAAAAACAGTCGAATTGAGAACCAAATCCCTTTCTTTTTAAACAAACATTTAACTACAAAGGTCCTGTATGACACCAAAAGGGCTCCTATCTCAGCATGGTGTTAAAACATTTTAAAAATGCGCTGGTATTCTGATAGGTAGGGAGAGAGGTGACCACCGGATGCATACCCCGAGTAGGATCTGTAGATCTTTGACAGTGTTTACAGATAGTCAGTGGTCAGATGAAGGGGATCGTTTTATCCGATACTAAGTGGGTTCAGTAGTGGCTCGTACTCACCCGGAAGGCCTTCCCGCACGTGTCGCACACGTGGCGCGGCGGCGGGCGCAGGCCGCGGTGCACGGCGTGGCGGTGCTTGCTGAGCGACGAGCGCGTGGCCAGCGCGGCGCCGCACTCCCCGCACACGTGCGCGCGCACGCCGTCGTGCTGCACGCTGCTGTGCGCGCTGAGGGCGCGCGCGCCCGCAAAGCGCACACCGCAGCGCAGGCAGGGGAACCTACAGACGGAGAGGACGGTGCTACAGCTGTTTGTGGTGCCCATCCACGGAACAACTTGGGCAAACGCAGCTCAACCTAATGATCGAACCTAGCGGCTGTTACTATGTAGTCTGTGCGTAATATTTCCTGAGGAATCGAAAAGGGAGGGTAGGGGAAAAATAACACGATCGGAGGAGGGGATAATGTTTTATATTACGTGTATTTTTTTCATGGGACGAATATAATGAATTCAATGTGTTACTTGTAAAATATTTATTACTAGCAATGAATTAAAAGCCTGAGCAGGCGATTTTGGTCTCTAAAACCCGAATAAGCAATAATAATACTTCTTCTACTTATTATAAAAACAGATTCTGAAACTATCTGATGTTTTCAATAAGAAAAATATACGCGATGCTAGGTAGCCTAAAACCCTAGGATGTCTCACTTAGGGGGAAGGGGGGCTATACAAATGGCTTCTAAAACCTCGTGTAATTAATGGAAATCCGGCGCCAAAACATTCATCAATAAAAGAGAAATATAACTTCAGAGGTGCGAGACTTAACAGTAAGAAACCAGTGTTGTCATATAAAAGAGTAAGTTAAATTAGCTAGTAAAACCTAAAAGACGTGATGGGTATTGATATCCACATGCAAGACTACTGATCGGATTTGTATGAAATATAGCACTTAAGTTGTTTATAGTATGTACTTTTTATTCCAGCAATGGACACTTACCGAACTCATTTGGGTGAAACCGCGGAAATAATAATTTAGATTTTTTTTAGATAAGTACCCAAAACATCTGCGAGTTTCACTAGCTAATTTACTTTTACCTACCTTGTATAAAACATTGTTACAGATTTGGGGTCAGTAATTTTAATATTAAGTTTAAATGAATAGCATAATATGTATTTAAATTGGCAATTTTTAAGCATTTGACCAATTTGTTGGCGATTTGCGAGAAGCTAGCTCGTCGTGGTATTGTAAGATCGATAGCCAACTAAGATGACACCTTAGCGTAAGTGAGCACTGTTTTATATTTTGGCTTCTTATTGAGACAGATGCTTAAATTGTATTATTTCTTCAGTATAGCTAGGATTAAAATGGGCAAAATTTTAAGAATGTAGGTACCTAGTTAATAAGTTATATTAGTATTTTTATATATTTCTTGTTTATTTATGTATTAATTGTGTAAGGAATGATATGAAGGAGAAAGAAGTAAATGATGCCGTGACGTCTGATAGGGGAGAATGGAAGAAGAAAACGTGTTGCGCCGACCCCAAATAGAATAGGACAAGGGCAGGAAAATGATGATGATGTATTTCTTGTCATATGGCAGCGAGTTTAATTATCTGTCTGCCTTTTTATAATAGGATGAAGTTGAATGCCAGTAATTTACATGGAGCGACTGCCTATCTGACCATCTCAACCCAGTTAGGACCGGAATATATGACATTAAAAGATGGGGGGCATACAATATGGTAGCTAAATGATCCTAAAGTTTTTAGTTCTAAATCTTTTATATCAAACCGAAGATTCTCTGGGATAAACTTGATTTAGGTTTCAATAGCCAAATAGGAAAAAATAAAACCATTATATACTTATTTACACAGTGTTGTAATTAAATGATTGCAACACTACTCGTATGTAAAAATTGTGTCTTATGTTAATTATTGTAATTGGTGTTATAACGTTTTAATTAACTATAAATAAATAAATAAAAATATCCTCATAATTTTTAAAGAGGTTTAGCCCTGGACTAGCAGCCAATGATAATATTAAATTGAAATACATATGGTTCTGTTATATAACTACTAGCTTTTGCCCGCGGCTTCGCTCGCGTTAAATTCGGTAGTGCCTTATTGATTTGTAATAGCAACGCTAAGTTTTCCCGTTTCTTCCCTCTTTCTTCCTCATATCCCACTCTTTTTAAAAAAATTATAGCCTATGTCCGTCTCCTGGTTCCCAACTATCTCTGTACCAAAATTCATCAAAATCGGTTTAGCCGTTAAAGCGTGAAGAGGTAACAAACAAACAAACAAACAAACAAACTCACTTTCGCTTTTATAATATTAGTAAGGATTAATTAATAGTGAAATTTATTCGTCAACGTTTCTGAATTAGCGTGGCTATTAAATATACACTATGGCCAATATTGATAAACTGCACTTTCATTAACCTCTAGAGCCCCAGCGCCACAAAAACGTGCCAGTAAACAAGTATTACCGTTGAGCCCCGCTGGCACAAATTTGTGCCACCAAACCCCGACCGATTTAAAACTGTATTTGAAGTAAAGATAAGTCTTAAAATCAGATTACGCTTACGATAAGAGCCCGCCCGGCGGTGCTTGACGGATAGTTGACGTAAATAATGGCGGTCCTTGAGAGGTTATACACTGTTCATACTATTAAGAACCTAGTTCTAATGCTAATAATTTTCATATTCTTCAAATTCGCCAGAAATACGAATTTTAAGCTAATACATACAATATTATATTATGAGACATAAACATGGGGTGAATCAAGCCAAAATATAAGCATTTCGGGTCTGGCTGTTTTGTGCATGTGAGTTTAAATGTTTGTTAACGCACCCACGATACAGGAGAAATTCTAGAGTGCGGCAACTTATATAAAGTAAAAACAGTAAAAGATATAGCATATTGATACATTGTTATAATCTTTTTGATTTGAATAATTGATTTTTATTTCTTTGTAATAGGTGTAATTCTTAAAACTCTTAGATTTTGTCTCAATTCACTGTGTTGCTATTCTCATAGTTATGCGTATACAATTTCTACCAAATTTCCAAAATGTTTCATTAATACAATAAGGTCTGCTCAGTCCACGGCTCACAAAGTACATAATATAAATGTTATAAATATGTATATATAATGTTATGTGTTAATTGTTTAGTTTCTTAGTTAATATAGTTCGTTGACCAATTTTTCAGTGAAGCGCTAGGGTTACCAGAGAAATTATTTTATTTCTGCTGTTTTTTTAGTCTTCAGCTCAGTCTCAAGTTGTATGTTGGTAAAAATACGATTTGCGACCGTAAGAAATATGGCTTTAGAGAATTATGATAATTAAAAACACTAATACAGTCCTTTAACGTCATGTAATCCAATTGAATGACAATTTCATGATAATGTCATAAGTGACGGTCGCGAATCATTTTTTCTTCAACATACTTCACAAATTCGCACTAAGAACCGGCCTATGGACAATGGTTATTGGCCAATGATCTAGCCTGTCCCTTTGCTGTCCTCCCTCAGCGACGCCCTAAGCCGAGGCCCGTACCCCACTGGGGGTGCCCTTAGCGTGTAGTCGCTTAGTTTGTAAAAACCCAGCTGTTTACAAAATTCTTATAGGTACATACCTACGCGGTCTAAATAAATATATGTAACAGGACATATTCACTCAATCTATGTGGTGTTTTCTTAAAAAGACCATTTCAGACACTAATCTGCATAGTCCTCATGTAAGTTGATCAAGATTTTTGTCTGGACCTTAAAAGAGACTATGACCTCTGAGATTGTTTCGGCTGTTTCTTCTCAGATTAGTCGGGTTCGAAACACCGGCCTCATCTAGATTTTTTTTTTATGATGACATGTAAAAGTGTTTGTAAAAACTACTTGCAAAATAAATATCATTTAAGTATGTACAGACGCCTGCACATCAAGCTACTACAATCTGTCAGATTTCTATGATAGATTTTCGACTTTATTTCTAAAGTATTAGGTTCAAGGTTCGTTGGGAAAAATTGACAGTTTCGGGTAGCTTGAACTGCTGGCGTCTGTACCTATTGTATACTAAACTTGATATTCGTTTGTGCGCCCCATCCACTCTGTCTGAAGATTTTTTAATAGCTTAGATTTTAAACCTGTTTTTCTTTTACCGCTTCTGAGAAATTGGTCTGCGATAGTGGGGTTATATTTAAAAAATAATCTTTTATTTTATAAATTAATATTTATTGTAAATATATTTTGATGTGAAGCTAAAAATTCTTTTTATTAAATCATCATTTGCCCTCGTCCTATTGCCGTTATCACCTTTCTAGATAATTTGACAGTCTTCAAAAAAGACCAATTCAATTTATGGGTATCTTTTTTGTGTATGTTCCGCGATTACTCGAAAACGCCTAGACAGATTTGGAAAATTGTATTGTTTGGTGCCCCATAACTATCAGGTCTGGGTCAGGATCTGATGTTGGGATCCTGAAGTATTAGACAGAACACAATGTTTATAGAAACAGAGTTCATCAACATGGAAAAGAAAATCTCTTGCGCATAAAACAAAACTGGTTTATAAAAACCGGTCAAGTGCGAGTCAGAGTCGCACCAAAGGTTCCGTACAAACTTGCGACATAAACGGCCATTTCTTTTGACTGCTTAGACTTAGAGGGTTGTTTTTTTCACAGCTCTAAGGGACCACAGACTTGAGTCTATGGTTTTAATTTCAACTCGATACCTCCACGCGTTCCCGAGATAAAGAGTCTTGACAGACAGACGGACAACAGACTGATCCTATTAGATTTCCGTTTTTTCCTTTCGAGGTAGTGAACTATAAGTAATGAAAGTCAATTTTACAAAACATATTTATTTACATACCACAATGAGTTCACACAATTTGTTTAATTACTTTAAAGATACTGAACACTTTACAACTACACCTAATTTTATAGTTACAGATTAAAAAAAAAATAGAAAAGAAAATCTTGTTGAGATCAAAATCATTATAATATAAGTCATGCTAGAGTTTATTCTTCGTTGGTCTAGTGGTGGCTTGCGTTACTCCTGCGAATAGGGTAAGCGGTTTGATTCTTAGGTTAAGCAAGTGTGTTTAGGTGTTTTTCATTAAGAGTCTCCCTGGAGTCTGGATTTATGGCTAGTAGATAGAAATAAAGTCTTCCCGTGTTGCATGGAATTCTTAGGTAATCTTCGCGAGTTCGAGAACACCAAGGCGTTGTTGGTCTTACTCGTGGAGCCGGGGTGGATCGAAATTGGTTGCAATAAATTATCCTTACTAATATTATAAAAGCGAAAGTGAGTTTGTTTGTTACGTCATCACGCCTACATGGCTAAACCGATTTTGATGAATTTTGGTATAGAGATAGTTGGGACCCTGGAGACGGACATAGGCTATTTTTTTTATAAAAAAATATTGAGATATGAGGGAGAAAGAGGGAAGAAAAGGGAAAACGTAGCATTGCCATTACAATAAATAAGGCGCAAGGGCAAAAACTACAGGTTGCAGGTACTTGTAAATCAGGAAAGGGGAACTGTGTTACCCCGAATTTAACGGGAGCGAAGCCGCGGGCAAAAGCTAGTAATAAAATATTTTGCCATACAGCAGCTAATGATAATGTTTTGACGCTGTCTGTCCCTGTAGGGGGGAGTCCCTGGTGTTCTAAAATACAGGCCACGGCTTAGTTTAGGCACCAGTCTCCCACAAATGAACAGTAGATGCTTACTGCAATATTGTTGTCTTTTAAGTTGTGTTGTTTGTGGAGGAAAAATAAGATTTTTGTATTGTATTTGTAATGATATTCCCACCCGTACGCAAAATACGCGCCTTAGACGTGGAGTTGCGGACACCAACCCGTATACGGACATAATAAATTGCGGACATGAACTCAATACAAATACATGGGATTTAAGGCAAAAGCGTCGGATTTTTTTTGACGTTTTGTAGGTTGTACGTTGATTAAAATATGGTACATGGTCGTAACAAATATGGCTTTACTGTGATATTAACATTTAAAACGGCACGATTGGTGCAGTAGCTGATCGATTGAATGCTGCGCTGCGTGTCGCGGGTTCGATCCCCGCACGGAACAAATATTTGTATGACCTACAGATAGTTGTTTCGGGTCTAACTGTTTGTGTATGTGAGTTTAAATGTTTGTAAACGCACCCACGATACAGGTTGAATTCTTAGTGTGGGAAAAATTTCTTTTAATCTTTTGATTGCGTAGACTTAAGAGGGTTCTTTTTAATCATAGCTTCAAATCCAAAGACTAGAGGATATGGTTTTAATTTCAACTCGATACCTTCACGCGTTTCCGAGATATAAAAGGTCTTGATAGACAGACAGACGGGCAACACAGTGATCCTATAAGGATTCAGCTTTTTCCTTTTCAACTCTTAAAAATATGTAATCTAGAAGGTAACTCATTTCCCAAGCAATATGAATTAAATTAATATCGGACCATGCAGCGAGCTTGCTCTACAAAATGAAAAAGAAGAATCACGTCCATATGATCGGTAACACATTAAAAAAAACAAAAGGCGAATTGTGAACCTCTTCCTTTTTCGAAGTCGGTTGAAAACAAAAATAAAACTAATAAATAATAGTCCTTAAACTCTCTATACAAGAAATTTGTTCTATATGGCGTATTTTTTCAGACATTTCGACGGTCCCTACGTACATGAGGTTAAGTCAAAAACCGAGGTTTACAGGAGAGCGTAATTTGTGTTCAACACGCCCTAGAAGTAATTCTATGAGCAATAATAAATATTTTCTTTCTACAATATTTTAACAGTTTTAAGAGCTTTATAATGCTATGTACACTTAAGTATTTTATTTTTTCACGTTTTCTTGAAAAAACTGATAGTTGACCGTTTCTACGACACTTATTCGTTGTAAGTATTTATAATTCTTGTTCTCTTATACGATTTCTAAAACAAGGTAAATCAATTAAATAAAAATAAAAATCGTATGTCAGCATGTGGGCATAGATAATCTAAAGCCAAAGATACAATAAAAAAATGCCATTTTCGCCATGTCTTTATGTACGTAGGGACCGTCGATTTGTTTTTCTAAGAAATCTGCCTATACTAAGGAGTTTGTGGAGCGGTTGTTTTGGATCGTCAGGGTCCCGCGGTGACTTGGAAGTACACGTCACAAGGCTGCCTCCAGGGCTCCAGTAGCGGCTCCGGTTTGAACACATCCAGTTTCGGGGACTGCACCTCTAGCGGCACCTCTGGTTTCACCTGTAATTTAGGACAAGAACAAATATTAAATTGTGGCTAAATAGTAGCAGCCGCTCGGGTGGATCTGCAGGTTAAGCTGCGCTTGCCTAGGTTGGTCTGTGGATGGGTGATTGGTATTTGTATTTTGTATAAAATAATTTGTTTATAACAACAAATTGATATTTATGTAACACTTATTTTGAATACTAGGCTGTTTAGTTATGTCATGCCTTTGTTTCTCCTTCAATATGAGAAGACAAAGCGCTGAGAAAAATCAAATTAAATCATAGTTTTCTAATGATTGATGACAAAGGTACTTTTTATACTGTTATTTAATTTTTCTTGTGGCTAAATAATAGCAGCCGCTCAGATCGATTCTTAGGTTAATCCGCGCTTGCCTGGGTTGGTCTGTGGATGGGTGACCACCCGTTACATACCGAGTTTCCTCCGTGCCTCGGAAAGCACGTTAAGCTGTTGGTCCCGGCTGTCATTTGTAGATTTGTTTTTTTTGTATATTTGTAGATGATGACGGCACGGTTGGCGGATTGTCTATGCGATCGAATGCCGCGCTACGTGTCGCGGGTTCGATTCCCGCACGGAACAAATATTTGTTTGGCCTACAGATAGTTGTTCCGGGTCTGGCTGTTTGTGTATGTGAGTTTAAATGTTTATAAACGCACCCACGATACAATTAGCATATAATTAGCCTATGTCCGTCAGGTACCTGTTACCTGTAGTCTTTGCCCTTGCGTCTTATGTATTGTAATAGCAAAGCTAAGTTTTCCCTTTTCTTCCCTCTTTCTCCCTCATTTCTCATTTTTTTTTTAAATATTAGCCTATGTCCGTCTCCAGGGTCCCAACTATCTCTGTACCAAAAATTCATCAAAATCGATTGGGCCATTAAGGCGTGAAGAGGTAACAAACAAACAAGCTCACTTTCGCTTTTATAACATTAGTAAGGATATATTACCTTAGCAGTTCTCCTAAGCTTCAGATGTACCAGTTTGACGTGCGTCCGCATGGCTGTCCTCTGCGTAAACCTGCGCCCGCACTCGCCGCATTCGAACGGCTTCTCACCCGTGTGCGTGCGCACGTGGTTTGTTAACACGCTCTTACCCTACAGATAGACAGACAAGAACAGATATTTAATGGCGAATAAAAAAATATCATCAAAATTTAAAACAGCAACAAAAACTACCAAATATTTAAAAAAAAAATTGCAAAAAATATAACCGACTTCCAAAAAAGGTATTGGAAGTTCGCAGACTTTCGTTTGTTACGTTGACTTTTTTGCCACCGACTTCCGCAGGTAAAGTTATTTTACACTTTTTATTTATTTAACGATTTATGTACACACTGAATTCAGAAAAAAAAGACAGGAACAGAAAATAGGTACAATCAAAGGTAATGCTTATTTCTAAAGATTTCAGGTATTTTTGCAAGTACCTGCGAAAGGAGAGTTAATAGAAAGAGTATTTTTTTTATTTCAGCATTCAAGAAGCTGAAACAAATGTTTAATTTTTGTAACAATTTGTTTTTGTGTTTTTAGAAGTCTGTTTTTTTTTTATTCCAGCTTTTAGTTGAAGTATGATGGTATATCACACAAATTGTTATCGAGTATACATTTTCCATTGTTACTAAATGATATAAGCATATCATCCATTAACATTAAAAGAAAAAATAAGTAGTATAGAAGATAACTCTTACACTAAAGAATCAATAAAGAAAAAATAATAAAATAAAATGCATATGGGATGCCTTTGGGAGTACATATACAACATTATTTTTAGTATATGCGAAACCTGAATATATTTTGTTCAGAATAAGTAACTGAATCGATTCCAATAGTTTTTACACCATGTTATATTTTGTCCCAAAAATATTAATAATAGGTTACGAGTTGGAAACTTAGTAGGTATACGAAATCATACGGCGCGCAACAAGGTCACGGCAGGTCAAAGCGTGCGGTGCCGTTTGTCGCGCGCGGTGACCGTGGTTTTGTACGGACAACCAGGTAAAATAACAAGCTTATTACTTTCTGATTTTTCATGATAAAGTTCTGAAATTTTGTACATAGATTCTTCAGATAAAAAGACTAGACACGTGTTTCGCATAAAGTAAAACTAATGTTGTATACCCTTTAAATTATAAAAAGAATTAAAAAATACGGCTCTTAATTAACAAACATACAAAAAAAAACAGTCGAATTGAGAACCAAATCCCTTTCTTTTTAAACAAACATTTAACTACAAAGGTCCTGTATGACACCAAAAGGGCTCCTATCTCAGCATGGTGTTAAAACATTTTAAAAATGCGCTGGTATTCTGATAGGTAGGGAGAGAGGTGACCACCGGATGCATACCCCGAGTAGGATCTGTAGATCTTTGACAGTGTTTACAGATAGTCAGTGGTCAGATGAAGGGGATCGTTTTATCCGATACTAAGTGGGTTCAGTAGTGGCTCGTACTCACCCGGAAGGCCTTCCCGCACGTGTCGCACACGTGGCGCGGCGGCGGGCGCAGGCCGCGGTGCACGGCGTGGCGGTGCTTGCTGAGCGACGAGCGCGTGGCCAGCGCGGCGCCGCACTCCCCGCACACGTGCGCGCGCACGCCGTCGTGCTGCACGCTGCTGTGCGCGCTGAGGGCGCGCGCGCCCGCAAAGCGCACACCGCAGCGCAGGCAGGGGAACCTACAGACGGAGAGGACGGTGCTACAGCTGTTTGTGGTGCCCATCCACGGAACAACTTGGGCAAACGCAGCTCAACCTAATGATCGAACCTAGCGGCTGTTACTATGTAGTCTGTGCGTAATATTTCCTGAGGAATCGAAAAGGGAGGGTAGGGGAAAAATAACACGATCGGAGGAGGGGATAATGTTTTATATTACGTGTATTTTTTTCATGGGACGAATATAATGAATTCAATGTGTTACTTGTAAAATATTTATTACTAGCAATGAATTAAAAGCCTGAGCAGGCGATTTTGGTCTCTAAAACCCGAATAAGCAATAATAATACTTCTTCTACTTATTATAAAAACAGATTCTGAAACTATCTGATGTTTTCAATAAGAAAAATATACGCGATGCTAGGTAGCCTAAAACCCTAGGATGTCTCACTTAGGGGGAAGGGGGGCTATACAAATGGCTTCTAAAACCTCGTGTAATTAATGGAAATCCGGCGCCAAAACATTCATCAATAAAAGAGAAATATAACTTCAGAGGTGCGAGACTTAACAGTAAGAAACCAGTGTTGTCATATAAAAGAGTAAGTTAAATTAGCTAGTAAAACCTAAAAGACGTGATGGGTATTGATATCCACATGCAAGACTACTGATCGGATTTGTATGAAATATAGCACTTAAGTTGTTTATAGTATGTACTTTTTATTCCAGCAATGGACACTTACCGAACTCATTTGGGTGAAACCGCGGAAATAATAATTTAGATTTTTTTAGATAAGTACCCAAAACATCTGCGAGTTTCACTAGCTAATTTACTTTTACCTACCTTGTATAAAACATTGTTACAGATTTGGGGTCAGTAATTTTAATATTAAGTTTAAATGAATAGCATAATATGTATTTAAATTGGCAATTTTTAAGCATTTGACCAATTTGTTGGCGATTTGCGAGAAGCTAGCTCGTCGTGGTATTGTAAGATCGATAGCCAACTAAGATGACACCTTAGCGTAAGTGAGCACTGTTTTATATTTTGGCTTCTTATTGAGACAGATGCTTAAATTGTATTATTTCTTCAGTATAGCTAGGATTAAAATGGGCAAAATTTTAAGAATGTAGGTACCTAGTTAATAAGTTATATTAGTATTTTTATATATTTCTTGTTTATTTATGTATTAATTGTGTAAGGAATGATATGAAGGAGAAAGAAGTAAATGATGCCGTGACGTCTGATAGGGGAGAATGGAAGAAGAAAACGTGTTGCGCCGACCCCAAATAGAATAGGACAAGGGCAGGAAAATGATGATGATGTATTTCTTGTCATATGGCAGCGAGTTTAATTATCTGTCTGCCTTTTTATAATAGGATGAAGTTGAATGCCAGTAATTTACATGGAGCGACTGCCTATCTGACCATCTCAACCCAGTTAGGACCGGAATATATGACATTAAAAGATGGGGGGCATACAATATGGTAGCTAAATGATCCTAAAGTTTTTAGTTCTAAATCTTTTATATCAAACCGAAGATTCTCTGGGATAAACTTGATTTAGGTTTCAATAGCCAAATAGGAAAAAATAAAACCATTATATACTTATTTACACAGTGTTGTAATTAAATGATTGCAACACTACTCGTATGTAAAAATTGTGTCTTATGTTAATTATTGTAATTGGTGTTATAACGTTTTAATTAACTATAAATAAATAAATAAAAATATCCTCATAATTTTTAAAGAGGTTTAGCCCTGGACTAGCAGCCAATGATAATATTAAATTGAAATACATATGGTTCTGTTATATAACTATTAATTAATAGTGAAATTTATTCGTCAACGTTTCTGAATTAGCGTGGCTATTTCAGAAAACACACTATGGCCAAAATTGATAAACTGCACTTTCATAAACCTCTAGAGCCCCAGCGGCACAAAAACGTGCCAGTAAACAAGTATTACCGTTGTGCCCCGCTGTCACAAATTTGTGCCACCAAACCCCGACCGATTTAAAGCTGTATTTGTAGTAAAGATAAGTCTAAAAATCAGATTACACTTACGATAAGAGCCCGCCCGGCGGTGCTTGACGGATAGTTAAATTCGCCAGAATGTAATAGGAATTTTAAGCTAATACATACAATATTATTTTATGAGACATAAACATGGGGTGAATCAAGCCAAAATATAAACATTAAAATTATAACTTAAGTTTCTAGTAAATCATTTTTTATTGAATTATTTTGTAGAATCCTTGTTGGCATGGTTGGCGCAGTGGCTGGCCGATTGGCTGCTACGCTGCATGTCGCGGGTTCGATTCCCGCACAGAACAAATATTTGTTATGGCCTACAGGTAGTTTTTTCGGGTCTGGCTGTTTTGTGTATGTGAGTTTAAATGTTTGTTAACGCACCCACGATACAGGAGAAATTACTAGTGTGCGGCAACTTTTTTAAAGTAAAAACAGTAAAAGATATAGCATTCATTGTTATAATCTTTTTGATTTGAATTATTGATTTTTATTTATTTTTCAGGTGTAATTCTTAAAACTCTTAGATTTTGTCTCAATTCACTGTGTTGCTATTCTCATAGTTATGCGTATGCAATTTCTATCAAATTTCCAAAATGTTTCAATAATATAATAAGGTCTGCTCAGTCCACGGCTCACAAAGTACATAATATAAATGTTATAAATATGTATATATAATGTTATGTGTTAATTGTTTAGTTTCTTAGTTAATATAGTTCGTTGACCAATTTTTCAGTGAAGCGCTAGGGTTACCAGAGAAATTATTTTATTTCTGCTGTTTTTTTAGTCTTCAGCTCAGTCTCAAGTTGTATGTTGGTAAAAATACGATTTGCGACCGTAAGAAATATGGCTTTAGAGAATTATGATAATTAAAAACACTAATACAGTCCTTTAACGTCATGTAATCCAATTGAATGACAATTTCATGATAATGTCATAAGTGACGGTCGCGAATCATTTTTTCTTCAACATACTTCACAAATTCGCACTAAGAACCGGCCTATGGACAATGGTTATTGGCCAATGATCTAGCCTGTCCCTTTGCTGTCCTCCCTCAGCGACGCCCTAAGCCGAGGCCCGTACCCCACTGGGGGTGCCCTTAGCGTGTAGTCGCTTAGTTTGTAAAAACCCAGCTGTTTACAAAATTCTTATAGGTACACACGACGACAGATCAACCTATACAAAACCAGTTTAAGCGGATATCTCGTCGTACGGGAAATCTACGGCGTACGATTCGTAGTTGAAAGATCAGCATAAACTGGTTTTGTATAGGTTGATGTGTCGTCGTGTGTACATACCTACGCGGTCTAAATAAATATATGTAACAGGACATATTCACTCAATCTATGTGGTGTTTTCTTAAAAAGACCATTTCAGACACTAATCTGCATAGTCCTCTTGTAAGTTGATCAAGATTTTTGTCTGGACTTTAAAAGAGACTATGACCTCTGAGTTTGTTTCGGCTGTTTCTTCTCAGATTAGTCGGTTTCGAAACACCGGCCTCATCTAGTTTTTTTTTTTTATGATGACATGTAAAAGTGTTTGTAAAAACTACTTGCAAAATAAATATCATTTAAGTATGTACAGACGCACATCAAGCTACTACAATCTGTCAGATTTCTATGATAGATTTTCGACTTTATTTCTAAAGTATTAGGTTCAAGGTTCGTTGGGAAAAATTGACAGTTTCGGGTAGCTTGACCTGCTGGCGTCTGTACCTATTGTATACTAAACTTGATATTCGTTTGTGCGCCCCATCCACTCTGTCTGAAGATTTTTTAATAGCTTAGATTTTAAACCTGTTTTTCTTTTACCGCTTCTGAGAAATTGGTCTGCGATAGTGGGGTTATATTTAAAAAACAATCTTTTATTTTATAAATTAATATTTATTGTAAATATATTTTGATGTGAAGCTAAAAATTCTTTTTATTAAATCATCATTTGCCCTCGTCCTATTGCCGTTATCACCTTTCTAGATAATTTGACAGTCTTCAAAAAAGACCAATTCAATTTATGGGTATCTTTTTTGTGTATGTTCCGCGATTACTCGAAAACGCCTAGACAGATTTGGAAAATTCTATTGTTTGGTGCCCCATAGCTATCAGGTCTGGGTCAGGATCTGATGTTGGGATCCTGAAGTATTAGACAGAACACAATGTTTATAGAAACAGAGTTCATCGACATGGAAAAAAAAATAAAACAAAACTGGTTTATAAAAACCGGTCAAGTGCGAGTCAGAGTCGCACCAAAGGTTCCGTACAAACTTGCGACATAAACGGCCATTTCTTTTGACTGCTTAGACTTAGAGGGTTGTTTTTTTCACAGCTGCAAGGGACCACAGACTTGAGTCTATGGTTTTAATTTCAACTCGATACCTCCACGCGTTTCCGAGATAAAGGGTCTTGACAGACAGACGGACAACAGACTGATCCTATAAGATTTCCGTTTTTTCCTTTCGAGGTAGTGAACTATAAGTAATGAAAGTCAATTTTACAAAACATATTTATTTACATACCACAATGAGTTCACACGATTTGTTTAATTACTTTAAAGATACTGAACACTTTACAACTACACCTAATTTTATAGTTACAGATTAAAAAAAAATAGAAAAGAAAATCTTGTTGAGATCAAAATCATTATAATATAAGTCATACTAGAGTTTATTCTTCGTTGGTCTAGTGGTCGCTTGCGTAACTCCTGCGCATAGGGTAAGAGGTTTGATTCTTAGGTTAAGCAAGTGTGTTTAGGTGTTTTTCATTAAGAGTCTCCCTGGAGTCTGGATTTATGGCTAGTAGATAGAAATAAAGTCTTCCCGTGTTGCATGGAGTTCTTAGATAGTTAGTTCTTCGCGAGTTCGAGAACACCAAGGTGTTGCTGGTCTTACTCGTGGAGCCGGGGTGGATCGAAATTGGTTGAATTA
Source organism: Ochropleura plecta (assembly GCA_905475445.1). Classification (NCBI taxonomy): domain Eukaryota; kingdom Metazoa; phylum Arthropoda; class Insecta; order Lepidoptera; family Noctuidae; genus Ochropleura; species Ochropleura plecta. The sequence goes on from FR997751.1 coordinate 738,747, forward strand.
AATTATCCTTACTAATATTATAGAAGCGAAAGTGAGTTTGTTTGTTACGTCATCACGCCTACATGGCTAACCGATTTTGTGAATTTTGGTATAGAGATAGTTGGGACCCTGGAGACGGACATAGGCTATTTAAAAAAAAAAGATTGAGATGTGAGGGAGAAAGAGGCAAGAAAAGGGAAAACTTAGCATTGCTATTACAATAAATAAGGCGCAAGGGCAAAAACTACAGGTTGCAGGTACCTGTAAATCAGGAAAGGGGAACTGTGTTACCCCGAATTTAACGCGAGCGAAGCCGCGGGCAAAAGCTAGTAATAATATTATTTCACCATACAGCAGCTAATGATAATGTTTTGATGCTATCTGTCCCTGTAGGGGGGAGTCCCAGGGGCCTTAGTCTGCTATTACAATAGTGTCAGAATGGTCGATCACTGATCGCATAATGGTTGATTTTGACAAGTTTGGTAATCTACTACATACTAAACTTGTCAAAATCAACCATTATGCGATCAGTGATCGACCATTCTGACACTATTGTAATAGCAGACTAAGGCCCCTGGTGTTCTAAAATACAGGCCACGGCTTAGTTTAGGCACCAGTCTCCCACAAATGAACAGTAGATGCTTACTGCAATACTGTTGTCTTTTAAGTTGTGTTGTTTGTGGAGGAAAAAAAGATTTTTGTATTGTATTTGTAATGATATTCTCACCCGTACGCAAAATACGCGCCTTAGACGTGGAGTTGCGGACACCAACCCGTATACGGACATAATGAATTGCGGACATGCAGCCATTACAAATACATGGTATTTAAGGCGAAAGCGTCGGTTTTTTTTTGACATTTTATGTAGGTTGTACGTTGATTAAAACATGGTAACAAATATGGCTTTACTGTGATATTAACATTTAAAACGGCACGATTGGCGCAGTAGCTGATCGATCGACTGCTGCGCTGCGTGTCGCGGGTTCAATCCCCTCACGGAACAAATATTTGTATGACCTACAGGTAGATGTTCCGGGTCTGGCTGTTTGTGTATGCGAGTTTAAATGTTTGTAAACGCACCCACGATACAGGTTGAATTCTTAGTGTGGGAAAACATTTCTTTTTAATCTTTTGATTGTGTATACTTAAGAGGGTTGTTTTTTATCATAGCTTCAAAGGTCCAAAGACTAGAGGATGTGGTTTTAATTTCAACTCGATACCTTCACGCGTTTCCGAGATATAAAAGGTCTTGATAGACAGACAGACGGGCAACACAGTGATCCTATAAGGATTCAGCCTTTTCCTTTTCAACTCTTAAAAATATGTAATCTAGAAGATAACTCATTTCCCAAGCAATATGAATTAAATTAATATCGGACCATGCAGCGAGCTTGCTCTACAAAATGAAAAACAGAAGAATCACGTCCATAGGATCACATTAAAACACATTATAAAAAACAAAAGCCGAATTGTGAACCTCTTCCGTTTTCGAAGTCGGTTGAAAACAAAAATAAAACTAATAAATAATAGTCCTTAAACTCTCTATACAAGAAATTTGTTCTATGTGGCGTATTTTTTTCAGACATTTCGACGGTCCCTACGTACATGAGGTTAAGTCAAAAACCGAGGTTTACAGGAGAGCGTAATTTGTGTTCAACACGCCCTAGAAGTAATTCTATGAGCAATAATAAATATTTTCTTTCTACAATATTTTAACAGTTTTAAGAGCTTTATAATGCTAGGTACACTTAAGTATTTTATTTTTTCACGTTTTCTTGAAAAAACTGATAGTTGACCGTTTCTACGACACTTATTCGTTGTAAGTATTTATAATTCTTGTTCTCTTATACGATTTCTAAAACAAGGTAAATAAATTAAATAAAAATCGTATGTCAGCATGTGCACATAGATAATCTAAAGCCAATGATACAATAAAAAAATGCCATTTTCGACATGTCTTTATGTACGTAGGGACCGTATATTTGTTTTTCTAAGTAATCTGCCTATACTAAGGGGTTTGTGGAGCCGTTGTTTTGGATCGTCAGGGTCCCGCGGTGACTTGGAAGTACACGTCACAAGGCTGTCTCCAGGGCTCCAGTAGCGGCTCCGGTTTGAACACATCCAGTTTCGGGGACTGCACCTCTAGCGGCACCTCTGGTTTCACCTGTAATTTAGGACAAGAACAAATATTAAATTGTGGCTAAATAGTAGCAGCCGCTCGGGTGGATCTGCAGGTTAAGCTGCGCTTGCCTAGGTTGGTCTGTGGATGGGTGATTGGTATTTGTATTTTGTATAAAATAATTTGTTTATAACAACAAATTGATATTTATGTAACACTTATTTTGAATACTAGGCTGTTTAGTTATGTCATGCCTTTGTTTCTCCTTCAATATGAGAAGATAAAGCGCTGAGAAAAATCAAATTAAATCATAGTTTTCTAATGTTTGATGACAAAGGTACTTTTTATACTGTTATTTAATTTTTCTTGTGGCTAAATAATAGCAGCCGCTCAGATAGATTCTTAGGTTAATCCGCGCTTGCCTGGGTTGGTCTGTGGATGGGTGACCACCCGTTTCATACCGAGTTTCCTCCGTGGCTCGGAAAGCACATTAAGCTGTTGGTCCCGGCTGTCATTTGTAGATTTGTTTTTTTTTGTATATTTGTAGATGATAACGACACGGTTGGCGCATTGTCTATGCGATCGAATGCCGCGCTGCGTGTCGCGGGTTCGATTCCCGAAGGAAACAAATATTTGTTTGGCCTACAGATAGTTGTTCCGGGTCTGGCTGTTTGTGTATGTGAGTTTAAATGTTTATAAACGCACCCACGATACAATTAGCATATTATATGTAATTAGCCTATGTCCGTCAGGTACCTGTTAAAGGTACCTGTTACCTGTAGTCTTTGCCCTTGCGTCTTATGTATTGTAATAGCAAAACTAAGTTTTCCCCTTTCTTCCCTCATTTCTCACTTTTTTTTTAAATATTAGCCTATGTCCGTCTCCAGGGTCCCAACTATCTCTGTACCAAAAATTCATCAAAATCGATTGGGCCATTAAGGCGTGAAGAGGTAACAAACAAACAAGCTCACTTTCGCTTTTATAACATTAGTAATGATATATTACCTTAGCAGTTCTCCTAAGCTTCAGATGTACCAGTTTGACGTGCGTCCGCATGGCTGTCCTCTGCGTAAACCTGCGCCCGCACTCGCCGCATTCGAACGGCTTCTCACCCGTGTGCGTGCGCACGTGGTTTGTTAACACGCTCTTACCCTACAGATGGACAGACAAGAACAGATATTTATTGGCGAATAGAACAATATCATTAAAATTGAAAACAGCAAAAAAAAACAACCAAATATAAAAAAAAGACTTCCAAAAATGGGAATGGACGTTACGTTGGCTTTTTTGCCACCGACTTCCGCATTACACTTTTTATTTATTTAAGGATTTATGTACACACTGAATTTGAAAAAAAAGACAGGACCAGAAAATAGGTACAAACAAAGGTAATGCTTATTTCTAAAGATTTCAGGTATTTTTGCAAGTACCTGCGAAAGGAGAGTTAATAGAAAGAGTTTTTTTTTTAATTTTAGCATTCAAGAAGCTGAAACAAATTTTATTTTTTGTAACATTTTTTTTGTGTTTTTTAGAAGTCTGTTTTTTTTTTATTCCAGCTTTTAGTTGAAGTATGATGGTATATCACACAAATTGTTATCGAGTATACATTTTCCATTGTTACTAAATGATATAAGCATATCATCCATTAACATTAAAAGAAAAAAATATGTATTATAGAAGACTCTTACACTAAAGAATCAATATAGATAAAATGCATATGGGATCCCTTTGGGAGTACATTTTAGATTATAAAAAGAATTAAAAAATACGGCTCTTAATTAACAAACATACAAAAAAATCAGTCGAATTGAGAACCAAATCCCTTTCTTTCTAAAACAAGCAAAAATAAAATTGATATTAAGACACATTTAAGTAAAAAGGTCCTGAATGAGACCAAAAGGGCTCCTATCTCAACATGGCGTTAAAACATTTAAAAAAATGCCATAGCGCTGGTATTCTGATAGGTAGGGAGAGAGGTGACCACCGGATACATACCCCGAGTAGGATCTGTAGATCTTTGACAGTGTTTACAGATAGTCAGTGGTCAGATGAAGGGGATCGTTTTATCCGATACTAAGTGGGTTCAGTAGTGGCTCGTACTCACCCGGAAGGCCTTCCCGCACGTGTCGCACACGTGGCGCGGCGGCGGGCGCAGGCCGCGGTGCACGGCGTGGCGGTGCTTGCTGAGCGACGAGCGCGTGGCCAGCGCGGCGCCGCACTCCCCGCACACGTGCGCGCGCACGCCGTCGTGCTGCACGCTGCTGTGCGCGCTGAGGGCGCGCGCGCCCGCAAAGCGCACACCGCAGCGCAGGCAGGGGAACCTACAGACGGAGAGGACGGTGCTACAGCTGTTTGTGGTGCCCATCCACGGAACAACTTGGGCAAACGCAGCTCAACCTAATGATCGAACCTAGCGGCTGTTACTATGTAGTCTGTGCGTAATATTTCCTGAGGAATCGAAAAGGGAGGGTAGGGGAAAAATAACACGATCGGAGGAGGGGATAATGTTTTATATTACGTGTATTTTTTTCATGGGACGAATATAATGAATTCAATGTGTTACTTGTAAAATATTTATTACTAGCAATGAATTAAAAGCCTGAGCAGGCGATTTTGGTCTCTAAAACCCGAATAAGCAATAATAATACTTCTTCTACTTATTATAAAAACAGATTCTGAAACTATCTGATGTTTTCAATAAGAAAAATATACGCGATGCTAGGTAGCCTAAAACCCTAGGATGTCTCACTTAGGGGGAAGGGGGGCTATACAAATGGCTTCTAAAACCTCGTGTAATTAATGGAAATCCGGCGCCAAAACATTCATCAATAAAAGAGAAATATAACTTCAGAGGTGCGAGACTTAACAGTAAGAAACCAGTGTTGTCATATAAAAGAGTAAGTTAAATTAGCTAGTAAAACCTAAAAGACGTGATGGGTATTGATATCCACATGCAAGACTACTGATCGGATTTGTATGAAATATAGCACTTAAGTTGTTTATAGTATGTACTTTTTATTCCAGCAATGGACACTTACCGAACTCATTTGGGTGAAACCGCGGAAATAATAATTTTGATTTTTTTAGATAAGTACCCAAAACATCTGCGAGTTTCACTAGCTAATTTACTTTTACCTACCTTGTATAAAACATTGTTACAGATTTGGGGTCAGTAATTTTAATATTAAGTTTAAATGAATAGCATAATATGTATTTAAATTGGCAATTTTTAAGCATTTGACCAATTTGTTGGCGATTTGCGAGAAGCTAGCTCGTCGTGGTATTGTAAGATCGATAGCCAACTAAGATGACACCTTAGCGTAAGTGAGCACTGTTTTATATTTTGGCTTCTTATTGAGACAGATGCTTAAATTGTATTATTTCTTCAGTATAGCTAGGATTAAAATGGGCAAAATTTTAAGAATGTAGGTACCTAGTTAATAAGTTATATTAGTATTTTTATATATTTCTTGTTTATTTATGTATTAATTGTGTAAGGAATGATATGAAGGAGAAAGAAGTAAATGATGCCGTGACGTCTGATAGGGGAGAATGGAAGAAGAAAACGTGTTGCGCCGACCCCAAATAGAATAGGACAAGGGCAGGAAAATGATGATGATGTATTTCTTGTCATATGGCAGCGAGTTTAATTATCTGTCTGCCTTTTTATAATAGGATGAAGTTGAATGCCAGTAATTTACATGGAGCGACTGCCTATCTGACCATCTCAACCCAGTTAGGACCGGAATATATGACATTAAAAGATGGGGGGCATACAATATGGTAGCTAAATGATCCTAAAGTTTTTAGTTCTAAATCTTTTATATCAAACCGAAGATTCTCTGGGATAAACTTGATTTAGGTTTCAATAGCCAAATTGGAAAAATAAAACCATTATATACTTATTTACACAGTGTTGTAATTAAATGATTGCAACACTACTCGTATGTAAAAACTGTGTCTCATGTTAATTATTGTAATTGGTGTTATAACGTTTTAATTAACTATAAATAAATAAATAAAAATATCCTCATAATTTTTGAAGAGGTTTAGCCCTGGACTAGCAGCCAATGATAATATTAAATTGAAATACATATGGTTCTGTTATATAACTATTAATTAATAGTGAAATTTATTCGTCAACGTTTCTGAATTAGCGTGGCTATTAAATATACACTATGGCCAAAATTGATAAACTGCACTTTCATAAACCTCTAGAGCCCCAGCGGCACAAAAATGTGCCAGTAAACAAGTATTACCGTTGAGCCCCGCTGTCACAAATTTGTGCCACCAAACCCCGACCGATTTAAAACTGTATTTGTAGTAAAGATAAGTCTTAAAATCAGATTACGCTTACGATAAGAGCCCGCCCGGCGGTGCTTGACGGATAGTTGACGTAAATAATGGCGGTCCTTAAGAGGTTATACACTGTTCATACTATTAAGAACCTAGTTCTAATGCTAATAATTTTCATATTCTTCAAATTCGCCAGATATAGGAATTTTAAGCTAATACATACAATATTATATTATGAGACATAAACATGGGGTGAATCAAGCCAAAATATAAGCATTTCGGGTCTGGCTGTTTTGTGTATGTGAGTTTAAATGTTTGTTAACGCACCCACGATACAGGAGAAATTCTAGACTGCGGCAACTTATATAAAGTGAAAACAGTAAAAGATATAGCATATTGATACATTGTTATAATCTTTTTGATTTTAATAATTGATTTTTATTTCTTTAATAAGAATAATTCTTAAAACTTTCTTAGATTTTGTCTCAATTCACTGTGTTGCTATTCTCATAGTTATGCGTATGCAATTTCTACCAAATTTCCAAAATGTTTCATTAATATAATAAGGTCTGCTCAGTCCACGGCTCACAAAGTACATAATATAAATGTTATAAATATGTATATATAATGTTATGTGTTAATTGTTTAGTTTCTTAGTTAATATAGTTCGTTGACCAATTTTTCAGTGAAGCGCTAGGGTTACCAGAGAAATTATTTTATTTCTGCTGTTTTTTTAGTCTTCAGCTCAGTCTCAAGTTGTATGTTGGTAAAAATACGATTTGCGACCGTAAGAAATATGGCTTTAGAGAATTATGATAATTAAAAACACTAATACAGTCCTTTAACGTCATGTAATCCAATTGAATGACAATTTCATGATAATGTCATAAGTGACGGTCGCGAATCATTTTTTCTTCAACATACTTCACAAATTCGCACTAAGAACCGGCCTATGGACAATGGTTATTGGCCAATGATCTAGCCTGTCCCTTTGCTGTCCTCCCTCAGCGACGCCCTAAGCCGAGGCCCGTACCCCACTGGGGGTGCCCTTAGCGTGTAGTCGCTTAGTTTGTAAAAACCCAGCTGTTTACAAAATTCTTATAGGTACATACCTACGCGGTCTAAATAAATATATGTAACAGGACATATTTTTTTATGCGGGGTGATATAGAATTATGTTTAATGCTTGCACTGACTGGACAGGTCCACTCAATCTATGTGGTGTTTTCTTAAAAAGACCATTTCAGACACTAATCTGCATAGTCCTCATGTAAGTTGATCAAGATTTTTGTCTGGACTTTAAAAGAGACTATGACCTCTGAGTTTGTTTCGGCTGTTTCTTCTCAGATTAGTCGGGTTCGAAACACCGGCCTCATCTAGTTTTTTTTTTTATGATGACATGTAAAAGTGTTTGTAAAAACTACTTGCAAAATAAATATCATTTAAGTATGTACAGACGCCTGCACATCAAGCTACTACAATCTGTCAGATTTCTATGATAGATTTTCGACTTTATTTCTAAAGTATTAGGTTCAAGGTTCGTTGGGAAAAATTGACAGTTTCGGGTAGCTTGACCTGCTGGCGTCTGTACCTATTGTATACTAAACTTGATATTCGTTTGTGCGCCCCATCCACTCTGTCTGAAGATTTTTTAATAGCTTAGATTTTAAACCTGTTTTTCTTTTACCGCTTCTGAGAAATTGGTCTGCGATAGTGGGGTTATATTTAAAAAATAATCTTTTATTTTATAAATTAATATTTATTGTAAATATATTTTAAATTCTTTTTATTAAATCATCATTTGCCCTCGTCCTATTGCCGTTATCACCTTTCTAGATAATTTGACAGTCTTCAAAAAAGATCAATTCAATTTATGGGTATCTTTTTTGTGTATGTTCCGCGATTACTCGAAAACGCCTAGACAGATTTGGAAAATTCTATTGTTTGGTGCCCCATAGCTATCAGGTCTGGGTCAGGATCTGATGTTGGGATCCTGAAGTATTAGACAGAACACAATGTTTATAGAAACAGAGTTCATCAACACGGAAAAGAAAATCTCTTGCGCATAAAACAAAACTGGTTTATAAAAACCGGTCAAGTGCGAGTCAGAGTCGCACCGAGGGTTCCGTACAAACTTGCGACATAAACGGCCATATCTTTTGACTGCTTAGACTTAGAGGGTTGAATTTTTCACAGCTCCAAGGGACCACAGAGTTGAGTCTATGGTTTTAATTTCAACTCGATACCTCCACGCGTTCCCGATACAAAGGGTTTTGACAGACAGGCGGACAACAAACTGATCCTATTAGATTTCCGTTTTTTCCTTTCGAGGTAGTGAACCATAAGAAATGAAAGTCAATTTTACAAAACATATTTATTTACATACCACAATGAGTTCACACAATTTGTTTAATTACTTTAAAGATACTGAACACTTTACAACTACACCTAATTTAATTGTTACAGATTAAAAAAAAATAGAAGAGAAAATCTTGTTGAGATCAAAATCATTATAATATAAGTCATACTAGAGTTTATTCTTCGTTGGTCTAGTGGTGGCTTGCGTTACTCCTGCGAATAGGGTAAGCGGTTTGATTCTTAGGTTAAGCAAGTGTGTATAAGTATTTTCCATTAAGAATCTCCCCGGAGTCTGGATTTATGGCTAGTAGATAGAAATAAAGTCTTCCCATGTTGTATGGAATTCTTAGGTAATTAGTTCTTCGCGAGTTCGAGAACACCAAGGTGTTGCTGGTCTTACTCGTGGAGCCGAGGTGGATCGAAATTGGTTGAATTAAATTATCCTTACTAATATTATAAAAGCGAAAGTGAGTTTGTTTGTTACGTCTTCACGCCTACATGGCTAAACCGATTTTGATGAATTTTTGTATAGAGATAGTTGGGACCCTGGAGACGGACATAGGCTACTTTTTTTTTAAGTTTAAAGATATGAGGGAGAAAGAGGGAAAACTTAGCATTGCTATTACAATAAATAAGGCGCAAGGGCAAAAACTACAGGTTGCAGGTACCTGTAAATCAGGAAAGGGGAACTGTTTCCCCAAATTTAACGGGATTGAAGCCGCGGGCAAAAAGTAATAATATATTTCACCATACAGCAGCTACCTAATGATAATGTTTTGATGCTATCTGTCCCACTAGGGGGGAGTCCCTGGTGTTCTAAAATACAGGCCACGGCTTAGTTTAGGCACCAGTCTCTCACAAATGAACAGTAGATGCTTACTGCAATATTGTTGTCTTTTAAGTTGTGTTGTTTGTGGAGGAAAAATAAGATTTTTGTTTTGTATTTGTAATGATATTCCCACCCGTACGTAAAATTCCTGCCTTAGACGTGAAGTTGCGGACACCAACCCGTATACGGACATAATAAATTGCGGACATGCACCCATTACAAATACATGGTATTTAAGGCGAAAGCGTCGGGTTTTTTTTTGACATTTTACGTAGGTTGTACGTTGATTAAAATATGGTAACAAATATGGCTTTACTGTGATATTAACATTTAAAACGGCACGATTGGCGCAGTAGCTGATCGATCGACTGCTGCGCTGCGTGTCGCGGGTTCAATCCCCTCACGGAACAAATATTTGTATGACCTACAGGTAGATGTTCCGGGTCTGGCTGTTTGTGTATGCGAGTTTAAATGTTTGTAAACGCACCCACGATACAGGTTGAATTCTTAGTGTGGGAAAACATTTCTTTTTAATCTTTTGATTGTGTATACTTAAGAGGGTTGTTTTTTATCATAGCTTCAAAGGTCCAAAGACTAGAGGATGTGGTTTTAATTTCAACTCGATACCTTCACGCGTTTCCGAGATATAAAAGGTCTTTATAGACAGACAGACGGGCAACACAGTGGTCCTATAAGGATTCAGCCTTTTCCTTTTCAACTCTTAAAAATATGTAATCAAGAAGATAACTCATTTCCCAAGCAATATGAATTAAATTAATATCGGACCATGCAGCGAGCTTGCTCTACAAAATGAAAAACAGAAGAATCACGTCCATATGATCGGTAAAACATTATAAAAAATAAAAACCGTATTGTGAACCTCTTCCTTTTTCGAAGTCGGTTGATAACAAACAATAAAACTAATAAATAATAGTCCTTAAACTCTCCTTACAAGAAATTTGTTTTATACGGCGTATTTTTTCAGACATTTCGACGGTCCCTACGTACATAAGGTTAAGTCAAAAACCGAGGTTTACAGGAAAGCGTAATTTGTGTTCAACACGCCTTAGAAATGATTCTATGAGCAATAATAAATATTTTCTTTCTACAATATTTTAACAGTGTTAAGAGCTTTATAATGTTATTTACTATACACTTAAGTATTTTATTTTTTCACGTTTTCTTGAAAAAACTGATAGTTGACCGTTTCTACGACACTTATTCGTTGTAAGTATTTATAATTCTTGTTCTCTTATTCGATTTCTAAAACAAGGTAAATAAATTAAATAAAAATCGTATGTCAGCATGTGCACATAGATAATCTAAAGCCAATGATACAATAAAAAAATGCCATTTTCGACATGTCTTTATGTACGTAGGGACCGTATATTTGTTTTTCTAAGTAATCTGCCTATACTAAGGGGTTTGTGGAGCCGTTGTTTTGGATCGTCAGGGTCCCGCGGTGACTTGGAAGTACACGTCACAAGGCTGTCTCCAGGGCTCCAGTAGCGGCTCCGGTTTGAACACATCCAGTTTCGGGGACTGCACCTCTAGCGGCACCTCTGGTTTCACCTGTAATTTAGGACAAGGACTAATATTAAATTGTGGCTAAATAGTAGCAGCCGCTCGGGTGGATCTGCAGGTTAAGCTGCGCTTGCCTAGGTTGGTCTGTGGATGGGTGATTGGTATTTGTATTTTGTATAAAATAATTTGTTTATAACAACAAATTGATATTTATGTAACACTTATTTTGAATACTAGGCTGTTTAGTTATGTCATGCCTTTGTTTCTCCTTCAATATGAGAAGATAAAGCGCTGAGAAAAATCAAATTAAATCATAGTTTTATAATGATTGATGACAAAGGTACTTTTTATACTGTTATTTAATTTTTCTTGTGGCTAAATAATAGCAGCCGCTCAGATCGATTCTTAGGTTAATCCGCGCTTGCCTGGGTTGGTCTGTGGATGGGTGACCACCCGTTACATACCGAGTTTCCTCCGTGCCTCGGAAAGCACGTTAAGCTGTTGGTCCCGGCTGTCATTTGTAGATTTGTTTTTTTTGTATATTTGTAGATGATGACGGCACGGTTGGCGCATTGTCTATGCGATCGAATGCCGCGCTACGTGTCGCGGGTTCGATTCCCGCACGGAACAAATATTTGTTTGGCCTACAGATAGTTGTTCCGGGTCTGGCTGTTTGTGTATGTGAGTTTAAATGTTTATAAACGCACCCACGATACAATTAGCATATAATTAGCCTATGTCCGTCAGGTACCTGTTACCTGTAGTCTTTGCCCTTGCGTCTTATGTATTGTAATAGCAAAACTAAGTTTTCTCCTTTCTTCCCTCTTTCTCCCTCATTTCTCACTTTTTTTTTAAATATTAGCCTATGTCCGTCTCCAGGGTCCCAACTATCTCTGTACCAAAATTCATCAAAATCGATGGCGTGAAGACGTAACAAACAAGCTCACTTTCGCTTTTATAACATTAGTAATGATATATTACCTTAGCAGTTCTCCTAAGCTTCAGATGTACCAGTTTGACGTGCGTCCGCATGGCTGTCCTCTGCGTAAACCTGCGCCCGCACTCGCCGCATTCGAACGGCTTCTCACCCGTGTGCGTGCGCACGTGGTTTGTTAACACGCTCTTACCCTACAGAAAGACAGACAAGAACAGATATTTCATGGCGAATAAAAAAATATCATCAAAATTTAAAACAGCAAAAAAACAACCAAATATTAAAAGAAACTTTTTTCGGAAAAATTTATAACAGACTTTCTAAAAAGGGATTGGAAGTCGTTGACTTTTGTTTGTTACGTTGACTGTAGCAGCAGCGGTGAGGACACGATGTGTGCAAGGTGATGGATGAGTTGTGATGATGAGGTTCAATGGGTTTTTGATTAAATAAAATTCAAACGTTTAGTTACCAGCCAGCATACCATGTTATTACGAGATTAAGTCTAACGTTATACAAAAATCAAGGAGAAGGGCAAGGGGAACGATTTGAGCCAATCGCGATCGAAAATACGTATGACGATCCTTGCCTTGTAGATTCTTAGACGCTTGTTAACTTTTGTTAACGTATTATTTTATTTTACCTTTTGTAAATTAAGCAATGACTTGTCGGGCCTACGCTGTCCTCTCATACTTAAGTGCTAACGCTGTAACAACAACATTGTAAAACTAAATGATTTTAAAAGAGTAACCATGGAGTTTCTTGCCGGTTCTTCTCCATAGGAAACGACCAACCCGAACCGTGCATCTTTTCTCGATGTTTTATAAGTGCCCATGTAGGCCTATGTAAAATAAAAATATTTTGATTTTGACGATGTGCTAAGTTTTAAAATCTTGATCAGAGATGTTGCTACCAGTCCTTTACCGTGGATATACTAGGGAAAGACAACATTGACTTTTTTGCCACCGACTTCCGTAAGTAAAGTTATTTTACACTTTTTATTTATTTATTTAAGGATTTATGTACACACTAAATACAGTTAAGAAGACTGGAACAGAAAATACGTACAAAATTAATTCTTATTTCTAAAGAAATGTTCCAGCATACATGCGAAAAGAAAGTAAATAAAAAGAGTTTTTTTTTATTTCAGCATTCAAAATACTGAAACAAATCTTTAATTTTTGAAACAATTTTTTGTGTTTCTTAGAAGTCGGATTTTTTGTTTTTTATTTCAGCCTTTTAGTCGTGGTATCATGGTATCACACACAAATTGTTATCAAGGTTTATTTTTCATTGTTACTAAAAGATATAAGAAAATCATCTATTTACATCATAAGAAAAATAAGTAGTAAGTATAGAAGATAACTCTTACACTAAAGAATCAATATAGATAAAATACATATGGGATCCCTTTGGGAGTACATATATACCCTTTAGATTATAAAAAGAATTAAAAAAGACGGCTCTTAATTAACAAACATACAAAAAAAACAGTCTTATTGAGAACCAAATCCCTTTCTTTCTAACCAAACACTTAACTACAAAGGTCCTGTACGAGCCAAAGGCCTCCTATCTCAGCATGGTGTTAAAACATAAAAAATGCCATAGCGCTGGTATTCTGATAGGTAGGGACAGAGGTGACCACCGGATACATACCCCGAGTAGGATCTGTAGATCTTGACAGTGTTTACAGATAGTCAGTGGTCAGATGAAGGGGATCGTTTTATCCGATACTAAGTGGGTTCAGTAGTGGCTCGTACTCACCCGGAAGGCCTTCCCGCACGTGTCGCACACGTGGCGCGGCGGCGGGCGCAGGCCGCGGTGCACGGCGTGGCGGTGCTTGCTGAGCGACGAGCGCGTGGCCAGCGCGGCGCCGCACTCCCCGCACACGTGCGCGCGCACGCCGTCGTGCTGCACGCTGCTGTGCGCGCTGAGCGCGCGCGCGCCCGCGAAGCGCGCCGGGCAGCGCGGGCAGGGGAACCTACAGACGGAGAGGACGGTGCTACAGATGTTTGATGCTTCTGCAGTTGCCAAGCGTGGTCAAAATATAAACGAGTTAAGGTCCTAATTTCTTCTCAATCATTTTGCACGCATACGTCAGAGTCGAAGAGTAAGGGGAAACAAGTATAAGACACAATGTGGGAATCCTCAATGGATGTCTTGCGCCCTAGAGTTTATGTTCGGAGACGTCAACCATATTAAACACTGATCAAAAACTCATCCGTATTCTTTCGTACATTTGCGTTGGAGGATAGCGGGATTAAATGTAGCCTAGCTTTCGCTGCTTCGGACTAGGCTACCCGCTTGACCTCCGGCTTCGTTCAGTAAGGTGCCTATGTCTTCGCAAGTCTTAGAAAGACTCACGCGGAACACTGCACGCCACCTTCTCGAGTGTGACGGGGGACACCGGATGTCCCGAAACCAGTTCCCTTTTTTCCACTTTGTTTTTCTTCTCTTTTAATATTAAATTATTAGCGGTAAACCAATTATGGACCTGCAGTATGGTGTTAATTACATCGCGCGTCGTTAAGATTGGGAGTACGTCTGTTTATCTTAATTATTTAAGAAGTATCGTCAGCAAGCAACACCATGTTTGGTTGATTTTTAAAAACATGGGGTTATATGGACGAAAAAGAGAAAAGGACCTAACATCGAACCTTGTGGTACACCATCTTTAATTTTAAACCCATTGAATTGACACCATTTATCTGCAGTGGCTGCTGTCTATCATTTAAATTAGATTTAACTAAACTGACCGCAAGTTTCTCTAGACCGTTATATTCAAGTTTAAAGAGTAGAGTTTCGTGGTTTACGCAATCAAATGCTTTACAGAGGTCACAGAAGATTTTTACGGCACCTTTTGCCTCTTCCCAAGGGGTAAATAATATGTTGACGACAGGCCGTGTCGACGGCGCGTTCGTGTTTCACGCGCGCCTCAAAGAGAGTCAGCAAAGCAGAGGGGCTTGCCAGAGCCTCCGCCTGCCGGGGTTGCGGGTAGTTCGAAAGAGATACCGCGGCCCCGGAACGTAAAGGGCAATAGAAGGAACATGGGTGGGTTTTAGTCAGTAAAAGTCTGACACGCCCCCTCGCTCCGCCCAGAGCGGGGGAAATTATTTGATGATTTCCCACCCCAAACAAAAGGGTTAAATATGTATAATAAAATAGGTGACATTTGGCATCAGTCGTGCGTAATGTCTTTTGGTAAAACTATTGTTTTTGATGTCAGATTTTATTATTGGTGTTAAAGTTGTTGAGAAAGCGCAAGTCGGCTTCGCATACAAAGAGTTCCGTAGCACCAAACAATTTAGTATCCTATATTTCAACGATTATTTATATGTCAATTTGCAATCAACAGTAAAACCAAATTGGTTTTTCATAGTATACTAATGAAAAACAGAGTCACTGCTCAGTTTGACGAAATAGACTCATATCTCAAAAGCTGAATATCAAATCTTTTTCTAACCAAAGGCATTATTTGACCCGGCATCCGGAATTTGTTTTTATTTTCAAAATAAGGGCTTAAAGGAGATGGACAAAATGTACCCCAAAAAGAACAAAAATAAATGTATTACCAAAAATTATAATAAAAAAAGTTAAGAATTTTGGAAAATGATTAACGTCCTATAGCAGACTCTGGAAAAAACTCTAAATAAAAAGTTATTTTCATTTTGTATTGACTCGAAACGACCCTAAACGTTGCCATATAATATTAACAAAGAACAGAACAGGGAAAATCGCTAACTTAACACATACCGGACTTTAATGTTAAATATTCATAAGTTATCTTATCGTAAAATATAATACATAATTATTCTTGTTTTATGTTTTCTGATCCGTATAGCAAATAATTGTTTTAATAGATAATTCAAAATTATATAAGTGCAGTTATGGATCAGGTTGCGTCGTTTTTGTGCTGGCAACACTCAACCATCCCGACTGTCAAATGTGACAAGAATCAAGAATATTGTCAACAAAATGTCACATCACATTCGTTTGAAATCTTGCGCCGTTTCTAATTAAAACATAATAAGGTTTACGTTTTTATTTTATCATGTCGTAGCCCCACGCGAGTGCTCCACTAATTATATTGTATAGTATGTCCTTACTACTAAAGGAAAATGGACATTTTACAAGCGTGTGTTAACTGTGGTATCACTATTAGAAAACGTATAGCTACGGGGGCATGGAATATCATTATTACCTCCTGATATGACTGCTCTTTTATCGGAGTAGTTAACTTTTGAGGTAAGTTCTACTTTCTTTATGAACTTTATAACTAAAACGTTCATAGAAAATATTATTTAGGTTGGTACAGACTACAGACGCCCTGGAGGTCAAGCTACCCGAAACTGTCAATTTTTCCCAATGAAACTTGAACCTAATACTTTAGAAATAAAGTCGAAAATCTATCAAAGAAATCTGACAGATTGTAGTAGCTTGATGTGCAGGCGTCTGTACATAATAAGCTCATGATGTGATTCTAAAATCTCAGACTAATATAGGTACTTATTTTGCCTTTACAGTTATCAACTGAAAGCTGTGTCTGTGGTACCTGTTTTGACAATTTATGAAGATGTCTTACAACCAATTCAAAGGAAAAACAACTTGGTCATATCAATGTTTGTTATGGCTGCGGTAGATCAGTCACACATGCCAGAACACTCAAAGAGATGTCAGCAAAGCAGAGTGGCCTGCCAGGGACGCCTGCCGGGGTTGCGGGTTGTTCGAAAGAGATACCGCGGCCCCGGAACGTAAAGGGTAATAGAAGGAATATGGGTGGGTTTTAGTCAGTAAAAGTCTGACACTCCCCCCCGCTCCGCCCAGAGCGGGGGAGATGATTACCCACCCCCAAAAAAATGCCAGAACACTCGACATCCCGGAAAGGAGCCCTCTCGCCATAGTTGTATCATCATGGCATAATCTTGTAAGTAAAACTTTTTTAAATATTTATTTGTAAATACCTTATAGTAAACAATCCTTACTTACTACCTTATAGTAAATAAAAGAGAGAAAGAGAGAGAGAGAGAGAGAGAGAGAGAGAGAGCGAGAGAGAGACAAACAGAGAAACACGCGCACGCCGCGTGTCGTTACAACTTTTGGTCTTAATTTTTTCCGTCTAGCCCTATACGCAACGCGCGATAAAGAACTTCGTTCCAAAATAAAGATATCGCTATATTGAGAAAAACAAAAAGAATGGGGGGAGGCATTACCCATGAGCGGGACAGTTTCGTAAAAAAAAGAACCAGTAACAGCAATACTCACTTCAAACTCTGCTTATCTCTATGTTTTAGACTCTTTTGCAGATGCTGCCTAAGACTGTGCGCTGATTTGAATCTGAAAATAAACAAAAATATCTTAACATATAAAACAAAGTCCGGTTCGAACACTTATAAGTCGAGAGCGGCTTGATTTCCTTAATTTGTCTCCGTGCCGAATAGCAGAATAAGTGTTAAAATATACGAAAAAAACGATAAAACGAAGAGGCGAATTTGATACAACCTTTGACGGCGCACGTTCTATTTGGTAGGTAGGGTAGATAGGGTAGGTAGTACCCTACCTACCCTATAGGGTAGGTTATATCGGGTAGGTCGGGTAGGTAAAAAGGTAGAAAATTGCATTGCGACGCATGCCGAGGCACAGCTGGTGTTTAAATAAATAACTATTAAGACTAAAAGGATCGACAAGTTTTGAGACAAACATAATGACAATCACCGACACAGAGTAGTGTCTGTGTGTCTGTCCAGACCCTTTATGTCTATGGTCCCTTGAAGCTGTGGAAAAATCAACCCTCTGAAGTCTACGCAGTCAAAAGATATGATGTTTATTTTGCAAGTAGGTTTTCACAAACACTTTTACACGTCTTTTTTAAACTAGATGAAGCCGGTGTTTCGTACCCGACTACTCTGAGAGGAAACAGCCGAAACAAACTCAGAGGTCATAGTCTCTTTTAAGGTCCAGACAAAAATCTTGGTCAACTTACATGAGGACTATGCAGATTAGTTAGTGTCTGAAATGGTCGTTTTTAAGAAAGCACCACACAGATTGAGTGGACCTGTCCAGTCAGTGCAAGCATTTGTCAGTTATCGTATAGCTCGACTCAAATGGCCATGTTACAAGTTTGTACGGATCCCTACTCGGACTAAGCCAGTTTTTATTTTTGTTGTAGACCATACCTGAAAACCCTATTTTTCTTTATTTGTTGTCTGTTGGAAACCTTCAAAACGCCACCGGTCTTTGGGGACAAGACCGGACAGTGTGGGACTTTTACCGCACTAAAACCACCCCGGTGATCACCATCTGCGCATGAGAGGAGGCCCCGTTTCCTCCTAATAGACCTGTCCGGAGCCCCCTCTGTGCAACGCCAGTTAAGGCACATCCCTGGGGCGACTACACATAGGTCACCCCTGACCCTCGCTGTGCACGTGACCACGGTGCTGCCGGTCATCTCTGAGGTCTCTCACTGAACGCTCAGAGTCCCCATACCTGGAAACCTACCTACCTATCTACCCCCATGAGGAATTGGCGTGAATTTAAGTGTACTTACCTTACATCACATTCGACGCAGTAGTAATCCTTGACATCCGTGTGTGTGAGCTGATGATGTTTTATTTGTGTCCTCGTTCTGAAGCGCTTGTTGCATGTTGCACACTCGTAGTTCTTGATGCCTTGGTGGATCCTGTGACGAACATTTTATTTATTAATAAAATACGTGTACAAATACGAAGCTGAAAGGCACTTCTCGCAGTCATTGCAAAAAAGCTTTAAAATTTTCGAATGTCAGAACTGTGCTCTAAAGAATTAAATACTCCTTGAACAAATACTCCTTGTATTATTAAATTAGAATTTAAGTTCTACAATAAAATATGATTTTTGAGGAGCTCGTGGCTAAATAATAGCAGCCGCAGGGGTCGGTTTTTTAGGTTAAGCCGCGCTTGCCTAGGTTGGTCTGTGGATGGGTGACCACCCGTTACATACCGAGTTTCCTCCGTGCCTCGGAAAGCACGTTAAGCTATTAATCCCGGTTGTCATTTGTAGATCTTTGACAGTCGTTACAGGTAGTCAGTGTCTCTAAAGTCTGACAACCGGTCTTATCAAGGGACATCGTATTACCCAGTACTAACTGGGTTGTAAAGGTCAGATAGGCAGTCGCTCCATGTAAAATACTGGTATTCAGCTGCATCTGGTTAGACTGGAAGCCGACCCCAACATAGTTGGGAATAGGCTAAGCAGATGATTATTAATAGTACTGAATCACAGATGTTTTAACCAAATAATTGGGCAGCTCTCACCCGCGTGTTATTTATTAATTACTCCTAGGATCAATGTTCATCATCACTATCACATCACGTATAAATTTTTCGTGTTTCAATATGTCCACCATTAATTCTAATACACAAATTGCACCGTCGCAGGTTACAAAGCGATGACGCGTGTGCGTGCGTCGTCACAGGAAGCAGCGACACACTGACCAGTGACCATCATCTGCCTAGCCTTTTCCTAACTATGTTGGGGTCGGTTTCCAGTCTAACCGGATGCAGCTGAATATCAGTATTTTACATGGAGCGACTGCCTATCTGAGCTCCACAACCCAGTTAGTACTGGGTAATGCGATACCCCTTGGTAAGACTGGATGTCAGACTTTTGGAACACTGACTACCTGTAACGACTGTCAAAGATCTACAAATGTCAGCCGGGACCAACGGCTTAACGTGCTTTCCGAGGCACGGAGGAAACTCGGTATGTAACGGGTGGTCACCCATCTACAGACCAACCTAGGCAAGCGCGGCTTAACATAAAGATGGACCCGAGCGGCTGCTATTATTAAGCCTCGAGCTCCCCACTGACCAGTGATCATGACATAAATTTGTATTTGCAAATTTCGACAAGAAAGCGAAGTAACAAACGAAACTAGATTTATCTCTTTCGCACAAACCAATTTTCCTATTTCATGAGTTTATAAGTACTTATACAGATCCGGGAGGTCGCCGGTCGTTAACCTGTCAGTACTTCCCTATTATAAGATACATCGTGTAGCAAATTTTAAAATGTAAATTTATTTCCTGTGACTAAACTACTGGATATATTCAAATGA
Organism: Ochropleura plecta; assembly: GCA_905475445.1. NCBI lineage: Eukaryota > Metazoa > Arthropoda > Insecta > Lepidoptera > Noctuidae > Ochropleura > Ochropleura plecta. The sequence continues at coordinate 758,875 of FR997751.1, forward strand.
TTTTTTATAGGTAGACTGAGAACGTCTTGAGGTATGCGTAGTTTAATTTATTGTAGTACTAGCTTTTGCCCGCGGCTTCGCTCGCGTTAAATTCGGTATAACACAGTACCTGCTACCTGCCCGCTTTTAAAAAAAAATAGCCTATGTCCGTCTCCTGGTTCCCAACTATCTTTGTACTAAAATTCATCAAAATCGGTTAAGCCATTAAAGCGTGAAGCAAACACAACAACAAACAAACAAACTCACTTTCGCTTCTATAATATTAGTAAGGATTATCTTAACCACTTTGTATATAGAATGTAGGGTTGAAGGCTTCGTGAACGGTTGGTTTAAAACCTGCATATTGTACTTACTGCTGATGTTCGACTAAGGAGTCTTTATTAATGAATGACTTCCCACACTGCTCACATTTCGGTCTGTCCCCGCTGTGATGGTTCCGCATATGACCTCTATGAGTTTTATTGTTACTGAAAAAAAAAAACAAATAATTTATTTCAATTAGACCATTACAGGCACTTTTGAATGTCAAGAAACAAAATGAATCTACAGTCCCGGTCACAAGGCATAATAACTTGTGAAAGTACTGTAGTTGCCCATTCCAAAGCGTAGATATCTATGGAGAAGAATGGGCAAGACCTAGCGGGTAGTCTATTCAAAGTAAATAACTTTTTTTAGGGTTTGGTACCTTAAAAGGAAAAACCAACCAGAACAGATGGTTCCGTACAAACTTGCGACATAAACAGCCATATCTTTTGACTGCGTAGACTTAGAGGGTTGTTTTCCCTTTGTATTGTAGAACACAAAGGGATTACAGAGTTGAGTTTATGGTTTAAATTTTAACTCGATACCCCCACGCGTTCCCGAGGTAAAGGCTCTTGACAGACAGACGAAAAACAAATTGATCCCATAAAGGTTTAGTTAAAAAGGTCAGAAGAATTATGACGAAATTGATTTTGGTCATAAAAGTTAATAAACGACACACACACATTTATTTAGATTTTAAATTGAATTTTGCTTTTTATTTACTCTGGACGCTCTTACTGTGCATGTCTTTCTACATCGTTCTCACATATTTGTATTATCTCAACATGAATGATATTAATAAGATTTTGTAAAAATATTATAATTTAAAAGAGTGTCCATGGAGTTTCTTGCCCATTCTTCTCCATAGAGATCAACGCTTTGGAATGGGCAACTACAGTACTTTCACAAGTTATTATGCCTTGTGACCGGGACTGTAGATTCATTTTGTTTCTTGACATTCAAAAGTGCCTGTAATGGTCTAATTGAAATAAATGATTTGATTGATTGATTGACACTATCGTCTACATTTCGTTCTCATATCTCCTTTCGCAGGTCTACTGGCAGAAATTTCTTAAGAAATAAGCAGTACCTTTGTACTCAAATTTTATATGTTTATATCCTGCCTGGTTTACTGTGTACACATAAATAGTTAAATAAATGTTACTTACTTAGAAACTTTCCCACATATATGACAAGTAAATAATGTCAAGAAGCCCTCATGTTGTGTTCTGTCAAAGAAATATATTATTAAAACATTTTATTTTGTTTTTACGAATACTAGCTGTGCCACGCGGTTGTCTTGCGTGGTGATAGAATATATAATATATCTTTATGAATTGTAGCCTATGTGTTATTCTGATGTATAAGTTATATTATTGTAAAATTCATTAAAATCCGTTCAGTAGTTTTTGCGTGAAAGAGTAACAAACATCCATACATCCTCACAAACGTTCGCATTTATATATAAAAAAAATATATTATACAGAAGTAAGATTTACATAGATGGCGATTTCGGCGATCTCGGCGGTCGTGTTTTTTTAATGTTTGATATTGTATATCAAAAATAAAAAAAACACGACCGCCATATCAAAAAAAAAATGAACTAAAAAAAGTGTGGGTATTCATTTATTTATCATACCCGCCACATATCGTATCAATGCCTTTTTTTTCAATAGCCTATGTTACTCGTGACGATGCAAGGATTCTAACGATACCCCATACATGTAAATCAGTTCCGGCGTTTAGAAGTTATGATGGAGTAAAGAAACTCACATACATACAAACATACATGAACACACCATTTTTGGGGCAGTCGTGTAAAAAACGACATTAGTGTAGGTCGCTTATAGTACTCAAATTGGCGAACAAAAAAAAATAACCCACATGGTTCTCTCTTCACACTGTTTTCGCTTGGTATGTATGGGTGACAGTAGAATGTAGCATTCCTTTTAAAACTGTAACGTTACCTCGATTTCTGATAAAGCTCTAAATATCATAGCCGTAAAGGGGCCATCCATAAAGTACGTCACATGTAAAGGGGGGGGGGGGGGAGGGGGGCTCGACGAAATGTGACATGGTGTGACGAGGGGTGGGGGGGGGGTCCTAGTTTTGTGACATCACATTTCAAATTTAATAAATTGAATCGCGATATTTGAAATATAAAATTATTTTTTAGTTTTCTCTATAAATTAGGTATTTTTAGATGTAAAATTGCAAATCTGTGACGTCACACTAGGGAGGGGGGGTCTCACAAATGTGACCACCTGTGACAAGGAGGGGGGAGGGGTCTAAAAATCATGAAATTCGTGTTACGTACTTTATAGATGGCCCCATAGGACTACCCACAGACAGCTGGATAAAGTAAGGAATGAATATATCCGAGGAAGTTTGAAAGTTGCGCCTGTTACAGAAAAATTTAAAGGGAAGTCGTTTGTCTTGGTATGGACATGTAATGAGGAGGGATGAAGCACATGTGACTAAAAGCGCGGACGGAGAGCGAGAGGAAGGTCAAAGAAAAGATGGATGGATTGTGTAAGGAATGAAATGAAGGAGAAAGGAGTAAATGATGCCGTGACGTCTGATAGGGGAGAATGGAAGAAGATAACGTGTTGCGCCGACCACAAATAGAATGGGACAAGGGCAGGAAAATGATGATGATGGACTACCCACAGACATGTTTAGTGATGGGATGTTTTACTATGAAGTATTAAACATATCTTGTCATCTAATGCCACCCGCACCATGCTACAATAGTAAGATAAGCAGATAACGTTAAGTTCTTACCTATAATGATCTATAATGGAGGACCGATCGATCATCCGTCGGCCGCACGCGACGCACTCGTAGCGTCTGTTGTGTATGAGTGAGTGCACGTTGTAGCTGTACGACGTGGGTAGGTGCATGCGGCACAGCTTGCACTCGTACGGGCCGCGCGACTGGGAGGGATACAACCACTATTAACATTACATTGTATAACTGGCATCCGCAATTATATGTCTAAGGCGCGTATTAACATATAAATATTATAATAGTACATTACGATATTAGTGCGTTATGATGGTTATAACATGCGAGGCGGAATTTCAGCCCGAGCCGTAGGCGAGGGCGTAATCGAGCCGAGCATGTTATAACCAATACGCACGTATATCGTACGACGTTTTTTAACACATTTGCGAGGAAACAGAAAAAAAAACATTTCACAATACAAGTACAAAGAAAAGAAAATTTGAGAAAAATGGCGCGAGGATTACTTTCTGCCGTGGCTGCGTGAACATGTTGGCAAAGACACTAGAGCATGCAGCCAAGTTTTGAAATTACCGAATAAACTGTTTTTTTTTTAATTTTAAATAAACTCAATCTGTGAATGCACACTGTTGCTTTAAAATGGCGATTAGTTCGAAATTTGAATAGCAACAGCGCGCTGCTCACTAGCTGGTCAGTCGTGCGGCGGCGATCAGTTCCAAATTTGAAATGGCAAATAATACTGTTATGGAATTTGTATGGACTATAACTTAACTATTTGCTTTGATAACACACGCGTTTTTTATGACCCTCTTTACATATCTAAAACCGGTGGAATTACATCAGCTTTACGAGCAAGGGTGTTAAAAATAAATTTACAAAACAATTGGCGCCATGGTAGAGCGATTGACTGCTGCGCTGCGTGTTGCGGGTTCGATCCCCGTACGTTACAAATATTTGTATGACCTACAGATAGTTGTTTCGGGTCTGACTGTTGGTGTATGTAAGTTTAAATGTTTATAAACATACCCACGATACAGAAGAAATTCTTAGTGTGGGCTTAAAAAAAATAAGCTAATTATCTGACTTCCTAATTTTATTTTATTATCCTCCTCTTTTTACTTTCCCTCTCATTTTAAACTTAAAAAAAGACAGTGAAAATACACAAACAGCCAGACCCGGAACAACTATAATAAATAATAATAATAAATATCTTGGGACAACTCACACACGGTCATCTGATCCCAAGCTAAGCAAAGCTTGTGTTATGGTAACCAGACAACTGATATACATACTTATATAATTTATAAATACATACATATTATAGATAAATCACACCCAGACACAGAACAAACAATCATGCTCATCACACAAAGTTTGTCCTGGGTGGGAATCGAACCCACGACCTCCGGCTTAGCAGTCAGGGCCACTAACCACAAGACCAACAACCCGTCTATATGTAGGCCATACAAATAAATGTTCCGTGCGGGGATCGAACCCGCGACACGAAAATCCCAATAGCACGTTCTCCCTGGCCCGGGATTCGAACCCTGGAATGGATCAGCAGTCCTTGTGACCGCAAGACCAACGGTGCAGTTCAACTACAGCGGTGCTTAATATAAAGTTAGTTTTTCAACTTACCGGACTGTGCTTCCCCATATGATTTTGTAATTTCGACTCAAAATTAAACCCTTTATGGCACAAGTTACATTGGAACGGGAACTTCAAACCAGCTTTACTTTCTTCCTGAAAAAAAAAACATTTGGTTAAATTAAAATCTTTACTAATATTATAAAAGCGAAAGTGAGTTTGTTTATTTGTTACGTCTTCACGCCTCAATGGCTAAACCGATTTTGATGAATTTTGGTACAGAGAGTTGAGATCCTGGAGACGGACATAGACTAATTTAAAAAAAAAACTGAGAGAGGAGGGAGAAAGAGGGAAGAAAAGGGAAATCTTAGCTTTGCTATTACAAAAAAAAAGGCGCAAGGGCAAAAACTACAGGTAGCAAGAATCTGCAATTCAGGAAAGGGGAACTGCGAGCGTTGCCGCGGGCAAAAGCTAGTCGGTAAATATATACAGGGCTTTTGCTTGAAATGTATGGGTCTACCCATACATTTCAACATTTTACATTTTTTGGGAACCAAATGACAAAATGGCGGTGGAGTCGTGGCTTGGGCACACTTGAGCGCCCCACCTGCGCCTGCACCTCACCTCCGCCCCGACTTCACCTCGCCCGCGCCGCTACTCTTGTATATGAGCGCACTGCCATTCATTTGTAAAGAAAATCTTGTTGCGGCGTTCTCATGCGCCCGCGCCTCAACTGCGCCTCGACTGTTAATCGTGTGAGCGACGCGCCTTAGTCAGTATAAGTAAGCCGCGTATCCATTATGCGCTCCACCACCCGCGCCGAGAGTGCGTTCCGCGGAACGCGCTCCAAATATTTAAATGATATCAACAAAGCGCGCGTGGCGCGCGTGGCAACCGTTCCAGTGTTTGGTCGTTCAACATGCAGGCCAGTCGTGTACGAGCAGCAGCAGCGTTTATAGTAATTCAGAGTATTATGCAGAAGAAAAAACATAAACGTAAAGTGCTTTTGCTATTCCACAGCAGTTCTTTTGTACCATAAAGTTGAATTAACTTACGACAATTCTCATTATCCATCGCTCGGAACGCAAGGAACACAATATGATCATATCTTCCGTCCCAACTGACGCGCGCGCCACAACTGAGCGTCTTTTGATGCGCGGTAAAAAACCGACTCCAGATGGAACGGGCCGCTCTTAGTTCGAGCGTTCCAACAAACACATTGGCGCGCGTTACAAAATGGTAACAATTTCGCGCGGCCGGAACGCGCGCCAATGTTCGTCCTCTTGGAGCGCGAAGTCGATACGCGACTTGACACTTCCCCCACTCCGTTAGTTCAGTTATTTGATAATGTGATATTACATACCTCTCTTTGTTTGATTTGTTCCTCAGGATTCAGGGTAACGATTCTAATCTTCGTTGGATCTAGTTCAATAGGTTTTCTTATTGAAGACTTAGTTTCTAATTCAGAGCCATCTTCAAGAGCTGTTTCACTGCAAAAAAAGATGTTTTTTTTTTGTTAAACGTCGTCAACATTAAAATCAGCTCATTTTTTAACCGACTTCAAAAGAGGAGGAATTTCTGTATTTTTTTGTATGTATGTTAATCGATTACTACGCCAACTGTGGGCCGATATTCATTTTTTTTTCGACAGGTTATACTTCTAAAGTGGTTTCATTTCAATTTTACATTGCTTGAGCAGTTTATGAGTTATCATATGTCCTAATAACTCCTTCACGTCAAAACGGCTGAACGGATCTTGATAAAATTTGGCACAGAGGTAAATTATAGTCTGGAATAACACATAGGATACTTTTTTTCGATCATCACGCGGGCGAAGCCGCGGGCGCTAGCTAGGAAAACATATTTTTTCATCTATATCTATATGGATGATCTGCTAATCTTTTAGTAGCAATGGAAAATGAGAAGAAATTAAGAGGAATAAAAAAAGAGTAGTAATTACTAGTGTGGGGCAACATTAAAAACAAAAAAAGAATCGGTTCACCCAGTCGAAAGTACTGAGCTAACAAACATAAACAAAACGGCACGGTTCGCGCAGTGGTTGAGCGATCGACTGCTGCGCTGCGTGTCGCGGGTTCGATTCCCGCACGGAACAAATATTTGTATGACCTACAGATAGTTGTTTCGGGTCTGGCCGTTTGTGTATGTGAGTATAAATGTTTGTAAACGCACCCACTAGTGTGGGGCAAAGTTTAAAAAACAGAAAAAAACAACCTCCTCCTTTTTTTGAAGTCGGTTAAAAAGATACTATTTGAAGTTAACTCACGTTTCCTTTTTCTTCTTTTTAACTTTTACTTCTTTAGTTTTCGGTCTTCTCTTCTTTACGACGATTGGTTCCTCTTTAATGTCCACATGTCCAGCCTCTTGTAAAAGCGAAGCTATATCGTCCTCTGTAATTTTTGTAACTGACCTGGAATTTGAATAAAATCCTTACTAATATTATAAAATCGAAAGTGAGTTTGTTTGTTACGTCTTCACGCCTAAATGGCTAAACCGATTTATACCGATAACCGATAGTTAGGACCCTGGAGACGGACATAGGCATTTTTTTTTAAAGTTGGATGTGAGGAAGAAAGGGGAAAACTTAGCTTTGCTATTACAATAAATAAGGCGCAAGGGCAAAAACTAAAGGCAGCAGGTACCTGCACATCAAGAGAACTGTGTTACTCCGAATTTAACGCGAGCGAAGCCGCGGGCAAAAGCTAGTAGTTTTTACTTTCTTATGTTCTTTTAAAAAAATCCCTTTATTTGATTCCCATATCCACACATTTATTTTTTTATTCAGAGGTAGATTATAGTCTGGAATAACACATAGGATTTTTTTTTCGATATCACGCGGGCGAAGCCAACGGCGCCAACTAGTAAAAAATAAATACAACAGATTTGCATTGCTTGTATAGTCCCTATTGTTTCATTGTCTCAAGCGTTTGTCTGGTGACCAAATCAAATCATTTATTTCAATTAGACCATTACAGGCACTTTTGAATGTCAAGAAACAAAATTAATCTACAGTCCCGGTCACAAGGCATAATAACTTGTGAAAGTACTGTAGTTGCCCATTCAAAGCGTTGATCTCTATGGAGAAGAATGGGCAAGAAAGTCCATGGACACTCTTTTAAATTATAATATTTTTACAAAATCGTATTTCAGTACATCATTCATGTTGAGATTATACAAATATGTGAGAACGATGTAGAAAGACGTCCGCCATTGTTGATCGGCGCACATGTATTAAATTTGGTGGGGAAAAGAGTGGCAAGTTGTTTCCAAAACGATAAAACAGTATAATCTTACCTAATTTCTTCTAAAGTAATATTGTCTTCATAGTCGGAGAACCCGTTCTCTTCCTTCACGTTGTCGTCTTCCATTTTAGTAATCATTTGAATGTCTATATCATCTAAACCTGAAGACTGGACTTGCTTCTCATGCTGAAATAAATTTATAATAAATAAATAATAATAATAAAACATTTATTTCAGGCATCTTAGGCCCATAGATAAATTACCTTACAGACAAACATATATATAGCTAATACAATTCGTGTTAGTAAATAAATCCGTAACAACTATGTTCGTAGCACTTCACTGCACTATGTCATTGCGCGTTCATGTAGGACTTGTCCGTAGAAGCGCCGGAACACCACTCCTTGCGGCCAAAAGTCCTCTTCCATGACGAGGTGCAGATAACACGTCGGTACTCGCACCACAAACGCCTTAAAGTTGACGTGGCGACGCGACTCCAACAACTGCACTCTCGCTACGTACTTTTGGCGCTTTTGGCGTACGTACTCAACGATGCCCTCCGCCGTAGTGGTGTAGTGTAGGCGGGAGATAATAATGAATAATGGGTGCTGTCTCTGGAGCCCTACTGCAGAAGATTGTAAGACTATCTTTGCAATGTATAGAATCAACTAGCTTTCGCCCGCGGCTTCGCTCGCGTTAAATTCGGTATAACACACCAAACAGACCTGCAGTTTTTGCTCTTGCGCCTGATGGATTTGTAATAGCAACGCTAAGTTTTCTCTTTTCTTCCCTCGTTCTCCCTCATATCCCACTTTTTTTTAATAAAAGTTAGCCTATGTCCGTTTCCTGGTTCCCAACTATCTCTGTACCAAAATTCATCAAAATCGGTTTAGCCATTAAAGCGTGAAGAGGTAACAAACAAACAAACAAACAAACAAACAAACAAACTCACTTTCGCTTTTATAATATTAGTAAGGATTCTCTAGTATTGTATAAGTATTAAGCCCATATGTGAGTGCTATGTATTATTATTGACTTGACGAAGCCCTGGTGGTTGATAGTGTCATGCTCACTTAAATGTCTCGCTGATGGTGGCGGGTGTGTCGGGTCATTTAGCTCCCTTCAAAATGGTCGAGCTGAATGGGGCTGATCCATACGTCATGTTCGTGAACGGGCGCTGTCAGTTGGGACTGGTCATTTTTAGCTACCACGGTTCATTTTTAACTTATTTAGATTTAAAATTAAATTTTGCTTTTTGTTTACTCTGGACGCTCTTACTGTGCACGTCTTTCTACATCGTTCTCACATATTTGTATAATTTCAACATGAATGATGTAAATACAATTTTGTAAAAATATTATAATTTAAAAGAGTGTCCATGGAGTTTCTTGCCCATTCTTCTCCATAGAGATCAACGCTTTGGAATGGGCAACTACAGTACTTTCACAAGTTATTATGCCTTGTGACCGGGACTGTAGATTAGTTTTGTTTCTTGACATTCAAAAGTGCCTGTAATGGTCTAATTGAAATAAATGGTTTTGACTTTGACCTACCCAACCGTGCCGTCAAGTTCTCACCGTCATCGCGGGAGACCTGGGAACCATAGGGAACCAACCATACCTTAGATATTGGGGGTCAAAGTTCCAACTCTAGAACAAGTTGTTCTTAACCTCTAGAGGCCCAGCGGCACAAAAACGTGCCAGTAAACAAGTATTACCGTTGAGCCCCGCTGGCACAAATTTGTGCCGCCAAACCCCGACCGATTTAAAACTTTGTGAGTAAAGATAAGTCTTAAAATCAGATTACGCTTACAATAAGAGCCCGCCCGGCGGTGCTTGACGGATAGTTGACGTAAATAATGGCGGTCCTTGAGAGGTTAAATACAAGTTTGTTTTTTTAATTTTACGTTAAATACTTCCACAACCCCATACTATTAAATGCATCCATCAGCACGATGATTAGTGTGCGTTATATTATGGAATACCGTAAAAAGTAATTACCACTAATAGAAACCAGCTAAGAAGACTCGCGCACCGTGGGTTCCGTACAAACTTGTGACAGAGTTTAAAAAGAGTTTGTTTTGTTTGTTTTAAAAGAGTGTCCATGGAGTTTCTTGCCCATTCTTCTCCATAGAGATCAACGCTTTGGAATGGGCAACTACAGTACTTTCACAAGTTATTATGTCTTGTGACCGGGACTGTAGCTTTAACATTTTGTTATTTTTTTGACATTCAAAAGTGCCTGTAATGGTCTAATTGAAATAAATGTTTTTTTGACATAAACAGCCTTATCTTGTGATTACGTAGACTTAGAGGGTTTGATTTTTCCACAGCTCAAAGCGACGAGAAATTTGAGTATACGTTTTTATTTTCAACTGGATACCTCCACGCGTTCCTGAGATAAAGGTTCTTGACAGACAGACACTTTGTTTTGTGGCCCCTTTGTGCAAGTCACAATTTTGACGACATGGTTGGCCCAGTGGCTGAGCGATCGACTGCTGCGCTGCGTGTCGCGGTTTCAATCCCCGCACGGAACAAATATTTGTATGGCCTACAGATAGTTGTTCCGGGTCTGGCTGTTTGTGTACGTGTCTTTAAATGTTTGTAAACGCACCCACGATACAGGCGAAATTCCTAGTACGGGGCAACGTTTTAAAAAAAAAATATGTGCGTGACCCTTGGTGACTGAGTCTGACTAGCTCTTAGCTGGTTTTTATTTTAAGGTATCGAACCCAAAAAAAGCCGCTTACCAGCAATAACCTTTATGTCCACACTGGAGGGAGGCATTTGCCCAAAAGACAGACAAGAAAAAAAAATTCGAGAGGGACTCTTACCTCTAAAACCTGATGATATCCAGTCTTCCCTTTACCAACAATGTCTATGGTCAACACACTGGTGGTACTGAGATGGGGACTAGCATATTTGGATAACTCTTCATCTTGTGCCTCAATCGGGAACTGCAATAGATGATCAACACATTAATTTGCTGTACAACGCTGTTTAAATACTATACTATAAATATATAAATCACGGGTCACGTTGTTTGTCCGCGATGGACTCCTAAACCGATTTTAAATTAAATTTGCACACCGTGTGCAGTTTGATCCAAGGTAGGTAGGGTAGATAGGGTATGTAGGGTAGGTAGGGTAGAAAGGGTAGGTAGGGTAGCTAGGGTAGGTAGGAAGGGTAGGTAGAAAGGTAGAAAATTGCATTGCAACGCATGGCGGGGCACAGCTAGTACAGGCGCGGATCCTCTTTCTCCCTCAAATTGGGATTTGAGGGAGAAAAAGGGAAGAAAAGGGAAAACTTAGCGTTGCTATTACAAATCAATAAGGCGCAAGGGGAACTGTGTTACCCCAAATTTAACGCGAGCGAAGCCGCGGGCAAAAGCTAGTACTACATTAAAAGTTGATTTTTTTTTTCCACCGTTAGAATAGGTACTACATTTTTACTGATTGTAATTAGGATAAGGTGTGTGAAGCAGTTTTGCTAATTTTTGATAGTTATTTAATGTAAAATGGTGTGTAATTTAGTTTGTAATCAATGTTATTATTTGATGACATAAAAAATATCAAATTAAAAAATTGTTCAAAACATAGGTAAGTGATTGTTCATGTGTGAGTTCGTACTCCAATCCAACTCTCACTTTGCTATTATTGGTGGCTGTGCCCACTTTGAGGATACTATAAAAACTAAGTCTACGCAGTCGAAAGATATAGCTGATTCCAACATACATCATATGGGGTTGGGCAGATTATGATGATGAAGTTAATGTGATTTATTTTATAACCCACAATTATTTTTATTTTTTTTAAATGTTGCCCCACACTAGGAATTACTCCTGTGTCGTGTGTGCATTTACAAACATTTAAACTCACATACACAAACCACCAGACCCGGAACAACTATCTCATCATCTGCCTAGCCTTTTCCCAACTATGTTGAGGTCGGCTTTCAGTCTTACCGGATGCAGTTGAATACCAGTATTTTACATGGAGCGACTGCTATCTGACCATAACCCAGTTAGTACTGGGTAATACGATACCTCTTGGTAAGACTGGTTGTCAGGCTTTCGGGACACTCACTATCTCTAACGACTGTAAAAGATCTACAAATGACAGCTGGCACCAACAGCTTAACGTGCTTTCTGAGGCACAGAAGAAACTCGGTATGTAACTTGTGGTCACCCATCTACAGACCAACCTAGGCAAGCGCGGCTTAACTTAAAGATCAACCTGAGCTGCTATTATTTAGCCACGAACTCCTCCAAATAAATAAATATAAATATCTTGGGACAACTCACACACGGCTATCTGATCCCAAGCTAAGCAGAGCTTGTGTTATGGTAACCAGACAACTGATATACATACTTATATAATTTATAAATACATACATATTATAGATAAATCACACCCAGACACAGAACAAACAATCATGCTCATCACACAAAGTTTGTCCTGGGTGGGAATCGAACCCACGACCTCCGGCTCAGCAGTCAGGGCCACTAACCACTAGACCAACAGGCCCATCTAATAATAATAATAATAATAAATAATAAATCGTTTATTTATAAAAAGGGGGCACATATACAATAAAATAAAGCATCTTAACAAACAAAAGAACACAGTTGATTAATTGCCTGAACTAGGTTGGACCTGTGTTTCAGGCTAAAAAGAGCATTAATACTAATTTCAAATAAATAAATTAACAGTAATGTAAAATTAAAGTAAGTACCATAATTGAAATATTACACAAACATAAAGTAAGCGTTTTATTTGCAGACAGCAAGTAAATCTTCTGTCTGTGCATAATTTAAGGTTTGGAACAATTCAATTATTATTTTTTTACAGCTATAATAGTTTAACTTATAGATACTTAGTTTTCTATTTAATCTATTGTATAGAAATGGGCCTAAGAACGAGAAAAATCTCTCCACAAAGGCGTGTTTGGAGGTTGCATTAAACGTGCAAACAATATCATTCCGTCTCTTGTTAGTAATGTCATCATTGTATGTGAGCTTGGTGTGCTGTTTTAATACTAAGTGCGTAATGAAAAGCTGGCGAACTGTCAACACCTTGCAGGATTTATATAGTTTATCTGTAGGAAAGAAAAAGGGAAGGAAGTTTGCAACCTTTAAAATTGCTCTTTGAGCTCTTTCAAGAGGAAGCAAGATAGTTTTTGGTGCGCCACCCCATGAAGTAATACAGTACTGAATTATAGATTGACATAGGGCAAAATAAACTTGTGTAATTAATTTAGAGTCTGAAAAAGTTCGTATTTTTTTAAATACATATATTAATTTGCGCACTCTTTTAACCAAACTTTCAATATGATTTCTAAAAGAGAGGATGTCGTCTATTATCACACCGAGGTATTTAATGTTAGAGGTTTTTAGGATAGAAGGACAATTGCACATGCTGACTGATGGGTTACCACATTGATGGGCATATAAGTGAAAGTTAGCAGTGTTTTGTTGAGGCTTGCGCATGGAAAAATGTATATATTTGGTCTTGTCAGCATTTAAAGTTAGTAAGTTGCTTTGAAGCCAATTAGTCACAGAATTAAAACTAAGTTGAGCGATTTCGAACAGTTCGGCAATGTTTTTAGCAGTAAAAATTAACGCCGTGTCATCAGCATATGAATAAAATAAAAAATATCCAATCTAACTTTTAAAAATACTCACAGGAGCACATCGTGTAAGGTACTCATACAGCATTGTGTGAGCACGCAGTACCTTATACTTGAACTTAACGGACTTCTGAAGCAGAGTAGCGCATTCGTAACACAACCACTGTGGTAAGCCATCAGATTCTGTTACCTGTGAACCGTGAAATGTCAGCATTATTATATACAACTACACTAATGTTATAAAGAGAATACATCTTTACTTAATATTATAATGAGAAAAGATTTGTTTGTTTCGAATAGGCTCCAAAACTACTGGACTAATATTAACCATTTTTGACTAATAGGAAACTACATTATCAGGAAGTAACATAGGCTATATAACATCTTGCTACTACCCATGAGAGCGGGGCAGCAACTAAATACACCAGTGAAACTGCACAAGACTGCTAGTATTCTCTAACAAGGGCACTGGGTTGATTTCTAGTTTTACTCTGGATGCTCTTAATATGCATATCTTACTACATCATTCACATACATATCTATAGTCTTGACATAATGATGTTTTTAGGAATATCATGATTAAAAAGAGTGTCCATGGAGTTTTTTGCCCATTCTTCTCCATAGATATCTACGCTTTAGAATGTGCAACTACAGTACTTTCACAACTTTTTTTATGCAATGGGACTGTAACTTCAACCTTTTGTTTTGACATTTAAAAGTGCCAGTAATGATCTATTTAAAAAAAAAACAACCGCCATTACTGTAGGCATATTTATGATAAACACCTCTTTGTCATAGGAGTCATAGACAGCCCACTGTGCCAAGCCTGCATAGAGGTAAACAAGACAACAACCCACTCTTCTTTCAAAGACAGGTGGTCTGATTTCCAAGAACTAATCTTATAGGTCAACTATGTATAAGTGTTTTTAAATATTATTTTGTTATTTTCTCAAAGTGACATGCCATTTATTGTAAACACTTCTCAGCCATTCGTGAAGAAGAACAAGACTGTCTTTTCTATCATAAAAATATCCAGAGCCAACCGAAAACATAAAAAAAAATGAGTGCATTGTAATAATCTGCAGATTTTTATCAGGGGTTTATGAAAAGAAATATTGTTTGATCTTTTTTTTGGAATTGATAGGAAGGATGAATAATTGAATTTTGAAAGTTATTTAGTAATAAAATAGTTAAGTACTCACGTTTATACCGGCTAGGTCTTTAAAATACGCTTCAAACATTCCTGCATTATACATTCGTCTTTCTATTGTTAAACAACACCTGCAAATAGGTTTCGCCGGCTCAAAATCAAGTTTAATATCTTCCTCGGTGTGTAAATTCATTGTTTCCATTTTATTAATAAGTTAAAGTAAAAATAATCACACGCAAATATTTCGAGCACACATTTGGAAAATGTAAACAACATAACAACATGGCGGTTTGGCACTGGCAGCTTTGTTTTTTTTGTCTTCTATGCGTTTTGTTTCTGCTTTGAACAAATGTTGCAAACGAAAAAATTGGCCAAGAACGCAAAGTGATGAACGAAGAACGAGAATCGTATCTCGGAAGCCGAAGTTCCGATTGCTGTCGTGAAAGGCCAAAGGCTAATTGTCGCTATGCAACGCGACTTTCCTCTAGGGCGTCTGTACTATTATAGTACTACCGTGTGTGTGTCGGGGTATATAATATTAGTTGGTTCCACTGTTTTGGTTGATGTACCAAAAGTAGACAGAGGTTCACTAGATGCAAATAGTATTACAGGGATTGTATTACATACGAAAAACTATTTATTTCAAATCGGTTCTTTCTTCAGTTGGTATAATAAGAGATTGGCTTCCTAGAAACGCTCTTCTATTAATTATCTACAGTTACATTAACCAATTCAGTTCCATCGACTACGCTGAGTTTGCGTGAAAATGCGGGAAAATTATCTTTATTTGGAGGTCAAATATTCAAACAGCGTTCTTGCCAAGAGTCCAAAATACGATGCAAACCTTTAAAAATTAAATTAAATTAAATGGGCCTGTAAGAAATTAATGTCCTGTGTAATTCACGTTGCCACAAATCTGCTACGTGTTAAAAAAAAAACAATATTACACGTTACGTTTTTCATTTTTTTTCATATCTTTTTTCAAATAGGTAATTATTTTATAATGGTGATTTTTGAGATCAATATTGCATTGTTGTACTACCACCTAATTATTATAATTATGTAGGTAATCTTACAAAATAAACCTTTTAAATACCACAGAAAAGTTATTTTTGTCATTTCACTGAACTAATTTTGGGATTTCTTCAAATCACTAGATTTCTTTATCGGGATTTGTCAAATCATCAGATTTGCTTAGGGAAATGATAAAATCGTGTTGTTAAATTAACATCATCCGTGATTTGATCAAATCCCTTAGGGATTTGGCCAAATCCCTGTTTTTATCATATCCCTGTGACATTTATTTGAAATGATTACGATTCCACGAATTTCTCAGTTTCGTCATATGAGAGAGTTTTCAACCACTCGGGAAACTTCTTTCTTAACCCTGTGTCACTAACCATTCGTCAAAATAACGACGCATACTTTGCGTATTTGGTGTTTTGGTAAGATCCCGACCCCCGCCACCCCGCCGGTTCCTAATACTACTTTGCTAATACCTTCCTAAGTCGCATCACCAGTGACCCGCAAACACTTATGGATGCACGGTCATTAGATCGGGATATATCGAGTGAACGTCGTAAAATTTACGATAGGTTAGTATCTAGGTACGTAACTATTTTTCAAAGTTGTGTATATGTTACTTTAAAAGCTCGAACTACGGAAAATCTTAAGATTTTCCAGTAAAACCTAAGATTTCCCGACATGACTTGGTAAATGTAAGTATTTATTATAAAGGGACGATTTTTTCGACTTTTACCATTCCAATTCAGTACATGCTAGGTTTTACCAATGTGGACTGGTAAATGTTGGTTTTAGTTTAATACATCTCTAATATTTACAACTGATTACCACCTGCCCTAAGATAGGTCGACGGAGCCCCGCTACGCGGGCCTCCTATTTCTGGGTGGTTTTAAAAAAAAACCACGAAGGCTAAGGTGGGAGCTACGCTCTGCGCACTACGCCTTAGCCTTCCAACCTAACCTATCCGAGTCGGGGTACTCTGAGTCGTGAGTGAGAGAAAGTGATGATAATTTTTTTCGACATTTACCGTTCCTTGAATACAAATCCTAAGATTTACCAAGTGAATGATGGTAAAAGTTCGAACTACAAACTTTTATGGACATTTACCATTCATAGTCGGTAAATCTTAGGTTTTACTGGATCAAGGGCTTGATTCAGAAAGCAGTACTTCTGGACACGGCCCGTATTGTTAGGAGGTTCCTCTCTCAAGAGTCCTGACCACCGGTAGCTCGGACGCTGTTCCCGATGCTGGTAGACTACTATTTTTTATATTTTTAAATGTTTTTATGTTGTTTTTTTTTTATAAGAATATGTAAAAATATAAAAAAGTATGTATAGAAATGAATAAACGAAAATAATAATTATACTTTAAAAATGACTAAAAGTTTTCAATGTTTTTTACAACATTTCGTTGTTTCCTTGTTTGAAATGTATATTATTTTGTGAAGGATCCATCTAAACCGTATCAAGGGTCGAACCGGAATATAATCATGGATAATTGGTTCACATCGGTTCCTCTGGCTGCTGAACTGTTGAAACCGCCATATAAACTTACAGTGGTAGGTACTCTACGAAGCAAATAAGCGAGAGATTTCCAAAAAAATGCCGAATTCTAGAAATAGACAAGTAGGTAGGTACTTCGATTTTTGGTTTCGATAAGGAAATGACTTTGGTGTCTTATAAACCGAAGTCAAATAAGGTAGTTTCCTTCTTTCTACCATACATGATCAACCTGCCATCAACATCAATTCTAAAAAGCCCGAAATTATTGCATTCTACAATTTACAAAGGATGCGGTTGACATTGTGTGCTCGATCATGAGTACCGCCAATCGATGTCCGTTGTGCTTGTTTTACAACATCCTAGATCTGTCAATAGTGAACACATATTAAGTATGTCATCCACGTATCTAATGAGATAAAAAAAAAACTCATGAAAAGGTGGCCTTTTGCATTACAAATGGCGGACGAACTGATGAAGCGTTCGCTGCAAGAGAGATTTCAGACGATAAGTTTGCAACGAAATTTGAAGCAGATAATCACGGAGATCTTGAAATTTGATCACCCTCAGGAAAGTCCTAATCAAGACGTTCCTAGAACTCGCAAAACTTGCAGCTACTGCAAAAAAACGTCGTATGACCACAAACTTCTGCAAGGGCTGGAAAAAAGCGATTTGCAGGGAGCATATTGTTTCTATGTGTAACCATTGTTCAATTTATAATATTTCTAAAACAGCTGATATTATTTGATTAAGAGAAAACTAAGACTGCTTATTATGTTCCTTTTGTGTCATAAATAAAGTTGATTAAATAAATGTTGGTGTTTCAATCTGTCGTAAATTTTACGAATGGTTATATAGTAGGTCTGTAATAACGTTACTCGAAACTAAGGTCAGTGAGCTAGGGTTAACTCCCTTCGCGTTGAGTTATAAATCTTCACAAGCCTATTTATTTTCTCCAATACTAAGTGAGCGAAGTGGCAATTCAAGTTAGCGTTGAAGTCTATTTTTCGTTCTCATGTGCTTTTTATTGTACTAAAAAACTTCTACTGTATGGAAGAATCGTGTTGTGAAGGGTGTAATGGTAAGACGTTTGCTGAAAGTGGATTTTTAGGGTACCGGAACTCAAAAGAAAAATAAAACAGAACCCTTATAGAATCACTTTGCTGGTCGTCTGTCTGTCTGCCTGTCAAGACCCTTTATCTCGGGAATGCGTGAAGGTATAGAGTTGAAGTTACAAGTATCTAAAGTACTTTCACAAATTATTATGCCTTGTGACCGGGACTGTAGATTCATTTTGTTCCTTGACATTCAAAAGTGCCTGTAATGGTCTAATTGAAATAAATGATTTCATTTATTCGGATTGATCGGTTTGCGCTCATCGCATACAGACGTTCACCGATGCATTATTAAAATAAATAAATTAACGCTTGCAATAAATTCTGACCCAGTTTAAGTGCATTAGCGTGTTAGACAAATCAACTTAGTAAGTGATTTTCACCCAGTGCAATGGACTAACTAGATTATAAACGGATATTATAATCTGAAAAATGGATTTAATCCTTTAATCGAAGTGGGATGACACAACGCAGCCCTCCATCGACACCAAGACCGAGACCACTACAGTCGAGAACTCAGCAACCCCAGCAATATCAAGAAGAAGCCGTTGCAACAGTCTCTACCTCGGAGTAGTAGTTTTTCGTCTGTCTGTCAAGACCCTTTATCTCGGGAACGCGTGGAGGAATCGAGTTGAAATTAAAACCATATACTCAACTCTGTAGTCCCTTTCTGCTGTACAACAACGATTCCTCTAAGTCTACGCAGTCAAAAGATATTGCCGTTTATATCACAAGTTTGTCCTGACCCTAACCTCGATGTTGAACCGCGAGTTCGATTCGCACTTGGCCGGTTTTAATTACTGGCAATCGTAAAGCAAGGACAC
Organism: Ochropleura plecta; assembly: GCA_905475445.1. Lineage (NCBI taxonomy): Eukaryota > Metazoa > Arthropoda > Insecta > Lepidoptera > Noctuidae > Ochropleura > Ochropleura plecta. The sequence continues at coordinate 778,009 of FR997751.1, forward strand.
ACTCCACCTTTGAAACTCTCTCGCTCGGAACGCTTTTGAGTTGGAATCATTCCAGTTTGTATATAAGTTCCACAGTTTCTTTGGTCCTTCTCTACTTTCATAGTCATTATTTTTCATTTCATCATTCATATACTTACATAAAACACTTTGTAGCGACACAAATATGAAGTGGCAAAAAGAACTACAGCGCCATCTATATCTACGACGACACAGTTGGTGCAGTGGCTGAGCGATCGACTGTTACGCTGCGTGTCGCGGGTTCGATTCCCGCACGGAACAAATATTTGTATGACCTGCAGATAGTTGTTTCGGGTCTGGGTGTTTGTGTATGTGAGTTTTAAATGTTTGTAAACGCACCCACAATACATGAGAAATTCCTAGTGAGGGGCCACGCTTTTAAAAAAAAAAAAAAAAAAAATATGTTACTACTGAAAAACTAACGGCAAGAGTCCTACATCGCGCAAGCAAAGTTGTACGCGAGGTCAACATATATACGAGCACCCGACAAGCAGTTGTCGGGCATTGGCCCACCAGAGAATCCTCCCTTTTCCATTGAGGATGGAGAACTGTACACCCTGTTCTTCATCCCTCTTAAACTTGTTAATCGATCTATCGAATCGATTACCGATTAGTACGAATGCAAAAGTAAAGGCTACCATATCAGACTCTTTTAAAAATGAAAAAAAAAAACACTTGTAAAACAGCAAGTATAATTTTAATTTATTGATTAAAAAGAAACAATATAAAAACAAACAAAATTCTTATTCTTTCTTGCCATGATCGCACGCTAGCACGTAGATAGGAGGCGCGGGCATCAGGAAAACTGAAGTGTCTGTGTATAATAGAAATACATTAACATAGGTATATATACATATTTTTATTTTATTTTATTGGTTCACCAACAATTGTCCACACTGGTTTTATGCTAAAAGTAACATGCGAAAAGTAATATATATTAGTGCAACAATCACTTAAAGGTAAACACCGCCTGCATATTTAAGTTGTACAAGAAAAATTACTTAATTTAGCTAATCTAGATTTAAGTTACTTATATCTAAAAATTTAACATTTTAAACAAAGAATTTCTAATACCCAAAATAACTACCAGGCGGCGGCCGACAATATGACACGCGGGGTTGCGATAGTCGCGGAGAGGATCCGGCTACTGGGTCTCGAGGTGGCCTTGCACAAATCCGAGGCCATGGTTTTTCATGGCCGCGGAAACACGCCACCGTCGGGATCCCAGTTGACGGTAGGACGGGTTCGCATCGGCGTCGGGTCGACGATGAAGTACCTGGGAATCGTCCTCGACAGCCGGTGGAACTTCGTCGAACACTTCCGACTTTTGGCTCCCAAGCTCGAGCGGACGGGGGCTGCTTTCAAGCGGCTCCTGCCCAATCTGAAGGGGCCAAACGCCTCCTGCCGTAGGCTCTATGCCGGAGTCGTGCGGTCCATGGCCCTTTACGGGGCCCCGGTATGGGCGCGTTCTTTAGGGCGGCGCGCCGCCCACTACCTGAACGCGCCCCAAAAGGTGGTGGCCATACGGCTCATCCGGGGCTACCGCACGATCTCCGGCGAGGCAGCAAGCCTCCTTGCCGGACTGCCACCGTGGGATCTGGAGGCGATAGTCCTCGTGCGCCTGTTTGAGTGGCGCGCGGAGGCACTACACCGGGGGGAAAACCCGCTGCCGCGGCAAGTTGCCGCTCGGCGGGCGGACCTCCGGTGTGATCTCATGGTGGCATGGAGAGAGCGACTGTCACAACCCCGTGCAGGGCACGCCACAATAGTGGCGGTAAGTCCCCTCTTTGAGGAATGGCTGGAGAGGCGTCATGGCGTCCTCACCTACCGCCTGACGCAGGTCCTCACCGGACACGGAAGTTTCGGGAGGTTCCTGCACATCATCGGGCGGTGGGCGGGAGGAAGCGCCCGGGTGTCACCATTGTGACGATCGCCCTGAGGACACGGTGGAGCACACAGTGGCGATCTGCCCAGCGTGAGCGGAGCACCGCCGTGCCCTCGTAGAGGCGATCGGCGGCGGCGATCTCTCGCGTCCGGCCCTGGTTCAGGCCATGGTCCGGAGCGAGAGGGAATGGGAAGCGGTCACCACCTTCTGCGAAGCAGTAATGCTAGCAAAGGAGGTGGCCGGGCGTTTGAGGGAGAGAACATCTGCCCAACCCAGCCGCCGCGGGAGACGCCCAGGGCGCCGGGCGCCGCGAGACGACTTCCGGCCAAAGTAGATGCGGGCCTGTGGGCGGTGAGCAACCTGTGAGCCCCTCCGCTCCGCCCAGACCGGGGGAAGTCATTGGATGATTTCCCACCCGAAAAAAAAAAAATACCCAAAATAAAATAACAAAATTCGCTCTAAAAAGATAATGAATGGTTTTCTGTGTATATTAGGATCTGAGGCATATGTCTGTCCGAACTTTTCGGGGAAATGTACTGCTTTTTTGTATTTGTTCATCATCGAGTGTTGGTACTGTCCTCTGCGGTTCGGTGATGGTGATGAGTTTCGTGAACGGTTTGGTGATGTGTAAGCTGATGAGGTCTGTGTTGGACGTTTCGTTTTCGGGTTCTTTAGCTCGTATTCTGTTGCTATTGCTTCGAAAACCTGTAACGATAGAGGAGATTAAGTTTTTTTTCGAGAAAGGACCATGGGAAGAAACGTCCCCACCCACCAACAGATTAGAAACACGTGTCATTTGAAAGATCTACCGGAATAGAGAACTTTTTACTATGGCGACATATGTCAAATACGTGGGGTTTAGGTTTTATGATATATTGTTTTTTATATATTTTTTTCTATTTGACTAACACATTTCCTTAGTGTGCGATAAATAGGGTTAAATAATAATATGGCTATCATAATAATGTTTTCAATTATTTTAAAGAAAACGTACGATGGTAGCGTTCATCGCAGGAAGATTATGTGCGCAGTTCCGCAGGGATCTGTTTTAGGACCTCTCTTACGATGTGGTTCCGCGTACTGATCTCCCCGTTGGCGTTAATATCGTTTGCTACGCGGATGACTCCCTGATGGGACACTGCTGAAGAGACTTTTCAGCTTGCATAGCTGGAACTAGAAAAGGTCGTAGCGTCGATCCGTGAAGTGGGTTTAGAGATAGCGCCACATAAAACTGAGGCGCTTTGGTTCCATAAGCTGCCAAGGACCAGAGAGCCACCCAGCTTGTCTTGGGACGATACATTAAGTACCTTGGCCTGACTTTGGACGGTCGGTGGGGATTCGAAGAGCACTTCCAATGCCCCGAGTTGGAAAGGTAGTATGCGCTTTGCACAGACTGTTGCCCAATCTTGGGGGCCACGAGAAGAAGTTCGCCGCCTATACGCGAGGGTTGTGCAGTTGATGTTTCTTTATGGGGCGCCTGTTTGGTCAAATAGGCTGTCAGGCGTCCGTCCGAGATTTACAGCCGAATGTGCGCCATCCGCCATAGTAGTGATAATCTGCCAGGAATCACTGTGGCAAGGCTGAGGCGGCAGGAACGGCGACGCGCGCTAGAGCAGTGGCGTGAGCGGCTGCAATAGCCGCAATATTCACAGAAGCGTGTTGTCGAAGCCGTCCTGCCACACTTCGAAGCATGGCTGAAAAAAGGGGAGCGCATGTCCTTTAGACTAACTCAGGTGCTTACCGGGCACGGTTGCTTCGGTGAGTACCTGAATAGGATTGGAAGAGAGGCCACAGCAAGCTGTCATCATTGTGGAGGCGGTTTGGACTCTGCACAGCATACGTTTGAGGCACTCCTCGAACGTATGCTAACGAACGGACGAAAGTATGCGTAGGACCCTGCTGATTCCACGCAGGGCATTCCCTGCGTGGAACTTGGAACGAAGGGTCCTAGTCGCTAGGATCGGGCAAGATCTGTCTCTGCCAACCGTATTTGGGGCTATGCTGGCGAACTCTGACAACTGGATAGGCGTAACCTCGTTCTGCGAGACAGTGATGGTCCAGAAGGAGGCTGCCGTTTTAAGTTCCTTCATGACACACATAATAGATATCTGAGGTCATCGGAAAACCTGAGACTGGAGATGCCGGTGCATTCTACTAGCTTTTATGATAAATCCTTTACAGTTCAAGCTGTACGGCTATGGAATGCCCTGCCCGTGTCTGTAAGGAGCGCTCAAACCTTGTCTATTTTTAAAACTATGGTTAAAAGGCACTACCTCTCTCCTTAAACAACAACATGAAATATTTCTTTGCTCTTCATGATTATTATTTTATATTGTATATTATATGTATTTATATATAAGTATTTGTTTTTGTAATTTTTAAAAAATGTTCGATAATTAATTTTGAAAAATGTTACGCCACAGACTACCTACAGTACTGTTTCTCCTCTTCTTAAATCCATCCAAAGGTTGTCTTGAAAAGATCGCTTTTAGCGATAAGACCGCCCATTGTGTCACCCTATTTATAAGTTTGTCTAGTGTTATTCTTGTTACTTGTATGGTGTACATAATAAAGAATATTCTATCTATCTATCTATCTGCCGAACGGGATCGTGAGAGGTCAGATCGCAGTAGGAGAAGAAGTTGAGGAAGCAACCGTCTCGCCACTTAACACGCCGAAACCCCACCTGTAACACTTAAAGCAGGTGGGACTTTGGGGTCACGGGCGTTCAGAGTGGGGACTCTGAGCGTTCAGTGAGAGACCTCAGAGATGACCGGCAGCACCGTGGTCACGTGCTGTCGTGCATACATGCACAGCGAGGCTCAGGGGTGACCTATGTGTAGTCGCCCCAGGGATGTGCCTTAACAGGCGTTGCACAGAGGGGGCCTTCGCCTTTTGAAGATTTTCCCCCGACAGCAAAAAAAAAGGAACTTTTATATTAAGCTTACGATTGCCTACGATCAGTGGGAAGTTGTAGGCACATTATATCCATTGTATGGTGCATGGGGTAAGGGCGACATAATGACGGCACGGTTGGCGCAGTGGCTGAGCGATCGACTGCTGCGCTGCGTGTCGCGGGTTCGATTTCCGCACGGAACAAATATTTGTATGACCTGCAGATAGTTGTTTCGGGTCTGGGTGTTTGTGTATGTGAGTTTAAATGTTTGTAAACGCACCCACGATACAGGAGAATTCCTAGTGTGGGGCAACGTTTTATTTAAAAAAAAATGACTATCGCACCAGCACAAATGCATAATAGTATTTTAATAGATGAACTCGCAATATAGTGTAGTAGTGTATCCCTAGCAGCGTCACAACACGCTTGTCCTGGTACAGGGGGGAGGTCGCACCGGGCGGCAGCCGAAGTAATGACCCGCAGGGTTGCGATGGTCGCGGAGAGGATCCAGCAACTGGGTCTCGAGGTGGCATTGCACAAATCCGAAGCCATTGTCTTTCATGGCTGCGGGAATGCGGGATCCTAGCTGACGGCAGGAGGGGTTCGCATCGGCGTCGGGACGTTTGAGGGAGAGAACCTCAAACCAACCCAGCCGCCGCGGGAGAAAAGGGAAAAAAGTTAGTAGTTTATCGTTTGACATGCATTTCGATGTACTTACTAATAAGTTAAAATGTATATTAATTAACTGAATACTGTTATTATTAGTCAAAGACTTTTCGTTTGAGAACCAAGTATTTTTTTTTGTATAGAATCGTCATTTGTTTACGTGAAAATATGCTTTTTGTTTGTAGTTTTTTTTTTTTTTTTTTACATAAACCCAATTGATTTTGAAACTAACACTGGTACTTTAGACTTTTCTGGGTCCCAGTGAACAAATTGAGACGCATCCCAAGACTGTTGAAGGGTGGGGACGGGGTCCATACAAAATCCCCCATGGTCCTTTAAAAGAGTATTTCTTATGAGGTAGGGCAAACACCGACTGTACTGTTTTCGCTGTAGCATGGTACCGGTGACATTAGTAAAATGTACCATTACCTTCTCTTCAATCTGGAACGTTACCTCGATATCTGATCATGACTGAAAACCTTTAAGGCTTTATCCTGAATGTCATAGCCGTATAGAACTACCCACAGACATGTTTAGTGATGGGATGTATTACTATGAAGCGCTAAACATATCTTTTCATCTAATGTCACACGCACCGTGCTACAGCGAAAATAGAATAATATCGAAAACATGGAATTCTATCTCTACAATTAAGTCTATTGATATGACCACACCCCAGACCAATACAAAGTGTTACAGCGTGTTAACCAGTCATTCGATTTTTTCGAGAACATGTATTTGTAGATCTTGTGGGCTTAGTGAAAGACTCTTGAGTCCTGGTTCTAAGCTGTTGGTACCGGCTGTCATTTGTAGATCTTTGACAGTCGTTACAAGTATTCAGTGAACCGAAAGTTTGACAACCAGTTTTATCAAGGGATTCTGATTACCTAGTACTAACTGGGTTGTGGAGGTCGGGTATCCAGTCGCTCCGTATTCAACTGCATCCGATGAGACTAGAAGCCGATCACAGTAAAGTTGAGAAAAAGCTTGGCAGATGATGATTAGTTTGGCTTACCTGTTCAGCCACGAGGTTCCTAGCGTATGGAGAGTTCTTTGAGGGTAGTGCTTCTCTGCATAGAGCGCAGCGTTCCAACCGGGTCCAACAAGCTGAGAACAATGAATATAGTTACACGTTAAGATCCATTCAATACAAATCACGCAATAGTACTATTTTGCGCGAGAGCGTTATAGAGCCGAGAAGAGCTATGACAAATCCTCACGTGAATTAAACGACGTTTTTAATTACAGTTCGAAAAAAAATAATAACAGTATAAAAAGTACCTTTGTCATTAATCATTAGAAAACTTGATTTAATGTGATTTTTCCCCGCGCTTTGTCTTCTCTTATTGAAGGAGAAACAAAGGCATGATATCGCTAAACAGCCGAATACTAAAAAAGTTTTTTTTTTAAATTGAGAACTCATATTAATATCAATTTGTTGTTAAATACAAATTATTTTATAAATGATCACGTTTAATTGTAATATTCTATTGAAAAACACATTTAAAAAAAAAAATATGAAGGCCTTAAAAACAAGCGCCTCCTTGCTCTAAAAAAAAATATACTGCCGACTACGCGTGGATACCGTGATGAAACAGAAAAAAATGAAAACCCTTGTAGTGATAAAAGAGGAAACTGCACGTGTGTGAAATCCATTGCATGTTGAACCTAATCGTAGTGCAATAAGAGTCAGTTTTAGAGGAAGTGTATTGAAAAGATATTTACTGCATGTGTGATTAGTGCCTTCCAATACCTGACACTTTTTTCAACGAAAATGGGAAGTAGACTGGTTAGGTAATAGAGGGGAATGGCAGAACAATCCCTTGGGACAATGACCAAACACTATGCGGGCCAAGCAACGGACATAAGCTCAAGACGGGTTGGCGATTTAAGAGGCAAAAATCACATTGAGGAAGTCCTTTTCTTTTGGAGGCCCCGGTCAAGTGCTCCTGTTGCCCTGCCCGAAATCATATCTCTACATACTTATTACTTATACTCATACTTCATAATTGAAAGGGAGTCGTTTGTCTTGGTATGGACATATTGTAATGAGGAGGGATGAAGCACATGTGATTAAAGGAGTGATGGATCTTAATGTTGATGGACGCAGAGTGAGAAGAAGGCCAAAGAAAATATGGATGGATTGTGTTAGGAATGATATGAAAGAGAAAGGAGTGAAACGTGTTGCGCCGACCCCAAATAGAATGGGACAGGGGCAGGAAAATGATGATGACGTGTGTGTGGTCATCGAAGTCTATGCGCTAGTTAGGTAATACCAAAAAGTAGTCAATGCTGGCGAGACTCACGTTCACAATACACATGTGATCTGGCACAGGTCAGCGGCTTGGTAGCAGTAGAGGCGCACACAGAACACGCCAGGGCCCTGACGACGCCGGCGAGAGCTCGACGGGACTTCTCCCCTCGCACCCCACCGCCACAGCTCCACAGTAGCTGGGGATTGAGACACAATGTTACTTGTTTATGGTGTTTAATCCTACTAGTTCTATATTTGCGATTAGCATTCTGGTGTCCGGAGAAAGCCGGACATAGGTTTTTGATTGCGTGTCCGGCCAAAATAAACGATGTTCGGCTTGACTGGAAAAATTTCTCCGTAACTGGAAGGTTTCCAAGTATGGTCTAGAACAACAATGTGGCAAAAAAGGGGAGAAGTGCCTTTCGTCTTAGTTAACCTCTCAAGGACCGCCATTATTACGTCAACTATCCGTCAAGCACCGCTGGGCGGGCTCTTATCGTAAGCGTAATCTGATTTTAAGACTTATCTTTACTACAAATACAGTTTTAAATCGGTCGGGGTTTGGTGGCACAAAGTGCCAGCGGGCTCAACGGTAATACTTGTTTACTGGCACGTTTTTGTGCCGCTGGGGTTCTAGAGGTTTAGGGTATATTTACAGCTCTTATAATCTTTCAGTGTGGTAACTCACCTCAGGGTCATCCTTAGGGTCCACGCCACAGTTCCATACAAGCAGTGAGACCCCGCCACCCGCGCCGTCGCCTCTGATCAGACCTGCCACTTGCCCTACCTGAAACATTAGACTTTTAAACCGACTTCAAAAAAGGTTAGGGTTCTTCCTTTTGTATTAAATCCTCTTTATTAGCTTCACCTAACTAACTAACTAGGCAAACAAATCTTAGAAGTTATTTTTACGTCATTAATCTTCATTTATTATGTATATGTAAGCTCTAACTATTATTTACAAACTAACAAATAGACATAAACTAATAATAAAAATATGTATGACCCAGTTCTGGAATATGGCAATATCACATTGTACTGGGATCGCTCCATCATCACTGACAGGACTATTGTTGCCAACAAGCCTGATATAGTGGTGGTGGATCGATCAGAGCGGTGCGCAATGATTGTTGACATAACAGTCCCACATGATGAGAACCTCGTGAAAGCCGAGAAAGATAAGCAAATCAAGTATATTGACTTGGCTCGCGAGGTTGTCGACATGTGGGATGTGGACTCAGCGATCAATGTGCCGATAGTCGTATCTGCCAATGGCTTAATTGCCAAGAGCCTCGACCAACACCTGAGGAGGCTCTCGTTAGGCAGCTGGATCAAGGGTTTGATACAGAAAGCGGTACTCCTGGACACGGCTCGTATTGTTAGGAGGTTCCTTTCTCTGGAGCCCTGACCGCCGGCAGCTTGGACCCTGTTCCCGATACCGGTGGGCTACTATTTTTATATTTTTAAATGTTTTTATTATTTTTTAAGAAATATTTAAAAATTTAATTATATGTTATTTAGACAATAAATGGACGAAAATATGTACAAGTATAAAAATTACACGGCGTCAAAAAATTCGTTCACATCGTTGTCAACAGGAAAAATGCCTAGAAGGCTGGCAACATTATCGCGTTGGATTGGATGGCTATGCTAATTCTTTTTACAAAAAATGCAAGCCCTCTGGTCATGTAAAAAGTCGACCAACCGCTTGGTTTATTAAAGTTTATAGTTGAATACGTACAGGTAGACCCAGTAGGTCTTTGCCATCAGCCTGCAGGATACAGTCTCCTGGTTTTAACCCTGCGTGGTCTGCTCTACCGCTAGGAGTCACCTCACGGACCTGAAACATTACAGAAACACCAAGATATAGCAAATCCAAGAGTTACGTCGCGACCAATAAGAGCGTCCGGCGTTCGCGTTCCGCTACGATACCAATGTATTCGCGCGCTTTTTTCCCGCGTTCACGCACGGTGTTGCAACCGCCGGGCGTCTGCGCCGCCAGTCCGTTGCGTACGCGCCCACAACTCGCACGCAAATTTTAATCCGAACTTAATGTTTTTGTGAATGTGTAAAAGAGGAATAAACTACTTTTACCATTGATTTTCACGTTCCACCTGAAACCCCTTTTCTTTTGGTCTTTCCTTTTGGGTTAAATTTAAATTCCACGGATGTAAACAATCTCTTCACGAAGCCGTCAACCATGCATTCTGTTCATCATTCTAATAATCTAAGTAAACATGAATTTTTGAGCAATACTTTATAATAAAGTACAGGTGCCAACTTGCCAACTTTTTTTACGAGAAATAAAGTATATTCAGGTCTGTGAAGAATATTAAACAGTATTCTAGAAAAATGAACAGTATTTTATTTATTTATTGTTTTAAATACATATTTTTTAGAACTTCTCGCACAATTTACAATTTACAACATTTTTTAAAAACTTCATACGCCTCACCACATTTATAAGTGTACCTAATTAAAATAAATGAAGAGCTCATTTTTATCAATTTAATAGATGCTCTATTTCCATCCTCGCGCCAGCATTCATTGGGTACTGAAAAAAACTCTGTCAGTAAATGTAGTATCAGTAAATGTGTTTGCATGCTGAAAACAGTATTTTGTATACTTTATTTTTGTTCAACAGTAAAAAGTATAATTTAGTGAAAAACAGTATAATACTGTTGAAAACAGTATAGTTGGCAACCCTAGGTGCAGTGTACAGGTAATAAAGTACGATCGCAGTTCCTAGTGAGAGTAGGGTTGCCTACTTGAGAGTAGGCAACCCTACTCCCTACTACATACTTCCTATTGAGATAGGAACTGCGATCGTAGGGTAATTGCAAATCAAATCAAATATATAATCTATATTGTGGATCTTAGGAAAGTGTACATAATACAGATGGTGTCAATACTTAATTTGTGAACAACTATGGGCGTACAGTAATAAGTTAAATATTCCACCGTGTTCTCCGGGCGATTGTCACAATGGTGACACCCGGCCGTTTCCTCCCGCCCGATTATGTGCAGGTGGAATTTTTGGTGGTTTATATTCCAGATTGTTCATACACTTGTGGTCGGTACCCACGTAGGTACGCCACAGACCGATTATTTATAATTGTATTTGTTTTTGTTCAATTTCCAATCAAACCCAGTTACGTCAGTGCTTACGACAATTAATTTTAAAAACATCCTGTGACCGTTGTATTAACAAAAATATTATGATATGTATATGAAGGAAATAATAGTAACACAACATAATAGTCGTTACCTACGTTGTAGCACTATGTAAAATGAAATAGTTATAGGTAATACTGTTCTAAAACAACGGCCAACGAGAAGCGATACCAAATGTAAACAAAACTCATGCTAAAACCCCATCTAAAATGGCCGCCCGAATGTTGGCGAACCCGTCTTAACGTTGTCATGTTTTTGCCGGGAGAACGAGACATTACGACAAAGGCACAAGATGGAAAGAGATAAATATTAGATTGTCAACGCCACAGTTGTTCTTTAGGTTAATGACCTTTCGTATCGCTGCTAGTTGGCCTTATTTTACAACCATATCAGTACTAAAACAACAACGACACCGTAGTTGAGAATAGGCTAGGCAGACGATGAATAGTCGCCATTAGTAGGTACCTGGCGACCGCGGCTTCGCCCGCGTGATAACGAAAAAAAAAGTATCCAAAAAAGAGAATTGAGGGACGAAAAGGGAATACTTAGCATTGCTATTACAATACATAAGGCGCTAGGGCAATAAATACAGGTAGCAGGTACCTGTAAATCAGGAAAGGGGAACTGTGTTACCCCGAATTTAACGCGAGCGAAGCCGCGGGCAAAAGCTAGTAGTCTACTATAAAATATCATGTTTATTTTGCAAGTAGGTTTTTACAAACACTTTTACAAGTCGTTTTTTAGGGTTCCGTAGTCAACTAGGAACCCTTATAGTTTCGCCATGTCTGTCTGTCCGTCCGTCCGTCCTCGCTTAATCTCTGTGACCGTTAGCACTAGAAAGCTGAAATTTGGTACCAATATGTATATCAATCACGCCGACAAAGTGGTAAAATAAAAATTGGAAAAAAATGTTTTATTTGGGTAGCCACCCTATATGTAAAGTGGGAAGTGTTTTTTTTTTTAATTTCATCCCTAACGTGTGATATATTGTTGGAAAGGTATTTAAAAATAAATAGGAGTTTACTAAAATCATTTTTTGATAATGTCAATAATTTCGGAAATAATCGCTCCAAAAGTAAAAAACAATGTGTCCCCCCCCCCTCTAACTTTTGAACCATAAGTTTAGAAAATATGAAAAAAATCTGAAAAGTAGAACTTTATAAGGACTTTCTAGGAAAATTATTTTGAACTTGATTGACACAACAGTTTTTGTACAGAAAAGACAAAAAGTTGTACAAAATAATTTCTGGACTAAGTTTGTAGTATAATCGTATATGCAACCATTTTTTTTAACTTCGTTTACATATTTTATTATCCTGAACGTATCTTTTTTCAAACAAAAAAAGAATTATTGAAATCGGTTCTCGCAATCCAAAATTACCACGAAAACTTCTTGCACGTCTTTGTATTTATATAATTAGTAACCCAATTCCCCGAGAGATGGCGCTGTAGGTACTTATTACATTGGATCGGGTATTACCGAATTGTTCGGTTGGTCTCTCCTTGGCATTGGCGGTATCTTATAACTACATAAAACTTCTATCAAGAACATGCTAAGGCAATTTAGAACAAAACTAAAATTCATTTTTTTAACACCATCAAAATGTTAAGGTAAAAACCAGTTCATAAATGGTTCGATAGATGGCGTTGCGTAATGACGTCATTTTTTTAAAAGTCGATGTTAAGTTTTCCGTGCTTTCATGACCTACCGTGGTAAAGAACACTTATTATGACGGACGGGAAACTACGGAACCCTACACTGAGCGTGGCCTGACACGCTCTTGGCCGGTTTTTTTTTAAATAAGATGAGGCCGGTGTTTCGTACCCGACTACTCTGAGAAGAAACAGCCGAAACAAACTCAGAGGTATATACTCTCTTTTGAAGTCCTGACCAAAATCTTAGTCAACTTACATGAGGACTATGTAGATTAGTGTCTGAAATGGTCTTTTAAGAAAGCACCACACAGATTGAGTGGACCTGTCCAGTCAGTGCAAGCATTTGTTAGTTATCGTGTAGTTCGACTCATAACCCAAGGAGCTCAACGACACGACGAACAATACCTAAAAAAAAGGACATTTTTATATGACGTCCGTCCAACAATGCCCCATACACTTTTACATGTACTTGGATACTTTCTCGGGCATTTTATTTTATTTGACGTTATTTAATTAAAATCACCCCATGTAATAACAACTCCAAATAAGGAAATTTATTTCTAAAGAGTTTGTTGTGATTGTGACACTTGGGCTACATACGTCATGTAATGTGGTTTAATTAATTACTAATGTAGGTACTAGGAAGTTACTAATTACGACAAATCCTTACTTAATATTATAAAAGCGAAAGTGAGTTCGTTTGTTTGTTTGTTACCTCTTCACGCTTTAATGGCTAAACCGATTATGATGAATTTTGGTACAGAGATAGTTGAGAACCAGGAGACGGGCATAGGCAAATTTTTATTTAAAAAAGTGGGATATGAGGGAGAACGAGGGAAGAAAAGGGAAAATTTAGCGTTGCTATTACAAATCAATCAGGCGCAAGAGCAAAAACTGCAGGTCTGCTTGGTGTCTTTTACCGAATTTAACGCGAGCGAAGCCGCGGGCGAAAACTAGTACCTAATATTTAAGTTGCTAGTTAACTCTGTGATAAATAGAATAAACTTTTAGGTACCTAATAAAACAAAATGTGAGTATATTTTTTTGCGTGTGCAAATTATTAAACAAAAAATAAGAAATCCTCTACAACAGTTACTGCTAAACTCAAACTCAAAGCATTTATTTTAATAAGACCATTACAGGCACTTTTGAATGTCAAAATATGAAGCTACAGTCCCGGTCACAAAACATAATAACTTGTGAAAGTACTGTAGTTGCCCATTCCAAAGCGTTGATCTCTATGGAGAAGAATGGGCAAGAAACTCCATGGACACTCTTTTAAATCATAATAATTTTACAAGATCATGGTTACATCATTCATGTTGCGATTTTACAAATATGTGAGAATGATGTAGTTAACCGTGCATATTAAGAGCGTTCAGTAAGAGCAAAAATGGTAATTATAAAAGCGAAAGTGAGTTTGTTTGTTTGTTACCTCTTCACGCTTTAATGGCTAAACCGATTTTGATGAATTTTGGTACAGAGATAGTTGGGAAACAGGAGACGGGCAAAGGCATAGTTTAAAAAAAAGTGGGATGGAAGGGAGAAAGAGGGATGAAAAGGGAAAACTTAGCGTTGCTATTACAAATCGGTAAGGCACAAGGGGAACTGTGTTACCCCGAATTTAACGCGAGCGAAGCCGCGGGCAAAAGCTAGTAAATTTATATATTAACTTGTTACTTATTATTGTACGCCCAAAGCGTGGGACATAGCTGTTCATAAACTATTTATTGACACCAGTTGTGTTATGTACACTTTCATATGGTCCACAAAAAAGATGATTTGATTTGCAATTACTCTACGATCGCAGTATGAGAGTAGGGTTGCCACCTATACTTTATTATAAAGTATTGTCGTTATTTCAGGTTGTTGTACTCTATACTTTATACCAACTATAAACTACGCGAAAATACTTTATTTAGCGTGATTTATTTCTTTTGACATAAAATATAGAGAAACAGGTTTATTGTAAGAATTCTTGCGTAGGACAGAACGACAGAATATGTATTTATTTAATTTTGGAATGTAAAGATGCTGAGGCAAATTTTAGACAGAGTAATTTTTTGATAAAATTGGCTGAAAGTAATGAGAAAAATATTTTCAAACGGTACTCGTATAAAAGCAGAACAAAAAGTTATTTTTTGACACAATGTACTTTTTTTTCTACCCTTAATATATTATCTAATGTACTTACTATATTTGGACAAAAGTGCAGCGACACACACGCTCATCTCCGCTGCTACTCAAATGTCGCCAACGTTAAACGCAACAAAAAACAAACTGATCAAATTCGTGACCTTTTATTTTTATATGACGAGAAGGAATAGTGATAAGTAAGGAAGAGTGTCCATGGAGTTTCTTGCCTATTCTTCTCCATAGAGATCAACGCTTTGGAATGGGCAACTACAGTACTTTCACAAGTTATTATGTCTTGTGACCGTGTAGCTTTAACATTTGGTTTTTTTTTTACGTATAAAAGTGCCTGTAATGGTCTAATTGAAATAAATGATTTTGATTTTTTTGATTTTAGCCTTTCATAATAGGGCAGTTTCCAGGGTTAAAGTAATTACATTCTCATTAGTCGTCTTTTAGATTATTCAAAAATAAGGGACACGTATTTTTAAATTTGTAAATTAGACCAAAATTACAAAGATATAGCCCATTGAAGTTACGTGTGATGTCGCTTGTTGCGAAAAAATGCAGCAATATCTACGTGTCCCTTATTTTTGAATAATGTAAAAGACGGACTAATCAATTTTTTTTTGGAAACTAGCCTATTCGGAAATGAGAAGTCGTCATTGGATGTCATTGAAAATAAATTCTACATATTGCCATACATATTGCCATATTAGGACTGTAGTTTAAGCGAAATAATTCGGATACTGTTTGATAATAAGTACAAACCTTCATGAGTTTCCGCCTGTGATTTTACATTTTAAGGAAATTCTTTTCAATTGACGTCATATACCATTATAAAACATTATGGAATGTTAGCACAATATTCACTTCGCATCGAGGTGTCATAGGAAGCGAGTGCTTTTTAATTTTCTAATTGGTTTTTTCCCGCCAAATACATAAAATGGATTTTATGTTTTCGGCTAATCGCAAAAGAGTTATGTTGACAGGATTTAGGCCTTTTGGCCCAGATATAATTAATCCAAGTTGGGAAGGAGTAAAATTCATGGATGCTACAGAGATTGAAAAGAAGTATGACATAACTTTGTTCAGAAAAGAAATAGCTATGATCTACGAAGAAGTGGATAAGATTGTCCCAAAGATGTGGGTCTACTATCAACCACATGTGAGTACAACAAAGCAGTTTATTTACTTTCACATGATTACTGAACCAAGTACAGTAACAGGAGCTTCTTTCTTCTATAAATGAGTAAAAATTTTTTTTAATACATTTCAAAAAATAAAATTAAATCATAGTTTCATATTGTAGGTGTACGGTCGTGTGTGCGTTTGTCTCGTGTGCGGTCATCGACCTAGCAATGTCAACGATGAATTCTAAAGTTTTAAAATGTTCCAATTGTAATATTGTGATCAATGAGGTGCTTGCATTTGTGCAGAATAAGATAGAAGTAATGAATGAAGAAAGTTTGGTGCAAATCTGTGTAACGGCTTTTTCTGAGGAGGAAGTTGAAAATGCTAAAGTCCTGTTATTTGGATCCGTTCAGACTTCTGTACGTAACATAACGCGCAAAAGTAAAGGCAAAAAGAATAGGAATTTGGAAGATATCATTAGTCTACTCAAGCAGACAGATCCGGAAATGATACCAATTTTCGTTGCTCGTGATCTGCAGAAGCTGCCACCAGTTTCTTTTGATCATATAGATGTCACTAGATTACTCAAAGATCTTCTAATTCTGCGAAGTGAGATTTCTAGTATCAAGGAGAATTATGTCACGGGTGAGCAATTCAGCGAGCTAAAGTGTGATCTAGAAAACCTCAAGAGAGCTTCATTAGTCAATGTTCGTCAAATGAACGTTAATACGAAAAGAGGTGCTTTTTTATGTGATACGTATGATAGTGGGCCAATGGGCATAATAACACACAGCGATCGGCCGTTATCAACCGACGGCGAACAGGTGCGCGCTTCGGATCAGCTGTCTCTTTCACCCGAGTGCGCTAACGATCGTCGCGTCCCGCTTGCAAAACCAGAATCACCTGCGAGCATTGTAGTGTCGGCGAGTGCGGAGCGGGTACCTTCACAGCTGAGTCATGCGACGACACGTATGATATCTGCGCCCGCACTTACGGAGGTAGTCAGAGAAAAAGTAAATCACAATGACGATGTTAAACAAAAACAAAGGACTTTGGCGGATGTGGTACGGCAACCGGGTATTTGGAAAGATCAGAAGCAAGACGGTGAATGGATGGAAGTTCAAAAGAAGCGATCCAAAAATCGTTTTATAGGACAAAAAGGCACAGCAACAAGCGGGCTTGATAGTAAATTCAAAGCGGCGGATATTAAAGTCCCGTTGTTTATTAATAATGTAGACAAAGGTGCCTCGGTGAGCGACATAGCGAATTATATTCTATGTAAAACTCAAGTGTCTGTACAGTTAGAAAAAAATTGTAATGAAACAGGACAGGGACTACAACGCTTACAAGGTTTTTGTCCCCAACCATAAGTTGCCAGTTTTCTTAGACGACAGTCTGTGGCCGGAGGGAGTAAATTTCAGGAAATTTGTGAACTTCAGAAGGAAATCTACTGAAATATTACGTGTACAGTCACCAAATAACCATAATGGAACGAAACCTAGTTAAATTCGTGAGCTTCAACTGTAAGTCCATTCGTAGATCGATTGACGGCGTCAGATCACTTTGCCACTCAGCTGATATTATGGCACTGCAGGAGACATGGCTCCTCCCACACGACATTGCCTTCCTGGGAACTATCCACAGTGAGTTCGCGTTCACGGGCAAGTCAGCTGTGGATACATCAACAGAAATACTACGAGGGCGGCCGTTTGGTGGGGTTGCGCTGATATGGAGAAGAAGTTTGTTTACATCGGTGTCCGTTATCGAATGTAATAGTGTGCGTCTTGTGGCTATTAAGGTAGCAGTGGCGGAGCGCGCGTTTCTAGTGTTTTCCGTATATATGCCTACGGACTCGGTGGACAACCTTAGTGAGTTTACGGAATGCCTGAGCGAAATAAGTGCAATTATCGAGAACGAGAACGTTGAAAGTGTCTTTGTGTTGGGAGACTTTAACGCACACCCAGGTGAGCGCTTTGGTGTTGAATTACTTAGTTTCTGTGATGAGCAACAATGGTTTTGCGCAGATATAAAAAGACTCGGACTGAATTCTGATACGTACACTTATGTTAGTGACGCTCATGATGATTGTCGTAGATGGCTTGATCACTGTGTGGTCACTGAGTCTGCATTTAAAACGGTTGTAGATGTAAAAATTTTATATGATATTTTCTGGTCAGATCACGTCCCGTTAGAAGTGACATGCAACATAAAGGTATTACAACCAAAAATTGTTAGCAATAATGTAATGTTTAGCAAGGTTAAGTGGGGGATAAGAGAAACTTGTCAGATAAAAGAGTATAATCAAATATGCCATAATAAGTTGAGAGAGGTTAACTTTCCTTTTGTCTTCCACGAATGCTGTGATAATGTATGCCAAAAGCGAGCTGTTAGTTTTTAAGGCACATAACAAAACTTACGAAATTGTACCACCTGTATCCTTATGTGGTACAACCTTGAATAGGGTAAAACAGTTCAAATACCTTGGTCACTGGGTTTCAGAGGATGGTACTGATAACTGTGATATGGAGAGAGAGCGCAGAGCGTTGGCCGTGAGATGCAACATGCTGGTTCGCAGATTTGCAAAGTGTGACAGAAATGTCAAAATATCTTTGTTTAAGGCGGGTTTGTTCCCACTAGTTCTACTGAACAGTTCTACGGTAGAACTAATGGGAATTTTTTTTCTCAGTAGTACTACGATATTCGGTATAACAAAATAGTAGAACTATTGGGATTCTCTATTCTCACTTGTTCTACTGAACAGTTCCACGGTAGAAGTAATGGGACTCTCTAGTCCCACTTGTTCTACCTGTTTCATCGGTAGAACAAATGGGATATTTTGTTCTCACTAGTACTACGTTATGATAGGTTTTAGAAATGGAAGTAATGTACCAAATATGCTAGTCATATCTAAATAGGTATTAAGTTTAAAAGACACTTAGATATTACTGGAAACATTACGACACTATTCATTAAAAGACACATCCTTACTAATATTATAAAAGCGAAAGTGAGTTTCGTTTGTTTGTTTCGTCTTCGTGCCTAAATGGTTAAACCGATTTTGATGAATTTTGGTACAGAGTTAGTTGAGACCTGGAGACGGATATAGGCTAACTTTTAGGCTTTTATTTTTTAAAGTGAGAAATGAGGGAGAAAGAAGGAAGAAAAGGGAAAACTTAGTTTTGTTATAACTATAAATAAGGCGCAAGGGCAAAAACTACAGGTAGCAGATACCTGCAAATCAGGAAAGGGGCTGTGTTACCCCGGATTTAACGTGAGCGAAGCCGCGGGCAAAAGCTAGTTGTTTATACATATAATGGTAAATATTATAATAATATTTATTGTTTTATAGTTATTTCCTTTTGAGGGATCATACACTCAATTATTCAATAATATAATTGAAATCAAACTAATTACAACAAATCTTAACGCCTTAAATAACGCGCCACGACAAACTCACTAACTCGCAGGCGAAATTTGCTTTATACGTATCAGTGTACGTCGAAGTTGCATAAACAATAATTAAAACACTTTCATTATTATTCTGAATAGATCTTATGCAAATAGAAAAATACAAAAGAAATCATTAAAATAAGTTGACGACTTTTCGCCTTTGAAATATTGTACATATCATTTAAAAATAAAGAATATAGAGTCACTATGTCGAGTTAGTTAATTTTTGCTTTCGTGTATTTTAACCAACGATTGATATTGAAAACTCACTAAATCATTTTAGTTATGTTTTGTATATCTAAATTCATTTGCATGCATTAAAAATTAAAGAGAAAAAGTAATTTAGTCGTTTTAGTTTTGAACAATTGAAATAAATGTAAAATAATTAACTTAATTAGTTAGTTCTTCCATTACGCCCTGGGTTCAAAAAGATGGACTTACTTACTTACTTTTCACATTTCTTAAAACAAAAACGAAAGCAGCTACAAAAATGACGGTTTCATAGATATTTAGAGAAAAAAAAATGTGATACGCATGACATTGAAACTCATTTTCGACTTTTTCGCACTTAATGACTTTTCGCTCTACGGGGACGATATTTGTAAAATATTTCCTTCATTTTTATTAATTTCATTATTAATTTTGTGATGCCATCCTTCAACGACATTGTTTGTCCGGTGACAATCTCCATATATACACCACATGTTAATGAAATCATCTCTCATCCAGTGCTGTTGAAGGATGGCATCACAAAATTAATAAATAAGAATGTAGAAATACAGCAATCAAAAACTGTCTTCTAGTTAAATATACTAGAGGTCCTGAAATAATAATGCATAATTATTGTAAACCTAAACTGTGCCAACTTGCATACTCCTCATATACATAGTTTTTGCTTTACGAGGTAATAATATATATAGTTATGGATTTTGATGGAATATTTGTCATTTTTTTATTACAATTTAGATTTTCTTTTACATGTGTAGATAAATATTATTATAATATTAACTATTATATAAACAATGTGTCTTTTAATGAATAGTGTCGTAATGTTTCCAGTAATATCTAAGTGTCTTTTAAACTTAATACCTATTTAGATATGACTAGCATATTTGGTACATTACTTCCATTTCTAAAACCTATCATAACGTAGTACTAGTGAGAACAAAATATCCCATTTGTTCTACCGATGAAACAGGTAGAACAAGTGGGACTAGAGAGTCCCATTACTTCTACCGTGGAACTGTTCAGTAGAACAAGTGAGAATAGAGAATCCCAATAGTTCTACTATTTTGTTATACCGAATATCGTAGTACTACTGAGAAAAAAAATTCCCATTAGTTCTACCGTAGAACTGTTCAGTAGAACTAGTGGGAACAAACCATGCTTTTAGGATGCTGTTGTCGCGTTCACGTTACTGCAGCGCGTCAGAATTGTTCGCAGCAGCGCGTACTGACGACTTTTTTGCAATTATGCGTAAACGATCTGCATCATTGCTACGTCGGGTGCGGGACAGCGACAACAGTCTCCTGAGCATTGTTGCTAGCAAGACTGAGGGCCACTTGATGGGGCACTTGTGCGCTGTACATGTATCGTTAACAGGTGCGCCCAGACTGTGGTAGTTGTGTGTGGTTTGTATTGTTTTGTATTGTGTCTGTGTGTGTTATTTATGTCTAAGTCTATATGAGTTATACTAACATAGTTTAAGTATTTACTAACAAACCCTATGGGATATTTGTCCTGAAATAAATGTTTATTATTATTATTATATTGATTAATGACAAAAGTTCTTTTTCTTCTGTTTTTTAATTTCTCCGAAATGTATTGAAAAACGTCGTTTAATTCACGTGAGAATTTGTCACTGCTGTTCTCGGCTCTATAACACTCTCGCCTGGCGGCTCGCGTTTTATATCCGCCTCGGCTGCAATGACAAAGTTTAACCGATTTTGATGAATTTTGGTAAAGAGATAGTTGAGACCCTGGAGACGGACACAGGCTAATTTTTTTTGAAAAAATTGTGAAATGAGGTAGAAAGACGGAAGAAAACGGAAGACTTAACTTTGCTATTACAATAAATAAGGCGCAAGGGCAAAATCTACAGATAGCAGGTACCTGCAAATCAGGAAAGAAGAACTGTGTTACCCCGAATTTAACGCGAGCGAAGCCGCGGGCAAACGCTAGTGTACTATATTTGGCACTTGTCTCAAGTACACACAATGAAAATAAACAAAGACCATGTTGTGTGTTTCACGGCTGCGCCAAATAGGCCCAGTTCAGCAAACTCCGGCGATGGTTTGACATGACATATTTACAAAATCTCTATATTTTCAGTTAACCATCCACGTTGGTTTAAATTCAAAAGCTGACAGCTTTGTGTTAGAAAAGAAAGCTAATAAAAAGAAATACGAGATTCCTGATGAGAATAATCAGCTACCTAAGCTCAATCACAACGCATATCGTGGTCCCAAAGACATCTCCACAACCTTGGACGTCGATAAAATATGCAGTGAGTTCAATGGTGATACACGTAAACTCCGGGATCCGACGCTACACGCACGATCTTCATGTAATGCTGATAAGTAAGTATTTAGAATTTTACTAGCTGGCGCCCGCGGCTTCGCCCGCGTGATAATAAAAAAGTATCCTATGTGTTATTCCAGACTAAAATCCACCTCTGTGCCAAATTTCATCAAAATCCGTTCAGTAGTTTTTTCGTGAAAGAAGATCAAACATACATCCATACTCACAAACTTTCGCATTTATAATATTAGTAGGATTAAGTACCGATTGAATCGTTAAACTTTTTATTACATGTTTTTTTAAAGAGAGATTTAATGAGTGCTGTATTTGCGCTTGCTTAGCACGCCACAGAAAGAAAGATATAACAACAACATTGTAAAAACAAATGATTTTAAAATGTAGTTATTGTCGGTTCTTCTTTATAGGAAAATAGCTTCCACCCGCGACTTCGTCCGCGTGACATAGTTACTTTGGGCTAACGCTAACTTTAACCCGCGTGATGATTCCAAAAAACAAATCTTTCTTCCCTCCTCTGTCCCCCATTTCTCACTTTTTTAGCTTATGTCAGGCTATTTTTTTTTAAAGTGAGATGTGAGGGAGAAAGGGAAAACTTAGCATTGCTATTACAATAAATAAGGCGCAAGGGCAAAAACTACAGGTAGCAGGTATCTGCAAATCGAAAGGGGAAATGTGTTACCCCGAATTTAATGCGAGCGAAGCCGCGGGCAAAAGCTAGTTTATAAACAAATCAAAGTATTTTATTTTACTTTACCAGTCTTACTTGTACCTAGGGAATGCAATCTCGAGGCGAGATCGCAAATTCGAGATCTCGCGAGATTAGAAATGTCAATCTCGCGAGATCTCGGGAATTTCGAGATCTCGGCTGAAATTTAAAAAAATATCGTTTTTCTTAAGTAAGTAAAACGCAAAGAAAACAGCTTAGTTTTCTTTATTACGAGAGTAAGATACAGAACGAATTGGAAAATAAAACCCTCATTTATTTAGTAATCATTTACTATTAATAATAATTAAGCCATTAATGAACATACGAATCACAATTAGGTTTTTGAAATTTAAATTACCAGTCTTTGGTTTATAAAGATATAAAAATAACAACATCTCTCACGGTAAAGAATTTTAACAAAAAATAGACTCTTTATTGCGCAGTAAACCGTTCTTATTTTTCATTTAAGAGCATGGATCATTAATGTAGTAAACGGTTACAGTTACTACTTATCAGTAGACTTAAGTTGAACCTATGTTAGAGTACAAAAATAATAAATATAAAAGAAACAAGTCTTATGAATGGTTTTGGAAATAACTCCTTATAAAACATCATCAGCGTAAATTGCGAGCGTAATGCGTCCCTGACTGCCGCCATTCAATCTCGTCAATCTCGGCCGAGATCTCGTCATTTTATGCTTCGAGATTAATCTCAAAAAATAAGGCGAGATCTCGCGAGATCGAGATCTCGCGAGATCGAGATTGCATTCCCTACTTGTACCTTCGGTGTCATTGTATTTTTATCCTGGCCGGGCCTGTTGGTCTAGTGGTTAGTGACCCTGACTGCTGAGCCGGAGGTCGTGGGTTCGATTCCCACCCAGGACAAACTTTGTGTGATGAGCATGATTGTTTGTTCTGTGTCTGGGTGTGATTTATCTATAATATGTATGTATTTATAAATTATAAAAGTATGTATATCAGTTGTCTGGTTACCATAACACAAGCTCTGCTTAGCTTGGGATCAGATAGCCGTGTGTGAGTTGTCCCAAGATATTTATTTATTTATTTATCCTGTAACAATTTATCTTGTAAGACGAAAGAGACTAGTCTCCACGACACAGGGAATCCTAGTGTGGAGGATAATGATATTTGCAGTTTGTGTAATGCTCTCTTATACAATACAGCATTTTATTTATTTGTTGCAGGTACCTGAGCGAATATATTTATTACACATCTCTCTGCATAGGCCGACGCAGTCAAAGCCCCACTCTCCTTGTCCATGTCCCTTTTAACAAGTATAACTGTAAACAACTTGCAAATGGACTGGAACGCATTTTAGAGCTGTGTCTTAATCAATTATCTGACGTCGATGACGAAGACGATGATTTATCATCATAATCAAATCAAAATCATTTATTTCAAGTAAGCCAGTTACAGGCACTTTTACCTGTCGAAACATTCCAATGAAGCTACAGTCCCAGTCACAAAGCATAACTGTGAAAGTACTGTAGTTGCCCATTCCAAAGCGTAGATCTCTATGGAGAAGAATGGGCAAAAACTCCATGGACACTCTTTTAAATCAGAATTTGTTACAAAACCTTGGTTACGTCATTCGTGTTAAAATGCTAATTATGTGTGAACGATGTAAGATGTGCTCGTTAAAAGTGTCCTTAGTAAAACAAAAACCAAAAAAAAAGAAGCATTCAAATAAGACGTGGCAACTGATCATCAACCTAGAGCAGGCCACTGTTGGGCCTGTACAGTCTCACGTCACATAAGTCGATTCCCGGCAAAGCTCATCCAGTTACTATTACATTAGCCACGATGAGAAGATTGTCGCTCCACCGAACCTGAAGGCGTCCTACCTTACGCTTGCCGATTCGCAATCTGAATGAAAATCAGAGAACACGTCATATTTAAAAACAACATTAGTTTTACTTTATGCGAAACCAGAAACACGTGTCTAGTATTTTTATCTGAAGAATCTATGTACCTACAAAATTTCAGAACTTTATCATGAAAAATCAGAAAGTTATAAGCTTGTTATTTTACCTGGAGGCTTACCATCAACTGTTATTGCGATTCAATTGATGGCCTAAAATAAACTGTTTTGCTATTTCATACCACAATATCCATAACATGATCCAGTTTAGGCAACGCCAAATCAAGTCGACAATTGCTTCGAAACTGTTTTCGTTCATTCATTTTTCATACCATGACGTGACCTATCAACCTGAAAAGGATGGCTTATGTGTCAAAGTAACTAATTCAAAAAAAGTTGGTATTTCTTGGCGTGAAATGAGTCGTTTTGTTAATAACTTTATAAAAATTGTGATAATATACGTAATTCAAGGTATTTCAGCCATTATTCGTATTACTTATTAATATAACTTCAAATAATACTAATAAAATTATGTAAAGAACTCTATTTATCTATTTATTTTAGTTAGTAGAATAGTTGTTGACTGCAATTGAATACAATTAGTGTGCAGGCATTAAATCAATTAATATACTGATTTTTATTACGGATTCCTGTCATAAAAAATAATTATGTAAGATCAACTTTTTGTTCAACTACGTAAAACAGAACGTCATTTGTCATCGACAGGTTACTTAGTCTGTGGAGGTGCGTTCCTAACCCGTCTTAATCAATTTATTTTAACAACAACACTAAGCAAACCTTTTATATTTCTTAATTAAATAATTATATAAACTACTATTATTTAATGAGTACTAAATATGGCGTAATGGTATATAATTTGAAGCTAGAAAACGTAATTTGAAAATGTTTTTGTTGTAATTTTTATACAGATTATGCTTCGAAACGCAACGCATAAGGTGCGAGTAAAAGAGACAGACTTATGCAACGTCTGTATAGCGTCATCTCTTTCTCACACCGCGGACCACAGACAAATTTCGATCTTTCATTCAGTCTATGAAGATTCAAACTCCTGTCAGCTAAAGGCACTTCATGGTACGAATCTGCACGATTTAGTTTAGGTACTTATACTGGATTACATCGGAAGTGAATGGTTAACTAAAAGTTGATGGTAGGCCTACTGGTTGTCCGTACAAAACCACGGTCACCGCGCGTCACAAACGACACCGCACGTGTGTACTGTCGCTTTAACCTGCCGTGACCTTGTTGCGCACCGTATGATTTCGTATACCTACTAACTACTAACTAAGTGTCCAACTCGTAACCTATTATTAATATTTTTGGGACAAAATATAACATGGTGTAAAAACTATTGGAATCGATTCACTTACTTATTCTGAACAAACTATATTCAGGTTTCGCATATATACTAAAAATAATGTTGTATGATTAAAAATGTATTTATAGGCTCTATAATAAATATCTGTTGGTAACGGTAGTTAAAAAATAAACCATGTTCAAAATAACTAGGTAGGTATTCATTTCATATTTCGATTTTTATTACTTTCCTTTATTTATTTTTTCCACGTATTTAAATATTTCTTTAAAAAAATATATATAAAAATAGGTTTTGAGACACAACATTTGTCCCTATATGTGTTTAGTTTTATTTTTTCAATTTGTTTTTTTTTTTTATATCTTCTTGTTATGTTCTTAGTTTACTGTGGCGTGCACGTCTTGTGGCATGGGTCAAATAAACTTTTTTTTTTTAATTATTTCCCACTAGGGTTTTCCTTAAACGGGCAAAGGGAAATAACTTTCCACACGACAAACGACAACTTAAAAAAAAACTAAAAAGTGGAAAATAGCATTACTTCCGGAACTCGGTGACTTTTGTTAGTTTCGTTGACTTTTTTACCACCGACCATTTTTTATATTTATTACAAAATAGGCTAAATATGACGATAGGAATAAAATTATACTATGTGTCCGGTCATGGACAAGCTAGACTATTCTAGATACTTATGTAACGAGTGTATTAATACTTTGTACTATTACGGAATACACTTGGGTCTAATTTACTTCCCAGCTTTTTGGCAGCCATTTTGAGATATTCTCTATGCGTGTACAAAAAATAATCATAGATCAGAGGGCAACAATATTGTCTATCGTTTGAATTAAGAAATTTTCGTAACTTTAGAAAACAAAATTAAAGTCTTAAAACTGCAAATCAACGAAAGTTTTGTAAACTTTTTTGTGAAAAATAAAATGGTAGGTAGTTGTTTTTTTAATAAATAAGTTTGAGTAAGTACTAGAATGTTTGTTATTTAAGTAAATGGGATACCGGTAAACCGTGACCGGACACATTGTATATGACGAGCCCTTACTGACGGCATTCACAATCTTGATGCATTAATCAGCACCATTTAATTCAGCCATTTTAAAGACACACGAAAAAACAAAACTAATTATTAAGTATGTGGTTTATTTGTATTAAAATTAGATTATAAATAGAACTTCCGGTGTGTTTATTTTTATTAATCCTTTTCAACGCCATTGTTACATATGTGTGTCAAGCTAGCCCCGGATGTATAAAATTATGTGATAAAAAAAATATGTGACAAAACATTAAGGTTTTTGTGGCTTGGCGGAGAATGCGCGTGCATTAATTGTCAAAAGGTCAAAACATCTTCACCCATTCTGCTATATATTATATGGATCTTACCCAAGGATATGGATCCCACAGCGTCCTCGTCAGCCGAAACCCCAGGCCCTCTCCCTCATCTTCTGGTAGATTTAACTGAAACAACAAACAACACAAACAAAATTTTAACTGCTAACTGTCTTGCGTAGTTTCACAACCGCCTCTTTCCTAAACAAATTTTTCCTCTTTATAACACTATAAACTTATAAGCGACATAAACAGCCATATCTTTGACTGCGTAGACTTAGAGGGTTGATTTTTCACAGCACAAGGGAAGCGCAGACTTTAGTAACAGGGTTATTTGTAAAACACCGACAACCTTGCAGGACTGTATTACAATCATCATAAACAACAACTTTTGTTCTATGATTTTTTACAAAATTTTATACATTTACCAAAAACAAATCTTCAAGATTTCGTTGTCCTATCTAACACATTTCAACTCCGTATTTTGCTGTACCTACATACCTACACCGCCGCTTGTAGGTACGTTTGCTTCGCATAGATTTCGTAACATTTAGAGCGTTCAATTTCAATATTTTTATTTTTGTATGAAAATCTGATGAACTAAAATATGATAAATGTTTAAATTTCCTAGAACAAAAGTTGTTGATAATGATGTTAGTAACATGGTCCTGAGACGTTGCCAGTGTTTTACAAATAACCTTGTATACTTAGTTAGTCTTAGTTTAATTTCAACTCAATATCTACACACGTTCTTGGTCTTGACATACACACAGACGGACAACAAAGTTTTCCTTTTAAGATACGGTACCCTACAAAGTTACCTAATATAACAAACTAGCTGGCGCCCGCGGCTTGTCACGCATGATATCGAAAAAAAATTGTGTATCCTATAATCCAGACTTCAGAATCCAGACAGACAGATTATTCCAGACTATAATCTACCAAGATCCGTTCAGCCGTTTTGATTTGAAAGAGTAACAAACATCCATACATCCATTCATCCGTCCTTTTTTTTGGGGTGTGAAATCATCAAATAACTCCCCCCGTTAGTTATTAGTTGTAGTGTTAGGAGAGTATCAGACTTGTAGATACTGACTAAAACCCACCCATGTTCTTTCTCTTAACCTTTACGTTCTGAGGCCACGATATCTCTTTCGAACAACCCGCAACCCATCCATCCATCCTCACAAACATTCGCATTTATAAGTAATATTAGTAGGATATATAATGTTGAATGTTTGATTAGGTAAAGACCTGTCGTGCCCCAAAACTTCCGATGCAAGCTATATAAATCACTGCGTAAATTAGGAAGTAGGCACTTCGGTAACTCGAAGAAGCCTGTTTTAGATCCGGTCGACATTGACATTAACTTTATCTCACCTTCACATTATATTTACAAGCTTTATACATTAATAACCTTGATTTAAAACTGTTTGGTAAACATAGAGCGATACAATTCTTATGTAGGTATTTTTTAAGGCGCGGACTGACCACGATAAAGTCTAGCTAATCTATGGTCACTATTACAGAGCGTGAAATAAGGTTGTTTATTAAAAAAAAATATTTTCAATATACTTCTTCTATAATTCTTATTGTTCTACGATTAGGTTCAACTTGCAATGTTTCACACGGATGCTATTTTCTCATTTATTATAATTTTCTCATATAAACAACAGTTCAATGCAATCCTTTTCATTTTTATTATAAAAGCGAAAGTGTGTTTGTTTGTTAAGTCTTCACGCCTAAATAGCCAAACCGATTTTGATGAATTTTGGTACAGAGATAGTTGGGACCTTTTTTCTAAAGTGAGAAAAAGGGGAGAAATTGGGAAGAAAAAGGGAGAGAAAAATATTTTTTTTCCGGGTTAAAGTTAGCGTTAAGTAGCTATGCCACGCGGACGAAGTCGCGGGCGGAAGCTAGTTTAATATAAATTTAAAATGTGTTTATCAACAGAATATCATAAATTAACATGATTATTTGCTTATAGCAACAAATTGACGTTTGTAAGCATATTGTATTTCAATTGTTTATTAGAGTACTAATTTTAAAATTAATTTGAATTTCTTATTTTTAATATAATATTAGACTGTTTACAGGTGACAATATACCTTGGTTTCTCTGTCAGCCTGAGAAGCCAACGTGCGGGGAAAAAAGAAATTAAATCATAGTTTCATATTAATTATTATTTGACGACACGGTTGTCGCAGTGGCTGAGCGATCGACTGCTGCGCTGCGTGTCGCGAGTTCGATTCCCGCACGGAAAAAATATTTGTATGACGTGCAGGTAGTTGTTCCAAGTCTGGCTGTTTGTGTATGTGAGTTTAAATGATTGTAAACGCACCCACGAAACAGGAGAAATTCCTAGTGTGGGGCAACGTTTTTTTTTTAATTTATATAGATATATATTGATTAATGCCAAAAATACTTTAAGTTTAGTTAGTTATCTAATTTCTCCTTAAGTGTATTCACAAACGTTGTTTGAATCACGTGAGAAATTGTCACTACTCTACTGTTCTCAGCTCTATAACACACTTGCCTGGCGGCTCGGGCGTGAAATCCCCAAAAAAGTATCCTCGCTTGAATCAAAATGTACTATGTATTAGTATTTCTATTTGATTAAAACCCTTCTCTGTCCACTGTATTTTTTGCGTGGAATATTTTCATTGAAATCGGTATTTAATCGACTGTCAAATAAACCAATTTTTGTGAATATTTAAGTGAGACCTTGCTTTTATATTAATCGGAAATGGTTTTAATTATTGTTTATTTCCTTATAAAGTTGAATGACTGACTGATTTCGGAAAGAAACAGCTTGTTCCATTATATTTGTCGCCATTTTGGATTTCATGGCGAAGGTGGTCTAGAGTCACCAAACAGGTTTTGCCCATATTGTTATTTTATAATTGGTGTCCATTATATTAACGAAATATCGCTAAAATCACAAATAAATTTTTGCCGATCGTTAGTCGGTGGTGTTTACACCGTTTTGACTGCAATTATTTGCAATTTGCAATTAAGTAGGTACATTTTATATTAAGAATGCTTGTCCAAGGCGATGGTGAATTGTTGCGGGTTGTTCGAAAGAGATACCGCGGCCCCGGAACGTAAAGGGCAATAGAAGGAACATGGGTGGGTTTTAGTCAGTACAAGTCTGATACTCCCCCCCGCTCCGCCCAGAGCGGGGGAAGTTATTTGATGATTTGCCATTCGCAAAAAAAGGGGATGGTGAATCTTCACCTACCGCCTGAGGCACGTCCTTTTACCGGACACGGAAGTTTAGAGAGGTTCTTGCACATAATGGGGCGGGAGGAAACACCCGGGTTTGACGATCGCCCGGAGGACACGATGGAGCACACTGTGGCGATCTGCTCCGCTTGGGCGAAGTACTGTGTCCTCGCAGAGGCGGCGACTTTCTCACGTCCGGCCTTGGATCAGTCCATGGTCCGGGGCGAGACGAAATGGAAGCGGTCGCCTACTTCTGCGAAGCAATCATGTGTTAGCGAAGGAGGTGGCCGGACTTTTAAGGGACAGAACCTCAAACCAATCCAGCCGCCGCGGGAGACGCTCCGGGTGTCGAGCGCCGCTCGACTCTTCCCGGCCACCGTAGACGCAGGTTTGTGGACGGTGAACAATGGGTAGCTCACGGTCCGCCCGTCTATTGCCGATAGGTTGTATCGACGACGCGTTCGTGTTCCACGTGAACCTCAAATAGATGTCAGCGAATCAGAGGGGCCTGCCAGGGCCACTGCCTGCTAGGGTTGCGGGTTATTCGAAAGACATACCGCAGCCACGGAACACAAAGGGCAAAAGAAGATACATGGATGGTTTTAAGTTAGTAAAACTGACACTCCCCCCACCCCGCTCCGCCAAGCGCAACAAGAGCGAGGGAAGTATTTATATGATTACCCAATTATAAGGTTTGTGTGTTTGTGACTCACCAGAACTACTCTGACTCCTTCGGAGTACTCCTCCCCAGCATCAGCGTTTGTAGATGCCTCTGCTGGCGACGTCTCCATCTGATGGAAATGGAACAGACAAAATATCTATTAAGTACTACCGAAAAATCTATATATCTATCTAATATTACAAAAGCGAAAGTGAGTTTGTTTGTTTATTTGTTACGTCTTCACGCTTAAATGGCTGAACCGACTTTGATGAATTTTGGTACAGAATTGAGACTCTGGACACGGACATAAGCTATTTAAAAAAAAAAATGAGGGAGAAAGAGGGAAAAAAACTCAGCATTGCTTTTACAATAAATACGGCGTAAGGGCAAAATCTACAGGTAACAGGTAGGTACCTGTAAATCAGGAAAGGCGAACTGTGTTAAACCGAATTTAACGCGAGCGAAGCCGCGGGCAAAAGCTAGTTAAATATATTTGTACGCCTCTGGGCAAAACATAGAGGATCTACCTACCTATCTGTAACATCTTACACCTTGTAACTTGACCTATGTTTACAAATAAAGCATTCAGCTACCCTACCATTACGTCTTAAAGCAGAACTTATCCCACTGAGGGAAAGAGAGAGCTATGCAGGGTGTGTAGCACCATCTCTTTCTCACACAGGAATAAGAACTGCTATAAGATGTCGAAATGTAAATAAATAGCAGCCGCTCGGGTCGATCTATAGGTTAAGCCGCGCTTGCCTAGGTTGGTCTGTAGATGGGTGACCACCCGTTACATACCGAGTTTCCTCCGTGCCTCGGAAAGCACGTTAAGCCGTTGGTCCCGCCGGCTGTCATTTGTAGATCTTTGACAGTCATTACAGGTAGTCAGTGTTCCGAAAGTCTGACAACCAGTCATACCAAGCAAGGGGTATCGTATTACCCAGTATTAACTGGGTTGTGGAGGTCAGATAGGCAGTCGCTCCATGTAAAATACTGATATTCAGCTGCATCCGGTTAGACTGGTCGCCGACCCCAACATAGTTGGGAAAAGGCTAGGCAGATGATGACTTACGTTAAAAATCTTAAAATGTTCACAGAAACAATTATTTTTTTGAATTGTCAATGCTACGAATTGTAACTTAATTCATTCTAGATGGAACCCGTGGCTTCACCCGCGTGTTATCGAAAAAAAGTATCCTATGTGTTATTCCAGAGTTTATTCTACCTCTGTGCCAAATTTCATCAAGATCCGTTCAGCCGTTTTGATGTGAAAGAGTACCTAACAAACATCCATACATCCATCCGTCCTCACATACATTCGCATTTATAATATTACCTAGTAGTATTATAACCTATGTAGGTAATAAGATTCTGCTTTTATAAAAAAAAAAACGTTGCCCCACACTAGGAATTTCTCCTGTATCGTGCGTGCGTTTACAATCATTTAAACTCACATACACAAACAGCCAGACCCACTGCATCACTGCGTCAACCGTGCCGTCGAATTATGCGGGTGATTTGCGAGAGAAGTAACAGAGATAATTGTTTGACAATATTCGTTTCATTTTACCTACTGTTTGAACATTGTTTTCATTCAACTGTTAGTCATGTTTGAAGTTTACAAATGCATAATTTTATTTATTTAATGTTGACACATGACGTTTGTGTTTTTGTTTAACAATAATGTTGTCTGACGCTCAGAAGTAAAGTTAAAGCTACACTTCAGCTGATATGTTATTGAAAAAACCTGCCTAATCGCACACGAGGGCTTCATACACGGCCATATCTTTTGACTAGACATGGCCGTAGCCTAGACTTAGAGTTTTGATTTTTTTACAGCTGTAAGGAACCAAAGACTTGGGTATATACTCCACGAGATACGTATTTGTAAAATGTTTTCCTGATTTTTAATGTTGCAACTGGAATTTATGTTATTCAACATCAAAAATCTGTTTTATTTAATAAATATGGTGGACTATAATGTGCGTCTTCTGGAATTTTCCAATAGAGTTATTACTTAATCAGTATAACTACCCTTAACGAAGCTGAGAGGCACTTTTTGCGGATAGGGAATCATCAATTCACTTCCCCCGGAGCGTCTCCTGCGGCGGCTGGTTTGAGGTTCTCTCCCTCCAACGCCCGGCCACCTCCTTTGCTATCATAACTCTCTTTTGTTAAAAAACAATCAACCCGCTGCGGGAGACTCTCCGGACGTCGGGCGCCGCTAGACGACTCCCGGCTATCGTGGATCCGGGCCTGTGGTTGGTGAGCAATAGGTAGCTCACCGTCCGTCCGTGTAGTGAGGACAGGCCGTGTCGACGGCGCGTTAGTGTTCCACGCGCGCCTCAAAGAGAGCAAAACAAAGGGGCCTACCAGGGACACCGCCTGCCGGGGCTGCGGGTTTTTCGAAAGAGATACCGCGGCCCCGGAACATAAAGGATGGGTTTTAGTCAGTAAAAGTCTGACCCAAGTTATTTGATGATGAAATAAATGATTTTCCAACCGCAAAAATAAGTATGTACGTATTATGTTCACGTAAACATTATTTTTTAATCAGTGCTCACAGTAGGATGGGAGAAAATCCTTTCTAATAGGTAGGTATTATAAAAGCGAAAGTGAGTTTGTTTGTTTGTTACCTCTTCACGCATTAATGGCTAAACCGATTTTGATGAATTTTGGTAGGTACAGAGATAGTTGGGAACCAGGAGACGGACATAGGCTAATTAAAAAGCAAAAGTGGGATGTGAGAGAGAAAGAGGGAAGAAAAGGGAAAACTTAGCGTTGCTATTACAAATGCGCAAAGGGAACTGTGTTACCCCGAATTTATCGCGAGCGAAGCCGCGGGCAAAAGCTAATTACTTATAAGTCCGTGGCCCACATTTCACCAGTTATTCTAATAGGGTCACGGTTGGCGCAGTGGCTAAGCGATGGGCTGCTGCGCTGCGTGTCGTAAATTCGATCCCCGCACGTAAAAATATATTTAAACGACCTACAAGTAATTGTTTCGGGTCTAGCTGTTTGTGTATGTGAGTTTAAATGTTTGTAAAAGCACCCACGATACAGGAGAAATTCCTAGTGTGGGGGGGCAACAGTGTTTTCTTTTTAAGAAATATCTAGGCGTATTGACAATCAGTATTAGTATGAACAAAAAGATTTACTTACATTTTTTACCCACCGCACTAGAATAATAAAAATCTTCTCATCAGAGAATTATCCAACACAAATTATGTATAATTTTTTTTTTTCCTCGTCACATGTCTTGTGTCACTATTATTTTATATTGATACTGTGTTTAAAGCTCCGTGTATCTGATTGGACTGTCGATTACCGCTGATTTTAATGTCGTAGTGTTGGGCTTAGTGTGTGAAAGTTGGTCGATATTTTTTTGTTTTTGTATCTAGTATTGTTCGGCAGGAGCTGTGTTTGTTGAGGTCTCCGATTGGAGAGCTACCGCTATTATTATAAGGTAATGCATATTTTTTTATTAGGTAGGTATATACACAATTTCCAAAAGGCTGTCCTTAATGTATTAGTCGTAAAAACTTACTATACACTGTCAATAATTAGGTACAGTATATGTATATTTTTGTATTAGTTTACTCCTTTTTAAATTCTGACTAAATTTTTTATTCATTCTATTTTTTGTTTTATAAATTGAGTTTATTTATTAATTTTATTATAGGTACTTATATTTTTAACATTGTTCCTAATTAAAATATTTGTACACGGCCGACGGCAAGACATAATGTTCATTTAATTAAAATTGACATCGGTGATTGTTTTACCTATGAAATTAAATTTGCAAAGGTTAGCTCAATAATCTTAGTTGAAAAAACATCGATACCTCAGCCCACAGTCACATCCCTACTCAACCAGTTCGCCTCCATTCACGGCCAGTCGAAGGTTATACAATCAGGTTACTCTTATACTCGTATTGCACAACGAATGACTTACTATTATGTTGCCACGAATTAACGATACATACGCGATTATATGCATCGCTAGCTATAACCACCGGTTTCACTCGGTAAGGTTGTTTTGAAAAGATCGCTTTTAGCGGTAACACCGCCCATTGTGTCACCCTATTTATAAGTTGTTTAATGTTATTCTTGTTATTTGTATGGTGTACATAATAAAGAGTATTCTATCTATCTATCCATCTCGATGCTCTCCTCCTTCGTATAGGAGCTTGATGTTAATATAGTCTGTCTATTCATTTCGTGAAAGAATGTCTATGGAAAATTTAAATCCGGCTAAGGACTAGCGTTCGTTTAGTTACAGACTTTGCCCTTACTCTGTTTCACAGCCTTTTTTTTTGCAAAATCCTGTCTTATTGAACTCCTACGTTCTAAATCAAAAATGAAAAGTCATTTATTCAAATTAGGCTGATAATCAGCACTTTTTGAACGTCAGATTACAAGAGACAGTCCCACAAAGACGCCCTGCCCTTCGCCACTTCCTAGTGTTTGAGCTGGGAAGTAAAATATCAAAATTTCAGACTCCTTGTAATTTGATGACGATATTATTTTTTAATCAGGGCTTACAGTAGGATGGGAGATACATATTGGAGCCCGTGGCCCAAATTCCACATGTTATTCTAATAGGGTCACGGTTGGCGCAGTGGCTGAGCGACCCACTGCTGCGCTGCGTGTCGCGGGTTCGATTCCCGCACGGAACAAATATTTGTATGACCTGCAGATAGTTGTTTCGGGCCTGGCTGTTTGTGTATGTGAATTTAAATGTTTGTAAACGCACCCACGATACAGGAGAAATTCCTAGTGTGGGGCAACGTTTTTTTTTAAAAAAAAGAAAAAATATAGAAAAGAATTTCTGATATTTCGTGATGAGTGAGTGAGTCAGTGATTTGCTCTTTTAGATGTAGATAAGATATTATATATCTACTAAAATTTACAATAACATTCGTAGATAATATTCATAACGGGTGTCGAAACTTACTTTGTCATCACATTGTTAAAATTTATATTAGGTCTTTACCTATGAAATTGCCGTTCTGCAGTACTGGCCATTTCAAATCAAAATAATTTTTGTTTGGCTAAGAATTATAATTTCAAATTAATTTTATTTTAAAAACATGGTTTTTTTTTCCAAAAGTAGTCATTTGTTTTTTGATTAGTGTTACATTTTCATCGCATTTCAATCTTTTTCAAACATTATATTAAACATACTAAATAACTTACAAATAAATTAAAAAATAGCGTCAAAAAATTCGTCCTCAACGCTATCAGTTGGCAACGTCCCCAAGAGACTGGCCGCGTTGCCACGTTGTATGGCAACGCTAAGCCTCTGGCCAAAGTAAAAGCCAGCCCTTGGGTCACGGGAAGTGTCAACCAAACGTTTTGAAATTTCCTTAAACAGGCTGTGAGCACAAGGACCCCACGGTCCCAGAGTTTCAACCCCAAACGGCTCGAAAATATAGTTACCAATAAGGTTACTATATTTACGCCGCTTGAGGTTCTCTGCAGCCGCAGCAGCAGCGCCAGCGCAGCACGAAGAGCTAGGAAGATGGGATGGCGCAAGAGTATCGACGCACGTTGCGTCCCACACTAAAGGCCTACCCAACTTCCACGGAAACAAAGACATACCGTCCGGTCTTTTGCCATCGTCGCGTGCCAAGCCATTGGGTTCTAAAACAGCTGGAACGCCGACGGTGACAAGAGCTCGACGGATGATGTCATTAATATTCGCGTGCCGCGCAAAACGGCCCGCACTTCGGCTGCATGATAGACCGTGGTGTCCAAGGCTGTTGACTACTTCACCACAATGACAGCGATGAGGAGAACAACAAGGAGCACCTAAACGTAAGGTAGCAGCGAGGCGGAAAGTAGTGTCATCGAATAAAGTGCCTATGCTCGACGACGGTAGTGCGTTAAGCCAAAGACCCGACTCCCACTTGCTCACAGCCAAAAGGCGCGCACGCTCAGCAGTAGTAGCAGACGTGTTCAGTAGATTATTCTGAACTACTCTGCAGAGCGGCTCGTCCCACTGTCTCTGAGAAAATGGTTTGTCGGGTTGTTCAGTGCTCGGACAAGCGATTTTCCAAGCATCCTTAGCCTCGGAGAAGCACGGCACATCAAAATCAATCAGTGTGGAAGCCAGGATATTCCTGATTAATTTTTCAGTACCGTGGACCGAGGATAAGAAAGCTGGTAGACTAATACTAGAAATTTTACGGACGCCGAGTCCTCCCAAACGAATGGGAAGAGTGGCTTGAGCCCAAGCTCGGTCGTCCAGAGCCACATTTAAAATCAAAGATAAAGTATGTCTGATAATTTGATCCATTTTGTCCAAAAGATGAGTGTGCTTCCATAAAGGGGAAGCACGTAGGAAATATGTTAATTTAGGGCCAAAACAGCAGTAACGAATTATAGTAATAGCCGAATGCATGTTAATTTGGAGCAATCTTTCTGAGGCATCATTAAATTTTTGGATTTTTTCATCAATAAAATCTAGAAAGGAAAAAAAAAAACAAAATGATTAAAGAGATTACACAAATAAATAAGATTGAGAATAGTTAGAGACATCCACAAATTTGTGCTGATTATAGCTACCAGGGAAGCCGCATGCGCAGAAGGAACTATAGCCAAACTTCTTTATCTTCAACGTAGTCCTTGATTTTGTAATATGCGTTTTTAATAAGGACACGTTTTATGTAGTTTTTAAACTTTCCATCTGTCAGTTCTATAACTGATTTTGGCAACTTGTTATAAAAGCGTATACTGTTTATTAGAAATGACTTGCTAGTTTTTGTTAATCTAAATTTAGGAATTACAATTTCGTGTTTACTGCGTGTATTAATATTGTGGTAGTCGCTCCTAATTTTGAAAAGCCCCCGATTTTTACGGACATACAATAAACATTCTAAGATATAAAGTGAGGGCAGAGTCAGTATATCGATCTCTTTAAATTTTTCTCTGAGGGACTCGCGAGGACCCATTTTATAGATCGCGCGGACTGCCCTCTTTTGTAATATAAAAACTGAATCGACGTCTGCTGCTGATCCCCACAGGAGAACGCCATAGGACATAATACTGTGAAAGTAAGCATAGTATACTAACCTAGCTGTATCTACATCAGTTAACTGCCTTATTTTCCTTACTGCATATGCAGCTGAGCTGAGCCTACCCGAAAGAGTTCTTATGTGCGCGCCCCATTGCAGTTTAGAATCAATAGTCATCCCCAAGAATACAGTTTCTGCTATAACATCAAGATTTTTGCCGTCAAGATTTAAATTTAGATCACGTTGTGGTACATTTGGTAAGGCAAACTTTAGACATTTGGTTTTGTTCGCATTCAGTAAGAGATTGTTAGCTGCGAACCATTTCGATAGAACGGTTAGACTTTTGTTAACATTATCAACATCCGGATTTTTTCTATTTATTTTAAAAATTAGCGAAGTGTCGTCAGCAAATAAAATTATATCCGATAGTTTGGCCATCATATAAGGAAGATCATTTATATAAACAAGAAACAGGAAGGGACCGAGAATAGAACCTTGGGGCACGCCCATCTTGACTAGAGACCCAGAGGACGTCGCCCCATTAACATTTACTTTTTGCTGCCTGTTTGATAAATATGATAAAACAAGATCAGCAGCTCGTCCACGAATTCCGTAGTGGTGTAATTTACAGAGCAGTGTGTTGTGGTCGACGCAGTCGAACGCTTTTGAGAGATCACAGAAAATGCCAATGGCATCCTGGGACTGCTCCCAGGATTCCAAAATGTGACTGATGAGTTTTACTCCCGCGTCCGTTGTCGACCTGCCCTTCGTGAAGCCAAACTGTTGACTATGCAGAATCCCGTTTAAGTTAAAGTGTGACAGCATCTGGTCCAGCATGATTTTTTCATAGTTTTTACTTAATGCTGGAAGCACAGATATAGGTCTATAGTTAGAGGGATCACTCTTGCAACCCGATTTGAAAATTGGTACTACTTTACTATATTTCATTAAGTCAGGAAACTTGCCGCTATCCAAACACTGATTGAATATGCCTGTTAAGACAGGAGCAATTGAGTCAATAATATTAGCAAGAACCTTGACGGATATCCCCCATAAGTCTTCAGTATTTTTTATGTTTAGACTTTTAAATGCATTTTTAATTGTAGCAATACATATTGGATTAAAATTAAAGTTAGGTATATCCTTAGTAAAGTTTTCCTTAAGAAGAGTTTCGGCTAATTTAGAGGAAGAGGGGAGAGATTTCGTAACCTCTAACGGAATGTTAGTAAAGAAATTTTCTAGTGTCTCAGCGACTTCTAGCTTATCAGAAATAGTTTTATTATCTATTTTCAAGGACCATTCATTCTGATCTCGTTGTGTCTTTCCAGTTTCTCTGTTTATAACCTGCCAAACAGTTTTTATTTTATTATTAGAAACACTAATTTTATTACTTATTACTTGAGACTTTTCTTGAGCGCAGACTCTTTTGAATATTTTTGAATAGTTCCTAACATAAGCGTGAAAAGATTGGTCCAAAGTCAAAGATTTTTCGTGATATAAATTATATAAAATATCTCTGCTTTTTCTTATTCCCGCGGTGGCCCATTCACTAAATTTAGACTTAGATTTTACTTCAACATTTTTTGCAGGACACGTTTTATTGAATTCTTGGCAGACTGTAGAAAATAATGTGCCATAGTTTATATTGGGGTCTTCTGAATCAAAGCTAGCATTAGAAAGATTGCTAAGAACATTATTATTAAAAGACTCTAATTTATTTTTATTAAGACGTCTTAATTGAATTGTTTTAACTAAGTCTAACTTTTTGTCTAAATCAAAAGATACAAGTTGACCCATGTGATCTGACCTAACACCACTAATCAAAAACGAATCTTTTACTTTACAGTTGGTGTATATATTAGGTCCTTACATATGAAATTGGCGTTTTGTATGGAAGGAACAAAAAGTCGAATATTTTTTAATATAATATATTTAATTAATCAAAGTATGAACCATTGTTTTCAATGCACTTTTGCCATCTTATAGGTAGTTCATTGATCCCTTTACTAAAAAAACCAGTCGGACGGGAATCAATAAAATCTTTGAAGGCGATTTGGACTGCCCCATCGGAGTTGAATTTTTTCCCTTGCAAAAAGTTATCCAAATTGCGAAAAAAATGGTAATCTGTTGGAGCAAGGTCCGGGGAGTACGGAGGATGTCTAAGACATTCCAATTCAAGCTCTTCTAATTTGGTAGCCGTCTGTTGCGCAGTGTGTGGTCTGGCGTTGTCGTGAAGCAGCAGTGGCGTGGAGCGATTGACCAGCCTTGGTTGTTTAGCCGCTAGCTTTTCCATCATGGTTTGTAATTGCTGACAATAGACATCAGCTGTAATAGTCTGGCCAGATTTGAGAAAACTGTAATGAACAATACCGGCACTAGTCCACCAAACGCTTACAAGTAACTTTTTTGGGGTTAATTTTCGCTTGGGGCAGGATTTGGCTGGCTGGCCAGGATCCAACCATTGCGCTGAGCGCTTCCGATTATCGTAAAGAATCCATTTTTCATCACAGGTAATGATTCGGTTTAAAATACCTTCATTGTTGTGCCGGTTCAGTAATGTAACGCAGCAGTCGACGCGCGTTTGCCGGTTTGCTTCAGTCAATTCGTGAGGTACCCACCTTTCAAGCTTTTTAATCTTCCCAATTTGCTTCAAGTGAATTAAAACAGTTTTATCACTAACATCGAAGCCTGCAGCTAACTCGGACGTGGTTTGCGATGGGTCCGCTTCCACAATAGCCTTCAATTCTCCATTATCAACTTGGGTCTCAGGCCGTCCACGGGGCTTGTTCTGCAGGTCGAAATTTCCAGAACGAAAACGTTGGAACCAAAAACGAACTGTGTTTTCTTTTGCAACATGACCGCCATACACATCATTCACCCTTCGAGTCGTTTCCGCAGCACTAGTGCCACGGCGGAACTCGTACTCGTAAATAATGCGATATTTTAAATTTTCCATTTTGTAAAATGAGTGACGCAAACAGAAAAAACAGAAGAAAAAAAACAAATGAATGACGGTCATCGAAGCACAAATACATGAGTAAATAGCTGTACAAATTTGAATTTGGAATTCCTTACCAAAGAGGAGAAATTCGTGATTAAAGTGGCCAGTACGAAAAACGCCAATTTCATATGTAAGGACCTAATATTATCTATGCAAGAAGCGCTAGTAGCTGTCATTCTAGTCGCTTCATTAAATAAATATTTAAAATTGAATGATTTAAACAATGAGATAAGCTTACATTTTTCTGGTGAATTAACTAACAGATCAATATTTAAGTCACCACAAACAAAAACTATTTTATTTTCTCTAAAAAGTTTACTTAAAATTTCTTCCATAGTGATTAAGAACAATGACAGGTTTGATGCAGGTGGTCTATAGACACATAAGAAAGTATGACCTTAAACCTCCGCACATGCTACCTCACATAAGCGATCAACAGAGTGGGCGGTAATATCCTTCCTTTCCTTATAACTGAGACAGCTAACACAAAGTATCAGGGTACCGCCACCCACTGTGGATCTATTGTACGCACTGGCAACTGAAAAATTATTAACATTAAATAGCATCCTATCGGGTTTTAACCAGGTTTCACAAAAACATAAAATATCCATGTGGTATTTATCTACTAACATTTCCACGTCTAAAATTTTGCCGGAGAAGCGATTTATATTCTGATGATAAAGTAAAATACTATTGTTAGGCTTCTCTTTTGTCGGCTCTAATAGTTTAAAGAATCTACAACAGTTTCATTTGAAAAATTTGACAATACTGTCGCATCACTTAACCTAGTCTCAGTTAAACCATCAATAACAGCGTGTATATTATAAGCTAATAAAGAAGCTAATAAATGTTGACTTTTTTTGGGAATATACATGTACTCCCGAATCAAAACAATATCTCTAACAAAACTGTTAGTATCAAAAAAGAATAAACGGTCACTATGACGACATGATAACATATGCATCAGGTTATTTAAACTAGAAATATAATTGTTTTCTTGCTGAAGTAGATTGTCAGAATATGGCAATGCGCATAATATTAATTTGCCTAATCTTAACTTAAGTAGGGTGTCAACACCATTAACATTTTCGTCATCGTGGATACGTTAAAAATTCGAGTAATTATGGAATATGAGTACCGTCGTGGCAGCAACGCGGCACAAGCGGCACGCAACATCAACGACGTTTACGGAGCTAACACTACAAACCAACGCACCACTTGTTATTGGTTTGCTCGCTTCCGTTCTGGAAATTTCGACCTGAAAAATGAACCTCGCGGTCGTCCGAAGACTTTGGTCGACAATGACGAATTAAAGGCGATTGTGGAAGCTGATGATACACAATCTACGGCTGAATTAGCAGCAGCTTTCGACGTTAGCGTCAAAACAATATTGGTCCATTTGCGTCAAATTGGCAAGGTAAAAAAGCTTGACAAATGGGTGCCCCACGAACTCAATGATAGCCAGCGCGAAATACGCGTCGAGACGTGCCTTGCACTGCTCAACAGACACACAAATGCAGGAATTTTGAACCGCATTGTTACCTGCGATGAAAAATGGATTCTGTTTGATAAACGCAAGCGCTCAGCAAGTTGGTTGGATCCTGGTTTAGCACCTAAACAATGCCCTAAACGAACACTTACCCCTAGAAAAGTGATGGTCACTGTTTGGTGGTCTAGCGCCGGTGTGATTCATCACAGCTTCTTACCAAACGGGGTGAGCATTACTGCAGATGTGTACTGTGAAGAACTGAACACAATGATGGAGAAGCTGGCACATCTCCAACCAGCATTGGTCAATCGCTCGTCTCCGCTGCTCCTGCACGACAACGCGCGACCTCATACTGCACAGCAGACGGTCTCCAAGTTGCAAGAACTGGGGTTTGAAGCTCTCCGTCATCCGCCCTACTCACCAGACCTTGTGCCTACAGACTACTACTTTTTTCCAGAATTTGGATAACTTCTTGGCGGGAAAAAAATTCAATACCCGAGAGGCAGTACAAAATGCCTTTGAAGAATTTGTTTCCTCCCGTCCAGCTGATTTCTTTAAGAAGGCATTAATAAACTGCCACTGCGTTGACAAAGATGCATTGATTGCATGGGTGATTACTTCGATTAATACAAATAAAAAATACATGAAAAAAATTCGTTTAAATTTTTTCATACAAAACGGCAATTTCATAGGTAAAGACCTATTATTAGGTATAAGCGCTAAGACCTTACTAGCTTTGAAATACTTTAAATTATTTTCTCTCTCTTTGCACTTCAGATGCACCAAGTCAAAATTACCATACACTCTATTATTAAAGCGTTACAATATTCAAAGCCTGGAGTCTAGACGCAGTCTACTTATGGTCATGACGCTTCATGGTCTATGTAATAACAGATTCGATTGTGTTGATATCACTAACAACTTATGTTACATTGTACCAAGAACTGTAATGCGCCGAGAGGCGCGCGTGCCCAGACTCTTTCATACTGCAAGGTGCAGAACTCACGCTGGCGCACGGGCGCCTCTCCGACGCATCATAGAGACGTATAACACACATTTCATCGAACTTGATATTTTCGCACTTTCAAACTTTACGTTCAAAAGGATGGCTATTGAATCGTTGAATCGGCTATCTAATGCTGGTTGTCCCTAAATTGCATTCATATGTAGTTTGGGAATGGCCAGTGTTGGATGGCTGCTTTGTTCATTTAGTGCTGCTGAGGATGAAGTTGGTATGTATTTGCCAGCTTTGTTTTCGGTAGGACTGAACGCGCGCATTTAATTACTCTTTTTTATTCTTTTACCATTATGTTGCGGACATTGGTGTGGGTTTCACGTTTACTTAGTTTTAATAATTTAAATTGTCATACTTTATTGTAATGTGTAACTGTTAAATGTCCCAATAAAGCAAAATAAAAAAAAAGAGTCAAGATCACTCTGAATTGGTTTCATTATTTTTAGGTCATCAGCAAACAGATAAAAACGATATTACCGAGTGCTTAAAGCATTCGGTAATATCGTTAATGAAGACGTTAAAAAGAATTGGTCCCAAATGTGATCCTTGCGGAATTCCAGATGTTTCTATGTAGCTGTCAGAAAAATGACCATTTACTACTACTTTTGACTCTCTATTTTCAAGGTAAGATTTAAACCACCCTATCATTATCCCACTCACACCTAGTTGAGCTAATTTGTAAATAAGAAGACAGTGATTTACCTTATCAAAAGCCTTGCTAAAATCAGTATAGATAGCGTCCACTGGGATACGATTGTCAAGACATTTAGATAAAGCTGAAGTAAAACATAATAGGTTAGTATTGGTAGATCTAGACTTGGTGAAACCATGCCGATATTCAGAAATATGTTGTTTATGGTACCACTTACTCATTTACTCCTTTCTCCTTCATATCATTCCTAACACAATCCATCCATCTTTTCTTTGAACTTCCTCTCGCTCTCCGTCCATCAAAATTCAGATCCATCACTCTTTTAGTCACATGTGCTTCGTACCTCCTCATTAAATATCCATACCAAGACAAACAGGCGTAACTTTCAAACTTCCTCTGATATACTCATTCCTTACTTTATCCATTCTTGTCACTTCACACATCCATCTCAACATTCTCATCTCCGCTACATGCAATCGTTTTTCATCCACCTTTTTTACAGCCCAGCATTCTGACCCTTACAGTACAACAGGTCTAATCACGGACTTGTATA
Source organism: Ochropleura plecta (assembly GCA_905475445.1). NCBI lineage: Eukaryota > Metazoa > Arthropoda > Insecta > Lepidoptera > Noctuidae > Ochropleura > Ochropleura plecta. The sequence goes on from FR997751.1 coordinate 822,685, forward strand.
TTTTCCTCTTTAACTTGAGGGGCATCCGTGGGTCACAAGTTGTTCCAGTGACCTGTCACCATTTCATCCATCCTGAAATGCGTTGTTCCGGTGCGTTACGTCCCGGCCTACTTCGCCATCCCCTTGGACAAGCGACCCTAGGTACCGGAAGTTGGACCGGATAGGTAGGTACTCAAAAACCTATTATGACTCAAAAACCTATTGTGACTCAAAAACCTATTATGACTCAAAAACAAATAATTGAATGGATAAAAAAAAAACCTTATATTATTGTGATACTGAGACACTTCTTCAACACGTAAGTACAGACGCCAGCAGGTCAAGCTACCCGAAACTGTCAATGTTTCCCAATGAAGCTTGAACCTAATACTTTAGCAATAAAGTCGAAAATCTATCAAAGAAATCTGACAGATTGTAGTAGCTTGATGTGCAGGCGTCTGTACATTGACACACGCATGTATACCTACATACTGTTCGCACTAGGGAATGCAATCCCGACTCGAGATTGTAAAGTCGAGATCTCTCGAGATTAGATTTGTCAATCCCGCGGGATCCCGAAATTTTCGGGATCTCGTCTAGTTAAAAAAAAAGACTTTACTAAATACGATGAAAACTGCTTAATTGTGACAGTGAGGTTAATTAAAATAAAATATTATTTGAAAGAAAACAAAAGCCTTTATTCTTATATAATACTAATTAAACAGTTTTAATAACATGAACATAATCAAAACAAAAGTAGGTTAGTATAGTTCAAGGAGATTAAAAAGTAGTTACGGGTTATTTAGAAAGTAACTTCTTAAAAACGTTCTTCATCTGTGCCATAGATGGCGCTGTTTTACATTTTGAAGATAAGCCAGTAATGGGGCTATCGTGCATGGACTCTCCGCTAGAGGCGTTCGTGTGGAATGAGGTCTTCAGAAATGTCAGATATATGACATATATCTGACATTTCTGAAAAAACGAAAAAAACGCGATCACATTATGATCGCGTTTTTTTAAACACGTTCACAATTTTGGTCAATATAATTCAAATTATGACTTGAAGACACAAGTTCCAAGAAAAACAATTTACATGTTGAACTTGTTCAACATCTAAATTGTCAGTACTTTGAGAAATAATGTTTTTTAAACGTTTCGTGTTAGCTAATTGTAGGTACAATATTGAAAATATGTACTTAACTGTAGTTCACACTATGTCGGAATATGTTATAAAATAAACTTTCAATAAGGTTCTTGGTACTAAAGAGAATTAATGACAGGACCTTACTCTCCAGTAGCGCCATCTAGTGAGCTCTAAAACGATAACCCTCATTTCATAGCGATAACATTACTTGCGCAATGTAGGACTCTGATATTAGTTCTTCTTTCATGACATAGATGGCGCTGTTTTACATTTTGTAGAAAAGCCAGTAATTACATAATTATTTGACAATATCAACTGATCTCATTGTCGAGTATTTCATCGTTATTGACCCGTTTGTTTCTGTATGGAGCTGGCAGTTTGAGGTGGACAGTCCTTACGTGGAGTTTCATGGAGTTTGACTGTGAGAAAGTCTTGCCGCAGTGACCACATTGGTACGGTTTTGCTCCGGAGTGTACCTGGGAAATAATACAGATATAAACTCAAACCATTTGTTTCAATTAGACCATTACAGGCACTTTTAAATGTCAAGAAACAAAATGAAGCTACAGTCCCGGTCACAAGACATAATAACTTGTGAAAGTACTGTAGTTGCCCATTCCAAAGCGTTGATCTCTATGGAGAAGAATGGGCAAGAAACTCCATGGACACTCTTTTAAATTATAATATTATTACAAAATCGTATTTACATCATTCATGTTGAGATTATACAAATATGTGAGAACGATGTAGAAAGACGTGCACAGTAAGAGCGTACAGAGTAAAAAACGGAAAAAATTATTAAAAAAAAATGAACCGTGGCAGCTAAAAGATGACCAGTCCCAACTGACAGCGCCCGTTCACGAACATGACGTATGGATCAGCCCCATTCAACTCGAACATTTTGAAGGGAGCTAAATGACCCGACACACCCGCCACCATCAGCGAGACATTTAAGCGAGCATGACATTCTGTCAACCACCAGGGCATCGTCAAGTTCTGTACACATGTATTACTAACACATTAACTTAACTGGCACCACACAAAGGCATAACCTTCTATGTTTTTGTCTCTGCATCACCCTAAGGTTGACTAGTAGAAAACGCCCAAGGCATTAAGTCCGCCTTTGTAAAATGCTTTTTTTCGTGTACGTGAAGTTTTCATAAATAAAGGCATGACTTAACCTCCCTCGCGTTTACTCCCTAGCTGCAGATATACCTACATAACTTATTGCCGTGTATGGCCATTTTTTTGCTGATAATCATAAAAATAACTTGTTCTTTTGCCTTTTATGTTCCGGGCCCGAGGAATTTCTTTCGAACAACTCGCAGCCCGGTAGGCGGTGGACCTGGCAGGTCCCTTTGCGGAAGTCCCCTCTGATGGGATGGCCAGAGGCTAAGAATTGCCAATATTGCCATACAAACGACCGGTCTTTTGGGGACATTACCAACTGACAGCGTTGAGGACGCCATTTTTAGTTCACTTAAAAGTTAGTTTCTTCAAGTTATTTTTTGTTCAATATTAAATAGTTTTTACCGTTATAAGTTTACATGATATACCTCCCCGGCCCTCCTGCTATGCTATGCATCCATCAGCACATTTTTTAAATAACATACCATTGAGTTCAATTGATAAACGTGACTGATGCATGACCTCAAAATGTTTTACCAGCAATATTTTTTGCGTAGAGTGACGTTAGTTTGAGTTATAGAATGCCTGGTTGACGGCTATTGGGTTGATTTACACCCTGTAGTTACTCACCCGGTCATGTCTGTTCAGAGCCGCTTTATGCTTAAAAGCTTTAGGACAACTTGAGCACTTAAACGGCCTCTCACCAGTGTGTGTTCGGACGTGGATCTGACGACAAAAAGGGTATAGAATAGTAAATCAAATCAAAATATTTTTATTTCACATAGTAGCCGCTCGGGTCGATCTTTAGGTTAAGCCGCGCTTGCCTAGGTTGGTCTGTGGGTGGGTGGGTGACCACCCGTTACATACCGAGTTTCCTCCGTGCCTTTGGAAAGCACGTTAAGCCGTTGGTCCCGGCTGTCATTTGTAGATCTTTGACAGTCGTTACAGGTAGTCAGTGTTCCGAAAGTCTGACAACCAGTCTTACCAAGGGGTATCGTATTACCCAGTACTAACTGGGTTGTGGAGGACAGATAGGCAGTCGCTCCATGTAAAATACTGATATTCAGCTGCATCCGGTTAGACTGGAAGCCGACCCCAACATAGTTGGGAAAAGGCTAGGCAGATGATGATAGGCCTACATGGGCACTTATAAAACATCGATAAAAGATGCACGGTTCGTGTTGGTCGTTTCCTATGGAGAAGAACCGGCAAGAAACTCTATGGTTACTCTTTTAAAATCATTTGATTTTACAACGTTGTTGTTACAGCGTTAGTACTTAAGTATGAGAGGACAGCGTAGGCCCGACAATAAGTCATTGCTTACTTTACAAAAAGTAAAATAAGATAAGAAGTTAACAAAAGTTTACAAGCGTCTAGGATTCACAACGTGTACGAGCCAATAATGCTCGTACAGCAAATAAACGTCATATTAAATACCTTCGTAAACATTATACTTCAGTCGTAACTAAATAGCCGTCACGCGCTAAGGTGTCAATAATATAATCGTATAATATACGTAATGTGCGACTCAGACCCTCAAGCTTGTGCGTAGACAGCAACTTGTATTTACTCCTTTGTAGTAAATAAACCATTAATGAGTAGTGTTTGTGGAGTATCATTTATCACACCTGCAATCAACTACCTGGAGTATCGTCAACGGCGAGAACCCCAACATCTTTTGGTCCTTCGAGATATATTGAACCTTCCGGCCCTTCGAGAAATTGGAACCTTCTGGGTCTTCAAGATTTCGTAGCACCGGAGCGGCGAAGATAACGTCGACTGCTACCAATGGCGGAAGAAGAATACCAACAGTTTGCGGAGCTTCTCCAGAAGCAGCAAAGCAGCTATGAGAACATCAAAGCTCTGCAAAGTAACTACAAAAAGGATTCAGGGAGTAGAAAAACCCTAGAATACTTAAACAAACGCATCGTAGCGTTACAATCCCTCTGGGATGAATTTTTAACAAATCATGAGTTCTTGAAGAAGTTTGAATCTGTAAAAAAGGACCATGATTACTTTAAGGCGGACATTTTTGACATAACAAGGAGAATGTTCGACGAAACTAAAATGTCGATGACTCAACGAAGAAAAGAGTTGTTAGAGGCACCTGGATTCTCGGGGACTCCGAAACTGAAAATACCAGAAACTAGCGGAACACCGAAGTTCGATATAGAAGGTGTAACGAAATCTGCAGGAGATGATGCGGACAAGCATTTATCATTGCTGTTACGAAATCAGATGTGCAACTTCAATGCCTTAAAGCGAGCAGTTTCGAAAGTCAACGCGAAAGACCTGAAAGAAAAGTGGCAACTCCAAGATCAACTGAAGACCATACAGGCTAAGTGGGAATCTATCGACAGGATCCATTGGGAGTTAAGTTACCTACTGGACGGAGACGACGATGATTATGAATCCAAATTCGAGTATTGGGAGCAAGTCTACGACCAGCTGAAAGAAGAGTTGAATAGAAAGATCTTTGAGACTTCATACTACGAAAATTCAACACCGCGAATGGAATTGCCAGAGTTCAACGGAGCTTACAACAACTGGGTCTCGTTTAGAGATTTATTCCATGAGATGATCCACAAAAATCCAACGTTGAATAAAACGCAGAAGATGAAGTTTCTGAAATCGAAGTTGAAGGGAGAAGCAGAAAAGTTGATTAAACATCTTTCGGTGAGTGCTGAGAACTATGACTCATGCCTGGAAATTATTGAGCATCGCTACAACAACAAGCGACTACTTTTCACATCGTATCTTGATACGCTTCTCGAACAACCAGCTATCGATAAACCAACTTCGGCAAACCTGAAAAGACTGCACGATACTACGAAGGAGTGTTTAAATGCACTGGGAAACATTGAGATCAATATTCCAGTATGGGGTCCATTTATCGCGCATTCACTGTCTTCAAAGCTGGATGACATCACTCACAGTGACTACATAGAAAGTATGAAGCACCCAAGAGAGTTACCAGACTTAGATGAACTTATGGACTTCCTGGAAATGAGATTTATGACATTGGAGACAGCTAGAAACAAGAAAGGTAGTCAGAAGCAAAATAATTCAGCATATAACAACCTATATAAAAATAATAAGTCAACGACCTTTAAAGACGCAGAAAAGTCGACCAAAACATATCATACTTCACTGCGAAAATGCCCTCTTTGCAGTAATGAACATGCACTGAGGCAGTGTTCGACATTCTTAGGCATGGATGTCGCAACGCGCAATCAAACTGTAAACAAACTTAATACTTGCAAAATCTGTTTGTTTAGTCACGGCGGAAAATGCAAATTTGCGAATAAAAGATGCCGCACGTGTAACAATAAACATAACTCTCTTCTTCATGACGATAATCTAAAAGGGCTAAGAGCAAAGCCAGTCATCCCTGCGGTGACTGAGTTAACCTCGAATCACGTAAACGGCGATCAAGAGATTCTCTTGACGACACTTCAGATTAAGATCAAAAATAAGGAGGGAGAATATGTCATCCTTCGGGCGTTACTGGACCAAGGCTCTCAAGTGACCTTAATCACAGAAAATGCAGCTCAAAGATTGAACCTTCCCCGAAACAAAACTAATGCCACTGTCACGGGTGTCGGAACTATAATGGGCGCGAGTAAAGGATTAATTCAACTGGAATGTAAATCTATACATTCAGATTATACATTCCAGACCGAAGCATTGGTCATGCGTAAACTTATTAGTAACTTACCAAACTCTACTATTAACACGGAGAATTGGACACATCTAGATAACATCAAATTGGCAGACCCTGACTTCAACATCTCCGGCCCTATCGATTTATTGCTAGGAGCTGATATTTACTCCGCTGTAATCCTAGAAGGAGTACTAAAATATAGTCCAAACACACCAGTGGCACAACAAACAAAGTTGGGCTGGATATTGTGCGGGGGGGCTACGAAGCAGTTTAACTGTCTTGTCACCCTAACAGAGATAGACGATCTGACAAGATTCTGGGAGACTGAAGAAATTCCTCCGGAACCTGAGTCTACGACAAACGATGAGTACTGTGAGAAATACTACACAGAAACTACACTGCGATCCAGCGAAGGGCGGTACGTCGTAAAAATGCCAATAAAAGCTAATTACGAACAAAACCTCGGCAGTTCAAAATCACAAGCCATCGCGCAATTTCTTCAATTAGAAAAGAAAATGACGAGACAAGAACACTTCGCTAAGCAGTATAAACAGTTCATAAGCGACTACATCGAATTAGGTCACATGAGACCAGTGAGAGAATCCGAGAGCCAGCCACAAGCCTACCTACCACACCACGGCGTGCTAAGGGAGAGCTCAACAACAACGAAACTACGAGCTGTTTTTAACGCATCAGCAAAAACAGACTCTGGCTATAGTCTAAACGACTTGATGGAAAAAGGACCTAACTTACAAAAGGACATATTATCTCTGATCATCAAGTGGCGGAGCTATAAATATGTTCTTACGGCGGACATAGAGAAAATGTACCGTCAAATCCTTATCCATGAAGATCAACAATCTCTCCAAAAAATAATTTGGAGAGATTCCGTAAAGGAACCTCTTAGAGAGATGCAACTGTGCACCCTAACCTACGGTACCAAGGCAGCACCATTCATTGCAATGCGCACTCTCCAGCAACTAGGCAAGGACGAAGGCAACGCATTCCCCTTAGCCCTAAAGTCGCTACAAAATGATTTCTATATGGATGACGTCATAACGGGTCAACATACCATAGAAATGACAAGATTATTGCAAAAGGAGCTCTACGAGTTACTGAAGCGAGGTGGATTCATTTTACGAAAATGGGCCACTAACGAACCCTCTATTCTTGAAGAAATACAAGAGAAAGAGAGAAGTCACACGAATAATTTTAATTTTAAACAGCAAGAATTTAGCAAAACTCTGGGTCTTGCATGGGATGACGTAAGCGATACATTCCATTTCAATTACGAAGAGCCTAGCAACAGTAAAAATGCACCATATACAAAACGCAGGCTACTATCGGAAATTAGCAAGATCTACGATCCACTCGGCTGGCTAGCTCCAATGACAATCCAAGCTAAGCTGATTTTCCAAAAACTATGGAGTGAACATTTCCAACATATTGGCTGGGATGACAATGTTCCTGACAGTATCCAAAAGGAGTGGATAAAAATCAAATCGGAATTGCCGAATATTAAAAACATCAGTTTACCTAGATGGATAAAATATGAAAATAACGGAACGATCGAATTGCAAGCATTCTGCGACGCAAGCGAGCAAGCCTACGCATGCGTCGTCTACAGCCGTACGATGTCGCCAAGCGGTGAATACCAAACTGTTTTGATCGCAGCTAAAACCAAAGTAGCGCCAATGAAAAGGAAAATTACAATACCAAAGTTGGAGTTATGCGCAGCAGTTTTACTAGCGAAACTTATAGAGAAGACAGCCAGGGTACTGACAGACTACGATCTGAAGGTTTCCTGCTGGACCGACTCGAAAGTAGTTTTAGCATGGCTCCAAGGAGTTCATGCTAAATACGAGAAATTCGTATCGAACAGAGCTAAGCAAATAGTAAACATCGTTCCTGCAATAAACTGGGGTTACGTAAAGACCAATGAAAACCCCGCCGACTGCGCAACAAGGGGACTATCACCATCGAAGCTGATTAATTTTGCTCTCTGGTGGGAAGGACCTCAATGGCTAAAGAATCAAGAGAAAGAAGCCACTGCAGCATCTGAAACATTTTCTACGAAAGAAGGTGTCGTAATAAACTGTTACACAAATGTGAATACAGAACCCGCAACGATTACAAATGTATTAATTCATTCATTACTTGTGCGACATAGCAACTTAGATCGCATTACAAGAATACTTGCTTGGGTCATCCGGTTCGTCGAGTCGACGCAAAACAAAAGGAGGTCGAATGAGTGCAATGAACTAAAGTTGAAGGAAATAAATAACGCATTATGGATTATTATAAAATCAGTACAAGAAGATCATTTTAAAAGTGAAATAGAATCTCTCCGTAAAAGCGAAAAACTTCCTAACAAGAGCGCCATTCTGAAACTCAACCCGTTTTTGGACTCGGTCGGGATCCTACACGTCGGAGGTCGTCTCGAACATTCAGACTTGCCAATAGAAGCCAAACACGCCATTCTCATCCCGGGAGAAGGCAGGCTCACTCAACTGATAGTAGAAAGTGCGCATCAGCACACGCTACACGGTGGAGCAAGACTAACGCTAGCTCACACTAGGAGCAAGTACTGGATCATAAGCGGCAATAGAACTGTCAAGAAGATATTGCGACAGTGCGTCCGGTGTCGTCGTTACACAACAGCTCGGACTGAGCAGCTGATGGGGAACCTACCAAAAGAAAGGATCACTCCGTCAAGACCATTCTTACATTGTGGCATTGACTTCACAGGGCATGTGGATGTGAAGATGAACAAAGGCCGCGGAATCAAGACCTGTAAAGGTTATATCGCCATATTCATATGTATGTGCACCAAAGCTGTACATATTGAGCTGGTTTCGGATCTATCTACACAAACTTTTATCGCAGCACTGAAGAGATTGTGCGCAAGAAGAGGAACTCCGAAACATATTTATTCCGACAATGGTACCAACTTTGTCGGCGCTGCAAAAGTATTAAAAGAAGAATTCCTGTTATATAGAACAATGCTATCTTCAGAGTTCTTTAAAGAGGTCAACAACCTGCAAATCGAGTGGCATTTCAACGCTCCATCTTGGCCGTCAGCTGGAGGCTTATGGGAAGCCGCCGTACGCTCAATGAAGTCTCACTTGAAACGAGTAATTGGTCAACAGAAGCTGACATACGAACAATTTGCGACGCTTCTTACTCAAATCGAGGCGTGCTTAAACAGCAGACCACTGAGCCCGTTGTCTGAAGACGTGGAAGACCTGGCCTATCTCACCCCGGGTCATTTTCTTACGGGAGGTCCAATGCTGTCACTACCAATGAATGAAACTGAAAACTGGAAATCTATAGATATCAGGGACAATTGGAAACTTAGCGAACTGATGCGTCGACACTACTGGGATCGTTGGTCAAAAGAGTATCTTCATCTACTACAAAATCGAAACAAATGGCAAAAGACAAAGGAGAACTTGCAAAGGGGGCAACTAGTACTCGTGAAGGAAAATAACCTGCCTCCAGGAAAGTGGGCTATGGGTCGTATCATAGAATTACACCCCGGCACCGATGACCTAGTCCGAGTCGTCACGCTGAAGACGCAAAGTGGGGTTCTTAAAAGACCTATAAGTAAACTGGCACCGCTACCTATAAACGAAGTATGCGAGACTACTGAACCACCGGAATTGAGTCCTGAACCTGAAACCTGCAAAAGGAGCAAACGAGTTAGGAAAACCAAGAAGGTTAACTGCTTGTTGATGATGTTACTTGTAGCATTCGCAACGCTACCTTTTGGCCTACCTATGCCCATGGAACATTTTAAAACGACTCGATTGACTGATAACCAACCTATTTACTTTGACCCTATCGGAAATATTCAACTTATTCACGATGAATGGAAGCTTCTGGTATTCTACAACCTAACTACATTCTGGCAGAGTACAGCAAAGGTGGACAAATTCGTCAAACAGTTGGGTCAAATATGTGACACAATGCCTCACGAGCCATGTCACTCCACGATACATCAGCTAAAGTTCGAAATGGACCAGCTGAACGAATACAATAACTTGTTACTGTCTCAACATCAGCAACGAAGACGTCGCGGCTACATTAACGGCGTAGGAAACATCGCACGAGCTCTCTTTGGTATCCTGGATAACGATTTTGCTGAAAAATACGCTCAAGACATACAAAAAATCCAGACGAACGAGCAATATTTATTACAGCTGATACGGAATCAAACGCTTATTATCGAGGCAGAAAACAATGTTATAAAGAAAAATGAAGACTTCGTAAAAACACAACTGCAAACGATACAACAATTTATGGACGAAACGAGAAACAATACAGCAGTACTAGAAAACAGATTTCAAGTTATGAAAACCATGAATGACGTTAACGCTGGAGCGCTGACTGCCAGTTTACTCTTGTCCGTACTAAGAAGAAATCAAAAGATGCTCCTGGATGCAATGACGGACGTCTACAGAGGACACCTCGATGTGAATCTATTCACTCCTGAACAACTGTCGGAGCAGCTCAATTTCATAGCCGACGTTATATCAAAACGATTAACGTTACCGATTAAAGACAGCAATGAAGAAAACATACGGGACATCTACAAACTTATTTACGTCAAAGCTCGACTTACCGAAAAATACCTGCTATTTGAACTTCATATCCCGTTACTAAGTGACGACGAGTATACGTTGTATCGCAACATACCTATACCTAGACAACACACATCGAACCAATGTCAGGCGATAGCGATAACAACAAAGTATATTGGAGTGAACTACGTTAAGAACACCTATATACAAATGGAAGAGGTGGATCTTGGTCAATGTACAACGATGACTGCTGACAGCTACATTTGTCACGCCTATACGCCGATTCGCAACTTACATGGGACCTCAGCGTCCTGCGAGGCCAAACTGCTGAGTCAAACTGGAAACATCACCTGTGATTGGAGGCTACAACAATGCTCTGACCAATGGAGAAAGTTACAGAGACCGAACATATGGCTGTATAATTGCATAAAGGAATGTGCAACCCATATAGTATGCGAGAATCGAATTACAACGACCATGTTTACCAAGGCGGGGCTCCTTGCCCTGGGTCAGGACTGTGTAATTCAACACGACGACGCGACAATATACTCACATAACGTGTTCACTAGCAAGGCAAAAATTGGACTGACTTTGGAAGTACCGACTATTGACTCTCCAAATGATATGTGGTATACGTACAAAAACACTGCGATTGTACTACATAAACTCAATCTATCTGAGGAACACCGGTCTTTAGATTACCAGATAAATGAACAGAAGGGACGGGAGAGCCTACCTAACGAATTGTCCGTCCATGACGTCGGCAACTACACCATAAGCAGTTTGCTGGTGGGAGGAATTGTCGTCACAATGGTGATATGGGGAGTTAGAAAATATGCACCCTCATGCCAGAAAGGCAAGACGCCCATAGCAAAAGAAAATATAGAACTAGAGGAGATCCCCACCTATGCTACGGTAGGAGGTCGACGTTCAAGGAACCCTCGTCAACAACCAACAATGGAATCAAGTTTCCGATTATGAGTTATTAATTATATCAGTGATTGAACTTTTGCTTATAGTGCTTTGCTTAGACATTTTTATTGTAACATTTGTAGTGTAACACAAGTTTGGCGATCTGGGTACGCATAATCTTTCCCTCGGGAGCATGTACGAGCCAATAATGCTCGTACAGCAAATAAACGTCATATTAAATACCTTCGTAAACATTATACTTCAGTCGTAACTAAATAGCCGTCACGCGCTAAGGTGTCAATAATATAATCGTATAATATACGTAATGTGCGACTCAGACCCTCAAGCTTGTGCGTAGACAGCAACTTGTATTTACTCCTTTGTAGTAAATAAACCATTAATGAGTAGTGTTTGTGGAGTATCATTTATCACACCTGCAATCAACTACCTGGAGTATCGTCAACGGCGAGAACCCCAACACAACGAATTGATAGCAATAATTACCTGTAATCTCTGGAATATGCTGAACTTCTTCGGGCACTCGATGCACTGAAACGGCTTCTCCCCAGTGTGGGTACGTTGATGGTACACCAACGCAGCATTCGACTGTTAGACAAAAAAAAAAGGGTTCATTCATCAAATTTTTAATTAAACAAAATTGGGCAGAATTATGTACTGAATTTGTAGGAATCGTTTTAGCGATGAATGTCTTTTTCACACTGTATAATGACTAGTGTTCACCCAATTACAAATAAAATCCTTACTAATATTATAAAAGCGAAAGTGAGTTTGATTGTTACGTCGTTACGCCTAAATGGCTAAACTGATCTTGATGAATTTTGGTACAGAGATAGTTGGGACGCTGGAGACGGGCATAAGCTATTTTTTTAAACGATTGAGATATGACGGAGAAAGAGGGAAAAAAGGAAAACTTAGCATTGCTATTACAATGAATTAGGCGCTAGGGTAAAAACTACAGGTTGCAGGTACCGTCGCCACCGCCGATCTCACAGGACACAGCGGTATTGGAAATTGAACCTTATTCTATTAAACATAAGAGTAACTCACAATACACTTATTCCCACATATTTCACAGACACAAGGCGTCTTCTTGCCCTTGTCCCGCGGTTTGTAATGCTTAAGTTTAATCCCCAGATGTACTCGTTGGTAGTGAATGGAGAATGAGCGCTCGTGGGCAAAGTTCCTGTTGCACTGAAACAAACAGAGATAAATAATAATTAAATTTTAACTTTGATTTTAATTCTGATTATAATTTTTAATTTTGATTGTTATTCTGAATTTAATTGTAATTTTGTTGTTTTTAGTTTTAAATGTGATTTTTTTAATATATAATTTAATTTTTGTCAAAATCATCTATTTTTATTTATTAAATAATTACTATAAATAGATACAAACTAATAATAAAAATATGTACAAGTAAAAACTGGAAAATAACGGTGTCAAAAAATTCGTCCGTATCGCAGTCAACAGGTAAAGTGCCCAGAAGGCTGGCAGCATTACCGCGTTGGATGGCAATGCTTATTTTTTGTGCAAAAAACAGGCCAGCCCTCTGGGGCCTAAGTCTGCTATTACAATGGTGTCAGAATGGTCGATCACTGATCGCATAATGGTTGATTTTGACAAGTTTAGTATGTAGTAGATTACCAAAATTAACCATTATGCGATCAGTGATCGACCATTCTGACACCATTGTAATAGCAGACTTCGGCCCCTCGTCACGAGAAGAGTCGACCAACCGCTTGGCGATTTCTCGAAATACCACGTGGGCACTCGGACCCCAAAAGAATTTTAATTAATTAATAAATTCTAATTTAATTAATTAAAGATTAATCTGGAATTTGTTTTTAAATTTAATTTTTGATCTTTCTAAATTTTGAACTTAATTTTATAATTTAAATAATGATCTTAATTGATATTGTTATCCGTTATACAATACACAACTTATCTTAATGTTGATCTTAATTGTCTAATAGTTTCAACTAATTTCAGGGGTGAAGCGAAACAACCCCGATACAAGTTTTAATAACCACTTACTGGGGCTGTTTCATTCACATTTGTTGTGTAAATGTAAGATACTAAATGAATAGGATTTATTTTTAAAATAAGAGCCTTGTAAAAACATAATTGCCGCGGCGGAGGCGCCGCCATATTGCTGCCAACAGGAACTTCATACACTGAGAGGTCAGACCTTACTAACTTAACTATAGAATATGTCATCGAATGTTGTGCAGTAGAAATAAAACCTAATATACTTCTCATTACCTTGTACAGAACGAACCGTCAAATAGGCCAATTCTTTGTATTTCTCGAACTGTTACTTACAAAATTAAAATCACACCACTACAAGAAACACATAATAATAGGAGGTGACTTTAATATTAACGTGAACCCAAGTTCAAATCAATATAAAAAACTCGTGGCTACTATGCTTGAATATAATTTACATCAAATTGTAAATAAACCAACGAGGGTAACACCCACGTCATCAACCTGCATAGACCTAATTTTTACAAATAATAAAAATGTATCAGTATCGGTTGAGGATAAAGGAATCTCCGACCATAAATGTGTAACATATAGTTTTGATCTTTTTTCTAGATGTCAAGATAAACCCATTTATAAAAACATTCGACCAACAAATCACCCAAAATACAACATACCTTTCAAACTTAAATTAAGAGACATAGCCTGGGAAAATATTCTAATTCCTAACAATAACATAAACGAAAACTACAACCTCTTTGAAGACAAATTAAAAGAAATTCTAAATACCACTATCCCATCCAAACGTATAAAAATAACAACCTCTAAAAATAAAACCTATATAACCAAAGGAATAAATAAATCGTGTAAACATAAAAGACTTTTAAAAACATTAGTAAACCAATCAAACAATAAAGTACTAAAACATCATTATAAAATGTTCTCTAAAATTCTCAAAAAATGTGTGAAAGTATCCAAAAAAGAAAATTACTCGCAAGAGATGGAAAAATCCAAAAATAAAACAAAAACTATGTGGCAAATAATAAAACGCATAACACAAAAAACTAGAAATATTTACAGTGAAAACCTAAAAATGTACATAAATAACAACATAACAAACTGTCCCTACACTATTGCAAACAGATTCAACCAATACTTTGCTTCCGTAGGATCCCCAAACAGCCAAAACAACAACTCGCAAGCACTCAAAGACCATACAGTCATTACGCCCGCCATTAATTCTATATATCTAGAACCTGTTACAGAAAAAGAGATATTTGATATTATCCAGGACCTTCCAAACAAACACAGTTGTGGCATCGATGAGATACCGCCAACACTAATAAAAACATGTATCCTAGAACTTACTCCCCCGCTAACATACCTTGTAAACCAATCTTTGGAAGAAAAAGTATTCCCTTCCCGACTAAAAATAGCATTAATCAAACCTATACCAAAAAAGGTGGAAATTCTGATGATCCTAGCCAATACAGACCAATAGCTCTTCTTCCAGCATTTTCAAAAATATTTGAAAAAGTAGTGACCAAACGCGTGTGTAAATTTTTAGAAAAATACGACGTACTTGACAACAACCAATTTGGATTCCGGACAAACCGATCTACGACCCTAGCAGTTTATAAATACACACAAGAGATACTTACATACATCAGAGACAAAAACTATGCAATAGGTCTTTTGCTCGACATGACTAAAGCCTATGACAAAGTATCACACTCAATCCTATTAACTAAACTAAATGGAGTTGGCATCAGGGGAGACGCACTTGATTGGCTCAAGTCGTATCTCGCTGATAGGAAACAATATGTACAGATAGAACACCTAGACCATGACACGTGCGAGTTAAAAAACGTGCGCTCGAACATACTCACCACAAACTGGTCTATTCCACAAGGAAGTGTAATAGGATGTATACTTTTCCTCATCTACATAAATGACCTGCCAACAATATGTGACCATCTATGTGTGATGTTTGCTGATGACATCTCCGTACTTTTTAAAAGCCCTACTAACAATCTAGAATACAATTCCCAAATTATTGCTACATATAACCTAATAAAATCTTGGCTCCAGAATCACAATCTTGAAGTAAACAACAAAAAAACTAAAATCATACAATTTAAACCTTACCAAAAACAAAAAATTAACTTAAAAAATATAACAAACGCTATTCACATTGAAGAAGTTGAAGAATTCAAACTGTTGGGTATAACATTAGACTCTCATTTAAATTGGAAAAAGCATGTCGAAAACACTAAAATAAAACTATCACAATTTACATATGGGCTTAGTGTGTTAAAATCAAACACAAAAACTAATTGTGCTCTCTCTGCATACTACGCGTATGCCTACGCATGGCTACGCTATGGTATCATCATGTGGGGACACAGTGTAGATGCCAATGATCTATTTATTGCACAAAAGAAGTGTATTCGAATATTATTTAAGATAAAACCTAGAGACAGCTGCAAACCCCACTTCATAAATGAAAAAATATTAACTTTGTCTTCCATATATATACTAGAAATAGTCACTTTTGTTAAAAAAAATATCCAACTGTTTAATTTCGACAAGAACGAGCGCCGTAAAACTAAATTAATTTTACCAGCACCTAGACTCCAAATGTATAAAAATAGCCCAGAATACCGAAGTATACAGATATATAATAAATTGCCTGAAAATATACGGTCCACAAAAACATTAATAATATTTAAAGCCCGTTTAAAGTCATTGCTCCTAGATAAAGCTTACTATAGTATCCAAGAATTTATAGAAGATTCAAAGTTAAAATAGAATATTAAAATATAATTATGTATGTGCTAAATGTTTATGGTTAGATATAAGTTTAATGAATATTGTTTATGTTGTTTATGGCTAGATATAAGTTTACTGAATATTGTTTATGTTGTTTAAGGCTAGATATAAGTTTACTGAATATTGTTTATTTTGTTTATGGCTAGATATAAGTTTAAATAATATAATATTGTGAAAGTTCCTACCATACGTGATATATTCTGCAATATAATTTTATTAGTTTTAAGTCATTTTGCTGCGCCCTAACAGGGTCATGTACTCATTAGTTATAAGCCTAGCGTGTAACTTTTTTGTACATTGTGCATTTAATGAATAAATAAATAAATAATTTGACGGCACGGTTGGCACAGTGGCTGAGCGATCGACTGCTGCGCTGCGTGTCGCGGGTTCGAACCCCGCACGAAACAAAAAATTATATGACCTTCGCTAGCATGATCGCTTCCTATTCCCTCTCTCTCCGGACCAGAGCCGGACGTGAGAGATCGCCGCCGCCGATCTCCTCTACGAGGACACAGCGGTGATGGAAATTGAACCTTATTCTATTAAACATAAGAGTGACTCACAATACACTTATCTCATACAAATATTAACCCGCGACACGGCCGCGGGTTCAATTCCCGCACGGAACAAATATTTGTATGACCTGGATTTAGTTGTTTCGGGTCTGGCTGTTTGTGTATGTGAGTTTAAATGTTTGTAAACGCACCCACGATACAGGAGAAATTCCTAGTGTGGGGCAACGTTTTATAAAAAAAAAAATAAAAAAAATACATCCCCACACTTACGCATTTACACAAACACATACAAGCACCATCACAGACATATTCTACACCCTGGAAGTTCCCTTACTGATCCTATTTTAATATTATAAATGGGAATATTTGTGAGGATGTATGGATGTTTGTTACTCTTTTACGTCAAAACAGCTGAACGAATCTTGATGAAATTTGGCACAGAGGTAGATTATAGTCTGGAAAAACACATAAGATCCTTTTTTTTTCGCGAGGGCAAAGCTGCGGGCGCCAGCTAGTAAATTTTAAAATGTTAATCTTAGTCTTAAAAAATTATATTATATAGCTGTCTTGCGCGCGGTGTCATCTGCGTCGTTACCCTGATGTTGATAGATGGAGAGGAAGAGGAAGACTGGATTGTGTAAGGAATAATATGAAGGAGAAACCGGCCAAGTTCGGGTCAGACTCGCGCACCAAAGGTTCCACAAACACACACAACTTGTGACATAAACAGCCATATCTTTTGACTGCGTAGACTTAGAGGGTTGTTTTTAACACAGCTGTAAGGGACTACAGACTTGAGTATTTGGTTTTAATTTCAACTTGATACCTCCACGCGTTCCCGAGATAAAGGTTCTTGACAGACAGAGAGACGGAAAACAAAGGGATAGAATTAGGGATTCTGTTTTTAAGCTATTGCATAGCTTCTATCGCGGGCCTTGAGCGCGGGGACCGAATCCAGAAATTACGTAACGAAAAAAAACCTGACGCTCCCCACTCCGACGGGCACGGAGGTGTGGCTTGAAGGCCGTGCATTGTCTAACGTCGTTTACACAATACGGTCAGTTATTTCAATCCCGATTCTAATGTTCTAATAGCGTGTTTGGTAGAGAATCGGATAGTCAATCGACATTACGCTGGATCAAATCCAAGGTCTTGTTTTTCTTTTTGCGACTTCTTTTCATTGGAAGTACTTTTTAAATATTTTATTTAGATTGTTTTTATTTATTGCATAAGTTGATAAAAAATGCTAAAGAGTGCCACACGTATTTTTTTTTCTCTTTGTGGTACAGAATCTTAAAAAAGTGCAGAAAAATGATGACTTACCTCTTCACACTTGACGCCAACGTCGTGAGTTTTCAAATGCTCTCTGAGGGCGTCTTGTGTCGGCACGTTTTGACCACATTGAAAACAAGAACTGTAAACAAAAATAATAATTATATTATACAGGCTGTAAACATTTTGTTTCTTTTTTAAAACGTTGCCCCACACTAAGAATTTCTCCTGTATCGTGGGTGCGTTTACAAACATTTAAACTCACATACAGTCAGACACGAAACAACTTTTTGTAGGCCATACAAAAATTTGTTCCGTGCGGGAATCGAACCCGCGACACTCAGCGCAGCAGTCGATCGCTCAGCCGCTGCGCCAACCGTGTCTTCGTTTGAATAAATAACTATATTTTAATGGTGGAACTCATTGTAACGCACTCGAAATATTGCGCTGATAGATGCATTGTATAGTACGGAGGACGGGGAGGTGTTTATAGTAAAGTTATGAAATAAAAAACTTGGATTTTAAAATTTGCTAGTGTAAAATTTGTGACACCCATATCTCCGTATTTGGAAGATTCCCAGGTACAGGCTAGAACAAAAAAATAATTACAATGAATGAGTAATCCTTACTATATCCTTAGTAATATTATAAAAGCGAAAGTGAGTTTGTTACCTCTTCACGCTTTTTTTTTTAAAAAAGTGGGATGTGAGGGAGAAAGAGGGAAGAAAAGGGAAAACTTAGCGTTGCTATTACAAATCAATAAGGCGCAAGGGGAACTGTGTTACCCCGAATTTAACGCGAGCGAAGCCGCGGGCAAAAGCTAGTAAACATATAAAGTTACTCCACTCTGGATGGAGCGAAAGAGAGTGTCAGACTTTAACTGACTAAAATCTATGTCCGTTCTTTCGCCCTTTAAAATCAAAATCAAAAGTCATTTATTCAAATTAGACTGATAATCAGCACTTTATGAACGTCACATTACAAGAGACAGTCCCACAAAAACGCCCAGCCCTTCGCCACTTCCTAGTGTTTTAGCTGGGAAGAAGAAGTGGCGGAACAAACTCCCCAGCAACACATCTGTCTGTTAGGTTAGAAGAACCAGATTTTAACAACCCTTCCCCCGTGCGACGGTGTTCCTAGCGCCCCTCTACTGCTGACATCTCTTTGAGGCGTGCCTGTCGTCAATAGACGGACGAACGGTGAGCTACCCATTGCTCACCGTCCACAGGCCCGCATCTACGGTGGCCGGGAGCGTCTCCCGCGGCGGCTGGGTTGGTTCTACTTACCATAAGCTTCCATCGCAGAGTCCACTCTCATAACTATTGCTATGATGTTCTAAAGCATCAATACTTTTAAAATGCTGTTCACAAACTGCACATTTGAATTGTGGTTTAAGGTTTATTTTCTGAAATGGAAATACATATTGTTATTGATGCGCTCAATCGATACTAAATAAATAATTATTATAAATAAGTTTTTTTTAGAACAAAATTCCTTATCGCGCGTTGCGAAAGGGGGCTAGACGGAAAAAAATAAGACCATAAGTTGTAACGACACTTTTTGCTATTGTTGTAAGCTGTGCGACGTGCGCGTGTTTCTCTGTCTCTCTATCTCATAGAAAGCAAGCCAGTTATTTTCGTTTCGTCTTTCTATTTCGCATTGAACAGTGTGGTGTCGCGACGATTATTTTTGTTGAGTGTAAACAGGATTTTTGTACATAATAAATAATAACTTCGTTCCATCCGGGTGTCCCTTGACACTTCTCAAGTTTTTCTTCGTTTTTTTTTTTAAAAAAAACGTAGCCCCACACTAGGAATTACTCCTGTATCGTGGGTTCGTCTACATTAATTAAACTCACACACACAAACAGCCAGACCCGGAACAACTATCTGTAGGCTATACAAATATTTGTTCTGTACGGGGATCGAACCCGCGACACGCAGCGTACCAGTCGGTAGCTCAACCACTGCGTCAACCGTGTCGTCGAAAGTAGCACTAGTTGTGCTTGGCTCAATGCCGGTCCTGCTCCACAACCATAGGGGCAAACTAATTGATCAGCATCTGAAGTTATTGTGGCAGCTGTAAGATTGTAAGACTATCTTTGCATTGTATAGACTCAATTTCCTAATATTGTATAATTGTAATGCCCATGTGTGAGTACTATGTTATTTCATTGACTCGACGGTTGCCCTGGTGGTTGAGAGATTGTCATGCTCACTTAAATGTCTCGCTGATGGTGGCGGGTGTGTCGGGTCATTTAGCTCCCTTCAAAATGGTCGAGCTGAATGGGGCTGATCCATACGTCATGTTCGTGAACGGGCGCTGTCAGTTGGGACTGGTCATCTATTAGCCGCCACTGTTTGTTTGAATTAATTAATTCATCTATTAAATTGTTTTTGCTTTTACTCTGGACGCTCTTAATGTGCTCGTTTTTCTACATCGTTCTCACATGTATGTATAATCTCAACATGAATGATGTATCCATGGTTTTGTAATAATATTCTAATTTAAAAGAGTGTCCATGGAGTTTCTTGCCCATTCTTCTCCATAGAGATCAACACTTTGGAATGGGCAACTACAGTACTTTCACAAGTTATTATGTCTTGTGACTGGGACTGTAGCAGCATCTTTTTTTGTTTTCATGACATTCAATAGTGCCTGTAATGGTCTAATTGAAAGAAATGATTTTGATTTGATTGATTTGAAGGGAACTAAATTACCCGACACACCCGCCACCATCAGCGAGACATTTAAGTGAGCATGACATTCTGTCAACCACCAGGGCATCGTCAAATCAATAATAGTACATAGTACTCAAATTACTGGCGAAATCTGTGTTTAATCTTAGATCTAACCTTCTATCTAACCTTGTGAATATTACAGGGATGATGATACGATGAAGATGACATAAAAAAAAGTAAATTACAAACCTCATTCCCTCTATGACTCTTCTTCATATGCATGTTCAATCCGATTTCTCCCAAGAAACTTTCCCCACAAACTTCGCAACAGAACTTAGTTGGATGCTGTAACCTCAGATGCGTAAGATGGCTTGTACTCTTAGCAAACATGGCGCCACATATTTTACACACAAATCTGTGGCCTTTATGCCATTTTAAATGTTCTTTTGCTCTGTGACTACTCTTTGAAATGTGGTTGCAAAGCTTACAGATGTATTTTCGTTCGTGAGCTGTCGTGGTGTGAGATTTCAGTGATCGGAGATTTGGCCAGCGTGTTTTGCAAATAGGACATACTTCTGGGCCGTGTGACTGTGAAAAGAGACAAATAAATAATTTATTTATTATATACAAGTAAAAAATGGTTGATCTGTGGATGGGTGACCACCCGTTACATACCGAGTTTCCTCCGTGCCTCGGAAAGCACGTTAAGCCGTTGGTCCCGGCTGTCATTTGTAGATATTTGACAGTCGTTACAGGTAGTCAGTGTTCCGAAAGTCTGACAACCAGTCTTACCAAGGGGTATCGTATTACCCAGTTTTAACTGGGTTATGGAGGTCAGATAGGCAGTCGCTCCATGTAAAATACTGATATTCAGCTGCATCCGGTTAGACTGGAAGCCGACCCCAACATAGTTGGGAAAAGGCTAGGCTGATGATGATACAAGTTAAAAATGGAAAATTACAGGGTGTCAAAAAATTCGTCCGTATCGCCGTCAACAGGTAAAGTGCCCAGAAGGCTGGCAGCATTACCGCGTTGAATGGCAATGCTTATTTTTTGTGCAAAAAACAGGCCAGCCCTCTGGTCACTTTACCTGTTGACTGCAATACGGACGAATTTTTGGACGCCCTGTAATTTTCCATTTTTTACTTGTAGTATATATTTTTACTTTTAGTTTGTGTCTATTTCTAGTTTATAAAGTAATTAATTTAATTAAATAAAAGATTTGCCTACCAAAAAAAACGGGATATATTTATTTATTTATACATACAGACACGAGAGCACAAAGGTACTGCTTATTTCATAAAGAAATCTCTTCCAGCAGACCGCGATAGGACAGATTCTTATGTCACGTAGACACAGTGTGTAAAATATTATATACATAACTATATTAACCTCTCAAGGACCGACATTATTTACGTCAACTATCCGTCAAGCACCGCCGGGCGGGCTCTTATCGTAAGCGTAATCTGATTTTAAGACTTATCTTTACTAAAAATACAGTTTTAAATCGGTCGGGGTTTGGTGGCACACATTTGTGCCAGCGGGGCTCAACGGCAATACTTGTTTACTGGCAGGGTTTTGTGCCGCTGGGGCTCTAGAGGTTAATATAGAAAAACATGCATTCTAATCCTTACTAAAATTATAAAAGCGAAAGTGGGTTTGTTTGTTTGTTACCTCTTCACGCCTAAATGGCTAAACCGATTTTGATGAATTTTGGTACAGAGATAGTTACGTTACTGGACCCTGGAGACGGACATAGGCTATTTTTTTTTTAAAGAGTGAGAAATGAGGGAGAAAGAGGGACAAAAAGGGAAAACTTAGCATTGCTATTACAATAAATAAGGCGCTAGGGCTAAAACTACAGGTGGCAGGTACCTGCAAATCAGAAAAGGGGAACTGTCTTATCCCGAATTTAACGCGGGCGAAGCCGCGGGCGAAAGCTAGTAAAATAAATAAATGAATGTTAACATATAATGTAGGTACATTCTAAAATTATACATATCTATAATATATACAAAATATCAAATTATAGAGGAGAGGTGTTCTTTGACTTGTGTTTTAAAGACAGAGATCGTTTATAATGACTAGAGACCGGATGATATGCAACATAAAAAGCTTGTTATATGCATGCAAATATGCTCCGTCTCCAGGGTCCCAACTATTTCCGTACCAAAATTCATCAAAATCGGTTTAGCCATTTAGGCGTGAAGACGTAACAAACGAACTCACTTTCGCTTTAATAATATTAGTAAGTATTAACCTTATCTTATCGATTAATACTTTTCTTGAGTTCTTAGTACTTTTTTTAATTGATTAAAGTAAAGAAAAAATAAAACCGTCCACCATAAAAACTAACTGACTTTTTGCCATCAACTTCCACTTTTTATTTAGATTGGTTTAATTTTTTTACAAAAAAGTTTTTTATTTTAGATTTTTTTGGGTATAGGATGATATGGTTCTAATTCTTTAGATATTCTTTTTTTACCAATTCTTTGTGAATGAGTGGACATTGTTGGCCTTGTAGATCCTTAGACGCTTGTTTATTTTTTACTTTTTATCTTATTTTATGTTTTGTAAAGTAAGCAATGACCTATTGTCGGGCCTACGCTGTCCTCTCATACTTAAGTAGGTACTAACGCTGTAACAACAACATTGTAAAACAAAATGATTTTAAAAGAGTAACCATGGAGTTTCTTGCCGGTTCTTCTCCATAGGAAACGACCAACCCGAACCGTGCACCTTTTGCACGACATTATATAAGTCGTTTTATAAGCCCATGTAGGCTTATGTGAAATAAAAATATTTTGATTTGGAAATAAAACTATTTTGGTTTTGAAACAAAAATATTTTGACTTTGAAATAAAAATATTGTTTGTGTTTATACATACCGCATCATGCCTTAACATATGATTCTTGTAAGTCCCATCTTGAATGAAGCCTTTAAAACAGTGTTCACATTTATAAAACGAATTAATATAGTTGTATGAATCCTTTCTCTCCAGTATTTCTTTCAGCTGTTCTTCTTGAGTTAAAAATACTACCTGGAAACGAAAAATAAAATTTAAATATTATCTATACTTACTAATATAATAAAAGTTTTGTATTCTGACTAGATTATATTTTGACTAGCGATATTCTAGATATTTATGTAACGAGTGTTTTAATATACTATTACGATACACACTTGGGTCTAATTCACTTCCCCGCTTTTTGGCAGCCATTTTGAGATATTCTCTATGCGTGTACAAAAAATAATCATTTCTCTCAAAGTTTTGGTCTTACTGAGACGAAAATAGGTTTATTCAGAGGGCAACAATATTGTCTATCGTTTAAATAAAGAAATGATGAGCTTACATTTTCGTAACTTTAGAAAACCAAATTAAAATATGCAAATCAACGAAAGTTTTGTAAACTTTTTTGTGAAAAAAATGGTAGTTTTTTTTTTAAATCAATAAATTTGAGTACTTCAATGTTTGTTATATAAGTACATAGAATATCGCTAGTCCGTGACCGGACACATTGTATAACATCACGATACTACCCCCGGGAGCGGGGCAGTGACCAAAGACGCGGGTGAAACCGCGCAAGACGGCTAGTATTTCATTATAATGTGAGTTTCAATGAAATTTTAATTAGTAGGTAAAAATTACGTTAAAAAATTGCTCTATGTAGTGTGGTCAGCAAAGCAGAGGGGCCTGCCAGGGCCACCGCCTGCCGGGGTTACGGGTTGTAAATAAATATCTTGGGACAACTCACACACGGCTATCTGATCCCAAGCTAAGCAGAGCTTGTGTTATGGTAACCAGACAACTGATATACATACTTATATAATTTATAAATACATACATATTATAGATAAATCACACCCAGACACAGAACAAACAATCATGTTCATCACACAAAGTTTGTCCTGGGTGGGAATCGAACCCACGACCTCCGGCTCAGCAGTCAGGGCCACTAACCACTAGACCAACAGGCCCGTCAAGATTTGATTTGTTCATGACATAAAGGGACCACAGAGTTGAGTATATAGTTTTAATTATAACTCTTTTATTATACCTCCACGAGTTTCCAAGATTAATGCTCCTGACAGACAGACGGACAACATAGTGATCCAATAAGGGTTCCGTTCTTTCCTTTTGAGTCACAGAACCCCAATTTACAAAAATATATGTATACACATCGCTGCTCTTGACGTATAATTGTATTTTTTTTTATTTATTTATTACTAGCTCTTTCTTGCCCGCAGCTTCGCTCGCGTTAAATTTGGGGTAACACAGTTCCCCTTTCCTGATTTACAGGTACTTGCTACCTGTAGTTTTTGCTTCTGCGCCTAATTTATTGTAATAGCAATGCTAAATTTTCCCTTTTCTTCCCTCTTTGTCCCTCATATCTCAATCTTTTTTTAAAAAAAATAGCCTATGTCCGTCTTCAGGGTCGCAACCTCGCAACTATCTCTGTACCAAAATTCATCAAAATCGGTTTAGCCATTTAGGCGTGAAGACGTAACAAACAAACAAACAAACTCACTTTTGCTTTTATAATATTAGTAAGGATTTATTTATTAAAACTTTATGTACAAGTAAAAACTGTACAAAGGCGGATTTAATGCCTTAGGCATTATTTTTTGCTCTACATTAGGAATTTATCTAGGTATCGTGGGTGCGTTTACAAACATTTAAACTCACATACACAAACAGCCAGACCCGGAACAACTATCTGTAGGTCATACAAATATTTGTTCCGTGCGGGGATCGAAACCCCAGCAGTCAAAACACCCAGCCACTGCGCCAACCGTATCGTCAAATACTATAAACAGCTCACATTCTTAAAGCTAGACCCGTTTGAAGACTTACCTTAAGTAGTATAAATCAATTTTAAATGACATACCCAATATTTGTATACCTAGTACTGGTGAAACATGTTGAACTTTCCATTATTGTATGTACCATCCTCAACACCATGTTTTGACAAATATATTACTTTGACTTTTGACTTTGACTTTTGACATTGACTTTTGACTTTGACGTTTGACTTTTGACTTTGACTTTTGACTTTGACTTTACCTCAATCTCATTGCAAGGGACATCAAAATCACCTCCACTCGGAACATTGACATCGTAATCCAGTCGATCACTGCTATCGATGTAATCGTCGTCATCATCGATGTCTAGAGCCGGTACTACCACGTCTATGTCTTGCTCCTTCTTCTTCACCTGTAGATCATCACGCTTGTTATTTTAGACAGGTAAGGGAACGGGGTTGCTGGTTGTTCAATAGAGATACGCGTTGGCGGAACGTAAAGGGCATAAGAAGGAATATAGGTAGGTTTTAGTCAGTAAAAGTCTGACACTCCCCTCACTCCACCCAGAGCGAGGAAGTTATTTAATGCTTTTCCATCCGCCCAAAAATTGGCAGGTAAGGGCTATTTTTAAGCCCTTTTTAACCAACTTCAAAAAAGGAGTAGGTTCTCAATTCGTCGGAATCTTTTTTTTTGGTTTTTTATCTATGTTCACCGATTACTCAAAGATGCCTGGACCGATTTACTAAATTCTTTTTTTTGTTTGATAGGGTATACTTTCCAGTTGGTCCCTTAAAGAATTTATTTATATTACCTTGGGAGTTTATGAGTTATCGTCTATAATATATATTTTATTCTTCATGTCTATATACACACATCAAAAGTGTCTAGGGATCAAGCATTTTTATGCGGATTTCTTGAGATTGAGATGTGGCTTTGTAATAAATTTATGATTTTATAAATTTATATGGATCCTTTTTGGTGCATTTCATAATTTGAATCAGGAACTCTCAATCAAATTCGAGTAAAAGATGAAAATAAGCTGTCAATATTTTCCCTATAAAAACATACAACGCATTGAAGACATTATTAGTGCTACTGTTTCCCTACTACTGATTAAAACCAACGTTATTATGGAGCGGCGACGTCATTTAAGCAGGGAAGAAATGCTCAGAGCCGTGGGAATGATAGAAGCTGGTTCCCGGCAACGTACTGTAGCTTTAGCTCTGAATACAAGTCAGAGTGTTATCAGTCGACTTTGGACACGTTACCGAAGCACTGGTACCGTGGCTGAGCGCCATGGAGGACGGTATCGCTGCACCACACGGAGACAAGACCGATACATTCAAATCTTAACTCGAAGAGCTCCAACAATAACCGCCATGATGTTAGCCGTGAGGCTTCATCACTCTTCAGGGAACTTAATTAGGGACCAAACAGTCAGAAACCGCTTGCATGAAGTGAACCTTCATTCCCGAAGATCGCTACGGGTACCACCTATAGCAATGCGCAATCGTAGGATTCGATATCAATGGGCTCTTGAACACAGAAATTGGGCAGAAGAACAATGGCGTTTCGTGTGCTTTTCTGATGAGTCTCGTTTTGGTATGAGACCGGATACAAGACGTATACGACACTGGAGAACCCCTGGACGCCAACAGCGATTAAAATCCTGCCAGGAAGTCCATCCTTATAGTGGTGGAACCATCATGGTATGGGTGGGTATTTGGATCGGCGGAAGAACTGAGTTGATTTGGATCAGAGGCAACCTCAACGCTAAAATTTATGCTGAGACGATTGTATCAGACGTCATCGTTCCTCTACAAGTGCAAATCGGTCCCTTATTTCAGTTAATGCATGATAATGCACGACCGCACACCGCAAGAGTTGTAAGACAGACTCTCGCCGCAGCTAACATCAATGTCCTGCCCTAGCCTGCTCAGTCGCCAGACTTGAACCCGATTGAGCATGCATGGGATATGCTACAGAGACGAGCTCTGCCGAATATGGAGGGTATCCAGTCGCAAGAAGACCTTTTTTTGTTGTTGCAACGAACATGGGCGGCCATTCCACAGCGTGATTTGGATGAACTCATTTTGAGTATGCCAAACCGATGTTCTTGTGTTGTTAGTGTTCGCGGTAGAAACTCGGATTATTAATTGTTTAAGTTACCCAATAAAATTTTAAAGAAAACTGTTATTTCAGTCTTTTTTTCGAACTTTAATGTTAGTGGTTCAAATGTCAAAAATCCCTTTATTAGGAAAATGGCAAATTTCTTTATTAATGCAAAGGTGACTTGGTTTATCGTTACTGTGACAAACGAAAACACTTTATTTGATGAATCCTTAAAGAAAATTTTAATTAATATCAATCAGGAGAAAAGTTATTGCAAAAATATATGTTGATCCCTAGATACTTTTGATGTGTGTAGATGATTTGCTAATCTTTTAGTAACAATGGAAAATTACCATAACTAAAAATGCTGAAGACTTCCGATGATGATGACTTCCAAAAAAAAAACTTAACATTGGAAAATAACTTAACTTTCGGGAGTCGGTGGCTAAAAAGTCAACGAAACAAACAATGTCACCGACTTTCAGAAGTAAAGTTATTTCCTAGTTTTTTTTTAAAGTCGGTTTTTTTGCAAAAACTTTTTGCTAATTGTACCCTGACTCACCTTGTTAGCCAGCGGCTCTTCATCACTGAAGTCCACTTCCTCTTTAAAGAATACCACATCAGGTAACGACTCCTCAGTTTTGATCAGCACTTCGGTTATGGTGGTTGATTCTGGGATTGATATACAGAGTGGGAGGGCTGTGTGGTTGGACACCGCAATAGAGTGTATTTGTGAGGTAGTCAGCTGAAATAAATGAAGGCATTAATTTGGTTAAATAAATAGTAGCCGCTCGGGTCGATCTTTAGGTTAAGCCGCGCTTGCCTAGGTTGGTCTGTGGATGGGTGACCACCCGTTACATACCGAGTTTCCTCCGTGCCTCGGAAAGCACATTAAGCCATTGGTCCCGGCTGTCATTTGTAGATCTTTGACAGTCGTTACAGGTAGTCAGTGTTCCGAAAGTCTGACAACCAGTCTTACCAAGGGGTCTTACCAGTATTACCCAGTATTAACTGGGTTGTGGAGGTCAGATAGGCAGTCGCTCCATGTAAAATACTGATATTCAGCTGCATCCGGTTAGACTGGAAGCCGACCCCAACATATTTGGGAAAAGGCTAGGCAGATGATGACCTAAGATGACTTATTACATTAGGGTACCCATGTGAACTATGAGAGTCACAGTGTGTCAGAAAGCATGTTAAGCGGGTTGTTTGGAAGAGATACCGCGACCCCGGACCATAAAGAGCAATTGAAGGAACACACAACGACAGGCTGTATCGACAGCGCGTTTATGTTCCACGCGCGACTCAAAGATACGTCAGAACTGAAGGGCCAGTTCTTAGAGGCTCTGCCAGCCAGGGCTGCGGAGTGGATCGAGAGAGATACCGCGGCAACAGAAGGAACATGGATGGGTTTTAGTCAATACAAGTGTGACACCCTTCCGCTCCGCCCAGAACGAAAGGAGTAATTTGTTATGATATCTCATCTGAAAGCAGCAAGCAGTTGCTCCATATGGATTAGAATGCTGGGCAGTGCAGAACAGGGAAATGATGAGTCCATCAGTAAAATCAAAATATTTTTTATTTTATAGACCTACATGGGCACCTTTAAAACGTCGAGAAAAAGTGCACAGTTCGGTTTGGTTGTTTCCTATGAAGAAGAACCAGCAAGAAACTCCATGGTTACGCTTTTAAAATCATTTGGTTTTACAATGTTGTTGTTTCAGCATTAGTTTACATTTGAGAGGACAGCGTAGGCCCGACAATAAGTCATTACTTACTTTACAAAACATAAAACAAGATAAAAAAAACTAACAAAAGTCATCAAGTGTCTAAGAATCTACAAGGCCAAAGTAGGTCCACCTTTCCAGGAATTCCAGGGATGTTGTTATGTACTCACCAGCCCACTCTTCATCTCGGCATACTTCATCAGCTCCTGCGCACTTCGACATCTCTGCCTAAAGGTGTCACACTTCAGAAGCAATGCACGACAGTAGCTGCACAGGTATTGTGGGTAGTTGTCAGCTGGTGACACCTGTGAAATGGTTTTTTTTTATACAATATGTTAGTTTAAACGAGGGACGTATTCAAACCCACAATAGTGCATACTTACATGATACTAATAAAAATATGAACAAAAAAAAAACACTAATAAATAAAAGACAGAACCCTATCAAAAATTTCGCATAAGTCTCGCAACGTGTATATACCCTTGCGCTAGCGATTTAATACTATCGCAGAACATCTGTGCGTGTCAATGACCTTTAGGTACAATCCATTTTCCCTGCATACTTTAAACCTGGCTTAGGACGCCTTTTCGGTAGAATCGGCGCGTAGGTATTTTGCCGCGTGATTTACTTCACTGTTTACAAGTTTACTTCTCTCGCGCTCAGTGTTCATAAATAATGTATTTTATTGGACAATTACGTCAGAAATTAAGGTTTTTTATTTGGGACGAGAATCGAATACTGAATACCCTCCCTCAATAAGTCCCTCGTTTAACCTAACACTCTGTATAATAGCTTCCTGAACGATATATCGTTCAGCGATATATGGTGAGCTCTTTGGCAGTGTTGCAGCATATTTCTGTGATATATCACAGAAACATGCTGCAACACTGCCAAAGAGCTATGGAACGAAGTATGATAGGTATTAAGAAACAAGATAAGATACGAAATACCGTCATAAGAAGTAAGACAAAAGTCACAGACCTACTTGCTAGAATAGATAGTTTAAAGTAGATATGGACTGGGCACATGCTGCGCGGTACACAAGAGAAGTGGAGCAACATCGTAACAGACTGGTACCCTAGAGATGGGAGAAGGAACAGAGGAACACAAAGCAAGAGATGGGAAGATGAACTTAAACTGACGGCAGGCCCAAAATGGAGAAGGGTTGCTAGAGACAGGGTACAATGGAAACTGTTCACTGTGCCTCTTGGCAAAGGCCAAGAGGCACAGTGAACTCAGAGATATATATTATTATAACGAAAGAGTCAACCACAACACAAAGAATCAAGAAAGCAGTTCAGGATAAGAGGCTTATTATTATTATTAGCTTCCTGAAACCTAGAGTGAAGGTAGCAATGTCCCATTATAATAAATTAGCTTTTGCCCGCGGCTTCGCTCGCGTTAAATTCGGGGTAACACAGTTCCCCTTGCGCCTTATTGATTTGTAATAGCAACGCTAAGTTTTCCCTTTTCTTCCCTCTTTCTCCCTCACATCCCACTTTAAAAAAAAAAAAAATAAGCCTATGTCCGTCTCCTGGTTCCCAACTATCTCTGTACCAAAATTCATCAAAATCGGTTTAGCCATTAAAGCGTGAAGAGGTAACAAACAAACAAACAAACTCACTTTCGCTTTTATAATATTATAAGTAAGGATGATGTGGCAAAGTGGTTCTAGCACAGAAAAATTAATAGAAGGCTAGTAATCCCTCAGGCTAGGTGAAGTGACAATGGATGCGAGTTACCAATAATCGTAAGAAGCGTTAGAAGCTATTAAGCGAGAGCAGGCTCGCCGTCTAATACATGGGACTTTACTTTTTTTTTTGCCTGTCTGCAATCAGTCTTAAACTATAAGCAGATTTGTTCTCCGTCGTTCATGTCGTATAGAAGGAGCTCCTCATCAGGAGACACCTCTTCCTTCACCATCTGTCACCAAGTTTCTGGATATCATGGCGCTTCGGTTGTTTAGTGTAGCTAATAGTTGCTAGCGCGGTGGCTAGCTCATTTGGATGATTTTCCAGCCGTGTTGTATTTGTGCCCTATTAGTTTTAACTTCTCTTTAACAGTCTTCATGCTCAGAGCGTCATAGATCTCCATGTTGGTGACAAACCATGGCATATTTGAAATGGTGGTACGACTTTCCATTGACGTCCGTCGAATTAAGGGTGGGGAGGGGGGTAGGGGGAGGGGGGGTGGGTTCTACCCCAAACGTAAGACAACTTAACCGTTGGTGAAACGAAACGTTCAATAGCGAGAATTCTATATAATCTGTGGTAGGAATTGATATAAATACTGCAAAAATATTTTTTTTCAACATTTTTTTTCTCAAAAAGTACGCGTCTCCGCATGTTGAGACTTCACATGTGTTCTTATAATAATTTAACCTTTCTGTAAAAAAAATATCAACCCCCAACTCGACGGCCGGCAATGGAAAGCTTAGCCCCGGTTCTTAGTATGCTATTTTGGGGCCTTTGCATTATGTTTAAATTGGAGTTGCGAGCACTTCCCCACAATAATACATGGGACTTAAACATAATTGCCTAAATGTTGGTGTACCATTAGTTTAACTTCAGCATACCTTACATGGATACTAAAGTAAGGAATGAGTAGGTATTTTAGAGGAAGTTTGAAAGTTGCGCCTGTTACAGAAAAATTGAAAAGGAGTCGTTTGTCTTGGTATGGACATGTAACGAGTTGGGACGAAACACAGGTGACTAAAAGAGTGATGGGTCTGAATGTTGATGGCCGGAGAGCGAGAGGTAGGCCAAACATAAGATGGATGGATTGTGTAAGGAATGATATTAAGGCGAAAGGAGTGAATGATGCCGTGACATCTGATAGGGGAGAATGTAAGAACAAAACGTGTTGCACTGACCCCAAATAGAATGGGACAAGGGCAGGAAAATGATGATGATTTAAAAGAGTGTCCATGGAGTTTCTTGCCCATTCTTCTCCATAGAGATCTACGCTTTGGAATGGGCAACTACAGTACTTTCACAGTTATTATGCCTTGGGACTGGGACTGTAGCTTCATTTTTATTGTTGTCAATGTTTCGACAGTTCAAAAGTGCCTGTAAGTGGCCTACTTGAAATAAATGATTTTGATTTTGATGAAAGTGGTTCCAGCAAATGTGTGGAATTTCATTAAGGTATGGATCTCTTGGGTGTAAGTGGTAGTAAGACTTGCCAGAGTTGCAGGTTGTTCGAAAGAGATACCGCGAGCCAGGGACAGAAAGGGCAAAAGAAGGAACATAGATGGTTTTAGTCAATGTTAGTCTGACACTCTTCTCCGTTCTGGGTAGAGCATTATCTTGGGATTATGTGAGGGATGTCATGTATTACATAAAAAGTGGGTGAGGGGTCTAATAAAAATGTTATGAGGAAGAGTAACATTGAAACAATTTCATTATAATTAATTAAAAAAAAATAACTAATAATCACGCTATAATTAAGACGAACAGAACAATACCAATACTTTGGTATGTCTGTCATTAAGACCATAAATAATAACAAATAACAATAAAATAACAACAAACTAACTTGTATTCCACTGAATTTTTCGAAAAGGTTTTTGAGTTGGTATTTGTACATATCGTACAGATTTACGCCGGTAGCGAGGCACACCCGACAGGCCAGTAAATCTTCCATGATAATTGATAGAATTCATAGCATTTTTCACACATTTAATTAATGAATAATTCACCAAAATACAAACAAAATTAAAAAATATACCAAACAAGTAATAATACCACAGATAAGAAATTGACCTAACGTCAAATTGGCAGGAAACGCACATTGTATACATTGATTGTATATGAGGAAACGTTTCTTTGAGAGTAAATAATCTTTGGAAATAAAGTGAATTGACTAAAGAGAAAATTACATAAAAATTACTTACACATATTTTATTGAATGCTCGATTGGCGTTATAATCAAGTAATTCAACCGGTAAAACGAACTCAAAAGTAAGGAACTCGAAGCACATGTTTTACAAAATACTAGAGATTACGCCCTCACCACAACACTTGGTTAGAAATCATGTAGTAATTTACAGATATTGTGTATTTTGTGTTCAAGGTTCCAGCTATTACAATATTTTAAACTGCTGTGAGAATCGACTAAAAATCTCATTAAATTACAATCGTGTAAATAATCGTCTAAAGAAAGACATCCCACACGCACATCACTAGGGTCACCACACAGAAAATAGATTCCAAAATGGCTGCAGCATAGAAAATTAATACCAGTTTTATCATCAAATTACTAATCTGTGCTTGAAATATCTTCGCGATGTCGGACGATATGTTCTATTGCTCTTTCGTGAGCATCCACTATATTATCTGTGAATGCGGGGAAACATTTCCTACTGAAGATGAATTGAAAGAACATTTGGAGAGAGATCACTCATTGAAAAAAGAGAAAAAAGAATATAAATGTGGTGTTGTAAGTACGAATTTATTCTGTTTATTTATAGTTTGTGAAGGAATCTGCTGAAAAAAACAGTTTTCTGGATGGTTCGGGCTAGGGCGAATCAAAGATTGATGGAAAATGTCAGTCAGAAAAAAATGCATGTTTTATTTGGCAGTTGTCGTACTGTTACACTTGTAACAGGCAAATTCATAAACCACACGTCTAGTGATCTAGTACTAAACATCACGCGTTTAACGTTTTTAGGCAGTATATTATACACCCCTGTTTGGCTAATTCTCTTTAACTCCCACGTAAAGGAGCCCTGTTGCCGCTAACCGGCAATTTCTGATACGAAAATCCAATAACACAGCCTCCAAAATCAAACCCTGCATATCATTTTGAATTCCTACGCAAACACCCACTAAATGTCCTCTTATGGGTTGTTTTGGTCAGTGGGTAGTCTTAGGTTTTGTAATGTAACTCAATCATTTTTATAAGCTTTATATGTATTTATTTCCTATTCCTGTTACTCTTAGTCCACAGTTAGGCGCCTTTTACTTTTAATTTCTTTAATCCATAGCTAATAGAGATCACCTGGGGTTCTAAAAAATTGTTCAATTTAGCAGAACATGTATAATATATTATATAGCATTTTTTTTTTGGGGGTGGGAAATCATCAAATAACTTCTCGGGGAGTGTCGAGACTTGTACTGAGTAAAACCCACCGATGTACCTTCTATTGCCCTTTACGTTCCAGGGCTGCGTTATCTCTTTCGAACAACCCGCTACCCCGGCAGGAAATATACAGCATTACATTACAATTGATTGAAAATAATTAAGCCTCATTTTAAAAATAATAATGTGTTTCATGTGATTGTATTCTATTTAAATTCAGTTCATTCCACCATCACACTACTTCTTAAACCTTCGCGTGACAAAGTGTTATGACGGGTGGAAAGTTTACCTACATTGTTACCCTATATTTTTGTAAACAATCGTGCAACGGGTTAAACCTTTATTAGATCAGTACATTTAGAGCCATTACAGGCTCTTTTCAATGTCAAAAAAAAAAGAAAACCTGTTCATGGGGGATTCATAGATAGATGACTCTGCCTGTGGTATGTGAATTTGGTGTTGCCCTCCAAAATGATGTGGGACACTTGACATTTTCTCCAGCCTGTCAACAAAACAGGCTTGCGCATCATAGGACCTAATGGATGCTACTTTTTTTTTATTAAAAAGTTGCCCCACATTAGGATTTCTCCTGTATTGTGGGTGGGTGCATTTATAAACATTTAAACTCACACACACAATTAGCCAGACCCGAAACAACCATCTGTAGGCCATACAAATATTTGTACCGAGCGGTGATTGAACCCGCGATACGCAGCGCAGCAGTCAATCGCTCAGCCACTGCGCCAACTGTATTGTCAAAATGGGAGTTTTTATAATGGACATTTTTTTTTTCGTCCATATATTGTCTTAATAACATTACAAATATTTGTACCGAGCGGTGATTGAACCCGCGATACGCAGCGCAGCAGTCAATCGCTCAGCCACTGCGCCAACTGTGTTGTCAAAATGGGAGTCTTTATAATGGACATTTTTTTTTTCGTCCTTATATTGTCTTAATAACATATAATTAAAATTTTAAATATTTCTTAAAAAATAATAAAAACATATAAAAATAGTAGCCCACCGGTATCGGGAACAGGGTCCAAGCTACCGGCGGTCAGGGCTCCAGAGAAAGGAACCTCCTAACAATACGAGCCGTGTCCAGGAGTACCGCGCACTGTATCAAACCCTTGATCCAGCTGCCTAACGAGAGCCTCCCCAGGTATTGGTCGAGGCTCTTGGCAATTAAGCCATTGGCAGATACGGCTATCGGCACAATGATCCCTGAGTCCACATCCCACATGTCGACAACCTCGCGAGCCAAGTCAATATACTTGATTTGCTTATCTTTCTCGGCTTTCACGAGGTTCTCATCATGCAGGACTGTTATGTCAACAATCATTGCGCTCCGCTCTGATCGATCCACCACCACTATATCAGTCTTGTTGGCAACAATAGATAGTCCTGTCAGTGATGATGGAGCGATCCCAGTACAATGTGATATTGCCATGTTCGAGAACTGGGTCGGGCTCATACCTGTAGTACGGCACTTCCGATTCCACAAGGTTGTATTTTAGAGCAAGTTGCTGATGGATAATCCTAACTACAAGGTTGTGTCTATGCAAGTACTCTCCGTTAGCTAGACGAGAACAACCGGAGATAATGTATCGAATTGATTCACCCGGACGGTGGCATGCCCGACATATATCAACCGTGCCGTCCTTCACAATAAATCTCCGGTAGTTATTCGTCATCATAACTTCATCCATAATTGCACAGACAATACCTTTGGTTTCTCCAAAAAGGTCCCCGGAACGTAGCCAGGTTACGGACGCTGATTGATCTACATCGGGTCCATGTAGGGCCCGGAAAAAGCGTCCGTGAAGCTCCTTACTCTGCCATACCTCCTTGCGGTCGTAATGGACATAATTATTGTGTTTTAAATATACAGATAATTTTTCTTTTCTCTGCAGTGTGAAGCCATATTCAACACTGAGCAAGCTTGCATAGAGCATTACGGCGAGAACCACATTGAGATCAAGTCTGAACATGATTATATTGAAGAACAAGAGTATGTTGAAGGACAAGAGTATGTTGAAGGACACACCTATGTGGAGGAACAAGACTATGTTGTAGAACATGACTATGTTGGGACGGAGGTCACTGAGGAGGGGGAGAATGAAAGAGAAATAGTATGTACTAGCTGCGCCCTGCAGTTTCACTCATATTGTGATAGAATATATCTTTATGAATTGTAGCCTGTGTTATTCTGATATGTAAGCTGTATTATTGTGAAGATTCATCAAAATCCATTCAGTAGTTTTGGGGTGAAAGAGCTACAAACATACATCCTCTCAAAGTTTCGCTTTTATAATATTACTAGCTTTTGCCCGCGGGTTCGCTCGCGTTAAATTCGGGCTAACACGGTTCCCCTTTCCTGATTTGCAGGTACCTGCTACCTACAGTTTTTGCCCTTGCGCCTTATTGATTTGTAATAGCAAAGCTAAGTTTTCTCAAAAAATAAAAAAATGACAATGTCCGACTTTAGGGTCCCAACTATCTCTGTACCAAAATTCATCAAAATCGGTTTAGCCATTTAGGCGTGAAGACTTTACAAACAAACTCACTTTCACTTTTATAATATTAGTAAGGATTAGTATAGAAAATAGGTGTAATGTAATGTAATTTCTTCCAGATCTTTGAGCATGTGGTAGAGGAAGAAGAGAAACCTGAGCCGAAATACCAGCCTCCCAAGATAAGAGTGAAGAAGGAGAAGAAGACCAAAGCTCATTACAATGCTAAGAACATTGTATGTGAAGTCTGCGGGAAGAGATATGCTGTAAGTTTGTTTTTTTAACACTTAATAGGTAGATAGGGTAGGTAGGGTTTGCATCTTGCGTGATGCTTGAGATGATGGGCCTAAATTGTAAATAGTATGGGGCAATATAGAACAACATCATACATTTATTCTGTAAACACTAACAATCTCACAACACACCCTATACAACACTTAAATAGATCGCTTTCAGACAAACATAGGGCCCCACCCGTCCCTTGCAAGAGCCAGCCCGCGCTGCTGAGCCAGTAAGTCCAAATCAGCCCTTAAATAATATCACTCAGATCCAGCCTGTCCCTTGCTGTCCCTCAGCGACGCCCTAAGCCGAGGCTCGTACCCCACAGGGGGTGCCTTTAGCGTGTAGTCGCTTAGTTTGTAAGTTTTACACCCTGGCTGGAGGTCTTAATTTTTAAGGCATCCACAGGATTCGCCCGGTTAAGCAGACTACAACCTCCTTGGTTGAACTGCGAGATGCCATTCATAAAAAAAAAAAACAAACATAGGGTAGACTGTAAGTAGCTGACACACCCACAGGCCGAACACACCACCGACTTGTGGACATAATGTTAACTTCTCTGTAGTTCCAAGCGATACGCAGCGCAGCAGTCGATCGCTCAGTTACTGCGCCAACCGTGTATTCAAAGTTAGGCAGATGATGTAATTAAATCTTTATGATATTTCCTTGTTACAGTCCAACGCAGCCCTGAAGTACCACCAGCGCGTCCACACTGGAGAGAGACCTTACAAATGTACAGAGTGCTCCAAAAGTTTTACCATGCCGCTGTTTTTACAGGTACAAGTCACGCAATTATTACAAGGTCCTATCTAGACTGTTTACGCCTTTTAATTTATTTCATAGAAAAACAAACCGACGGTTCCTACGTACATAAGGTTAAGTCAAAAACCGAGGTTTACAGGAGAGCGTAATTTGTGTTCAACACGCCCTAGAAATGATTCTATGAGCAATAAATAAATATTTTCTTTCTACAATATTTTAACAGTTTTAAGAGCTTTTATTACACATAAATATTTTATTTTTTCAAGTTTTCTTGGAAAGACTGATAGATGACCGTTTCTACGACACTTATTCGTTGTGTTTATAATACTTGTTCTCTTATACGATTTATAAAACAAGGTAAATAAATTAAATAAAAATCGTATGTCAGCATGTGCGCTAGATAATCTAAAGCCAATAATACAATTAAAAAAAAGCCATTTTCGACATGTACGTAGGGACCGTCGAAACAGTTATTTTGTCGTTCAGACATACATCTTGGTTTCTAAGAAAATTTCCATTTTATGTGTCCGTCACGGTCTAATCAAAATAAATGCT
The DNA here is from genome assembly GCA_905475445.1 of Ochropleura plecta. Classification (NCBI taxonomy): domain Eukaryota; kingdom Metazoa; phylum Arthropoda; class Insecta; order Lepidoptera; family Noctuidae; genus Ochropleura; species Ochropleura plecta. The sequence goes on from FR997751.1 coordinate 861,233, forward strand.
TTAAGTTTGAATTTGACGTATAGGAACTTTTTAATTCGTCGGAATGTTATTTTATGATGTTCACCGATTACTCAGACGCCTGGGGCCTGAATCCATTTTCAAAATTCTTTTTTTGTTTGATATACTATATACTACACTACTACGATACTTCCCAGGTGGTCCCATATAAATTGTATTTATATTGCTTAGGTAGTTTATAAGTTATCGTCTATAATACCTACATATTGTTTTCTCTATGTCTATATGGATGATCTGCTTATCTTTTATTAACAATGGAATATGAATACTCGAAAAAAAATATGTGATACATAATACCATAACTAAAAATGCATAAATAAAAAACTTTTTTGTAAAAAATTTAACCAACTTCAAAAAAAAAACTAAAAAGTGAAAAATAACTTTACTTCCGGAAGTAAAGTTATTTTCCACTTTTTTCGATCGGCGATTTCATCAACCATAGTAAAAGATGAATAGCTTGTCGTTTGTCTTGGTATGGGCATGTAATGAGGAGGGATGAAACACATGTGACTAAAAGAGTGATAGATCTGAATGTTGATGGACGGAGAGCGAGAGGAAGGCCAAAGAAAAGGATGGATTGTGTAACTGTAAGGAATGATATGAAGGAGAAAGAAGTAAATGATGTCGTGACGTCTGATAGGGGAGAATGGAAGAAGAAAACGTGTTGCGCCGACCCCAAATAGAATGGAGAAGGGCAGGAAAATGATGATGAGTGGACGATTGAGCTAAGAAAATACTTATGCTGTTAGTAAGTAAATAATAAGTTCTATGTTTGAAACTTCCAGATCCATATTCGCACACACACAGGCGAGCGTCCCTACGAATGTGGCATCTGTCCGAAGGCGTTTAGTAATAAAGCAGCGTTGTTACGACACGATCGAGTAAGTAGTTATCAGTTTTACTTATCTTGCGTTATCTGTAGATTGTTCATCTGCCTAGCCTTTTCACAACTATGTTGGGGTCGGCTTCCAGTCTAACCGGATGCAGCTAAATATCAGTATTTTACATGGAGCCACTGCCTATCTGACCTCCACAACCCAGTTAGTACTAGGTAATGCAATGACCCTTGGTAAGACTGGTTGTCAGACTTTCGGAACACTGACTAACTGTAACGACTGTCAAAGATCTACAAATGACAGCCGGGACCAACGGCTTAACGTGCTTTCCGAGGCACGGAGGAAACTCGGTATGTAACAGGTAGTCACCCATCCACAGACCAACCTAGGCAAGCGCGGCTTAACCTAAAGATCGACCCGAGCGGCTGCTATTATTTAACCACGAGCTCCTCTCTGTAGATTATTATCATCAAATATTTATTTAATTACCATCAATGTCCGTCATGACCCTTTATCTCGAGAACGCGTGGAAGTATCAAGTTGAAATGAAAACCATAAACTCAAATGACGACACCGTTGGCTCAGTGGTTAAGCGTTTGACTACTGTGCTACGTGTCGCGGGTTCGATCCCCGCACGGAACAAATATTTGTATAACCTGCAAATAGTTGTTCCGGGTCTGGCTGTTTGTGTATGTGAGATTTAATGTTTGTTAACGCACCCACGATACAGGAGAAATTCCTAGTGTGGGGCGAATATATAAAAAAACTAGCTTTTGCCCGCGGCTTCGCTCGCGTTAAATTCGGTAGCGCCTTATTGATTTGTAATAGCAACGCTTAGTTTTCCCGTTTCTTCCCTGTGTCTCTCTCATATCCCACTCTTTTAAAAAAAATATAGCCTATGTCCGTCTCCTGGTTCCCAACTATCTCTGTACCAAAATTCATCAAAATCGGTTTAGCCATTAAAGCGTGAAGAGGTAACAAACAAACAAACTCACTTTCGCTTTTATAATATTAGTAAGTAAGGATGTACCATAAACACCATCATTTCATCTTCAAGGTCCACACCGGGATAAAACCCTACGAATGTCCGGAATGCGGCAAGTTCTTCACCCAATCCAACTCGATGAAGCTCCACGTGAACACGGTCCACCTGAAGATGCCGGCGCCGTACAAGAGTAAGACGAGGAGGAACAAGGCCAAAGAGAGGGAAATGCTAAGAGAAGCCATACTGCGGGTCATTGATAATGAGGAAACAGTCGCTGGTAAGTTTCTCTAGCAAATTTTTTTAGGGAACTAATTTTTTGAGCTGTTATTTAAGTATTCAAGATGTTATTATGATCAGTTGAAAAACATCATCATCTGCCTGGCCTTTTCTCAACTGTTGGGGTCGGCTTCCAGTCTAACCGGATGCAGCTGAATTTCAGTATTTTACATGGAGCGACTGCCTATCTGACCTCCACAACCCAGTTAGTACTGGGTAATGCGATACCCCTTGGTACGACTGGTTGTCAGACTTTCGGAACACTGACTACCTGTAACGACTAAAAACATATTGAGCAGTTATTTAATTTAATGGCGGTTGATTAATTATTGCGACAGTAAAACATGGGCTACTTAATAAACAATCAATTTGTCAGTTATTTTATCATACAATGTCAATTCTGAAAATAATTGAGCAGTCCAATAACTGAACGAGTGGTAAACATTATGGAATGATAATTACTTAAGTATGTTTCGAACTACGAATAAAAGCTCCTATTTCGTTTATTCATTTCCACACATATATTTTATATTTTTACATATTCGTATAAAACAACAAAGAAAAAAAAAACATTTAAAAATATAAAAAATAGTAGTTCACCAGCATCGGGAACAGGGTCCAAAAGCTCCTATTATTATCAGGGTATAATTTAGACGGGTAGGTTAGGTTAGGTTAAAACTGTGACCTCCTACGACCAAACGACTTCCATTAATAGAAACAAGAGTTTGTTTTTTAGTTGGTTACCCGGAACTGAACAAGAGTTTGTTTGGGAACCTACTGGGGTTCACAAACAAGGGAATTTAGTGAATTTCATATAACAATAAATTGCTTAGAATGAGATCTTACCGACAAATTCCGATTTATTACTGCCCACACGTAACCGCTCGTTCAATAATTTTTACCGCCCATTTAGTTATTTTCCTGCTCAATTTTAAATTCACTGATCCATTTCATTATTTTTTATTACTCCTTTTTGTTTACTATACTGTTTAGTTTTAACTGCTGAACTAGTTATTAAACCATGCCATTTATAATTTTTATCTTACCTCACAACTGTCTCTTTAAATCAGGGCCAGTTTTTATAATAAGTTCTCCAATCAGACGCAACTGCCTTCCGGTCGGGAATTCCTTTCCTATGGGGTCTTTTATAGGGGTTTGTACCTCAAAAGGAAAAAACTCAACCCTCATTGGATCACTTTGCTGTCTGTCTGTCTATCTGTCAAGACTGTTTATCTCGGGAACGCGTGGAGGTATCGAGTTGAAATTAAAACCATAAACAACATTATTTTTAGTTCATGCGAAAGCCGTAACACCTGTCCAGTATTTTTATATAAAGAATCTATGTACAAAATTTCAAAACTGTATCATGAAAAACCACAAAGATATAGGCTTGTTATGTTACCTGGTTATCCGTACAAATTCACTGTCACCAACGGCGCACGGCGTCACCGCGCCGCGCATTTTTTTGCCGAGGTCCGGCCGGGTGTATTGTGCGCTTGCGAATAGGTACCTACTTAGTGTCGCATGGTGTCCATATTATAAACTTTTTTAAATATTTTTGAGAAAAAATATAACATGGTGTAAAAATTATTGGATTATTCAGTTGCTTATTCTGAACAAACTATATTCAGGTTTCGCATATACTAAAAATAATGTTGTACTCCAGTCCGTGGTCCCTTAGTGCTTTCAAAAAATCAACTCTAAGTCTACGCAGTCAAAAGATATGGCTGTTTATGTATCTATGTATTTTTTGTTGGATATCCAAATAAATAAATACCTCTAAACACGTTCCACCTTTCTTGCAAAGATTTGGTCTGGGTGTGATTTATCTATAATATGTATGTATTTATAAATTATGTAAAATAAGGCCAACTAGCAGCGATACGAAAGGTCATTAACCTAAAGAACAACTGTGGCGTTGACAATCTAATATTTATCTCTTTCCATCTTGTGCCTTTGTCGTAATGTCTCGTTCTCCCGGCAAAAACATGACAACGTTAAGACGGGTTCGCCAACATTCGGGCGGCCATTTTAGATGGGGTTGTAGCATGGGTTTTGTTTACATTTGGTATCGCTTCTCGTTGGCCGTACTTTAAGTATGTATATCAGTTGTCTGGTTACCATAACACAAGCTCTGCTTAGCTTGGGATCAGATAGCCGTGTGTGAGTTGTCCCAAGATATTTATTATTATTTATTATTTAAAATTATTATTTCTTCTTTCCAGTCCAAAGCATAAGCGAAACGGGTAACTTAGCGGAAGCGGAAGTGCATTTCATCAAACCAGAGCCGAGTATATTTAAAGAGGAAGTTGAAGAAGGTCAAGTTTTATACGAAGACGTGGATTCTAGAGAAATAACTTACGAAGTCGTTTACGAAGAATAAAATAAAGGATTTCAAGATATCATAATCGTATTTGGACAAATAATCTGTTTGTCATATACAGTTGAACTGGGAAAGGTCTGCGCTTCGTCAATCTTCGTGTTCTTAAATTTGCGCGATTGTCGCCAGATAGTAACCACCCATGGAAGCTTCTAAGTTTATTTGGAAAATAATCTGTTCGTCAAATACAGTTGAACTGGGAAAGGTCTGCGCTTCGTCAATCTTCGTGTTCTTAAATTTGCGCGATTGTCGCCAGATAGTAACCGCCCATGGGAGCTTCTAAGTTACCAGTATTTGGAAAAATAATCTATTCGTCAAATACAGTTGAACTGGGAAAGGCCTGCGCTTCGTCAATGTTCGTGTTATTAAATTTGCGCGATTGTCGCCAGATAGTAACCGCCCATGGAAGCTTCTAAGTTTATTTGGAAAATAATCTGTTCGTCAAATGCAGTTGAACTGGAAAAGGTCTGCGCTTCGTCAATCTTCGTGTTCCTGAATTTGCGCGATTGTCGCCAGATAGTAACCACCCATGGAAGCTTCTAAGTTACTAGTACTTGGAAAAATAATCTGTTCGTCAAATACAGTTGAACTGGGAAAGGCCTGTGCTTCGTCAATGTTCGTGTTCCTGAATTTGCACTTGTTTGGCGTAACAGAGTAGAAGCCCATGGAGACAGCAAGTTACAGTGCTAGAAGTATTTTGGTTCTCAGAAGAAATTGGCTGAAAGTGTTTCTTGTTTTTTTTTTTATGAAATTGTACTGTTTGCAGAGTTCAATCCTAGAGATCGCAAGTGAACATTCGAAATAATGGTTAAAATACCAAATGGTACTTAATCTTTCCGCCTTACGATGTTTATAGGGTTGCGTAAAAAAAGATAAAGACAAAAGATATGATTCTTTATGACGGACGGAACCTTCAATGCGCGAGTTTTTTTTGTTGTTGTAGACCATACCTTGCCTAACTTAATTACGGAGAAATTGTACGTCAAAGTTTATTTTGAAAAAGTGATGAATTAAAATTGTATAAAAAAGAATTGGTATAATATGTAGTTATAAAATGTACCTATTTAAGTTGAGAAATTAGATAATTGTTTAAATATACAGTTGTAACATAATACACGCAAAATCTTTCGTGAAGTCTCATAGACATTTAATCTTTTATTTATTAAAACTTCATGCACATGTAAAATAACATTGAATAAAGGCGGACTTAATGCCTTGGGCATTTCCTACCAGTGAAAAATATAGTTGACTAGCTTTAGCCCGCGGCTTCGCTCGCGTTAAATTCGGGGTAACACAGTTCCCCTTTCCTGATTTGCAGGTACCTGCTACGCTACCTGCAGTGTTTGCCTTTGCGCCTTATTGATTTGTAATAGCAAAGCTAAGTATTCTCTTTTCTTCCCTCTTTCTCCCTCATATCTCAATCTAAATCAATCAAAGGAGGGTAATGTGTTTAAAGCCTATATCCGTCTCTAGGGTCCCAAATATATCTGTACCAAAATTCATCAAAATCGGTGTAGCCATTTAAGCGTGAAGACTTAACAAACAAACAAACTCACTTTCGCTTTTTAATATTAGCAAGGATGTTTTTGTTTTGTTGATGAGGACACCTTATGTTCTCTAAAAATCTGTTATTAGACAAACATACTTAAATACCTTACTCAACACCAATTAATACAATACAAAACGGCACGGTTGGCGCAGTGACTGAGCGATCGACTCCCGCGCTGTATGTCGCGGGTTCGATCCCCGCTCGGAACAAATGTTTGTATGGCCTACAGGTAGGTAGTTCGGGGTCTGGCTGTTTGTGTATGTGAGTTTATATGTTTGTCAACGCACCCACGATACAGGAAATATTCCTAGTGTGGGGCAACGTTTTATTTAAAAAACAAATGAAATACTCCTTGGTCCTTGTCAGACTTTCGGGACGCTGAGTACCTGTAAAGACTGTCAAATATCTACAAATGACAGCCGGGACGAATGAAGCAACATGCGTTTTAAGGCACGTAGAAAACTCATCCAGATTATCCTAGGCTAGCGAGACGAGCCGACATCTTAACTATTTAATTTTTAAAATTTATTATGTAATCAACAACTAAGTATTGAGATGGATGTGTGGAGTGACAAGAATGGATATAGTAAGGAAGGAGTATATTAGAGGAAGTTTGAAAGTTGCGCCTGTTACAGAAAAATTGAAAGGGAGTCGTTTGTCTTAGTATGGACATGTAATGAGGAGGGATGAAGCACATGTGACTAAAGAGTAATGGATCTGATTGTTGATGGACGGAGAGCGAGAGGAAGGCCAAAGAAGGAATGATGAAGGAGAAAGGAGTGAATGATGCTGTGACGTCTGATAGGAGAGAATGGAAGAAGAAAACATGTTGCGCCGACCCCAAATATAATGGGACAAGGGCAGGAAAATGGTGATGTAATCAACAAGTATTGAATAACACTTAAATGATGTTCATTTTAAAATTAAGTTGTTTTAAAAGGTATTCTGATATACAATAAAAACTATTTTCTTTCATCGAAAACTTTTGTTTTATTTTTCTTCGTTTGTACCATCCTGTTTTTTTAGGGGTTGTTGTGCAGCAAGTTTCTTCCATACACGCATCGTATTTAGTACTAAATTGGAGTGTTGCTCGCAATTTATTTATTTATTCGTTTATTTCAAGTACCTACAAACATAACAAAACGACTCATTTTTACTCAGGTAAGATCAAACACAAAACATGCATTCCATTTCAATTTAATAGAATAATGTCAGAAAAAAGAATGACATCATGGAAAGGTCCAAAAGGAAACCGCTGTAGAGGAAGACCACTGACGAAATGGGTAGAGAAGACATCATAAAAACGGCTGGCTTAGACTGGATGAATAGAGCTCAAGATAGAGATAATTGGACTTCTTTGGAGGAGGCCTTTACCCGCGGAGAGGTTCTTGTAAATTAAATTAATACATGCATAGATAAGTTATTTTGTATTTTTTTTTTTACTAGAAATACACGACTTTTTTATTTTATTAATAACTAGCTCTTGCCCGCGGCTTCGCTCGCTTTAAATTCGGGGTAACACCCGTTCCCCTTGCGCCTTATTGATTTGTAATGGCAACGGTAAGTTTTCCCTTTTCTTCCATCTTTCTCCCTCACACCCCACTTTTTTTTTTAAATTAGCTTATGTCCGTCTCCTGGTTCTCAACTATCTCTGTACCAAAATACATCAAAATCGGTGTAGCCATTAAAGCGTGAAGAGGTAACAAACTCACTTTCGCTTTTATAATATTAGTAAGGATTGTTTGGCTCTTGATACTTTCATCGATTCGCCGGTTTTTTTTTTAATCATAAAATTTTTACAACAACATTTTTAAAGAAAACTATGAATGATTTTGATCAAATATTTATTTAATGTAATTAAATCACATCAATCTTACTAAATAAATAATAGGCTCACCAATATTACATGAAACTTAAAAATAACTGTCGAAATGATATGTACTGTCCACCTCTGCGCAAACCCTTTTAGAATACTGGCGTAATAATAAGTTAGTGTATATTGAATTGGCTCGCGAGGTTATCGACATGTGGGATGTGGACTCAGCGATCATTGTGCCGATAGTCGTTACAGCCAATGGCTTAATTGCCAAGAGCCTCGACCAACACCTGAGGAGGCTCTCGTTAGGCAGCTGGATCAAGGGTTTGATACAGAAAGCGGTACTCTTGGACACTCTGGAGCCCTGACTGACGGTGGCTTAGACCTTGTTCCCGATACCGGTGGGCAGCTATTTTTTTTAATAAGAAATATGTATAAAAATGAATAAACGAAGTTACTGTATTATTTTATTCTTTGTAGTTTTTGTTTGACCTCCCGAGTGGATCTGAAACAATGAGATTTACTTGAATTATTATTGTCAAGTTAATCTTAGACATCGGTAAAGGAAACCATCGTGAGGAAACTTGGACTTATAATTAACTAGCTTTTGCCCGCGGCTTCGCTCGCGTTGAATTCGGGGTAACACAGTTCCCCTTGCCTTTTGCAGGTACCTGCTACCTGTAGTTTTTGCTCTAGCGCCTTATTTATTGAAGTTTTCCCTTTTCTTCCCTCTTACTCCCTCATTTCTCACTTGTTTTTTAAACAATAGCCTATATCCGTCTCCTTTATTTTAATGAATTTTGGTAAGAGACAGTTGGGACCCTCCCAACTATCTCTATACCAAAATTTCTTAAAATCGGTTTGGCCATTTCGGCGTGAAGACGTAACAAACAAACTCACTTTCGCTTTTATAATATTAGTAAGGATACCTAAGTCTAAAATCGCCAACCCGTCTTGAACAAGCGTGGTGATTAATACTTAACCTTCTCTGTATGATAAGCAGCCTTAGACCAGCAGTGGGACTGTTATAGGCTGGTAATATTACAAGTATTATGCTGGAAAGCTGCAGGGGCTATACACCTGACGGTGCAAATAGAATAACTAAATTAGTATTTAGTTCACCAGGAAGATCAGTTCTCGGAATTGGCGCGCGTGTATGACCAGATGTATAAATGTGAACGGCGTAATAGCAGTACGTAAGGATCGTAGCAGTGGACGGCGCAATAGCAGTACGTAAGGATCGTAGCAGTGGACGGCGCAATAGCAGCACGTAAGGATCGTAGCAGTGGACGACGCAATAGCAGTACGTAAGGATCGTAGCAGTGGACGGCGCAATAGCAGTACGTAAGGATCGTAGCAGCCTTACGTGGTTTCTCTCTACCCCCACGGACAAATTGCGTGAGTTGTATGTTGTACCGACTACGAGCCTAGGTTAGCAGCTGTAGATATAATCTAGCCAAATGGAGTATCCTCGATCGATGCCAAACACAATGCCATTGTGGAGCACCTGTAGGATATGTCCCACATGAATCAGAATGCTTTATTTGTAAACATAGGTCAAGTTACAATGTGTGAGAAGTCACAGATAGGTAGGTAGATCCTCTATGTTTTGCCCATAGGGGTACAAATATATTTAACCAGCTTTGGCCCGCGGCTTCGCTCGCGTTAAATTCGGTATAACACAGTACCTGCTACCTGCAGTTTTTGCCCTAGTGCCTTATTGATTTGTAATAGCAACGCTTAGTTTTCCCTTTTCTTCCCTCTTTCTCCCTCATATCCCACTTTTTTTTGAAAAAATAACAAGGTAACAAACAAACAAACTCACTTTCGCTTTTATAATATTAGTAAGGATTTAATTAACATGCCTTTTTTTATTTATTTTTTCGTGGGCATACTGCACAAGCACTTGCACCCATCAGTGGACGAATTTTGAATGAAAATATCTAAAACTTACGAGTTCATGTGTTCTTAAAGCCGATAGTCCTTTGAACGCTTTTGGGCATAACTTGCAGGCGTAAGGGCGGTCACTAGTGTGTACCCTTAGATGAGACTGAAAAATAAATGGAGAAGTTAATTATAAAATATGGAGAATTTATTAAATACGAAGAACTTTATTATTAAATATGGAGAACATTATCATAAAATATGGAGAGCTTATAATATAATATACTAGGTGGTGCCCGCATGAATGATGATGGAGGTCGTGGGTTCGATTCCCACCCAGGACAAACTTTGTGTGATGAGCATGATTGTTTGTTCTGTGTCTGGGTGTGATTTATCTATAATATGTATTTATTTATAAATTATATAAGTATGTATATCAGTTGTGCTGGTTACCATAACACAAGCTCTGCTTAGCTTGGGATCAGATAGCCGTGCGTGAGTTGTCCCAAGATATTTATTTTATTTATATGGACATCCATACTCACCAACATTCGTATTTATAATATTAGTAGGATGGACAACTTTATTATAAAACACGGAGACCTTTATTATAAAATTTGGAGAATCTTATTATAATACTAGCTTTCGCCCGCGGCTTCGCTCGCGTTAAATTCGGTATAACACACCAAACAGACCTGCAGTTTTTGCTCTTGCGCCTGATGGATTTGTAATAGCAACGCTAAGTTTTCTCTTTTCTTCCCTCGTTCTCCCTCATATCCCACTTTTTTTTTTAATAAAAGTTAGCCTATGTCCGTCTCCTGGTTCCCAACTATCTTTGTACCAAAAATCATCAATATCGGTTTAGCCATTAAAGCGTGAAGAGGTAAGGTAGAAGAGTAAGGAGTAAGGATTAGTAAGGATATGGAGAACTTTGTTATAAAATATGGAAAAAAAATAACAGCTGTGTGCTGCCCTAAGTTTTTAAAGAAAAAAAATAAGGTGGTTGTGTTTTTAAATATTGAAGTTTTTAATGTACAGACGCCAGCAGGTCAAGCTACCCGAAACTGTCAATTTTTCCCAATGAACCTTGAACCTAGAAATAAAGTCGAAAATCTATCAAAGAAATCTGACAGATTGTAGTAGCTTGATGTGCAGGCATCTGTACACACGACGGCACATCAACCTACACAAAACCATTTTAACCTGATCTCTCTACTACGGTGTGCGATCCGTAGTAGAGAGATCCGGTTATAATAGTTTAGAATAGGTTGACCTGCCTCCGTGTGTACGTGAACAATTATGAACCTAACACTTAGGGCATTACAAGCCTTGATAAGTTACGCTCACCTGTAACAACTTCCTCATGGTGAAACTTTTGGGGCACTGGGTACAGTGGTATGGTTTCTCACCAGTGTGGTTCCTTTGATGGTACAATAAAACTGATTTGTTCTGAAAAATCAAGAAAATATCAGTTATTTTTTTAATTTACAAAAAAAGAATAACAAAAAAAACCCGAGAGGTGTCAAGGGACACCCGGATGGAACGAAGCTATTATTTATTACTAGCTTTCGCCCGCGGCTTCGCTCGCGTTAAATTCGGTATAACACACCAAGCAGACCTGCAGTTTTTGCTCTTGCGCCTGATTGATTTGTAATAGCAACGCTAAGTTTTCCCTTTTTTTCCCTCTTTCTCCCTCACATCCCACTTTTTTTTAAAAAAAGTTAGCCTATGTCCGTCTCCTGGTTCCCAACTATCTCTGTACCAAAACTCATCAAAATCGGTTTAGCCATTAAAGCGTGAAGAGGTAACAAACAAACAAACAAACTCACTTTCGCTTTTATAATATTAGTAAGGAAAGGAAGTAAGGAAGTAAGGATGTACAAAAAACTTGTATACACTCAACAAAAATAATCGTCGCGACACCACACTGTTCAATGCGAAATAGAAAGACGAAACGAAAACAACTGGCTTGCTTTCTATAAGAGAGAGAGAGAGACAGACAGAGAAACACACACGCCGAACGGCTTACAACTATAGCAAAAAGTGTCGTTACAACTTTTGGTCTTATTTTTTTCCGTCTAGTCCGTTTTCGCAACGCGCGATAAGAAACTTCGTTACAAAAAAAACACTTATAGTGGAATCCGTTTATAATGACATCGAAAGGAAATAACAAATACGTCATACAAAGCATTTTGTAAAAAATAAGAAAGAGCTCCTATTCTTGTTGGTAAGTATCAAGTATCCTTACTAATATTATAAAAGCGAAAGTGAGTTTGTTTGTTTGTTTGTTACCTCTTCACGCTTTAATGGCTAAACCGATTTTGATGAATTTTGGTACAGAGATAGTTGGGAACCAGGAGACAGACATAGGCATAGATATTTTTTTTTTAAAAAAAGTGGGATGTGAGAGAGAAAGAGGGAAGAAAAGGGAAAACTTAGCGTTGCAATTACAAATCAAGAAGGCGCAAGGGGAACTGTGTTACCCCGAATTTAACGCGAGCGAAGCCGCGGGCAAAAGCTAGTTTATTATAATATAGAGAAACAAAATGGAGATAATCACTAACAACCAATGCGGGACCATCAACTATCAATTACCCACTGTAGCTCGAAACAGACTCAAGATAAAGGTAAACCACAATGTCTTGTTTCGTCGTCGGGAATATTATCACACTCACCGTTAATGTCTTGCCACATACTTCACACACCCAGGGTCTATCCTTCTTCCTGCTGGCCTTATCTTTGGGGTCGACGTGTATTCTTCTGTAGTGCGCGCTGTACAACGACTCACGTGAAAACGTTTTGTCACACTGCAAAGCCAATTAATCATAATCCTCATTACAAATAATGTTTATTTTGCAATTAGGTTTTTACAAATACTGCCGATGGTGCAGCCCGGTGTTTCGTACCTGGCTACTCAGAGAAGAAACAGCCGAAACAAACTCAGAGGTCATAGTGTTTTTAAGGTCCAGAAAAAATCTTGGTCAACTTACATGAGGACTATGCAGATTAGTGTTTGAAATGGTCTTTTTAAGAAAGCACCACACAGATTGAGTGGACCTGTCCAGTCAGTGCAAGCATTTGTCAGTTATCGTGTAGCTCGACTCATAACTCAAGGAGCTCAACGACACGACGAACAATACTAACAAACTGACCAAGAGCTAGTCAGACTCGCCCACCGATGGTTCCGTACAAACTTGCGACATAAACAGCCATATCTTTTGACTGCGTAGACTTGAGGGTTGTTTTTTATTTTGGTGTGGGGAAATCATCAAATAACTTCCCCGGTGGTGAGTGAGGTGAGTGTTAGACTTGTACTGACTAAAACCCACCCATGTTCCTTTTATTGCCCTTTACGTTCCGGGGCCGCGGTATCTCTTTCGAACAACCTGCAACCCCGGCAGAGGACTTAGAGGGTTGATTTTTTCACAGCACAAAGTAACCAACGAGTTGAGTAATGGTTTATATATTTTTTAATTCGATACCTTCACGCGTTCCCGAGATAAATAGTCTTCACAGACGAACAACAAATTGATCTAATAAGGCTTCTGTTTTTTCAATGCATTTTTTTCCTTATTTTGAAAAAAAAAACATGTAAAACACACACCTTATAATAAACTAGCTTTCGCCCGCGGCTTCGCTCGCGTAAAATTCGGTATAACACACCAAGCAGACCTGCAGTTTTTGCTCTTGCGCCTGATTGATTTGTAATAGCAACGCTAAGTTTTCCCTTTTCTTCCCTCGTTCTCCCTCATATCCCACTTTTTTTTAATAAAAATGGTTCCCAACTATCTCTGTACCAAAATTCATCAAAATCGGTTTAGCCATTAAAGCGTGAAGAGGTAACAAACAAACAAACTCACTTTCGCTTTTATAATATTATAGTAAGGATCAAATAAGCATCAACAAACCTTCTCACAAGTATAAACTTTACACGTCCGATGTTTCTCTAGTAAATGATCTCTCAAATGCAAGGCTTCATTAAACGCTTCTCCACAATGATAACACGTGTGTTCGCTACAAACCCCGAGCGACGAATGACGGAGCAACGCTGTATTGTCCGCGAAGTGCTTGTTGCAAGAGAGGCAAGTGGGGGGTAGGGAGACCTATGGAAAGAGAGAAAGAAACTATATTTATTTTTACCTTTGAAAGAAGAATGAAAGAAAAAAGAAAGAAAGAAAATAAGTTTATTTGACACAAAACACAAGTGCACACAACATTAGACAATAAACGAATTAATGACAAAAGTACTTTTTGTTCTTTATTTAAGTGTATTGCAAAACCTCGTTTGATTCACGTAAGAATTTGTCACTGCTGTTCACGGTTCTATAACACCCTCGACTGGCGGTTCGGGTGTTCAATCCGCCTCGGCAGCAATAACAAAGTATAATAACCCAATCAAGATAACCAGATCCCACCTTAACCTCTAGAGCCCCAGCGGCACAAAAACGTGCCAGTAAACCCCGACCGATTTAAAACTGTATTTGTAGTAAAGATAAGTTTTAAAATTAGATTACGATTATGATAAGAGCCCGCCCGGCGGTGCTTGACGGGTAGTTGACGTAAATAATGGCGGTTCTTGAGAGGTTAAGTATCATCTTAATTTCCCATCCCATAAAACTGAATTCTTTTCCTACTTGTTCTCTATTCGCGCAGTACGTTTGTGGAACTCACTTCCGCCTTACATACGAGACTATAAAACATTATTTATTTTCAAAAAGCAAGTCAAAGAGCATTACCTCTCCTCTATCAGTTTATATCAGTACTAGCTTTTGCCCGCGGCTTTGCATGCGTTAAATTCGGGGTAACACAGTTGCCCTTTCCTGACAGGTACCTGCTACCTGTAGTTTTTGCCCTAGCGCCTTATTTATTGTAATAGTAATGCTAAGTTTTCCCTTTTCTTCCCTCTTTGTTCCTCATATCTCAAACTTTTTAAAAAAAATATGCCTATGTCCGTCTCCAGTCAAACGTCAATTTGTTGCTATAAGCAAATAATTTTATTAATAATCATGTTAATATTCTGACATTTTAAATTTATATTAAACTAGCTTCCGCCCGCGACTTCGTCCGCGTGGCATAGGTACTTTAGGCTAACGCCAACTTTAACCCTGAAAAAAAACTCTCCCCTTTTCTTCCCTATTTCTCCCCCTTTTCTCACTTTAGAAAAAAGGTCCCAACTATCTCTATACCAAAATTCATCAAAATCGGCTTTGCCATTAAGGCGTGAAGACGTAACAAACACTCACTTTCGCTTTTATAATATTAGTCAGGATTTACATGTGTACGGGGGCCTTAGTCTGCTATTACAATCATTGAGATATACCTATGGAGACGGCATATTCTACTATAGAAAGAATAGTTATACAAATATCTATAAAATCGACACACGTATGTGAAAAACAGTGTTGTCTCTTTTTAATAAAGCTGTAGCTGCATAAGAAAAGAAAGACAAGTATAGTTTGTCAAGTGCTCATTTTGGCAACACTTTCATGTGACGTCATAAGCCTATCTATGCGTGACCGATTCTCCATGATTTGCGCCGAGTATTGTGGTACATCAACTGTCAAACAGTTGCGCGCCAAGATATTTTTTGTTGTTTTATTGAAAAATACGGCTTTAAACTAGTTATTGTGGTGCACTGGGCTTTGCTATAAACAATTAATTATGCCTTCGTGTTGCATAATACAGTGTGGTGCAAGGAAAAACAAAAATCAGCCTGAATTGACCATTCACAGGTTAGTGACAAGTTTTCATTGCTTTTTCACGAATTATGTATGATGTTTTGTTACAAGATGATCTTTGGAATGGTCATTGAGACCTGTGCCACTTTTGTATAGCTCCAAACGTTGTTATTTTCTTTATTTCATTGCATTGTTTACATACATATTGAACTTAGTGATGGACGCTTACAATCAGCGATGTCAAAGTATCGATAATATCTAATGTAATAATTGTGTAAAATGTTGATATGGTTTTTTGTTCGACAGATTCCCAGTAAATTAAATTTTGAAGAAAAAAAGGTTAGCTGTTATTGGCATTGGAAATATTAACCCCCGACAAAAATGTGGTATGTCTGCTCATTGCACTTCGACAAATCATGCTTTAATAAAACTCTCGATGTGACAAGGTAACGTGACAGCGCAGTGCCCTCGTCCTCTAGTGGTAGGTTTTTCTCTTATGTATACTTTATTTTGTTGAGTAGATGACAGGGTGAACCTCATGTCACCTTAAATTTTATTATTGAAAAAAAATCCTGAATCACCTTAATATTGTTCCCTTTCACATTCACTATTGATGCCGAATTATATTAGGAGACTCAAGAAAGCTAATGTTGTGCTGCCACATTAAATAATCTTATGCCTAACCTAACCTAACATCTAAACATTGTCAGGGATGACAAAAAAAAACAATGAGGCGAATAAAACAAATGTTTTTCAATTGAAATGGCTCAAGAGCTGGCTTCAATCAAAATAATTTTGTAAAGGCTAATTTAATCATATTTTGACAGTAATTAAGGAATGAAGTAGGTAGGTTATTAGATTGAGTGACTAATAATATTGTTATTTTTCAGCCTAAACCAATCTGTTTTTTACAACCTACATCAAGCAAGATTTCATATAGAATTTATTTTAACAAATTAATTTTGTTCAGAAATGAATACATATCAACTGACATTATAATGTCGGTTGATAAAACTAGCACTAATAAAACACAAAAGCGAATGTTTTACTACTTAGTTATGTGTTTCTAAAGTGTTTTTCTTTTTATGCATAAATAAAAACATGTTCTTTTAACGTGAAAGGTCTTTTTATTTCAATAAATCCTTTACAGAAACTATATGTGACAAGAGATTTCGCATTATTCAATTTTTAACTCGGTTGTATGTATTTACCTATTCTCAGTCAATTTTATTGTGAAAAATGGTTTTTTTTTAATTGAAAGATACTCCCGAATTGGTCTCGTATAAATATTGTCATCATATTATGATGAACTTCAAAGACATGGAATGGAACTCCTCATACGATCATAGCAAAACTGTCGTAACAAGTATAATTGCTTTGTTAAGCTTGTAGCTAATAACTGACTGAAAGAAGATGGTGAAGGAGTAATTTTAACTGAACTGACGATGAAACTGGAAGGTAAGCAACGGTACTCTGTAATAAGTCAATGTATCCTAGCCATGTTTGGGCTTATTGGAATTTTCAAAATATGTACCTACATAGCATGACAATAGGGTATTTTACTCTATATGAAAGAAATTCTAAAAATATACAATTCAGATAGCTTAGGCAATAAGCAGTCGGAAAATGTTAAATTTGGTTAATAAAATAACTAAATGAATTTTAAAATTGATTTCAAAGTTTTCACTTTTTTAGTCTGTTGTTTTACTAATCGAAACAGTGTCCGCCATGATTATTACGTCTTATGGTCATGTAAACAAAAAGTGACAACTGTCAACTGAGCAACTATTACTATTTTTGTATTAAAAAACTTTACATTTTAATTTTTATTGAAATAATAGTAATAATACCATGGAAGAAATAAATACTACCATATAATAATACCATAAACTATAGTGAAATATACAACTAAACAGAAAGACTAATAACAGCGCATTTGTTTACATGACCAACTGACGTCATGACCACAGAGTAACATGGCGTCAAGCGATTTTGTGATTTTACGCGCGAAAATAGAGATAAGATAAGAAATAGAGAGCTCGTGGCTAAATAATAGCAGCCGCTCGGGTCGATCTTTAGGTTAAGCCGCGCTTGCCTAGGTTGGTCTGTGGATGGGTGACCACCCGTTACATACCGAGTTTCCTCCGTGCCTCGGAAAGCACGTTAAGCCGTTGGTCCCGGCTGTCATTTGTAGATCTTTGACAGTCGTAACAGGTAGTCAGTGTTCCAAAAGTCTGACAACCAGTCTTACCAAGGGGTATCGTATTACCCAGTATTAACTGGTTGTGGAGGTCAGATAGGCAGTCGCTCCATGTAAAATACTGATATTCAGCTGCATCCGGTTAGACTGGAAGCCGACCCCAACATAGTTGGGAAAAGGCTAGGCAGATGATGACGCGCGAAAATAGAAATTGTAAAACTGAAATGCAGTTTTATGGCACTTATCGGTTGAATATATTTTTTTTGTTTTTTTTGGTGTTTTACTAGGACCCTAGGATCAAAATGAGATACTTTTTAAAAATGGGTGTAATACCGTATTCCAATATTCAATTTCAAGTGGTTTGGATGATTATATTCTATGCTGAGAGGTACCACTATTAAAAAGTGTAAAATAAAAACCCTTTCACAAACCAAAATACATACCTCACTTAGGAAGATAGAAGTACCATTACACTGTACAAGATGTTGATTTAGTTTGTGGTAATAGATAGTTGGAAAGCCCTATGTCTAGCAGCAGCAATATTATGTCGATCTGAAGCAGAGCTAATAAAAATATCAGAAAATATTAATTCATTTACTTAGATTAACGGTTTACATTGCAACCGTCAAATATTATAAACGAAGAATTAATAGGCGGGCTGACTTCATTTAAATGATACAGAAGCCATAAAGCTGTCAGTCATATTTATGTTCCTCAGAAAAGGTATCTGACGATTGAAAAATCAGCCATGCATCTTTAAAAATACTTACTTAAATAAAACATATTCGAATAATTATTGATAGGTCTAATATATCGATATAAACTAGGCACTCATGTGGCTTTAAATTACAACCCTATAAAAAGGCAGCCATTTTGAGCGCCCGAGTTTTGTAGGTAGTCACGCTAATTCTGTAGGTATGGCCAGTCCATAGGTTTATAAGTCAGTGATTACAATGGTGTCAGAATGGTCGATCACTGATCGCATAATGGTTGATTTTGACAAGTTTAGTATGTAGTAGATGTCAAAATCAACCATTATGCGATCAGTGATCGACCATTCTGACACTATTGTAATAGCAGACTAAGGCCCCTGTTCACATACGTACAGGCAAATTGCTAACGCTGCGACCTACTTTTCGCTACGCGTTTTAGTTACTTTTATATTAACAATTATCTAGTTGCTCAATAGCTGCCGAAGCGCTATAACTATAAACGCGGATTAGTATCCAACGGAACTTTCAGTAACTTATACGAATAAAACTAAAATATTGTGAAGTCTGTGGTTTTTCGTCAACTCACATCCAACAACTCAACTTTATCTAACTGAACCATACAATATGTGTAGGTATTATTATTTGTATGTATGTGTGTCCCTGTTTTGTCTTTTCCACACACTGTGTCTACATATCTCATCCAACTTTCCTCTCGCAAGTCTGCTGGAAGAAATTTCTAATGAAATAAGTTGTACCGTTGTTCTCTTCTGTCTTAACATAATGTCCTTTCAAGTTATCTGTGTGTGCATAAATAAATAACTTACTAAATTACATGTTTTAATGTTCACACGACGGCAGTTCACCCTATTCTGTTTAGAATCAGGTTATGATAGTTTTATCATAACCTGATTTCTCTACTACGGATCGCACACGCACACCGTAGTAGAGAGTAGATCAGTACGCATTGACTGCTGAACTATTAGCGAAATTTATGCAAATGCTATCAAATAGCTCACTAACCCTGTGCGGCAAACGCTCCTGCGCGTTCAACAATTCTTTCGTGTAGTGCTACGAACGCAAATGTGCGGTTGAACAAAGTCTACGCAGTGCGGCTGGCCGCATTAGTGCGGCGTCGAATACTTTGTCCGAGTGCGGCACGGCGCTTATGTGCGTTTGAAAATTTTCGAGTTTTATGGTAGTCATAAAACAATTATTCAAACTCAAAGCATTTATTTCAATTAGACCATTACAGGCACTTTTGAATGTCATAAAAACAAGAACAAAAAAATGATGCTGCTACAATCCCGGTCACAAGGCATAATAACTTGTGAAAGTACTGTAGTTGCCCATTCCAAAGCGTTGATCTCTATGGAGAAAAATGGGCAAGAAACTCCATGAACACTCTTTTAAATTATAATATTTTTACAAAATCGTATTTACATCATTCGTGTTGAGATTATACAAATATGTGAGAACGATGTAGAAAGACGTGCACAGTAAGAGCGTCCAGAGTAAATAAAAAGCAAAATTCAATTTAAAATCTAAATAAGTTAAAAAAATGACCGAGGTAGTTAAAAAAATGACCAGTCCCAACTGACAGCGCCCGTTCACGAACATGACGTATGGATCAGCCCCATTCAGCTCGACCATTTTGAAGGGAGCTAAATGACCCGACACACCCGCCACTATCAGCGAGACATTTAAGTGAGCATGACACTATTAACCACCAGAGGCCTTAGTCTGCTATTACAATAGTGTCAGAATGGTCGATCACTGATCGCATAATGGTTGATTTTGACAAGTTTGGTAATCTACTACATACTAAACTTGTCAAAATCAACCATTATGCGATCAGTGATCGACCATTCTGACACCATTGTAATAGCAGACTAAGGCCCCAGGGCTTCGTCAAGTCAATGATAATACATAGCACTCACATATGGGCTTAAAAATTATACAATACTAGAGAATTGAATATTACTGTACATGTAAAGGTTGTTTCATACTAGACCGTAACGTCACCCCACGGATCAAGCGCTACCAGTTATTTTTTTCTCTTTTGAATTTGTATTTTAACATAATATTCGATACTTTGTAGTTACGTAAGAGTCAATGAATGAATGAATGGAATTGAACACTGAGTGCTGCCATGTAGGAGTAAACGATTATTATGAATAAGAAATATGCATGATTTTTACTAAAATTATTTGTCTTACAATAATATCAAACTTAGACTTACTATTTGATTGTATTTGGAGGTAGGTAAGTAATAAAATAAAACTAATAAATATTTAAAATCTAATCATTTATTATACAGTGTAAACTCCATGTAACGTCACTCGATTTAACGACAAACTCTCTAAAGCGTCGAGATCAATTGACTTTGGTTGGTTTAGCTTGTCTACCATACAATGATACACTCTACATAGCATCACACCCACTCTCAATAACGACAACAATTAAGTAATAAAAAGTACCTTTTAAGTTGCTAAAATTAGTAAAAACTGCGCAGCTGTGTACGTTCTTTTGTCGCTTTGTTATCCTAGCCCGCAATAAACTCGACTGTCGGAATCATGCATACCGAACTTTTTAAGAAATTCGTTATTTTGTTTACAAATTGGGATTGCTTACACGTGTCGACTGTTTTTGACCATGACTAATAAGTAGGAGTCATGGATTATCTTTCCTTTATCACCAAGATGCCTCAATATCGCAAGATATGAATAAAATAAGTAAAAAAATACAACAACATTACTGGTGCAGCAAAAGACGTCAAACAAAAATAACAGAGTAAACGCAATAGCGTTCAAATAACATTCTTTTTTATGTACAGACGCCAGCAGGTCAAGCTACCCGAAACTGTAAATTTTTCCCAATGAACCTTGAACCTAAAGACTTTAGAAATAAAGTCGAAAATCTATCAAAGAAATCTGACAGATTGTAGTAGCTTGATGTGCAGGCGTCTGTACATAACTACTAACACTAGTCTGAAATAAACTTTTTCTTTTTTTAATTCTGATTTTTCTTCTCTCCATTTAACGACAACTCTCTATATAACGCCATAAAATGCACAGTCCCTTCAGTGTCGTCATATAGAGTTTACACTGTATATATATTGTAGGTACAGTTATTCCTGTGCGTGTGCGTTACAATCGCTCCGAAAGTTGTCTGGGTAGAATAAATCGAAAACATACTAAAATCAATTCATAGTTTATGTTGACAGCGCGAACGTAACGCTGAGGATTGAGCAACCATGGTGATTTCAGAAATTACTTGGGTTAGGGATCTGATTCTTTTTGTTAATTGAAGACGAAATTTGTCAGAAATGGTAAAAAAAAGAATGATAAGCTATAGATCAATTTTTAACGAAGTATTCACCTTGGATGGCATGGCCGCGTAATCGTTAGTCGTTACTTCCAAAGTGAGTTTCAGTAAAATGATGATTTAGAGATTAGAATTCTTTTCCGACAATTGTTGACAAATTCAGTCTTCAATCGACAAAAGGAATGACATCTGTAACCTAAGTAATTTCTGAGTTGTCCATGGCCGTGCAATCATCCACGTTACAATCGCGCGGCCAACGTGTGCGTTACGATTGCACAGCCAAGTTGTCCAAACGAAAAAAAGCCACATAAATTGGCGAATTTGTCAAAATCGAGAGGTTTTAACCAACAATTTTTTAAATTACAAATTCATCATCATCATTCTCCTGCCCTTACCCCTAGTTATTTGAGATCGGCGCCGTATGTCTTCTTCCATACTCCTCTATTATTCGTCATTTCATCGGACACCTCCTTTCTTGCCATATCATCTTTCACACAGTCCATCCATCGTTTCTTTAGTCTTCCTCTTCTACTCATCATTTTTCTGCCCTTGTCCTATTCTATTTGGGGTCGGCGCAACACGTTTTCTTCTTCCATTCTCCCCTATCAGGCGTCACGGCATCATTCACTCCTTTCTCCTTCATATCATTCCTTACACAATCCATCCATTTTTTATTTGGCCTTCCTCTCGCTCTCCGTCCATAAACATTCAGATCCATCACTCTTTTAGTCACATGTGCTTCATCCCTCCTCATTACATGTCCATACCAAGACAAACGAGTCCCTTTCAATATTTCTGTAACAGGCGCAACTTTCAAACTTCCTCTAATATACCCATTCCTTACTTTATCCATTCTTGTCACTCCACACATCCATCTCAACATTCTCATCTCCGCTACATGCAATCGTTTTTCATCCACCTTTTTTACGGCCCAGCATTCTGACCCAAACAGTACAACGGGTCTAATCACGGACTTGTTTATTTTCCTCTTTAACTTGAGGGGCATCCGTGGGTCACAAGTTGTTCCAGTGACCTGTCGCCATTTCATCCATCCTTCATACTGAAATCTTTCCTCAAATTTTACTCATTCCTCACATTTTACGCATCACATGCCCATACTAAACCAACCGATTACCACACAACTTTTTAGTCACCGGCACTACTTTCAGACTTCTCTTATGTACTCGTTTCTTACTTTATCCATTCGCGTAACACCACACATCCCTCTTAGCATTCTCTTCTCAGTCACGCCTTTGACAAATTTTTGGTTTGAACCTTTCGGTTTTAACAAATTCCGTTCAATTTATTTGGCATTTTTTTTGTTGTGCAAGTTAGCGGAGCAAGCCTAAACCGCACTACAATTATTTTAGACAAGTGTTGATGGTCCAGGCATTTCGTCGTGGTGTGGTCCGTAACATGGAATACAAAGGCCTACGTCACAATCTGGGCATTCTATTTTGGTGTCTTTCCTTTTTTTTTCTTTTACCCAGCACCTAACACATTTACGCCTTTTAAGACACCCATTTTGACTTCTTTTCAATTCTTTGGGCATGTGTCTTGCTTTTTGAGTCGCAAATGTGTCAGCTATTGGGGGAAGAAGTTCAAGCAGTACTTTTTCCCTATATGTCTCTAAGGAAAGAGTACTGCTTGTACCTTTTTTATATATGAAAAAGGAATTTAGAAGCAACATTTGTAATATATGAATGCCAATTTTCTTGTACCACCTCATCGATTTGTGCTCACTCGGATAATAAGCTAACATTTGGTCGTGTCGGTCAACACCTTTCATAAATTTGTTATAATTTATTACTATATTTGGTTTGTTGACCAAACGACCACGCCTATTTTCCACTGGCATCAAGTGGGGTGAATGCTCAGTGGAAATAGTGAGCACATCTCTCTTGTCTTTCCATTTACAGACACACACACCTTTTCCGTTGTACCTATAAATACTTCCACCTTTTAAAAGTTTTTTTATTACTACGGCCTTCGGATTACGTTTTCTTTTGCCAGCTAGTGTTCCCGTGCAGTATGTTTTTTTTAACAACATTTTTTCTGCTAACTGAACACTGTTGTAAAAATTGTCCATGTAAATGGAATGGCCTTTATTTAAGTAATCTTTTAAAAGTGTAAAAACAACTTTATCGACATGTCCTTTATCACCAACTTCATTGTCTTGGGAACCTTTGTACATATGAATCCTATGGACTAGTCCGTTAGGATCGGCCAAAACATATAATTTAATGCCATATTTGCGAAACATTACACGCCCTCTAAATCCAACCATGGATTCATATATACTTAGTTCCCTTTCTGGATACACTAAATCTCTCATCACATCATTAAAATAATTTAATAAATAATCAATTTTTGTGTAATTTATTCTAGGCTCATATGTTGTACCATTGAAAAATAAACACCTTAAAATGATAAGAAATCTGTCCCTGGACATATATTTATTTACGTTAAATTTGACTAAGTAACTTTTGTTCCAGTAGTCAGCTATTCTACTCAGCCTAGCGGTGCCGATAAAAAAAAGGATGCCTAAAAACGTCCACAATTCGCCTATATGAGTAGGTTTCCACTTTGCCATACGGCTATTTGGCTTCAGTGGCCTAGAAATTAAAATTTGGGCATGCATATTGGTCATTTCCGCTAGGCTGTTCATGAAATCATTTTTGAATATTTTTCTAAAATAATAAATGGGCCCTTTATTGGATGCCTCCGGGATTCTGATCTCAGGGGTCCCAGTAAATGGGAAAGTATTTTCCACCGCTGTCTCTTCGGTCCATTCTCCATCCGGACTCAAATCCGTGAAGGAAACTGTTGAGCTGTAAAGGAGAAAATATATCTATTTAAAAAAAAACGTTTAATGCTTGAAATTAAAACTAAAATAAGGATAGGATTATATAATTAGTTATTAAGTCTTGGATTCTGTACCTGTCTGACGCGTTGGTGGAGACGCTTTCGCTGTCAGAGCTGCTGGTCTCGTGTCCATCGGAAAGATCCTCTCCGAATATTTGTTGTAAGTCACGTACGTCTTCGTGAGTACGTGGCATCTAAAATCAAAGCTTTATCGTACATTTTGTGCCGCAAAATCAATACCAAAAGTACTAACAATAACTAGAACACAAATAGATCATCCTACTAATAATATTGTGAAAGTTTGAATGTTAAAAAAGAAGAGATAGGCTAGTTTTTAAGAGATAGTTTTTTTTAGAGATAGGCAAGAAGCAAGAAGTAACAGACACTGGGGTGAAGTAGAAATTGTAATCCGCTGCTGCCAATACTGAATCACAAGTACCAAGAGACCAGAAACATGTTGAAATATTTCCAGGGTAGAATATTGTGAGCGCTGAAAATTCACAAGCACTGGGAGACGAAAAACATGTCGGCAAGTACAAGAAACATTATTTGGATTGTGAGAGAGATCTTAAAAATGTGTAAAAGTATTTTTGGGCGGGTATTGTGAGCATTAAAGACTCGAAATTATCAGGAGAACAGAAACAAAAAAGATAATTGGGCAGGAATTGAAAGCATATCTGATTCTCAACCAGGGAGAGTACAGAAACATCAAGGCCAAAAACATGTCAAAGTATATATTTTCAGGCTAAAATAATGCACGCTGAAGATTCAGAAGTACTAGGAGAGCAGAAACATATTGAAGTAGTTTCAGGGCTGGAATTATAATTGCTAAAGATTCACAAGTACTAGAAGACTAGAAACATGTACAGTCGCCAACGGAGATAAGGCACCAGGCCCGTCAGATACAGTTTTAATTTTCTTAACAATAAATGTTTTTTTTAATAAAATTAAATTTATTTGATAGAAAACAAACAGTTCATTAAACAAATTTAATTTGAGTTGAATACGTTCATCGGTTTTTATTAAAAAAAAACAACTATGTATATCGATCGTATACCTTATCTCTGTTGGCGACTTTACATAGTACATGTATTTCCGGGACCTGGATATATGAGTGCTTAAGATTCACAAGTATTAGGAGACCAGACACTTTTTACCCGACTACAAGAAAAGGGTTATGTTTTTGTGCTAGAGAATCCGCTTGCCCACAGTTATCTCAAGTAAATTAAGTAAAAGATAGCTCATAATAATAACTTTTGGACTTACCATGTACAACTCGAATGTTCGCGAAGATACACCACACTTAGTCACGCAGAGTTCTTGTTAAGAAAACAAACACCCACAATTGATCACAAGGATCCAGAATCCAAAACACAAGCCAAAGTAAATCAGAGTCCAATCTCACAAGCCAAAGTAATCGCGGGGCAAATCAGAGGTCCAGAAAAAGCAGTGGTCAAAATATCAAAGGCAAGAGAAACGAGAGCACGGAGAGTACGTCTGTTCAGCACGAAACCAAAACAGAAGTGACTTTATAACACTTAATTTTGGTTGCAAATGATTATTTAACACAATCAGCATAGGTTAGTAGTCCAATAAATCAAAAGGGTTCCGATCTTTTGTTATTTTATTATCTTTTTAGGTGCACGGCATAGTGATACAGTGCAATATCTAGTATAATAGTATCTAAATCTATTTTGGGTAAATTCGAATAATTTTAGACAAAAGGGCCCTGACGCAGTCGGAACCCTTTTGTTTAAAATGGCTTTTATGTCAGCTGCACGGCATTTTGGCAACAATAAAGTAATAAAGTGCAACCTAGTACAATAGTATCTAAATCTATTGTAGTTAAATTTAAGCCTTAAGACAAAGGGTGTCGGAATATTTTTGTTATCCTACGCAGTCTGAATAATAAATCAGCACAAATAATGGCATCGTTTCTATAGAATCACACACATCTCATTTCATATTATATTTATCTAATAAAAAAAAATTGTAGTAGAACATTTTGTAAGTAATAAAATAAGAGAATCCTTCGACAAAACCAAATAAAATATAATTAGGTATATGGTAACATTATTTTATTTTGTCATTCATTCACTCGTTCAAGGACAAGGTTTTTAAATGTCAAATTTAAAAACTTTATTTTCCATATATAATAAAGTACTCTGTGAGTTCTGTGACTTTATTGTAGTACCAAACTTCACATTGTTCACAGAGTACTTTTATATTTTTAAAGAAAATTAAATAAACTGCTAAATGTCGCGATCAGCCTTTCGCCGCGTTTTTTGTTGTGGGCTTGGTGCTCAAGAAGATGAAGCCGCCAGCAATGAGCGAGTATTAACATCTCAATGAAATATGTAATTGTATTAGCAATATTGCAATCATTATGAACTTATTAATATGTATGTATTTTCAGACCAATTTATGAATTGATCGACGAGCACCAGGCCCAGTACGCGGCGACCACGCTGCGTCGCCTAGTGGCTTCGGTGGACGAGGTATATACCTACCGTTATGATTCTTTAGTGCTACATAGGTACAGTAAATAATTCAAAAGTATTTATAGGTTAATATTATTTGTTTTAATTCGATAGATTCGTGGAATTTTGCTACCAATCGCCGACGTGCCGGATCGCTTGCGGCGATTGGAGCAGAATCTTCACCCGCTGTTGGTGTACAGGCCGGAGGACGGGGAGTACATAGACATGACGTGAGTACATACCTACTCAACTGTACATACATGATGTGCCCCAATCCCTAATATTATTTTGTTAAAATTGACCAGTGCTATTTTTGTGAACATTGCAAGCATTGTTCACACAATTATGTATAATTATTTGTACACCAAAACCAAGTAACTAATAGCTTTGGATTGGGCATAAAATTACTAGTGGTCAGCTAGTAAGCTGATGCCTTTTCTATACCCAATCAATACTTTCCAAGTTTAATTTAACGCAATACTATACTATTTCCTGTCACAATAAATACTAATATATCTGAAAGCATGGATATCCTACCTGTCCTCTGATTGTAATGTTATAAGCATGTTCTAGAGGGAGGTACCTAAGGGGCTATCCATAAAGTACGTAACACGAATTTCATGATTTTTAGACCCCTCCCCCCTCCTTGTCACAGGTGGTCACATTTGTGAGACCCCCCCTCCCTAGTGTGACGTCACAAATTTGCAATTTTACATCTAAAAATACCTAATTTATAGAGAAAACTAAAAAATAATTTAATATTTCAAATTTCGCGATTCAATTTATTAAATTTGAAATGTGATGTCACAAAACTAGGACCCCCCCCCACCCCTTGTCACACCATGTCACATTTCGTCGACCCCCTCCCCCCCCTTTACATGTGACGTACTTTATGGATGGCCCCTAATTCAGCATCCCCAAAGAGGTGAAACCAGCTCTCACCAGTCATTTCTGTTTGGAACACTGGATTCCATCCGTCTAAACCCTATATCAGGTATATATTGGTTTTCAAGGTACCGATGCTTAGAGCTTAGTTTTTTTTGCAGAAATGGACCCCACCGGCCTGCACCAGCAGTACAAGCCCCGGAGCCACTGCGCAGCGTGTGGCTTTGGTTGTGGGAGCGTGTTGATTATGGGGAGCCCTGGTGATTGATCTTGTCAGCAACTCACCAGGGCTCCCCCAATAAACTATGAAATTTTATAAATATATTTTTTATTTCATTGCCATTACCTTGTCTATCTAATTCCCATCACACACATGAAGTAAAATACTTTCAATAGGTAAGTCATAATAAAGGATATTGAATTAAATTAGTAGGTACTAGACCTATATGCGTGTAAAGCAAGTTTTCTTTATTTCTTTCTTACAAGGAAGGATCCTATTTATATTGGTTGGTTCTAAATACACACCACTTAGGAGTTATTTTATCCAAACCACAGAACTCAGTTCGACATTTTACCTACGTCCCTATTCAGTAGGTACGACGGACGTAACTCGGCGGTAACTGTTTGGCTGCGCGATGGATGTATATTTTAGGAAGGAAATTTTCTACTGTATTATTTTACAAATAACAAATTACGTCGGAGATTCGCAGAATATTAACACTACTACTAGAACTAGGCAGTATGGTGCGATGACTATAGCCTGATATTGACTGGCCATAAACTAAAAAAATAATTCATTGTCGATTTCAATTTAGCCGTAAGCTTAATTTTATTGAGGTTTTGTTTGTCGTTTCGTTCGTTGTTTTGTATAATATGGAAGAAGGATTTTTGTAAGTACCTACTAATTTTAACTATAATACTTTTAGCTGTTTATCCTTACTAATATTATAAAAGCGAAAGTGAGTTTGTTTGTTTGTTACCTCTTCACGCTTTAATGGCTAAACCGATTTTGATGAATTTTGGTACAGAGATAGTTGGGAACCAGGAGACGGACATAGGCTATTATTTTTTTTAAAAAGAGTGGGATATGAGGGAGAAAGAGGGAAGAAACGGGAAAACTTAGCGTTGCTATTACAAATCAATAAGGCGCTACCGAATTTAACGCGAGCGAAGCCGCGGGCAAAAGCTAGTTATGTATAAAAGTAGTTTGTTTCAAGTTATTATTGCCATACAAATTAAGAACTAATAGGTTTCATCACATCTTTATAACTTTTTGTCAGGCAAAACGAAGACCGAACGAGGTCGAGCGACTGGGTGCCGACGGAGTCGCTGCCACCGACTGCCGCTGACTACGGTGGGCCCGGAGAAAGCGGCGCCGTGGCCATTATTGGAGGCGGCGAAGCGGGCCGTGCTAATCAAAGAGCAGCCCGCCAAACGGCCGTTCCCAAAAACAGAAACATTACCCACGCCAAAAGGGAAAGGCGTGGGTAAAAAAAACAAAAAAAAATGATAAAATTAGAGCTTGTGTTTTTATTACACACTCACAAACCATTACCAATAAAGCTACATAAAACCACGACTCGGACACGAGTTGTGGCAGGTAGGTAACACGAACGAATATTATTCCACCCTGATACTTCTAACTAAGTACATAGTTCTAAAATATTACTTGTGTTACAGCAGTGTGTAGAAACCCTTATTTTACATGTTTTCGAAACAATAGATATGAACAATGGACGCACAGGTGCAGTGCGCCGCACTCGAACAAAGTTACGCGTCGCGCGCACTTAGAAATCCGTAAAACGCACAGGTGCGTTGGCCGCACAGTACGCGTTAAAATGGTGTAGGTTGATGTGCCGTCGGGTGTACGTCTCCTAATGATCAAACGACTATGATTCATTAAATTCCTTTAAGTCCCAAATACTAATGTCTCAAAATCAATCTCCTAAGGGCTTGCAGTTTTAGTAATAAGCCACCTACATCAGTCTGGCAACTTGGATCTCATTTGTTTTTCCTTTGGTAACAAGTTTTTGTCATCTGTTATCTTTATATATGTAATTCTTCTGTGAGTGTGTATGTCACTGAACTTCTCTCAAACCACTGGACCGATTTTGATGAAATTTTTTGTGTGTGTTCAAGGGGATCTGGGAATGGTTTAGATTCACAATTTTGTCCGCTGGACAATATTTTTTTAATTAATTTTTAATTTATTAGTAGTTGTTGATTTTGGAATGTTTTACATTGGATCCGACAGACGGCGCTACCATCGCAGTGTCAAATTAGACAGCTTATTAGCTTATTAAAAAAAGTTTGAAATTTTCAAATTAAAGAAGTGTAGACAGGAGTCAGGACAACGTCTGTCGGGTCCGCTAGTATCCTAAAGAAATTGTACTTTTTGTTGTTTTTGTAGTTTCTTTTATTAGAAGTACATAATTATAATTGTTATTACTCATTCATTATGTAAAAATGTTGGTTAACCTGTAATTGACAACTGTGTAAGTCCAATACTATCATTTTTATTTTTTAAGATATTTTTGTATAAAAGCTGTTAGTGACCTTTTTAATATATAAATAAAAAACGTACAGCTAATACATACCTGTCGATGAGCCCTCTTCTTGTGTGCATTTAAACCAAACGAACCAATAAATGCTTCTCCACATACATCACACCAAATGAACTCAGACGGATGCACCATACGTAGGTGTGACAGATGGCTTGACAGTTTTCTGTAAAACAAAACTTCAAAACATTAGGTATCTAGTAATAGTAATAGTTTGAAGACACGGTTGGCGCAGTGGCTGAGCGATTGACCCATAGAGGAAAGTAATATATCGGGATTGACCGCTGCGCTGCCTGTCGCGGGTTGGAGGCAAATAATTTCAATTAACATTAAAAGAATTAATATTTGAAGCAATAGCTTTTAATGTTGTTCTTCTTTACAGGTTAGTAAATAATAGTTATCAGTACCGTAAGTGTAATAATAAGCTGTATTTGCAAATATAATTTGTGATGTTCATCTTTACTAATAGGTATTATAAAAGCGAAAGCGAGTTTGTTTGTTTGTTGCGTCTTCACGCGTTAATGGCTAAACCGATTTTGATGAATTTTGGTACAGAGATAATTGAGAACCTGGACAAAAGCTATTTTTTTTTAAAGTGGGTAACGATGGAGAAAGTGGGAAGAAAAGGGAAAACTTAGCTTTGCTATTACAATAAATAAGGCGCTAGGTCAAAAACTACAGGTAGCAGGTACCTGCAAATCAGCAAAAGGGGAACTGTGTTACCCCGAATTAAACGCGGGCGAAGCCGCGGGCAAAAGCTAGTATTACATATACATATCTGTGAATAGAACCACACTTACTCATAAGCTTTTCCACAGTGCCGACATTCGTGCATTTGTCCTTCGTGCATTTTAAAATGTTCTTTTGCATTGAATCTGTAAGAATGGGAAAATGGGAAAATCATATAACTTTTAACCCTTCTATTCTTCCTTTTTTAAGCGTGTGCATGGCAAATTTGAGATACAGCCAGGACCATTATTAACATAAGGCCAGAAACCATTATAGACTAGTTTATTCCTAAAGTTAACCTTTTGAACGCCATAGTTTAAAGCGACGCGCGTGTCCTCCACGCCGTGAAACTATTTTTAAAGGACTTCAAAAAATGGAGGAGGTTCTCAATTCGTCGGAATCTTTTTTATAATATTTTTAATGTATGTTCACGGATTACTCAAAGCCTGGATCGATTTACAAAATTTTTGTTTGATAGGGTATTCGGTATACTTCCCAGGTGGTCCCATATCAATTTTATTTATATTGCTTTGGTAGTTTATGAGTCTATCATCTGACTAGCCTTCTCCCAACTATGTTGGGGTCGACTTCCAGTCTAACCGGATGCAGCTGAATACCAGTATTTTACATGGAGCGACTGCCTATCTGACCTCCACAACCCAGTTAGTACTGGGTAATACGATGTCCCTTGATAAGAATGGTTGTCAGACGTTAGAGACACTGACTACCTGTAACGACTCTCAAAGATCTACAAATGACAGCCGGGACCAACAGCTTAACGTGCTTTCCGAGGCACGGAGGAAACTCGGTATGTAACGGGTGGTCACCCATCCACAGACCAACCTAGGCAAGCTCGGCTTAACCTAAAGATCGGCCCGAGCGGCTGCTATTATTTAGCCACGAGCTCCTCCATGAGTTATCGTCTATAATACATATTTTTTTCTCTATGTCTACATGGATGTTCTGCTAATCTTTGAGTAACAATGGAAAATGAATAGGTACTCTTTAATTAAAAAAAAAAACGACTTTCAAAATTCGGTGAAAAAAGTTAAAGAAACAAACAAGAGTCAACGACTTCCAGAAGTAAAGCTATTTTCAAATTTTTTTAGGAAGTCGGTTTTTTTTCTGGTTTCACTATACTAACGATTAGTAGTACTTACGTGGTTCTAGAAATAAATGAGCATTGTTTGCAAGAGAACTTAAGTCGATGGCTCTTTAAGTGCTGGTTTAGTCCTCGACGATCCTTGTAGCGGAATTGACAGAATTCACAAACTACACTCCCACGACTCTGTAATGACAAGTTTATTGAAGACAGGCAAAAATAATTAACATTTATTTCCATTTGGTCCGTCCTATCGTGGAGAATACAGAATTACAGAATAATTGAAAGGGAGTCGTTTGTCTTGGTATGGACATGTAATGAGAAGGGACGAAGCACATGTGATTAAAAGAGTGATGGACGGAGAGCGAGAGGAAGGCCAAAGAAAAGATGGATGGATTGTGTAAGGAATGATATGAAGGAGAAAGGAGTAAATGATGCCGTGACGTCTGATAGGTGAGAATGGAAGAAGAAAACGTGTTGCGCCGACCCCAAATAGAATGGGACAAGGGCAGGAAAATGATGATGACTGTCTATATAAACTCCGCAACCCAGTTAGTACTGGGTAATACATTTTATAAATCAGTATCGGTCCTTCCGCACTAAGTATAGATAGAATTCTAATGCAAGCTCCAACATCAAACATATTAATTTTTAGCTCCCGCATCACTTCCTCTCTCTCTGTTCTGCTACCCTACCATGACATCTTAAAGCAGAACTTATTCCATTGGAAAGAGACAGAGCTATACAGGGTGTCTAGCACCATCTCTTTCTCACACAGGAATAAGAACTGCTATAAGATGTCATGGTAACCCTACTGTTCTTTTTACATTCCATTAGTAAATGTTGGACATCCTCGAGTTTACACACTGGGCAATTAAGTGACTCGGCTTTTTTCATTAGGAATCCAAATTTCCTAGATTCGTTTGTAGTAGTGGTAGTTAATGAAACTTACCGGATCATGTTGAGTTAAGACATGTTTATTCAATAAATCAGGTCCCATATACCCCTTAAAACATAATTCACATTTATATGGACTGTGTAAGTAATTTGAACTAGACTTTCTATCCAATACATCTTTCATTTGCTGGTCTTCACTTAAAACAGTAATTTCAACATCGAACGCTTTCTCAAAATCGGACATTTTCTCTTTTGTTTCAAAATATTTCCCTTTCTTTTTTGTCATTTCGGACTTTTTTGGACTTTTCTTTCTTAGCGTCGTACTTTTTTTCTTTTTGTGGGATAGTACTAAGTCATTTTCAATTTTGATTTTGACAGTTTCAGGATATACCTTGAAGGTTTCAGTATTTGACGAGGAGTATTCATATTGATCATTTCTGTCATTGATTGTTTCAGTAAACACTTTCAAGTTTTCAGTATTTGGTGAGGATGTGCAGTTGTCATCATAATTGTCAAAGTGATCATCATTCTCATCAACTTTGAAGTTTGAAATGTTTTCGTCTTTTTCATTGATGCTTATTTGTTTTATTTCTGATGTTTTGTGTTGTATGTAGGGTTGAAAATGGCTTAAATACTCTGTTGTTACCTGTAATAGATGATTAATTTGCTTATTTCAACTGTCAATCCTACTAATATTATAAATGCGAATGCTTGTGAGAATGGATGGATGGATGGATGTTTGTTACTCTTTCACGTCAAAACGGCCATTTTAGATAGGTATGTACATAGAATATTCTTTATTATGGACACCATACAAATTACATTGTATAACATTGTCGTGGCAGGAAACATCGTTTGCTGGTTGTTCTAACCTGCCGTAAGTACTGTTGCGCACTCCAAGTCGCCTATTCCTAGGACACTGGGGGCTATCAACGCTTTCCTGAACTCTAACACAGGTTTTGATATGTTTGCGGATGACTGGAAGGTGTATAGATACTGTTCGAATGTTTGAATTTCTGTGAGAAGAACGAATGACTGACTTTAATAAATTAAATATGTTTAAATAGTGTAATTTGGCCTCGGCCGTTCTATTTATAATAATTAACTTATAAATAGGGTGACACAATGGGCGGTCTTATTGCTAAAAGCGATCTTTCAAGACAACCTTTGGATGGTTTTAAAGGAGGAGAGACAGTACTGTTGGTAGTCTGTGGTATGTGTGTCTTACAGCATTATTCGCTAATTATTTATTGGTTCACAAAAGAAACAGACAGAAAATATTTGCATGGTAACTAACACTGTGACAGAATTTAATATATTAGAAGATTAGATACATAAACATGGAAAATATCTCATTTCAAATGTTATTAATAGTGTTAGTGTATCTG
Organism: Ochropleura plecta; assembly: GCA_905475445.1. NCBI lineage: Eukaryota > Metazoa > Arthropoda > Insecta > Lepidoptera > Noctuidae > Ochropleura > Ochropleura plecta. The sequence continues at coordinate 895,799 of FR997751.1, forward strand.
CTAATGGTTAAATTGCCAAGAGCCTCAACCAATACCTAAGGAAGCTCTCATTAGGCAGCTGGATCAAGGGTTTGATACAGAAAGTGGTAGTCTTGGACACGGCTCGTATCATTAGGAGGTTCCTTTCTCTGGAGTCCTGACTGGCAGTAGCTTAGACCCTGTTCCCGATAAAGGCCGGCTACTATTTTTTATATTTTTACCTACAGTACTTTCACAAGTTATTATGTCTTGTGACTGGGACTATATAAGCATCTTTTTTTTTGTTTTTATGACATTCAAAAGTGCCTGTAATGGTCTAATTGAAATTAATGCTTTGAGTTTGAGTTTAAATGTTTTTTTGTTTTATTTATATTTTAATACGGAATATGTGTGACAATAGCAGTTTAAAAAATTACATAGAAAGACAATATGTTTATGTTAATTTTCAATACACTTTTTTTTTGAGTTCAGTAAAAAAGATAGTATATTAATAACATATAGTTATGTATATCTGGTTAGATATATAACATAAATAAGCATAAGCTGGAAACTTTTAGACCTTAACATAATGTAGCAATACTTACATTTTTATTCCTTATTTTGGCTTCTTCTAAGTAGTCTATAGCTTTTTGACAATTATCCCGGAATGTGTTACATTTTAGTAAGAGAACAGTACAGAAATTACAAATGTACTGCGGTAGTGTATCATATGGAGATACCTGCAATCATAAATATATAGAATATTCATTATTATGTACAGTTAACTAATTTTCCTTCACACTTCAGATAGCATATTAAGCTGTTGGTCCCAGCTGTGATTTGGTAGATCTTTGACAGTCGTTACAGATAGTCAGTGCCCCGAAAGTCTGACAAACATTGTAACCAGTTCTAACTGGGTTGTGCAGTCCCTCCATGGAAAATACTGGTATTCAGCTGCATCCGGTTAGACTGGAAAGCGACCCCAACAGTTGGTTTTGCTTCACAGTTGGTTTTGCTTCGCAGTTGGATACACTAGCTGGTAACAGTATTAGAACCTATTTACAGTATTTTATTTAAACTTACATCGTTGCCAGTAAGATTCTTATATGCTATTTTAATTTCGTCTTTATGTATACTGTAAAACTTCCTATTTATAGCCAAACAAGCTCTGCAAGCTAGTATATCTTCATTAAACTCGTTTTTTAATGTAACTAAAGACATTTTAATTCAGATATTGCTAATAAACTGGAATGATTACTTTTGTATACAAGTTCATCAAACTAAAACAACTGTCAATGTCTGAATGTCAAAACATCACATAGTTTTTATTCTGAAATGTCAACATGTAAATCAAGTGTAAGGCTTTTGCGAAAGGAGTTTGCTAAAAAGCTGCCAGCATTTTTTTTGTAATTTATACCAATTCTATTTTAATCTTTGTGTTCAAGACTTTCAAGTGTTTTGTTTCATCATCTGACAAAAGAATTATATAATATGAATTTTGTGCAAACATCGTTAGGATTATAGTTAATAAAAATGTATTTTCAAAGATAAGAGATTCGTAGGGCACGCCATAATAGTGGCGGTAATTCCCCTCTTTGAGGAGTGCCTGGAGAGGCGTCATGGAGTCCTCACCTACCGCCTGACACTCACCTCACCTCACCTCACACGCGTGCCTCACTGGACACGGAAGTTTCGGGAGGTTCCTGCACATAATCGGGCGGGAGGAAACGCCCGGGTGTCATCATTGTGACCATCGCCCGGAGGACACGGTGGAGCACACAGTGGTGGTCTGCCCAGCTTAGGTGGAGCACCGCCATGCCCTCGTAGAGGCGACCGGCGCGGCGGTGGCGTTCTCTCGCGTCCGGCCCTGGTTCAGTCCATGGTCCGGAGCGTCACCTCCTTCTGGGAAGCAGTCATGCTAGCGAAGGAGGTGGCCAGGTGTTCGAGGGAGAGAAACTCAAACCGCCGCGGGAGACCCCCCGGGCGCCGGGCGCGAGACCACTCCCAGCAATGGGTAGCTCCCCCGTCCGTCCGTCTATTGACGACAGGCCGTGTCTTCGGCGCGTTCGTGTTTCACGCGCGCCTCAAAGAGATGTCAGCAAAGCAAAGGGGCTTGCCAGAGCCTCCGCCTGCCGGGGTTGCGGGTTGTTCGAAAGAGATCCCGGAACATAAAGGGCAATAGACGAACATGCCTGACGGATGTATGACGGGCCTGTTGGTCTAGTGGTTAGTGGCCCTGACTGCTGAGCCGGAGGTCGTGGGTTCGATTCCCACCCAGGACAAACTTTGTGTGATGAGCATGATTGTTTGTTCTGTGTCTGGGTGTGATTTATCTATAATATGTATGTATTTATAAATTATATAAGTATGTATATCAGTTGTCTGGTTACCATAATACAAGCTCTGCTTAGCTTGGGATCAGATAGCCGTGTGTGAGTTGTCCCAAGATATTTATTTATTTATTTTATTTATGGGTGGGTTTTAGTCAGTAAAAGCCTGACACTCCCCCCCGCTCCGCCCAGAGCGGGGGGGAGTGTCTAAGCTATTTGATGTTTCCCACTCCAAAAAAAAAAATTCGTTTCGCTTCGTCTACTTTTGTAAATGGTGGCGTGGTAAATGTTTTCACCGACATTGATTTGCATACACGTTTACATTTCTCCATGTTTCTTGGAATTCATCCCTAAAATTTATTTGTCGTGTGGTTTTGATTTATATAAAACTAGCTTTTGCCCGCGGCTTCGCTCGCGTTAAATTCGGGGTAACACAGTTCCCTTTGCGCCTCATTAATTTGTAATAGCAATGCTAAGTTCCCCTTTTCTTCCCTCTTTCTCCCTCACATCCCAATTTTTTTTTTAAAAATTAGCCTATCTCCTGGTTCCCAACTATCTCTGTACCAAAATTCATCAAAATCGGTTTAGCCATTAAAGCGTGAAGAGGTAACAAACAAACAAACTCACTTTCGCTTTTATAATATTAGTAAGGATGGTGCGTATCTCAAAACGTCCAATGGTTCAGTGATTCATTCGCGCTGCTGACTCACAGAGAATTTTTTTCCGGCCGCCATGGCTTTGCCCCAAGGGCGGATCCAGCTTTTTTATCAGGGGGGGGTCACCATGTCGCAAACAGCTTGTCTCCGCAGTCTAGTTTGGATAGATATAGCTATACTTAATATTATAAAGGAACGTGAAAGCGTTTTCGTAAATTTTTCACGTTGAAACCGCTAAACGGATAAGATTTCATGGGGTTTCCCGTCATCTATATTTATTGACATAAGCACCTGCAAAAGAGCTAAGCCCGTCTGGCGGTTTTCTGCCGTATACGCCCTAAGCCAGCTTTGACCCTTCTTAGTGTGGAAAAATACTTTCTCTTGTTCGTCTCTCATTACATATTGTATCGCCAGAATGCACAAAAAACGCATTGGCAAATGCTACAACTTTTCTCATTGTGCATGAGGTATTGCGACAAGAAATTACGTCGGATGACTTAGCCAATGAGTTGTTTAAAGCATGATTGGCGCACGGGGATCGTTTGGCGTGCGATGCTTTTTTTGCTAGCTCGTGTACTGCAACTTTTGCATTTGAAGCAATAAGCCCACACACTGATTTAAATCTACATTGAATTTGAGGCCGAGGATTCTTCATCCAATAATTTACTATTATCACGATGGCCTCGGAGTGGTATATTTTAACGACCACAAAAAATTGTCGTTTTTACTATTGGTCGCGTTTCATAGACTCCGTCAGGTATGACACACTAGTAGATATCCAAGCGATAAAAGAGCGCTCAACAAAGCAGCCAAAGAACAGAAAATCCTTATAACGCTGATGCCAATGAAGTCGCCCTGGAAACATGCTTGGAAGGTCTAACACCTACAAAAGCCACAAACCATTCACTATGGAGAGCATGATAACACTATGATCCCCCAGATGTCCACAAACCATCTATTCTTCGACACATGATGGAAACTGGTCAAAAACCGCACAAGAAAAGGCTTATGTATTTGCATACCACCTCAGTCAAGTTTTTAAAACAAACGATGCTAGTCCGAACCAAGACCAATCAGGCGTAGACCTTATTCTCGACCAAGACTTACAACTCGATCTACCACTCAAAGCTATTACACCGAGAGAAATCTTCAAATAATTCAAATCCATGAACAACATTTAAATAAGGCACCGGGGTTAGATTTAATTTAAAAAAAAAGTACTGCAAGAGCTACCGCGTATTGCAGCACGCCATTCTGCGGGTAGGAAACTTTCCGGATTTGTGGATAGTCTCCCAAATCATAATGATTCACAAACCCGGCAAACTGGTTCACAAAGTTACATCCTATAGACCAGGGGTTCCCAACCTATTACCCTATGCGCCTCCCTAAAGCTTACGCTAAAATACTACGCCCCCCTTATCTCAACTCAACTACAATGGACAAAAAAACAAACGATGAAACTATAAGGGAATTTATTAATTGTGTACAACGTATAATAATGACGATTAGTGAGAACATTGGGCCTGCACTTTATTAACCAATTTATCAATTCTAGGCTTCATGTTGGTCAGTGCACAGCGTAGATCATTTTCGACATGAAGTCTATTTCTTTGCTTCGTTTTTATACCCACCAGCGTCGAAAATCCCCGTTCACAAAGATAGGTAGTCGAAAACGGTAAAAGAATACGCAGTGCTTCCTTCCCGATAACAGGATAAATGGCACTATATTTTATCCAAAATTCAGTCAAATCCATGTGGCTGAAATTATCGTGAGCAGACGAATCATTTTTAACGTCCAAAGCTTCTTCTTGCAATATTTCGGGCAATTGCTCGACATTAATCACAAATGAATTTCTTATTAATTTATGAATTGGGTTTTCAGAAAAGTTTTCGGGAAAATATCTACAAAATTCAGCAGCAAGGCTTTTCAAATGACACATTATGTGTACAGACAAATGTGCAGTTTCTTGATTATCATCCAGCATTGAGGATAGTTTAGGAAACGCTGAGTAATTTTTAGCTTGAATTCGACGTTCCCATAGTTGCAGTTTTTCAACAAATGCTTTGACAACATCGTGGTGAGCCATGATATTCGATTTCATGTTTCCTTGTAGCTTCAAATTTAGGCTATTCAGAGATTCAAAAATATCCGCAAGATATGCAAGAGATAATTGAAATGTATCATTTGTGAAAGAATTATGTAAGTCCGTTTTGCCTTTCCGTTCAAGAAAAAGTTTTACTTCATCCTTGAGCTCGAATAATCGTGCGAGCATATTTCCCTTTGATAGCCATCTCACCTCTGTATGAAATAATAGCGTCTTATGAGCTGCGGACAAATCATCACAAAGAGCAGCAAATAATCTGGTATTGACAGCACTGTGTTTAATATAGTTCACTATTTTAATAGCCAACTTAAGAGCATTGCTCATCTCTTCGGGAAGTGTTTTGGCGGCTAATGCTTGTCTGTGTATCATACAGTGTGTTGATATTATTGACGGATTTTTTTCTTTCAGTAGTGTCACAAAACCTGAATGGCAGCCAATCATGCTAGGAGCGCCGTCTGTACAAACTCCGATAAGATTTTCCCATACAATACTATGAGTATCGAAAAAATCAGTAAATGCCGCCATAACATCAGAAGCTCTTGATGTTGTTTTTAATTCTTTCACAAATAGTAGCTCCTCTTTTATGTTGCCTTCATTTATGTAACGCGCAAATACTAAAAGTTGGCAACAATTTGCCACATCAGTGCTTTCGTCACACTGGACTGCAAACCAGGGAGAAGACTTGATCCCCTCCACAACCTGGATTTGTAAATCTACACCCATTTCGTCAATACGCCTTTTCACTGTGTTGTCTGAGAGTGAAATATTTGACAACTTCTTCTTCTCCTGTGGTCCGAGTACTATTTCTGCTGCTTTTAATAAACAGGGCTTTACGAGGGACTCGCCAACAGTATGGGGTTTTAGGGTTTTAGCTATGAGCAGGGAAAGTTCATATGATGCTTCAACAATTTTACCTGTTGATGGGACGAACGACGCCGCTGTATTGGTCTGAATTCGTTTTAATTCTTGGCTTTTCATTACGAAATATTCTTCTGGTTTGTTTTTTAATGCGGCGTGTTTTGTTTCAAGATGTCGCATAAGGCGTGTAGGTCGCAACGCATCATTACTTAATACCTCGTAACAAATAACACATTGTGGTTGTTCAGAACCAGATTTAGTCGTCACCGTAAAACCAAACTTAATGTAATCATCACTATACTTTCTTTTTTTACTAGAAGTACTCATTTTTTCGCTATTTTTAAAAGTATTGTGCGGAACGGTCAGTGAAACACACTTCACTTGCAGCATGCATCGAGTCACTGAGTGAAAGAAAGCGGGGCGCGGACGGGGTAATGCGACAAGCGCGGGCGGCGCGGCGCGGGGGCGGTGGTCGCGTCTTGACTTGTCGCTGTTGCAGTCCGTCGCTCGCAGTTAAAAGCGCGCGAAATGCGTTATGAATTTTATTTTTTTAAGCCACTCATCGCGCCCCCCTTTGGATCACCCTACGCCCCCCAAGTGGGGCGCGCCCCACTGGTTGGGAACCCATGCTATAGACCAATTAGCTTACTGCCAAACTATTTGAAAAAATATTTCTTCAGACTTAACACAGTCCTAAAAGAAAAATCAATAATTTCTGACCACTAGTTCGGCTGCCGTAAAGAACATGCGATTATAGAACAAGTCCACAGTAATAAGGAAGGAATTTGAAGGCAAGGAATACTGTTCCACAGCCTTCCTGGATATACAGCAGGCCTTTGACAAGATTTAGCACAAGGGGTTGTTATGCAAAATAAAATCCCTATTACCACACACGTACTTTGGAACACTCAAGTCCAACTTAGCTAACAGAATATTCCAAGTCAAAGAAAATGATTGCACATCAGATTTCCACAAAATCGAAGCAGGAGTGCCTCAAGGGTCGGTTCTTAGGGCACGCCACAATAGTGGCGGTAAGTCCCCTCTTTGAGGAGTGGCTGGAGAGGCGTCATGGCGTCCTCACCTACCGCCTGACGCAGGTCCTCACCGGACACGGAAGTTTCGGGAGGTTCCTGCACATAATCGGGCGGGAGGAAACGCCCGGGTTTCACCATTGTGACGATCGCCCGGAGGACACGGTGGAGCACACAGTGGCGGTCTGCCCAGCTTGGGCGGAGCACCGCCGTGCCCTCGTGGAGGCGATCGGCGGCGGCGATCTCTCGCGTCCGGCCCTGGTTCAGGCCATGGTCCGGAGCGAGAGGGAATGGGAAGCGGTCACCACCTTCTGCGAAGCAGTAATGCTAGCAAAGGAGGTGGCCGGGCGTTTGAGGGAGAGAACATCTGCCCAACCCAGCCGCCGCGGGAGACGCCCAGGGCGCCGGGCGCCGCGAGACGACTTCCGGCCACCGTAGATGCGGGCCTGTGGACGGTGAGCAATGGGTAGCTCACCGTCCGTCCGTCTATTGACGACAGGCCGTGTCGACGGCGCGTTCGTGTTTCACGCGCGCCTCAAAGAGAGTCAGCAAAGCAGAGGGGCTTGCCAGAGCCTCCGCCTGCCGGGGTTGCGGGTTGTTCGAAAGAGATACCGCGGCCCCGGAACGTAAAGGGCAATAGAAGGAACATGGGTGGGTTTTAGTCAGTACAAGTCTGACATGCCCCCCCGCTCCACCCAGAGCGGGGGAAGTCAGGATGATTTCCCACCCGAAAAAAAAAAAAAAAAAAAAAAAGGGTCGGTTCTTGGACCGGTGTTATACTCTGTGTATACATCTGACCTACCAAATAGCCAAGAGTACACAGTCGCTGGCCAAATGGAGAATCGCAGCTAGTGAGTCCAAGTCGGTTCACGCGAAGTGTGAATCTTCGCAAATGGTACTCAACTGCCTCATCAGAACTCTGTCAAATACCTTGGAATGCATTTGGACCGCAGACTCACTTGGAAGAAGCATGTGCAAGCAAAAAGAGATCAGACCAACCTCAAATACTGGGGCCTATAATACTGGTTACTGGGAAGAAACTCAAAACTGTCAATGGACAAAAAGATCATTATATGCTATGTCATGCTGAAACCTATTTGGACTTATGGTATTGTATTGTACTGTGGGGCTCAACATAATGATAATGCAAAGGGCGCAAAATTATATCCTAAGAAAAATATCAAATGCGCCATGGTTTATCAAAACAAAAGAGATCCACGAATTTCTTAACCTACCAATGGTTCAAGAAGTAATCAACTCAATGGGTCCAGCTATAAATCAAAACTCATAAAACACCCAAATCAGCTTGCAGGACAGCTGACCATCCCCGAAACACTTCGCCGCCTTAAGAAACGACGTGATTTTTTTTTATTATTCTGAAGGCGACTCCATTGAATGAAAAGAAAAAAAACTATTGGTCGCAAGCGTCCCCTGTTCTCATAAACTTGCGCCATTCTTTGACTATTAATTTGATTCATTACCTCAATCTCTGGTTAAGGAATGTTAATAAAAAGATTTTGCCGGCTTTGACTGCCCTTTCGTGATATATATCGCTGGTCTGTTAGAAGAACACCATTGTTACCTAGAAAATCATCAAATGCTTCCAAAGGTTCTTTAACTAGTCGTTTTAGAAGCGTTTTTGATTGTGTGCCACCACCAGATGCAGTAACATAGCAAACAAGTACAGTAAAGGGCTTGATCTTTATGCGACCATACAAGCCACTGAAAATTTCCAGGTGTGACCTCTGTGCATTTTTTTTTCTCAAATAGTATCTACAGCGCCCGCGCTGCGCGACAAATTTAAACTTACAACCGATTGAATAATAAAATTTGATTCGATGTTTTGCACTATAAACAGCTATAATATAACCAATAACAGCATAGAATTATATTATTATGATTATGTGCGTCTTTCGCGTATAATTTGTTTACGTTTATAAATAAAATTAGATAAAATTGCAGTGGCCACCTATGACCCAGCCTGTCGCCCAGGGGGGGGTCATGACCCCCATGACCCTCCCCCTGGATCCGCGCTTGCTTTGCCCAGGTTGCGAGCTGTTTGAAAGAGCAATCGCAGCCCCGGAACACAAAGGGCAAAAGAAGGAACATGGATGGGTTTTAGTCAATAAAAGTGTGATACTCTTTCTAAGAAGTAATATGAAGATAACCTACCCATCCGAAAAAAAGCCTCCGCCTGATGGCGCTGGCGTATTATATATGACCAAGTTTCCTTCACACCTCGAAAAGCGCGAAAAACCTATGATCCCAGCTGTAATTTTCTTTACGTGTTAATGACCAGATCCGACATTTTAATTAAGGATAATATTTTTGTGTTCACCAAAAATACTGATCGTGCACCAAATATTCTTTCCTGAATGTTTAAAAAATGCGTAGGTTAGGTTAGGTTAAAACTGCGACCCCCTACGACTGTCTGCCAGTAACGACTTGCATTAATAGAAAATGGATAAAGATATAACACTTTTTTATTGTAGTGCGCTGATGCTCGTTATGACATATTTTAATTAACATATTTTGGTGCACATTCAGTATATTTGGTGCAACACAGGCAAAATTAGGTAAACGAAATGGGAATAAATTGAAGTACTTTTAAATACCATCCTTTAATTAATAGGTAGAAAAAAAACATGCCAGGTCTGAGTTACAGTTAGCTAAGTATCCCTAAGCTAAGTATCCCTGTGTGTGTACACAGGGATACTTAGCATCAAACAATACAATAACAATATTTTTAATGCTCATTTATGTGTAGGTACATGTAGGTATAGAAAAAAGAAATAAGAAAAAACCTCATAAACATACCATTTCTCATGACTCATCGATAAACCCCCACTGTAACATTATATTGGTTCGCTTTTTATCGACCCACAGTTCAATGTTTTCAGTTCGTTGTTCAGTTTTATAATATCCCATTTTGGTGGTTCATAGAAAGCACATAGGTACTCGACCAACAACTTTGTAGTTCTAATAGTTTCGAATTAAAATGTCATTGCGTTTTTGCCTTTTTTAAACAGAGTCAAAAATTCTGCAAAATATATGGGTGCGTCCACATCTGGCGAATGTGCCCCGAATGTGCAGCTCGCGAGCCGATGCGAGCTGGCCGCGAGCTGCGCGCATGCAGTCAAGCAAAGGTTCGGTGCGCCTCTTTAGCGCAACTCATGCAAGGCTCCTTATAGGCGTGAGTGCAGCGCGTGATCTGCGCGCACTCAATTCGCGCACTAACAGGCCGCCGCCGCCGCCGCTTTTTCGGGCCGTAGCCGGGCCCAGGGGTCGAAGCTTCCACCAATGGCTACTCCTATTTTTTATGTAACATCTTTCGACCTCGCCGAACATCCCACCGGCGAAATTTCGACAGTTTGGTGACGGTAGGGGGACGTGGGAATCCTGTCACAACAATCTATAATGATTATAACAGTAGTCACTATAGAAGACGGCAAATGTACGAGCTAAAAAAGTACTGAAAACTTTTTATATGTTTTAATTAAGCTTAAACATTTCTCCTCCGTCCACTTCATAACAACACTTACTTAGCCTCCAGTAATCTGAAACGAACTGAGCGGGGCTTAAAACGGAGGAAAGACTCCGCCCGGAAGGAAGACGCGAGCCGCCAGCGCGCCGCCCGCGCGCTGATCGCGTACCGGCGCTTAGAACGCGCGCGAACTGCGCGCGGACGGCGCAGGAGCGGCGCACGAACAAAAATGCACGCGCGCAGGTCGCAAACGTCTCGCGAGCTGCACATTGGCGGCACATTTGCCAGATGTGGACGCACCTTAATGTTGTTAATTATGGAATCATTCATCATCTAAAATAAGGCCAACTAGCAGCGATACGAAAGGTCATTAACCTAAAGAACAACTGTGGCGTTGACAATCTAATATTTATCTCTTTCCATCTTGTGCCTTTATCGTAATGTCTCGTTCTCCCGGCAAAAACATGACAACGTTAAGACGGGTTCGCCAACATTCGGGCGGCCATTTTAGATGGGGTTTTACCATGGGTTTTGTTTACATTTGGTATCGCTTCTCGTTGGCCGTACTTAGCTGCCCTTACCGTCACGCTATAGCTTTCATACATTTCCTTTCAAATTATTTTACTTCACACAATCCATCAATCTTGTATTTGCAAGCTTCTCTCTATATCACTCAGTATCACAATAAAACACATTGTTATAATAAACTTACACGTTTATTTACTACATACAGGGTTCAGTTTTCATTTTTTTTCTCAAATAAAAAGGCGATATTCTACAGCCCATCAAATTTACAATTTTCACTCAAACTATATAATATTTTTTTTTATATAATATTATACCAAGTATTTTTTTTTCTAAAAAAAATTACATCTAAATTCTCGTTAAAAAGAATTATGGCCGATTATTTTTTCTTTAATTACATTAATTTTAATGAGTTAGAGAAAGTAAGTCCTAAAAATAATTATAAAAAATTTGGTATAAAAATTCATCATGACGGCAGTGATTATTTTTAATGGTTTTAAAATTAATTTAAGATAGATTATTGCTATTAAGAGTTCAGAAGAACGGAGAAGTTCATATAAAAAAATACGAAAGCAACATTAGGTATTATTAGCTAAGTGAATAAAAGGGACAAAAATATTTTCTATTAATAATCGAAAAATTCAAATAATTCTAATTAGAATCTAAATCAGGTACGTTCTTCTGAACACTTCACACAATTTAAAATTAATAAAAATTACAATTAAAATAAGAGATTCTTGTTTCAATGGGTAATTTTAAAGGCATTAAGCCGCAAAGGCAATGTTAAGATATCACTTTTAAAAATGCAAAAGTTTATAGAAAGATATCTATCCCTGCAACCACATTTTCGTTAGTTAGGTACTCTACTTATCTTTCAGTTCCATGATGAAATAGTCGTTAGTTCGGGTAGGCTCAGCTCAGCTGCATATGCAGTAAGGAAAATAAGGCAGTTAACTGATGTAGATACAGCTAGGTTAGTATACTATGCTTACTTTCACAGTATTATGTCCTATGGCGTTCTCCTGTGGGGATCAGCAGCAGACGTCGATTCAGTTTTTATATTACAAAAGAGGGCAGTCCGCGCGATCTATAAAATGGGTCCTCGCGAGTCCCTCAGAGAAAAATTTAAAGAGATCGATATACTGACTCTGCCCTCACTTTATATCTTAGAATGTTTATTGTATGTCCGTAAAAATCGGGGGCTTTTCAAAATTAGGAGCGACTACCACAATATTAATACACGCAGTAAACACGAAATTGTAATTCCTAAATTTAGATTAACAAAAACTAGCAAGTCATTTCTAATAAACAGTATACGATTTTATAACAAGTTGCCAAAATCAGTTATAGAACTGACAGATGGAAAGTTTAAAAACTACATAAAACGTGTCCTTATTAAAAACGCATATTACAAAATCAAGGACTACGTTGAAGATAAAGAAGTTTGGCTATAGTTCCTTCTGCGCATGCGGCCTCCCTGGTAGCTATAATCAGCACAAATTTGTGGATGTCTCTAACTATTCTCAATCTTATTTATTTGTGTGATCTCTTTATTCATTTTGTTTTTTCTTTTTTTTTGCAATAGTTGTCAAATCACATATTTATATCACCCTTGTTCTGAATAGTTACAGTACTGATAGCAACATCTGTGTGACTCGTCTTTTAGTTATTATTTTGTTTTTGCAATATTTTTTTTATTTATTTTTTTTACTTTTGTATAGATTCTTTTCTACCTATTAGTTGTGAATGAGTGGACATGGTTGGCCTTGTAGATTCTTAGACGCTTGTTAACTTTTGTTAACGTATTATTTTATTTTACTTTTTGTAAAGTAAGCAATGACTTATTGTCGGGCCTACGCTGTCCTCTCATACTTAAGTGCTAACGCTGTAACAACAACAACATTGTAAAACTAAATGATTTTAAAAGAGTAACCATGGAGTTTCTTGCCGGTTCTTCTCCATAGGAAACGACCAACCCGAACCGTGCATCTTTTCTCGACGTTTTATAAGTGCCCATGTAGGCCTATGTAAAATAAAAACATTTTGATTTTGATTTTGATTGAGTCCTGTGTTTTTTTTCTTATTGGATCTAGGTATTATGTGTTTATGGCAAATGCACTAAAGATACATTTCGGTATCGGCAGAGCCATTCTTGTTCGATTGTGATGCCTTGCAGTTGTAGGTATTCGTAAAGAAATTATATTTGTATGTACCATAATATAACCCATTGAAGTAAGAATCAATAAATTTGTTCAATAGCTTTGTTTTCTTACAAAAAACTAGTGATGTGTTCAAATATTGCTTTCGAATTCACGCTAAAATTAATATTGCACCTAAATTACGTTAATGAGGACTAATTTAGCTTCAAAATATCCTCTCTTTATTAGTGGTGGCAGTGGATAAGACAAGTTATATTTTTTGTCAAGCCAATATCTGGTAAAGTTATTCAAGTGCATTCCATTTTCGTCAACAAAATTAACAAATAATGTTTTGGCTTCGATATTGAGTAGTTGCCTTCCGCAACAGGTCTTTGCTTTCCATGAAAGTTAAAGAAACCGCTGAACCTTTGGAATCGAGGTGACAAATTAAATAGTTTTTAGATGGATTACAATAACGTCAGCAGGATTGTTTAAATGTAATTCCAGCGTAAGAAAGAGGTGGAGCTTTCAAACGTCATGGTAACTCTACTGGCTCAAGTCTTTTGACGATGTCATGTTAACCCTTTAAAAGCTTGCAAGTATTTTTTGGGATGTCATCAGTAGTGTTAGGCTTTTACTGACTAAAACCCACCCATGTTCCTTCTTTTGCCCTATATGTTCCGGGGCCATGGTATATCTTTCGAACAACCCCAACCCCGGCAGTTAAATTTTTGCTTTACGTTATCAAGTTCTCTACTTTACACAACATTAATCAACATTTAATAGCATTAGTCAGGATATTTTCAGCAATGTCTATGTCAACCTTGTCTATAACCGCTACCACCACGATCCCGACACAAATCATCATGATACGTTCAAAAATTAACATAAAAATACACGTTACTTTACTTCTAAAGATAGCATTTATCACTAACACGATTTATTGCTGATTTAAAATGATAACTAAGAGCCTACTCGCGCTTACACGGGGACAGAGTGGGTCTAACAATGAATAACATACATCGAAACTATAAAATAAAAATTTAATTTAAAAAAAAAAACGCCATGTTCTGTAGTCCCTTTGACAGTTAATTTCTCTTTAGCTATTAAGTTGGCTAAACTGAAATTTGTATGGTTTGATTGATTTTTGGGAAGAACCTTACAGGTTAGCCAACTTAATAGATTGCGATACAATAAAAGTGCAGACTTGACTGGTAGAAAATGGCTCCCACCGTAATTAAATCAACTTTTTTTTTAAGTGTGGATTGTTTTAATATATCATTAATTACTTAATTAGGTACTTAATCAGAAATTACTAGCTCTTCAAAATAGTACTATGTGTTTTTAAGATGTTCTTTTCCTTAGTTTCGATGTACGGAGTCCATTGTTTTGCGAAAATTACCTGTAATGTTAGTCTAAATCGCAATTTGATTAATTAAGTATCAAAATCAGGTTTTTTATAGCCAATTCATTTGTCGTAACCAATATTATAGCGCCGGCATTTGTACAGTGCCACGAACTTATCTACCTGACAGTTGTGCTTGCAAAAAATTATCAAACAGTTACACATTTCTACGACGAATTTTGACAAGATTGAAATCAACTTTTTAGTAGTTCACTTTATTTAGTTTACTTGACTTTTCCATCATCGATATAGCTGGTACAATGCCAACTTTTGTAGACAATTTTCTTAGTGATATCGTTAGTTCTATGTTCAACTATCGTGTCAGATAAGTTTGTGGCGCTAGTGTTCTGATCTCATTTACAAGCATGTTATTTTTAAATTCCTTTTGGAAAACTCTTACAATAAATTATGAACTACATATATTAGTAAATTCACTTTACATGGATGTTATTTAGTAAAAAATATTATTATGTTTGTAAAATATTATGATAAGCGTCTGTTTATGCAAAACTATAATTATATTAAACTATGTTACGACTAGATTGTATCAGGTTTCCTTAGATGATGCAAAATAATTTCACTTAATGAAAAAATACAGCGGATAGAGAATTTGAAAATGTAGAGATGCCTGTATTTTATGCTTTATTTTAGATTATTCTTTTTTCTGTATAACTTGATTCACCCAAATTATTTGAGGTTTAAAAAATATCCAGTATTTTGGGAATTATCATAACTGGTATTTCAGACATCTCTATAGTTTTACATATTTAGGGACAAAACGACTTTTTGCTATATATTAATGTCACTCAAACACGACGAAAAATCACCGTGTGCACCTAACAAAATAGTTTAGCTAAAAGTATAACAAAATATGTATGCGTTAGTCACCAAATAAGATTAAGAAAGTAAAACACAATGTTAAGAATATTTATTTTCCACGGAACCTTAAAGTTTATGCGCTTTTTACAAAATGGTAGAATGAATCGAGGTATGGTAACACTAGTATAAGCATTGATGACCGCCATTTTATGAATAATTCGCGCGCAATTTTGATGAAAACATATCCATACGAAATTGTTTCTAGTTCACGACATTTTTGTTAAGAAACTAAATTAATTAAACTTATGATAACCTATTTTGTGCTTAAAATTCGCTCCTTCGATATTTGGGGACAAATACTTCCAAAATTTGTAGATCTACCTGCAGTATTTTTTTTGATAGGTAGAAAAGTATGGCCTGACATAAAACTAGTATATCTTTCTGGATGTTAAGTGAAAGCCTTTAAAATACATTAAAATCACGCGCGAATACACAGCTCCCTTAAAAGTACATAGTCAAAAACAAAATGGCGCATTTTTACAAAAAAACAGCTGCTCACAACTCTTAAAAAAGCTTAAACACTAAAACGTTGGTGTCTCATCGTTTCACGATTAAAAAAAACTAACTGTCAAACGGAGATCGCTTATTGGTCTGCTCCGGGCCACTAGCATCACCTCTTTTAGCAGTTAATGTCACTTCAGTGGAAGAAAGAGACGGAGCTATGCAAAACGCGTAGCGCTATCTCTTTCCAACAATCAAAACGTCTTTAAGAGGTGCTGGTAGCAGATTAGATGAGGCGCTTAAAAAAAGTGTATAAGGCAAGAATGAGAGATCTAGCGAATTGAATTCTTGTGGATGTTGAAAACATTGGAGTTAATTCGTCGGCGTGTGCCGTGTGGGTGCCGCCCAGCGTGTGGAACTGGAAGATGTCGCTCACCTGTAACAAATAGGCTTAATCAGTTCCATATCGGACGTGGTATGCGTGTTTGATAATATTGACGACACGGTTGGCGCAGTGGCTGAGCGATCGACTGCTGCGCTGCGTGTCGCGGGTTCAATAGTTGTTCCGGGTCTGGCTGTTTGTGTATGTCAATTTAAAGTTTGTAAACGCACCCACGATACAGGAGAAATTCTTAGTGTGAAGCAACGATTTTTTTAAGAAAAAAAAATAATAAACGAAGAAAAAGGGACTGTTACCGCTTAGTAACAGTCCCTTTGTGATCCTTCGATGGTCAATAAGGTCGGTTTTGACGTGACGGTTTAACTGTGACAACCTGTGCTGTGCGGTATACAAGTTACTGAGTTGTGGAGGCCTGATAGGCTGTCGCTCCATGTACCATACTGGTATTCAGCTGCATCATGTCAGCAAACATGATGACAGGCGAAGAAGATCCCCTCACCTCATTCCAGCCGTATCTGTTCTTCGCCTGGACGATAGCTTCGTACACCGCGCCTGGCTCCAGCCCCCGCAGCTCGTGCGTGACCCGGTGGGTGAGAGAGCCGGCCGGTTCAGGCGCCGGGATCACCACGTCGTGCCAACGCCCTGGCTGCTGGAATGATTCGTTGATCTGGAAGAGATGTGAGTATGGTTAAGAACCTTAAAGTAACTTTACCAAAGTGGTGAGCCGCAACATGCGTGGATACTATCGCGCCATCACATCTTCCTAGTTCGAGCACATGTGACTAGAAGAGTGATGGATCTGAATATTGATGGACGGAGAGCGAGAGCAAGGCCAAAGAAAAGGTGGATGGATTGTGTAAGGAATGATATGAGGGAGAAAGCAGTAAATGATGCCGTGACGTCTGATAGGGAAGAATGGATGAAGAAGACGTGATGCGCCGACCCCGAATAGAATGGAACAAGGGCAGGAAAATGATGATCTTCCTATCTCTTCGTGCTGCGCTGGCGCTGCTGCTGCGGTTGCAGAGAATCTCAAGCGGCGTAAAAACAGTAACCTTATTAACTATATTTTTGAGCCGTTTGGGGTCGAAACTCTGGGACCATGGGGTCCTTCCTTGTCATCATAGCCTTTTTAAGTACATTTCCAAACGTTTAGTTGACACTTCTTGTAACCCAAAGGCTGGCTTTTACTTTGGCCAGAGGCTTAGCGTTGCTATTAAAGTGGCAACGCGGCCAGTCTCTTGGGGACATTACTAGATGACAGCGTTGAGGGCGAATTTTTCGACGCTATTTTTTAGTTTAATTAAGTTATTGTGTAGCTTTAATTTTCAAATAAATTAGTAATGTATTTTCTCCAAAAATAGCATTAAAGCGAAGGAAGTCGAAATAAACTATGAAAAGACCGTGTGAAGGATGATACAACGGACAAATACTGAAAATAAAATAGTGAGATGATAGGTGCTTTTCAAAGGAGGGTCCTGCCGGTTATCTGTCCGAACAGCTCGTGCTGGCGGGCCCACATCCGGGGGCAGGAACCCATACTCACAGCCAGCTGCCGATACAGAAGCCTCAGCTCGTCGAGCGGCGGGTAGCTGTCCACCGCGAAGGCGAGCACGTAGCGCGTGTGCGAGCGCGCCAGCGGCGCCGACGTGAAGCGCGCGGGGCCCGGCCGCCCCGACACCTCCACGTGCTGGCGGGCCCACATCCGGGGGCAGGAACCCATACTCACAGCCAGCTGCCGATACAGAAGCCTCAGCTCGTCGAGCGGCGGGTAGCTGTCCACCGCGAAGGCGAGCACGTAGCGCGTGTGCGAGCGCGCCAGCGGCGCCGACGTGAAGCGCGCGGGGCCCGGCCGCCCCGACACCTCCACGTGCTGGCGGGCCCACATCCGGGGGCAGGAACCCATACTCACAGCCAGCTGCCGATACAGAAGCCTCAGCTCGTCGAGCGGCGGGTAGCTGTCCACCGCGAAGGCGAGCACGTAGCGCGTGTGCGAGCGCGCCAGCGGCGCCGACGTGAAGCGCGCGGGGCCCGGCCGCCCCGACACCTCCACGTGCTGGCGCGCGCGGCCCAGGCTGTTGTCGGCCACGCAACTGGGGGGGACATCAAATTAATTCATCTTCATCATCATTCATTTGACGACACGGTTGGCGCAGTGGCAGTCGATCGCTCGACTGCTGGGCTGCGTGTCGCGGTCCCGCCCAAAAATTTGTATGGCCTACGGATAATTGTTTCGGGTCTGACTGTTTGTGTATGTGAATTTAAATGTTTGTAAACGCACCCACGATACAGGAGAAATTCCTAGTGTGGGGCAACGATTAAAAAAAACTGCCTAGCCTTTCCCCAACAAATATTATTATGATGTCATTATTTTATCAAAGATCTATCTAATTAAAGTATAACTACTGATCCGCGCGTTGCGAAAGGGGGTTAGACGGAAAAAATTAAGACCAAAAGTTGTAACGACACTTTTTGCTCTATTTGTAAGCCGTGCGGCGTGCGCGTGTTTCTCTGTCTGTCTCTCTCTCTCTCATAGAAAGCAAGCCAGTTATTTTCGTTTCGTCTTTCTATTTCGTATTGAACAGTGTGGTGTCGCGATGATTGTTTTTGTTGAGTGCATACAGGTTTTTTGTACATAATAAATAATAACTTTATTCCATCCGGGTGTCCCTTGACACCTTTCAAGTTTTTTTTTTATGTTTTATCTTTACGCTATGGTCTAAATAGAAAAAAAAATATCATTTCAAAGTAGTAATTTACTTAGTTTATTGAACGATGAATTGCTTAATCAATATTTTCATTTATAACTCCTTATTTCGAGAAAATAGTAAGTAATCATAAATTTGGAAAGAAGAAGAAATAGTAAGTAAGTATTCTTAGAATAGATTTTTACTTTCGGTTATTAATAAAAAAAAAAAACAGAATGTAGGTACTTAAATCTCGTTTCGCAGGTCTGCTGGCAAAGATAAGCAGTACCTTAGTACTTTAATTAAAGGTTTCTTTCATGTCGAAATAAATAAACGAAGATAAAGTATAATTGAAAAGAAAAATAAAAGTCTCATACCGAGCTTTGAACACAGACTTATGAGTTTCACTAGTGACCCGCCCAGCGGTTTCACCCGCTGCTCACCTCCTAAGAGTCACAGCGTAAAGCATCATACATATAAACCTTCCTCTTGAATCACTCTATCTATTAAAAAAAACCGCATAAAAATCCGTTGCGTAGTTTCAAAGATTTAAGCATACAAAGGGACATAGGGACAGAGAAAGCGACTTTGTTTTATACTATGTAGTGATAAGACGAAACGCCAACAACTACCGGAACTTGATTTAAAATTGAAAATGTTTGTAATGGCATGAAACGACGGCCCTCTTTCTCCCTCATTTCTCACTTTTTTCAAAAAAAGTTAGTCTATGTCCGTCTTCAGGGTCCCAACTAACTCTGTACCAAAATTCATCAAAATTGGTTTAGCCATGTAGGCGTGAAGACGTAATAAACAAACAAACTCGCTTTTGCTTTTATAATATTAGTAAAGATAAGGATGTAAGCCCGGCCTGTACTGGGCATTCAAAGTAACACAATCCTTAGCATGCTAATGGATTTAAGGCTTAAGGCCGCTCACTGACATTCTCGGGGGCCAAAGAAGGAATATGGGTGGGTTTTAGTTGTAGCGACACAAATATATTAATGTGACAAAAGTACTACAGCGCCATCTATGCAACCACTGAAAAACTAACTGCGAATTCCTACATCTCGCAAGCAAAGTTATCCGCGAGTTAAACGTATATATGAGCACCCGACGAACAAAGTTGGGCAGAGGCTCACCAGACACGACACCCGTCTGGTCGCAGGATCCTCCATTTTCTACAGAGGATGGATATCTTTACACGCTGTTCTTTATACCTCTAAATAGTCACCAAACCCACCCATGTTCCTTCGATTGCCCTTTAAATTCCGGGGCCACGGTCATCATCATCTGCCTAGCCTTTTCCCAACTATGTTGGGGTCGGCTTTCAGTCTTACCGGATGCAGCTGAATACCAGTATTTTACATGGAGCGACTGCCTATCTGACCTCCATAACCCAGTTAGTACTGGGTAATACGATACCTCTTGGTAAGACTGGTTGTCAGACTTTCGGGACACTGACTATCTGAAACGACTGTCAAAGATCTACAAATGACAGCCGGGACCAACAGCTTAACGTGCTTTCTGAGGCACGGATGAAACTCGGTATGTAACGGGTGGTCACCCATCCACAGACCAACCTAGGCAAGCGCGGTTTAACCTAAAGACCGACTTGAGCGGCTGCTATTATTTAGCCACGAGCTCCTCGGCCGCGGTATTTCTTTAGAACAACCCGCAACCCCGGCACCCCGGGGTGCTTATGGACCTAGTATTTTATCTAGTGACGCTACAAACTTACCTATAGTTTCCGAAATCTTCAGGCTGCACGTTTGCTATGAGAAGAGTGTGATTGTTCCCTCTCGCGGACATTGTCACTCGCTCCGACGCGCTGAGGGGGAACGAGTTCTGGTACCAGGTCACCTGAAAACGTTGATAAAACCATTGTTATTATAGCTTTATTATGGATACTTTTTATGCAAAAGATAAGTCTCTCAAGCTCTGCAGTCACGTGTGATTAGGGTTGCCAACTATTTTTTATAAAAACAGGATAATATAGTTTAGATAGGAAAAAAAATAAAGTATTTAAAAGAAAAAACAGTAATTTTAAAATTTTATGTTTTTATTGCTTTAAAAACGTACTTTTGTGTGCTTTTAGCACATGCTAACATTTTTTTTTGTTTTCTTTTAATGTTTCAAAGCTTGTTTGACAATCAAAATTTAAATACATAATTCGTTTTAATTAAAATTATTGACGCTCTATTTCTCTCTTCTCGCCTCTTCATATTCATTCATTACTGAAAAACTCTTTCAGTGAAAGCATCACAGTAAAGGTTGAAAATTAAATATTTTCACATACATACCTTATTTTTTATGCAAAAGTATAAAGTGTGATTATCAAAAATAAAGTAGGATACGTTATTATTATAAAGTATGGTTGGCCACCCTACGTGTGATCATTCTTTTTTAAAACGTTGCCCCACACTAGGAATATCTCCTATATCGTGGGTGCGTTTAAAAACATCCAAATTCACATACACAAACAGCCAGACCCGAAATAACTACCTGTAGGTCATACAAGCATATCTGTTCCATGCAGGGATCGAATCCGCGACACGAAGCGTAGCAGTCGACCGCTCAGCCACTGCGCCAACCGTGACGTCAACAAGAAATTGACCAACAAGTATGAGTTGATTGAGACTTACCTCAGCCGGTGGGTCAGCAAGAACTGTACAAAGCAGTTCAGCTCTGAATCCTTCTCCAGTATGGACCCAAGACCGCTCCACTGTAATTTCAGGTGGATCTAAAACAAAAAAAAGTTTATTGCATAACTTGTATTTACAGTACATAGGGACCTCCTTTTAAGAAAAATATATACCTACTTACCTGTGTTAGGAGCCCCGCTCTCCAAAAACAGGTTAGAAATAGTAACAATAGTGTACAATAAAAGAAATAAATATATAATATTCAAAAAGAAACCATTATTAAAAATTGGTTGTTTGTAAAGTAGGTTTACGATCGAGATGTTTACGTGATAACGTCTTATTGGTGATATAAGTTATCACCAGTAGTGACATCTAAAATGAAATTAAGTACTAATTTAAAGTTTTTTTTTCGAGCCAAGTAACAGATGGCGCTACCATCTTTATGAAATGTCGCTCGTGAGGTTTTGGTGTGACACAAGTTTCTGAACATGTCACCCGACTAAAACGATTTTAAAGACGTTATCACGTCAAAACTAAAATTCCACAAAATAGGACCTAATAGGTAACCTAAAAAAAGAAAAACTTAAAAAACATTATATCCTAAAATAATGTGTGAAGTGTGACTGGGTGTGAGGATGTGTGTGCGTGTGTGTATTTTCAACTTATATTCTCTGGCTCTGAAATATAACCATAAAATAATTTTAAAAAAGGACATTCCTAGATTGTATAAATCTTTAGGAAAACCTGTGTGACAGACAAGAACGAACAAAACAAAAAGAACAAGAGTGAGACAATATAGGCTATATGGGATAGCCCATATTGTCCACAGCTAGGCGAAAACCTCTCTCCAAATCCTCGCAAAGGTCACGATTCTGTGCCACTTCTATCCAATTACCAAGAAAGACATCTAGTTCATCCTGCCATCTTTTTCGTGGTCTGCCGTCATCCTGTTTAGAAGTCAGCTATTTTTTACAGTTACTTATTGTTGAAGTTAATAAAAACGTGTTAAATAAGGCTACAGTCGTTGTCGTCGTGGTTTTACTGACTAAAACCCACCCACCCATGTTCCTTCTATTGCCCTTTATGTTCCTGGGCCGCGGTATGTCTTTCGAACAACCCGTAACCCCGGCAGGCGGAGGCCCTGGCAAGCCCCTCTGCTTTGCTGACATCTCTTTGAGGCGCGCGTGAAACACAAACGCGCCGTCGACACGGCCTGTCGTCTGTGTCTACAGACGACAGGCCGTAGACACAGGCGCCAGGCCCGCATCTACGGTGGGCGGGAGTCGTCTCGTGGCGCCCGACGCCCGGGGCGTCTCCCGCGGCGGCTGGGTTGGTTTGAGGTTCTCTCCCTCAAACGCCCGGCCACCTCCTTTGCTAGCATGACTGCTTCGCAGGAGGAGGTGACCGCTTCCCATTCCCTCTCGCTCCGGACCATGGACTGAACCAGGGCCGGACGCGAGAGATCGCCGCCGCATGATTTGGGACCTTACACCTTGAGTTGATGCTGGTTGATACACTGATAGATGTGATTGATATGATAAATGAGTGCAGGCGGTATGAATGCTATCGTGTACTAAATTCACCGGACCAGCGCAGGTAAAATGCTGATTTATTGATACAAAACTGTGCTGTGCTTGCACTGTAAAATATCTCATGCGCCGATAGGTAATCTCCGCTGAGATTGGCCGCTGTGACCGAAAAGGGGTCAGGGGCACTATATATTTACATACAACTCTAACACTGGGTTTTGGACTGTCCCTTGGGGTTGTAATTAAAGAATTATCAAACTTGTAGTGGCTATTTTTTCCTCATCTGTCCCATAATTACTTTTTATTGCGGCATCGTTCGGAAGGACATCACCGATTGCCACACAACTGTGAAAAAGGCTGCGGTTACCAATTCCAAAGCGTAGTCCTCTATGAAGACAAAACGAAAAAAAAAACTGCCAAAATAATCATAAATTACTTACATAAAACCTGCAACTGGAACTCAGCCACTAGAGGTGCCCCCACTCCGTTGTCGACGGTGCACGCATACCGGCCACTGTGTCCCCTCTCTAGTCGGGACAACTGTAGTTGTGGGCCTTCGCCCAACCGTGTATTCGTATCGTTCTGAAACACCGGTATTATCTACTTAAATAAAAGATGATCTTTGACGATAGCAAAGGAATTGTTAAAGGGCGTTCATCGTGCGACATCACACTATCAATTACTCCTTTCTCCTTCATATCATTCCTTAAACAATCCATCCTTTCACCTTTTCTGTACCAGGCTCCACTTCTTATTATGTATATGTATGCTAAGTAAGTAATAAGTCGGCAGTATCGTCACATCGTTAATGTTTTCCCCATTGTTTGTCTTTTTATTTAGTGTATCTGATATCTGTGTATCTATTCATTGATAATTTTACAGCTACCACTGTTTGTCTCTACACCACCCAAAGGTTGACTGGTAGAAAATGCCTATGGCATTAAGTCCGTCTCTGTACTTTGTGCTTGAAGTGTTAAATAATAAATATGCTAATTTTCTACTTTATCCATATAGTCACTCCACAAATCCATCTAAACATTCTCAACTCTTCTGCATACAATCTTTTTTCATCCGTAGTCTTCACTGCCCAGCATTCCGATCCATACAAACGACCAAACTAAATCCAGATAAAGAACTAAATAGCCAAACCCACTTCCAAATTTCGAAAGGTTTATCATGAACTGCCTAGCCTTTCCCAACGATGTTGGGGTCGGCTTCCAGTCTAACCGGATGCAGTTGAATACCAGTATTTTACAAGGATCGACTGCCTATCTGACCATCACAACCCAGTTAAAGTACGGCCAACGAAAAGCGATACCAAATGTCAAACAAAAGCATGGGTTTTGTTTGACATTTGGTATCGCTTCTCGTTGGCCGTACTGTAGTACTGGATAATACGATACCCCTGTCAAACTCTCAGGACACTGACTATCTGTAACGACTGTCAAAGATCTACAAATGACAGCCGGGACCAACAGCTTAACGTGCTTTCCGAGGCACGAAGGAAACTTGGTATGTAGCGGATGGTCACCCAACCACAGACCAACCTAAGCAAGCGCAGCTTAACTTAAAGATCGACCCGAGCGCCTGCTATTATTTAGCCACGATTCACCAGTTATCATTCACAAAAATCACGACAGGTCCTCACAAGTTTATGCCAAGTGACAGTAGGCACAGGGTTGCCAGCAGCCCTGCACTCCAGCACGGCTGCTCCTCCTCTTCTGGCGGCCGCGTGTCGGGACTCTGGAGACGCCCTGACGCTGGGCGGGACCAGAACTTCCACGGTGTGGACTTGGTCCCGGGCTACACGGTCTGAGATCTGGCAGACGTAATCGCCTGCGTCCTGGAAAGAGAAGTGAGACTTTAGAAACTGGTGGAATTTAGTTCTGGTATGGTGGACAGGAGGCACGAATCTTACTTCTTACTAATATTATAAATGCAAATGTTTGTGAGGACGGATAGATGTATGGATGTTTGTTACTCTTTCACGTCAAAACGGCTGAACGGATCTTGATGAAATTTGGTACAGACGTAGTTTATAGTCCGGAATAACACATAGGATAATAGATAGGAGGTTTTTTTTTTCGATATCACGCGGGCGAAGCCGCGGGCGCCAGCTAGTATTATTAAAGCGAAAGTGAGTTTGTTTGTTAAGTCTTCACGGCTAAATGGCCAAACCGATTTTGATGAATTTTGGTACAGAGATAGTTGGGACCCTGGAGACGGACATAGGCTAATTTTTAAAAAAGGAGAAGGGTGAAATTTAGAGAGGAAATGGGAGAGAAAGATATTCTTTTTTCGATCATCACGCGGGTTAAAGTAAGTATACCACGCGGACGAAGTCGCGGGCGGAAGCTAGTAATATTATAAACGCGAAAGTTTGTACGGATGTTTGTTGCTCTTTCACGCAAAAACTAATGAATGGATTTTAATGAAAATTTACAATAATATAGCTTACATATCATATAACACATAGACGTAGTCTATGTGACTAACAGTAACAGTGACGGTTTTATTCTTAAGAACGCATATCTGTGGCCTATATACCTGTGCGAAACATAAAAACTATTGAAATGAAAAAGGTAGTGACTTGCTAGCGCTAAAAATGCTTTCGATTTTAGATACTACAAGAAATTGCGTTGATTTAACCAACTGGAAAGTCGGACACCGAAAAGAATTAAAAAAACCGAACGAAAAACTCAAATCTGAAACAGAAAACCATTTCCCATGTCAAACCTTTTCGACGCGCGAAATAAAAAAATAAAAAGCAACATGGCCGACTAAAATTGCGCGGGAAATCGTACCTCAGTGTTGCAACGCATAAAAAATAACGAGGATGTATACCACAAAGGTTTTTATGCGGCCATTATCATATTTTCCCGGGCCAATTACCGTTTAGGGCGCTATTTAGCATTTTTGACGGTGAAAAAAAAATGTGGAACGATTTTTGGCATTATAAAACCTATTTGGGGGTAATAACGGGATGATTTGAATTTTAAGTCCGGTTTGGGAACTATTTTGAAAGATTTTCGGGGTTTCCTGTCGATTCTGGGTGAAAAAATTGTGATTTTTTTACTGCTTTATAATGTATGAGAGTTTAAGTTTTGATTGAAAAATTAGGAGGACAAGTACAGATGCCCTAGCCATATTATAATTGTTTTTAAAGCGTTTTGTAATGCTACAACGACTTTTCTTTAACTCATTTTAGGGTTGCGTACCTAAAAAAAAAAACGGAAAAACGGAACCAACCCTTATTGGATCACTTTTTTGTCCGTCTGTCTGTCAAGACCTTTGATCTCGGGAAAGTTTGAAGGAATCAAGTTGAAATTAAAATCAGATTCTTAAATATGTGGCTTTTGTGCCGTCAAATTCAAACCTCTAAGTATACGCAGTCAAAAAAAGATGGCTGTTTATGTTGCAAGTTTGTAGAACCTTCAGTGCGGGACTGTGACCCGCTCTTTTTTTTTTGGCAAAAATCACTTCAACTGCTATGCGCCAGAATCAACGTTGGCAACCACTAGAAAATGAAGGTGTCCTCACATTCACATTACAAAGTAATACTGACTTTCGGCACACTGACTATCTGTAACAACTGTCAAAGATCTACAAATGACAGCCGGGACCAACAGCTTAACGTGCTTTCCGAGGCACGGAGGAAACTTGGTATGTAATGGATGCAGGTCACACATCCTCGGTACCTATGATCTTGGCAAGATCGGGTTATACTTACATTTAACAAAATTTTAAAAATCAATTAAAAATATTTTTAATTCACATAGGCCTACATGGGCAATTATAAAACGTCGAGAAAAGGTGCACGGTTCGGGTTGGTCGTTTCCTATGGAGAAGAACCGGCAAGAAACTCTATGGTTACTCTTTTAAAATCATTTGGTTTTACAATGATGTTGATTACAGCGTTAGTACTTTAAGTATGAGAGGTTTTGCCGAAGAACACTCAATTTATGCCAACGATCACAGTTAGGTAATACCATTGGCTACAGATTTCATTAGAAGATATCAGATAGATTTCTTGATGGAATGGTAATTAAAATTCATGGAGTAGAATGAAAAGGAAGATTCAAACCGACTTCAAAAAAATGGAACGCGATTTCTCTTTCGATTGTAGGCTATTTTTTTTTAAACGTTGCCCCACACTAGGATTTTTTTCTGTATCGTGGGTGCGTTTACAAACATTTAAACTCACATACACAAACAGCCAGACCCGGCACGGCACAACTATCTGTAGTGTAGGCCATACAAATATTTATCCGGGTGGAGATCGAACCCGCGACACGCAGCGCAGCAGTCGATCGCTCAGCCACTGCGCCAATCGTGTCGTCAATTTCAAGTAATTGAAGCTGAGTACATAGGTATGTCATCATCATCATCAGGCTATATTAGTCCACTGCTGGACATAGCCCTCTCCTAATGAGCGCCATAGGTATGTACTCAGCTTCAATTAACATTAATGTAATGCATGATGTCCTTACTAGAAATTGGCACACTTGTCTATAAGTTTATTAAAGTATTTCCTAACTTTGAACACGTGCATTCAATTGTTGGGTAGCCAAATAATAAAAAAGTAAACATAGATTTATTTACCTGTGGTCCAACATCGGTTATCTGTAGATTGTATCCGTCGACCAGACGAAACCTCTCATCTCTGGTCACCATGAGGCTCGCAGCTGTGAGCACTGCTGGACCCCTTCGCCATAACAAGACTAATGAGCCTGTAAGATAGAGAAGACAGTTTATTATGGTTATCTAAAAAAAAAAACAGCAATAGGTCCGTCCCTTTTAAATGACGGCAATAGGTTCGTCCCTATTAAATGACGGCAATAGGTTCGTCCCTATTAAAAAACGGCAATAGGTTCGTCCCTATTAAAAAACGGCAATAGGTTCGTCCCTATTAAATGACGGCAATAGGTTCGTACCTATTAAATGACGGCAATAGGTTCGTCCCTATTAAAAAACGGCAATAGGTTCGTCCCTATTAAATGACGGCAATAGGTTCGTACCTATTAAATGACGGCAATAGGTTCGTCCCTATTAAAAAACGGCAATAGGTTCGTCCCTATTAAAAAACGGCAATAGGTTCGTCCCTATTAAATGACGGCAATAGGTTCGTACCTATTAAATGACAGACGATAACTCAGAAATTACCTAAGCAATATAGATACACATAATATGGGACTCCTTCGGGAGTATACCCTTTTAATTAAAACACCTCCGTGCCCGTCGGAGTGGGGAGCGTCAGGTTTTTTTTCGTTACGGAATTTCTGGATTCGGTCCCCGCGCTCAAGGCCCGCGATAGAAGCTATGCAATAGCTTAAAAAAAACAGTACCCATTGCTATAAGTAAATGCACAAAAAACTAGACGATAGATAAAATCTGTTAGTATGTATAAGATTAAAATATGTTTGATTACTACTGTAGATACTGAAAATCATCGTTCCAACTTTATTTTATAAATTACTAACTAGCTCCCGTGGCTTCACCCGCGTGATATCGAAAAAAAAGTATCCTATGTGTTATTCCAGACCATAATCTACCTCTATGCCAAATTTCATCAAGATCCGTTCAGCCGTTTTGACGTGAAAGATTAACAAACATACATACATCTATCCATCCATCCTCACAAATATTCGCATTTATAATATTATGGTAGGAATTAGGATATTAATAGAAAGCAGGATGGCTGGCGCCCGCGGCTCCGCCCAAGTGATATAAAAAAAGGATCTTATATGTTATTCCAGACAATAATCTACCTCTGCGCCAAATTTCATCAAGATCCGTTCAGCCGTTTTGACGTGAAAGAGTAACAAACATCCATACATCCGTCCATATAATCCGTCCGTATAATCTATACATCGATCCAACCTCACAAACATTCGCATTTATAATATTAAGTAGGATCATCATTTTCCTGCGCTTGTCCCATTCTATTTACGGTCGACGCAACACGTTTTCTTCTTCCATTCTCACCTATCAGACGTCACGGCATCATTTACTCCTTTCTCCTTCATGACATTCAATTCTTTGGCCTGCCTCTCCTCTCCATCCAACAACTTTCATATTAACTGATTTCAAAATGAAAATGAATACTTGAGTAAGATACCATCATATCATAACTAAAAAAAGCTGAAATAAAATACGTTTTTGCAAAAAAAAAAACGACTTACTTACAACAAAAAAATCTAAAATGACAGCAAAAAAAATTACTTCTTCAGAAGTCGTTTTTTTGTGTTTAGATTTCAGCTTGTTTTTATTTTTATAGTTGTGTGTATTTTTGTCTTTTGCCAAATGAACAATTGAAAGAAAATAATATTCTTTCTTTCTTCATATTATTATGATGTTCTTCTACTTACCCAGATTTTGAACTTGACATGGCAATAGAAGTGTATCTCCTACAACCGTTCTGAACGAATGTCCTCGCGACAAAAACCTTGGCCCGTCATCTGAAAACAAATAGAGGAATATTATACAAACAGCGAACATACAGATAAGTAGCAATTTGATATGCACACGACGGCACATCAACCTACACCAAACCATTTTAACCTGACCTTTCTACTACGGTGTGCGATCCGTAGTATAGAGATCAGTAGGGTTACCATGACATCTTATAGCAGTTCTTATTCCTGTGTGAGAAAGAGATGGTGCTAGACCCTGTATAGCTCTGTCTCTTTCCCTCAGTGGAATAAGTTCTGCTTTAAGACGTCATGGTAGGGTAGCAGGTTATAATAGTTTGGAGTAGGTTGACCTGCTGTCGTGTGTACAACGGTGTCGTTTCTGTTATTAAAAAACTAAATTAAAATATCTCTTATATTGGCAGAAATCGTTACTAATATTATAAAAGCGAAAGTGAGTTTGTTTGTTTGTTACGTCTTCACGCTTAAATGGCTAAACCGATTTTGATGAATTTTGGTACAGAGATAGTTGAGACCCTGGAGACGGACATATGCTAACTTTTGTTTAAAAAAGGTGAGAAATGAGGGAGAAAGAGGGAAGAAAAGGGAAAACTTAGCATTGCTATTACAATAAATAAGGCGCTAGGGCAGAAACTACAAGTAGCAGGTACCTGCAAATCAGGGAAGGGGAACTGTGTTACCCCGAATTAAACGCGAGCGATGTCGCGGGCAAAAGCTAGTGTAGTTATAAGTCTTTAAACTGACATGGTTACTAACATTATAATTAACACTTGAAACGGGATATTTACCATGTATGGAAACTCGATACAAATAACAAACATGGTAAATATCCCGTGTTAATTATAAGAAATTTAGTTTATTGCTATTTGATGGGTGCTGTCACAGCCCTCTTATCGTCTAAGTTTACTAATCAAATTGGTCACTATTAGTCATCGATAATTATCCCATTATCGATGACTAATAGTTCATTAAGGCGTTTCAACTAGTTTCTGTTTCACAGATATTGGTGTCAATTCTGTTGTCACAAACTAAACTAAATCAATTTTAAAGATCACAAAAAAGAAGAAGTTTCCTCTTCCGAAATTGATTAACGCCGTCTATAAGCAAAATGACTCGTGTTTTGTTTATTGGAACCGTCGTCCTTAAGCAAAACGACTCGTGTTTTGTTTATTGGAACCGTCGTCCGTAAGCAAAACGACTCGTGTTTTGTTTATTGGAACCGTCGTCCTTAAGCAAAACGACTCGTGTTTTGTTTATTGGAACCGTCGTCCGTAAGCAAAACGACTCGTGTTTTGTTTATTGGAACCGTCGTCCGTAAACAAAACGACTCGTATTTTGTTTATTGGAACCGTCGTCCGTAAGCAAAACGACTCGTGTTTTGATTATTGGAACCGTCGTCCGTAAGCAAAATGACTCGTGTTTTGTTTATTGGAATCGTCGTCCGTAAGCAAAATGACTCGTGTTTTGTTTATTGGAATCGTCGTCCGTAAGCAAAACGACTCGTGTTTTGTTTATTGGAACCGGGCGTAAAGTGACACAACTTAACCATATTATAGTTTGACAGCATTAATAATTCTTCAGTTAGGTTCTCTTTAGAGAAAATGAAAAAAAGTAGAGGTTGTCAATCTAAATAAGACTATCTTTAATCGCGACTAAAATAGTGTGGAATAAAATTAGATGTGATTAGGTATGTGATTTTAATATATGTAAGTCTAGTTTAATCCGGTGGTAGACGCTTTATACCCCGCTACTGCTCTGTACCCCGTTACACAAATTCAGTCAATTATTATTTCGAGAAATCGCCAATCGGTTGCTCGTGTCTTCTCGTGACCAGAGGGCTGGCCTGTTATTTGCGCAAAAAATAGCATTGCCATCCAACGCGGTAATGCTGCCAGCCTACTGGGCACTTTACCTATTGACTTCGATGCGGACGAATTTTTTGACGCTCTGTTATTCACTATTTTTTACTTGTACATATTTTTATTATTAGTTCGTGTCTATTTATAGTTTGTAAATAGTAATTAATTTAATAAATGAATAAAAAACTGCGTAATAAGTGAACCAATTCAGTAATAAAAAACTCAGTCTCGTGAGCCGAAGGTTCTGCACATGCGACATAAACAGTCATATCTTATGTCTGCGTGGACTTAGAGGATTGATTTTGTCACAAATCCAAGAAACCACATGTTTCAGTATACAGGGTTATTTGTAAAACACCGACAACCTTGCAGGACTGTATTACAAACATCGTAAACAACAACTTTTGTTCTATGATTTTTTACAAAATTTTATACATTTACCAAAAACAAATCTTCAAGATTTCGTTGTCCTATCTAACACATTTCAACTCCGTATTTTGCTGTTCCTACATACCTACACCGCTTGTAGGTACGCTTGCTTCGCATAGATTTCGTAACATTTAGAGCGTTTAATTTCAATATTTTTATCAGAAATCAGAAATTTATTTGTAAGAATGTAGTTTTACATAGTATGATGTTCATTTGCGTTAAGTCCTAAAACATTCTACCACAATAATATGGTGTACAAAATATTAAATGTCAATCTTAAGTTTAAATAGGTACAATTAGTTCAGATTTATAATAGGTCCAACATGATTTAATAGTATTATAAATTAGGTTAAAGTTACAATGTCAAAATTAATTAGGTTATGTCGTTCTTAGATTTTTACAATACTCCATATATTCCCTTATGTCATAAAAGCAATTATCTATTAACCAATTTGTCAGCTTTTTCTTGAACATGGGGATGGGGAGTTCCTTGAATGAATTAGGCAACTTGTTATATACCTGAATGGCATTTATGTATACATTTCTCCTAAATATTTGCAGTCTACATTGAGGTACATTAAGTTCATATTTATACTGTATGGTCCTAGCAGCAGCATATTTGTTGCTTACTTCTGATTGCGCGTGAAAGTAGTGCGGATATTGCTTGATATACATGCAAGGCAACGGTAAAATTTTTAGTTTTTTGAATAAGGGCTTACAGCTGTCCAAAAACCAGACGCCAGCTATTGTCCTAACACACTTTTTTTGTACCCTAAATGCCATTAAAATTTCAACTGAATTTCCCCATAGTATTAGACCATATGATAGCACAGACGATACGTATCCGTGGTATACAGTTACTGCTGCGTCTATGGATACTGTCGTTCTTAGACGTTTTATTGCATATACGAATTTATCTAATTTATCACAAACGTAATTGATGTGTGATTTCCAGTTACAGTTCTGATCCACTATAATGCCTAAAAATTTTGTGTCTACTACCTGTTCTAGGATACTGTCTTCATATTTTATATTAAGACTTTGCAAGTTAGATTGATAAGTTTTAAATTGAATTAATTTTGTTTTATTTAAATTGATTTTTAAATTGTTATTATTGAGCCAAGTTACTATGTCATTCATTGCTTTATTAATTTCCTGTTCTAATTTATTTTTATCTTTACATTTTATTATTAATGTCGTATCGTCAGCAAATAAGACTGTTTCATGGGATGTTGCATTGGGAAGGTCATTAATGTATATCAGAAATAAAGGCGCTGCCACTACGCTTCCTTGGGGTACTCCTACTGCGTTAGTTTTAAAATTAGATTTATATTTTACTTTGTTTCCATCGATGATTTTTGATATTTGCACACATTGCCGCCTATCACTTAAGTACGATTTAAACCAGTCATTTGCTTATTGTATATGCCATATTTATCTAATTTGCTTAGTAATAATTTATGATCAACGAAATCAAAGGCTTTGCTCATGTCTAAAAAAAAAAATTGGATGAAAATCTGATGAACTAAAATATGAAAATGTTTAAATGTCCTAGAACAAAAGTTGTTGATTATGATGTTAGTAACATGGTCCTGAGACGTTGCCAGTGTTTTACAAGTAACCCTGTATAGTATTCATTTCAGCTCGATACCTCTACGTTTTCCCGAAATAAAGAGTCTTGACTGACAAGAAAGTGATCCTATGTTCCGTATTTTTCCTTTTGAGGTACCTACTAGTTTTTAAAAACCACCATCAGTTCATAATTCACATATTTCCAAAGCTTTCACAGTACCTATATTATGTTCGAATAACTAAAATCACAAAACCTTATGCTAGCCAGCGTTATAGCTGGCATTAAATAAACTATGAACGCGCCATAGACAAAAGTAGAATACGAAAAAAAAATACCAATCGAACTCCTTACCATATTTCTTTCGGCCATTTTTAAAAACCTATTCAAGACTATTGAAGAAAATATAATGAAGTGCCACCATCAGTTCATAATTCACATATTTCCAAAGCTTTCACAGTACCTATATGTTCGAATAACTAAAATCACAAAACCTTATGCTAGCCAGCGTTATAGCTGGCATTAAATAAACTATGAACGCGCCATAGACAAAAGTAGAATACGAAAAAAAAAAACTCCGTACCATATTTCTTTCGGCCATTTTTAAAAACCTATTCAAGAGTATTGAAGAAAATATAATGAAGTGCCAAAGTTATGGAACTGTTAAACAGAGATTTACCAAGTTTGTGAAAGTGGGAATCTAAGAATATATGTGTGGTTGGCAGATGTGAATGATGTATGGGTAAAGTCTGCAGTAAAGTTTATGGTTGATCACTCCAGAAAGAAGTATTCTAATAAAAATGTATTGAGGAGCATACCTACCTACTAACTTAAAATAATCGCTTTTTATATATTATCTCTAGCTTATGCCCGCGGCTTCGCTCGCGTTAAATTCGGTATAACACACCAAGCAGACCTGCAGTTTTTGCTCTTGCGCCTGATTGATTTGTAATAGCAACGCTAAGTTTTCCCTTTTCTTCCCTCGTTCTCCCTCATTACCACTTTTTTTTAATAAAAATTAGCCTATGTCCGTCTCCTGGTTCCCAACTATCTCTGTACCAAAATTCATCAAAATCGGTTCAGCCATTAAAGCGTGAAGAGGTAACAAACAAACAAACAAACTCACTTTCGCTTTTATAATATTAGTAAGGATTGACTAGCTGGCGCCCGCGGCTTTGCACGCGTGATATCGAAAAAAAAATATCCTATGTGTTATTCCAAATCAAAATCTACCTCTGTGCCGAATCTCATCAAGATCCATTCATTCGTTTTGACGTGAAAGAGTAACAAACATCCATACATCCATCCTCACAAACATTCTCATTTATAATATTAAGTATAGTAAGAAGTAGGATTTTCAACCGAGCATAATCAATGGTTCTTAGTGTGTCATTATCAGCTACCTGGCTCTTCCCAACTATGTTGGTGTCGGTTTCCAGTCTAACCGGATGCCGCTGAATATGTAATATTAACCCTGGAAAATCCTTACTAATATTATAAAAGCGAAAGTGAGTTTGTTTGTTACGTCTTCACGCCTAAATGGCCAAACCGATTTTGATGAATTTTGGTACAGAGATAGTTGGGACCCTGGAGACGGACATAGGCTATTTTTTTTAAGTGGGTAATGAGGAAGAAAGATGGAAGAAAAGGGAAAACTTAGCTTTGCTATTAGATACAATCTATAAGGCGCAAGGGCAAAACCTACAGATAGCAGGTACCTGCCAATCAGGAAAGGGGAACTGTGTTACCCCGATTATAACGCGAGCGAAGCTGCGGGCAAAAGCTAGTTATAAAAAAAATCTTTCCCATTAAACAAAGGAAAATAGGGTCGAACTATTTCACCCCCTTTCGACCCTCAAAAACACACATATTCCTTAGCTAATAAACAAGAAAACACAATTACCAACATTTACGAAACAGTGTCACATTTTTGTGCCGGAAGTGAGGAATCCGTTGCGTCATTTCCGGTCCTAAAGCCGCCATATTTATTTTATCCGGAGGAAAGGGGATGATTCGTTTTAATGGTCCTCGCAACATGAAATAGAAATGGGAGGTAATATTGCGAGCAATAAGGATTCTACGTGTTTTTTTGACATAAAATGCCAAAGAAGTCATTTTAAATAGAATTATTATACTAGCTTCCGCCCGCGACTTCGTCCGCGTGGCATAGTTACTTTGGGTTAACGCTATCTTTAACCCTCGTGATGATCGAAAAGAAAATATCTTGCTCTCCCCTTTTCTTCCCTCTTTCTCCCCCTTTTCTCACTGTTTTCGTCTCCAGGGTCCCAACTATCTCTGTACCAAAATTTATGAAAATCGGTTTGGCCATTTAGGCGTGAAGACGTAACAAACAAACAAATTCACTTTCGCTTTTATAATATTAGTAAGGATAATTGGTAAGTATTCTATTTTGTATTTGAAACGGTTAATGGCTAAACTAGATTTTAATAAATTTTGGTACAGAGATAGTTGGGACCCTGGAGACTGACATAGGCTATTTTTTTTTTAAGTGAGTAATGAGAGATAAAGAGGGAAGAAAAGGGAATACTTGACATTGCTATTTCAATCAATAAGGCGCAAGGGCAAAAACTACAGGTGCCTGCAAATGAGGAAAGGGGAACAGTGTTATCCCGAATTTAACGCGAGCGAAGCCGCGGGCAATAGCCTAGTAACACATAAATCGGACAGTTTTATGTTATGTTTTTATCCTCTAAAAATTCATTAATATCAAAATGCAGTGATAACAAACAAACTCACTTTCGCTTTTATAATATTACTAGCTTTTGCCCGCGGCTTCGCTCGCGTTAACTTCAGTAGCGCCTTATTGATTTGTAATGGCAACGCTAAGTTTTCCCGTTTCGTCCCTCTTTCTCCCTCATATCCCAATCTTTTTTTAAAAAAAATAGCCTATGTCCGTCTCCTGGTTCCCAACTATCTCTGTACCAAAATTCATCAAAATCGGTTCAGCCATTAAAGCGTGAAGAGGTAACAAACAAACAAACAAACTCACTTTCGCTTTTATAATATTAAGTAAGGATTTTCAAATTTTTACACACAAGCCGTAGATATGTTCAACTTTAATAAAAAATATTTTTCTATGTTCTTCTGTCTTTCTTATATTTGTGAATTTCCAGTGGTCTAAAATCAGTTAGACCTCATCTTACTACTAAATACTTAAAATATGTGACGACTTACTTCTATTGTTCTGCGCGTGCGCCGCTATGAAGACGGCGGCCAGGACCACCCATGACACCTCCATCGTGTCAACCGCGACCACTCCACGACGACACGTACTTCATCTGAAACAACAAGAAACAGGAGTTAGATAAGTCATCAAGAAATTTATTTTTGTTTAAAAATTTTAAAAATTATAAAAAATATGTTAAAAAATTATCATTTATTAAAAATACATTTTGAATTTCAATAATAACAATGAGAGTCAATAAAAGTACACACGACGACACAAATCAACCTATACAAAACCAGTTTAAATGCGGATTTCTCATCGTACGAGAAATCCACGGTGAACGATCCGTTGTTAAGAGATCAGTATAAACTGGTTTTGTATAGGTTGATATGTCTTCGTGTGTACAACTAATAGGGTAATTTCCAGGGTCAAACTAATTACATTAATTCTATTTAGTCCGTCTTTTAAATTATTCAAAAATAAGGGACACGTATTTTTTTATTTGTAAATTAGACCAAAAATTAAAAAGATATAGCCATGTATTTCAACGCATTGTACGCCATTCCTGGGTGGCAAAACATGTAGCAACTTTGCAAATTTTATCATCTTTAAAACACACTCATGTTTTACAAAATAAATATACCTATCTTAAAAAAAAAGAAGTGCAAAGGTAATGCTTGCTAATATTGTTTGGCTTTAAAATATCATAAATCTAGACACGACGCAACTTAGTTGCTGAAGCTATAAAATAGTTTTAATTAGCATTAATAATGAAGTCATTTATCTTCCAGATAATTATGCAGATAACTTCGTCGACTTTGATGCATCGTTTTTATTTCATAGGTAACTTGTTAAGGGGTATAATGTCAACTGATTTTATTGTTTCAGTTTTGCTCAAGCGTAGACGTTGACAATCATTTGTTATATAAAATAAGTCATAGTTATAATTTGTAAATGAAAATAATTAAATGGTTTTTGCTAAAAAAAAACCGCCTACTAGAAAATTAAGTTTATTTCCGGAAAGTCTGTGATTTTAGTTTGATTAATCGATTTGATTGCCACAAATTTATTTAGATTTTTAATTGAATTTTACTATGAACTTTGGACGCTCTTCTCTTCTTACTGTGCATGTCTTTTTACATCGTTCTCACATAATTGTATCATCTCAACATGAATGATGTTAATACGATTAAAAAGTCAAAATAAAAACTTTTTTGTAGGTTTTATTTTTTTCAAAAAAGTTTTTATTTTGAGTTTTTATGTAACCCTGTTTAGTGGTAGTATGATGGTATCGCACAATGTTTTTTACCGATTATACATTTTCCATTGTTGTTGTTGTAAGATCATCTATATAGACATAGAAGAAAAAATATGCATTACTAGCTTTCGCCCGCGGCTTCGCTCGCGTTAAATTCGATATTAACACACTAAGCAGACCTGAAGTTTTTGCTCTTGCGCCTGATTGATTTGTAATAGCAACGCTAAGTTTTCCCTTTTCTTCCCTCGTTCTCCCTCATATCCCACTTTTTTTAAATAAAAATTAGCCTATGTCCGTCTCCTGGTTCCCAACTATCTCTGTACCAAAATTCATCAAAGCCATTAAAGCGTGAAGAGGTAACAAACAAACAAACAAACTCACTTTCGCTTTTATAATATTAGTAAGGATAAAGGCTCACTCATAAACTACCCAAGCAATATTAACAAAATTGATATGGGGCCATCTCGAAAGTATACCCTTTCGAATAAAAAAAGAATTATGAAAACCTCTTATTTTGAAGTCCGTTAATAACACAAACATACTAGCTTATAAATAAAAAAAAGAGTAGGGTTTTATAATTGGTCCGCAACGCTGTCATCCATTAATTGATGTTTTTGAATTTTGTACTGTTTCAGAAGTCATATTGTGTATTTCACCCCCGAACCGATTATTTTTCAAACTTCACCCCCTGACGTCTAACCAAACACATCTCAATATTCTCAATACGATAATTCCAACAATTCTTCTCGGTCGAAGGAATGCAATAAGTGCTTGTACATGTTTTTTTAAGCATTATACGACTGGTCTCATTCACCCCTCGCTAGGGGGTGAAATCATACGGAATTAATGTTGTTAAGGGGCTGGGTTACGGGTTTTTTTTTTTAAAGATACTTTATTTTGTAAATATGGGTGCAGAATGTGGTGGTCAATAAAGGAAAATAGGATCAGCCATATTTTACCTGTTGGCATGCAAAACTTTACACAAACTAAAAAATAATTAAATAACAAACACTTTACACAAGCTAATTAATTTTTTTAATAAAATGCACAAACAAAACATCTTTTGAAAAAAAACGAAGTAATTCCCTACATCGGGTTAAACTTGAAATTCCTTTTCAGTTAATAATTCATTTATGTTAAAAAATCATTTACACTGTAATATGCTTTAAGGGCTAGAAATTTCTGCCAGGGTTGCGGGTTGTTCGAAAGAGATACCGCGGCCCCGGAACGTAAAGGGCAATAGAAGGAACATGGGTGGGTTTTAGTCAGTACAAGTCTAACACTCCCCCCCCGCTCCGCTCAGAGCGGGGGAAGTTATTTGATGAGTACCCAAAAAAAAAGGCTAGAAATTTACGAAGCGTTTTTTTAAATTTTGTTAACGGCATTTCTTTCCAATTTTTAGGTAATTTGTTTTAATAGCGGGACAATCAAAACACAATTGGTTTCGATTTAAATTTTTTCGTTGATTGTTTGTGCTCGCTAAATAATAGTTGTCGCTCGTTTAGTTTTTGAGGTTAAGCCGTGTTTGCCAAGGTTGGTCTATGGATGGGTACATGGGTATACATACCAAGTTTCCTCCGTGTCTCAGAAAGCACGTTAAGCTGTTGGTCCCGGCTGTCATTTGTAGATTTTTGACAGTCGTTACAGGTAGTCAGTGACTCTAAAGTCTGACAACTAGTCTTGACAAGGGGTATCGTGTTACATAATACTAACTGAGTTGTGGAGGTTAGATAGGCAGTCGGTCGAAGTAAAGTCCAGATATTCAGTTGAATCCGGTAAGACTGGAAATCGACCCTAATATGGTTAGGAAGACGCCAAGCAGATCATCATCATCATTTTCCTGCCCTTGTCCCATTCTATTTGGGGTCGGCGCAACATGTTTTCTTCTTCCATTCTCCCCCAGACGTCACAGCATCATTTACTTCTTTCTCCTTCATATTATTCCTTACACAATTCACCCATCTTTTCTTTGGTCTTCCTCTCGCTCTCCGTCCATCAACATTCAGATCCATCACTCTTTTAATCACACGACTCCGACGCCAAGCCGATGATGGTATTAAATATTTGTATTTGATTTTAATGTGTATATTTATGTATGTGTTTCATTGACCCAGGTATATTTTGGGAAAATATTGTCGTTTGGTATTGACCAAAGGTAATTTATTTGTTAGCAACAAGAATTTGTGTGGTATTACTATCGCACTCACTATAATCCTTACTATCCTTACTAATATTATAAAAGCGAAAGTGAGTTTGTTTGATTGTTACGTCTTCACGCTTAAATGTCTAAACCGATTTAGATGAATTTTATTACAGAAATAGTTGGAAACCAGGAGACGGACACAGGCAATTTTTTTTTTAAAATGGGATATGAGGGAGAAAGAGGGAAGAAAAGGCAAAACTTAGCGTTGTTATTACAAATCAATAAGGCGCAAGGGAAAAAACTGCAGGTAGCAGGTACCTGCAAATCAGGAAAGGGGAACTGTGTTACCCCGAATTTAACGCGAGCAAAGCCTAGT
This sequence comes from Ochropleura plecta, assembly GCA_905475445.1. NCBI lineage: Eukaryota > Metazoa > Arthropoda > Insecta > Lepidoptera > Noctuidae > Ochropleura > Ochropleura plecta. The sequence goes on from FR997751.1 coordinate 936,120, forward strand.
CTTAGCCCGGCAAAAGCTAGTAAATAATAAATTCTTTTGTATTTTTAGCTTAACAACTTATATTATTTTAAGGTTTCATACCTCAGGAAAAAACGAAACCCTTTTTGGATAATTTTTCTCCGTCTGTCTGTCTATCTATCTGTCAAGACCCTGTATTTAAAAAACGCTTGGAGGTATTAAGTTGAAATTAAAACCATATACTCAAGTCTGTAGTCCCTTTGTGCTGTGAAAAAATCAATCCTATAAAACTACGGAGAAAAAAGATATGGCTGTTTATGTCTCAAGTTCAATCAAAATCAAAATCATAATATTTTTATTTCACATAGGCCTACATGGGCACTTATAAAATGTCGAGAAAAGATGCACGGTTCGGGTTGGTCGTTTCCTATGGAGAAGAACCGGTAAGAAACTCCATGGTTACTCTTTTAAAATCATTTGGTTTTACAATGTTGTTGTTACAGCGTTAGCACTTAAGTATGAGGCTTAGGCTCGACAATAAGTCATTGCTTACTTTACAAAAAGGAAAATAAAATAATACGTTTACAAAAGTTAACAAGTGTCTAAGAATCTACAAGGCCAACCATGTCCACTCATTCACAACGAATTGGTAGAAAAGAATCTATACAAGAGTAAAACAAAATAAAAAAAACATTGCAAAAACAAAATAATAACTATGAGACGAGTCACACAGATGTTGCTATCAGTTTGTACGGAACCCTTGGTGCGTGAGTCTGACTCGCTTTTGACCGGTTTTTTATAATTTGTATGATGAACCACGCAGGCTGTTTATAATACCAAATAGAAAAAAACCTAAAATGACACAGTAATTACTGATTAACCGATGTACAGACGCCAGCAGGCCAAGCTACCCGAAACTGTCAATTTTTCCCAATGAACCTTGAACCTAATTATTTAGAAATAAAGTCGAAAATCTATCAAAGAAATCTGACAGATTGTAGTAGCTTGATGTGCAGGCGTCTGTACCTACATACACGAATTAAAAAATATACATAAGTTGGCTAAAAAGTCATCCCTCATCACTTTTAATACAAACTTAGAACTACCCCTTAAGCTGCCACCCTAACTCAGAGAATCAATCGCTCAGCACAAGATTGTTAGGGGTACCCACACAATGTTTATTTATGTATTTATTATTAGGGAACTAGGGGCAGACCCATCACACGATGGGAAGATAAAATTAAAAACATAGCCGGTCCAAATTGGGGAAAAGTGGCTCAAGATAGAGATATATGGACATCTTTGGAGGAGGCCTACACCCTAAAGGGGGTTCTTACAGATTAAATTAATATAAAGTAATACTAACATAAGAAATAAGAAAAAAAAAAAAAAAAAAAAATAACTAACACAACCACTACCACAACTACCACAACCACAATCTGCGAGAAATAAAAGGCTTTTTTATTTTTTTATTTTTATTTTATTTATTTATTAGGGAAACAAGTTTTTTTTTTGTAGAAAAAACATTTATTTTTTTGAGTTATAAAGATGTTATTTCATGTTGTTTAAAAGTTTACATTACAGTCGTTTAAAACTAAAATGCTTACGGATTCATTAGGTTATACTGAATACGTGGTAACCGGTTTACTGCGAGCCTGTGGATGGTGAGCAATGGGTAGCTCACCATCCGTCCGTCTATTGGCCGTCGGACGGCGCGTTAGTGTTCCACGCGCCCCTCAAAGAGATGTCAGCAAAGCACCAGGGCCAGGGCCAGGGCGGTGTTGTTCGAAAGAAATACTGCGGCCCTGGAACGTAAAGGGCAATAGAAGGCACATGGGTGGGTTTAAGTCAATACAAGTCTGACACTCCCCCTCCTCTCTCCACCCAGAGCGGGGGAAGTTATTTGATGATTACACATCCGCAAAAAAACACCGATTTGGCACCATGGATTTATCATTCATAGAAAAAAGCAGCATAACTCGATGGTTTAGCCTTAAACCATCCGCCACATTATCACTGAGTAACATGGACTATATAACATCACGCTATTACCCACGGGAGCGGTGAAGTAACCAAAGACAGGACAGCTAGTATTATAATATAAGTATTAGACTAGCCTGGAACTCAGATTATGAGTTATAGAAAAAACCATTTTAAAAATACGACGACACCATTGGCGCAATGGCTGAGCGATCGATTGCTGCGCTGAGTGTCGCGGGTTCGATCCCCGCATGGAACAAATATTTGTATGGCCTACAGATGATAGTTGGTCCGGGTCTGGCTGTTTGTGTATGTGAGTTTACAAGTTTGTGTAAAATCAGCCACAATACAGGAAAAATCCTAGTGTGGGACAACGTTAAAAAATATCGGGATTACTAGTCTGGAGGTCAGCTGAGTAATAGAAAAAACCATTTTAAAAAACCCAATTTGAACCCCAGTCCCACAGTACAAAATCCATAGGCTAAGCAACTGCCCCAACCATACCATGAATGATTCCCACAAAAAACAGATAGAAGGATTATTTTAATTTATGCAAAATCTCGCCCCACGCATTTATTTATCTCCCAAAATCAGGGGAACCAGACTTTAAATAAGTTCCCATGGTAATTTTTAATTAGGCAAGGATTATGTTGACAAATCTTATAAATGTTTAGTTAAATGTCACTGGCAGAATTTTATTTATTTTTTTGTTAGAAAGGGGTGAAGTCATAGGGGGTGAAGTCAAAGGGGGTGAAGTTTAAGGGGGCGAGTTTGGGCGTGTCGTGGTGACGTTTAGTGATTTGGAATACTATAATTATTTTAATTTTGGTTTTGATTGGGGTGTAGTGGCGTAATAAGGATTATTTTTCCGACCCAAATATCGACCAATAGAATTGCACCATTCGACGTCACGTGGTACAACCTACATGGTATTATACTGATAATTTTTTGAAAATTTTCTCTGGTCTTTGCTATATATAAAAAACAAAACATGGTGCAATTCTATTGGCCGACATTTGGGACGGAAAAATAATCCCCCGAATACCACACGAGCTTCAAAATTATCTGGCATTTCCCGATAGGTTCCCTGCAAACAAATAAAATTGTCAAGTTTTTTTTAACCTGAAAAGAAAAACTTGACTCCTTCATTTGTTTGCAACGAACCTATCGGAAAATACCCGATAATTTTGAAGCTCTTGTGGTATTATAAGTGAGTATTTGTTAATAGGACACAATATTTGATACGTTTGGAGGTTTGCCTCTGTGGTGTATTGGTGGTAAGCTCTACTGTCACTCATAAGCGTTTGATTTCCAAGTCGGGGAAAATACTATTACATTATTAGTATTACGTTTTTTCGTACCTCAAAAGGAAAAATATGGAACTCTTTCTTTTTTGCAAATGAGAAATCATCAAATATTTTCCTCTGATACATATACAGGGTTATTTGTAAAACACTGGCAACGTCTCAGGACCATGTTACTAACATCATAATCAACAACTTTTGTTCTAGGACATTTAAACATTTATCATAATATTTTAGTTCATCAGATTTCATACAAAAAAAAATATTGAAATTGAACGCTCTAGATGTTACGAAATCTATGCGAAGCAAACGTACCTACAAGCGGTGGTGTAGGTATGTAGGTACAGCAAAATACGGAGTTGAAATGTGTTAGATAGGACAACGAAATCTTGAAGATTTGTTTTTGGTAAATGTATAAAATTTTGTAAAAAATCATAGAACAAAAGTTGTTGTTTATGATGATTGTAATACACTCCTGCAAGGTTGTCGGTGTTTTACAAATAACCCTGTATATGTATATATATATACTGACTCAAACCCACTCATTTTCCTTCTGTTGCCCTTAATCTTCCGGGGTCGCGGTTTCTCTTTTGAACTACCCGCAACCCCGGCAGGCAGTGGCCCTGGCAAGCTCCTCTGCTTTGCTGGCATCTCTTTGATGCGTGTAACACGAACGCGCCATCGACACGGCCTGTCGTCAATGGATGGATGGATGGTGAGCTATTCCACTGTCCACAGACCCGCATCTACGGTGGCCGGGAGTCGTCTAGCGGCGCCTGGTGCGTCTTCCGCGGCGGTTGGGTTGGTTTAAGGTTCTCTCCCTCAAACGTCCGGCCTCCTCCTTCTCTAGGATGATTGCTTCGCAGAAGGAGGTGACCGCATTCAATCTCGCCCCAAACCATGGACTGACCCAGGGTCGGCGCGTCCGACCCTGGGTCAGTCCATGGTCTGTGAGATGTCGCCGCCGTCGATCTATGAGAACAGAGTGCTCCGCCCGCTTGAGGCAGACCGCCACAGTGTGCTCCACCGTGTCCTCCGGGCGATCGTCAGACTGGTATTAGTTACAATTCGGTGTAACTTTCGATTTATTTTTGTTGAATCCCATTTTTTAGATATTAACGATGGGTCCGATTTGATAATACCATTGAATCCCATCTTATGACAACATATGTACTTTTCAGAAAAGTGATTTAGGTACTTTTATTAAATACTAGCTTTTGCCCGCGGCTTTGCCCGTGTTAAATTCGGTATAACACAGTACCTGCTACCTGCAGTTTTTGTCCTTGCGCCTTATTTTTTTTTGTAATAGCAACGCTAAGTTTTCCCTTTTCTTCCCTCGTTCTCCCTCATATCCCACTTTTTTTAATAATAAATAACCTATGTCCGTCTCCTGGTTCCCAACTATCTCTGTACCAAAATTCATCATAATCAGTTAAGCCATTAAAGCGTGAAGAGGTAACAAACAAACAAACAAACTCACTTTCGCTTTTATAATATTAGTAAGGATAAGGAAGTAAGGATAATTAATAATATTTGTTACTTTAAACGTGACCACCCCGGAAGTATAATTCGAAAGGGTTTTCGAATTATGAAAATTTATTACAATTAGCAGAGTAATCGGTAAACACACATAAAAAATACGAACCTTCTCCTTTTTTGAAGTAGGTTACAAACATCAAACCTACGACCTCATGCTTAGTGACTATTAGAAAAACGTCGATATATTTAATAGAAATACCCTCTCAACATCCAATTGAATTTATCCTCTTGACCACCCGGTATTTTGAAAGAACCCCACATCCCCATTTGTTAACCAAACGATTTATAAAAATAGGGGATCGAAATGTAACTTTTGAAAATGTAAAAATGCGTGAAATTACTATTGATTTGTTCTTGATAAGTTCTATTTCGTATTTATTTTAGGGGGCTTTTTTTGCTTGTCAGTATACTTCAAATTACTTTCCACCGTTCCGGACAGAGCGGGGGGGGGGGAGTGTCAGACTTTTACTGAATAAAACCCATCATATTCTTTCTTTTGCAGTCGACACGATCTGTCGTCAATAGACGGACGGACGATGAATTAACCATTGCTGGCCGTCTACAGACATCTATGGTGGCCAAGAGCCGTCTTGCGGCGCACGACCTCCGGAGCGTTTCCCGCGGCTTAAAGAACAGGGATTATAACCAGCAAGTTGCGCGTGTTACAGAAAAAATGAAAGGGAGTCGTTTGTCTTGGTATGGACATGTAATAAAGAGGGACGAAGCACATGTGACTAAAAGAGTGATGGATCTGAATGTTGATGGACGGAAAGCGAGAGGAAGGCCAAAAAAAGATGGATGGAATGTGTAAGGAATGATATGAAAGAGAAAGGAGTAAATGATGCCGTGACGTCTGATAGGGGAGAATGGAAGAAGAAAACGTGTTGCGCCGACCACAAATAGAATGGGACAAGGGCAGGAAAATGATGATGATGATAACCAGCCCAAAACCAAACCATCAACCATGCATTCGTAAATCACGTAACTAAGTAACTCTACGCAAAAATGTTTGCTGGGAACTTTTTTCTGTGGTGTAAATCATGTTTTGATAGAAAGAAAAGAAAGAACATTTAGAAGAAAAAAAACATTCATTGGTCGCAAATTACGAATAGCACACATATTAACAAAAAAATGTATTAAAAAATCATAATTTATTTATTTATAGTTAACTAGCTTTTGCCCGCGGCTTCGCTCGCGTTAAATTCGGGGTAACACAGTTCCCCTTGCGCCTTATTGATTTGTAATAGCAACGCTAAGTTTTCCCTTTTCTTCCCTCTTTCTCCCTCACATCCCAATTTAAAAAAAAATAACCTATGTCCGTCTCCTGGTTCCCAACTATCTCTGTACCAAAATTCATCAACATCGGTGTAGCCATTAAAGCGTGAAGAGGTAACAAACAAACAAACAAACAAACAAACTCACTTTCGCTTTTATAATTTGATGCTTTTGCCATTTGATGATTTGACATTATTATTTACTAGCTTTTGCCCGCGGCTTCGCTCGCGTTAAATTCGGTAGCGCCTTATTGATTTGTAATAGCAACGCTAAGTTTTCCCGTTTCTTCCCTCTTTCTCCCTCACATCCCACTTTTTTCAAAAAAATATTAGCCTATGTCCGTCTCCTGGTTCCCAACTATCTCTGTACCAAAATTCATCAAAATCGGTTTAGCCATTAAAGCGTGAAGAGGTAACAAACAAACAAACAAACAAACAAACTCACTTTCGCTTTTATAATATTAGTAAGGATAAGGATAGTAAGGATATTTTATTAATTTTTATTTATTTTTTACTTTACATTTTTTTTATTATTATTTTTGATTTGTGACATTTTATGATTTCATTATGATCTCATTAATTTCATTTGTAAATATTTTCTAGTCTGTAAGTAGTTGTTTAATGTAAATGTGAGAACCATGTGGACCATAACTTTTATTTACTTTGTTTGTTTTTGACGATTGTCTGGCAGTTTGAGTACTATAAGGGACCTACACAAATGTCCTTTTTTTGGTATTGTTCGTCGTTTCGTTGAGCTCCTTGGGTTTTGACTCGAGCTACACGATAACTGACAAATGCGTGCACTGACTGGACAGGTCCACTCAATCTGTGTGGTGCTTTCTTAAAAAGACCATTTCAGACACTAGTCTGCATAGTCCTCATGTAAGTTGACCAAGATATTTTGTCTGGACCTTAAAAGAGACTATGACCTTTGAGTTTGTTTCGGCTGTTTCTTCTCAGAGTAGTCGGATACGAAACACAGACCTCATCTAGTTTAAAAAAAAAGACGTGTAAAAGTGTGTGTGAAAACCTACTTGCAAAATAAACATCATTTATCATTTATAATATTAGTAAGGATTAAAACGCTACAACACCAATTAACTTAGAAACAGAAAATAAAATATAAAACAGAAATAAAACTAACACGGAACAGTTGACACTCTTGCATACTTTGTTTCACAAAACACCAGACATACTAGCATGACTTTATTCCATTCATCCGCAAACACATCACATTCAGGGTGGGCAGTCAGGAGGGCGCTGAGCAGCTTAAACATACGACAAACAGGCGATAAAAATCGGTCGAGCCGTTTTGGAAGAGTATGGGAATGAACATTGTGACACAAGAATTTTATATATTAGAAGATTAATATACTTGTGACCCACGGATGCCCCTCAAGTTAAAGGGGAAATTATATAAGTCCGTGATTAGACCTGTCGTACTGTATGGGTCAGAATGCTGGGCTGTAAAAAGGTGGATGAAAAACGATTGCATGTAGCGGAGATGAGAATGTTGAGATGGATGTGTGGAGTGACAAGAATGGATAAAGTAAGGAATTAATTATATTCGAGGAAGTTTGAAAGTTGCGCCTGTTACAGAAAAATTTAAAGGGAAGTCGTTTGTCTTGGTATGGACACGTAATGAGGAGGGATGAAGCACATGCGACTAAAAGAGTGATGGATCTGAATTTTGATGGACGGAGAGCGAGAGGAAGGCCAAAGAAAAGATGGATGAATTGTGTAAGGAATGATATGAAGGAGAAAGGAGTAAATGATGCCGTGACGTCTGATAGGGGAGAATGGAAGAAGAAAACGTGTTGCGCCGACCCCAAATAGAATGGGACCAGGGCAGGAAAATGATGAGAAGATTAATATACTATTATAGATAAGATAGCAAAGTGAAATATTCGAAAACATCACAAGAAATATCAATAATAACATAAAATAATATAACATCATAAATCACTATATCAATTATTGCGCTACCCGACCTCGAACCAGCGTCCCACGCGGTCGCTCCCTTCGACCAAACAATATTGGTTTTAATGTCAAATTAGCGACGGACCCCCATGACCCTTTGATCTCTGCTAAGAGGGTCCTCACTATGGAGTTCAAATACTTCCTTTTCCCGACTCTATTGGGGTCGAACCAGTATAGCGGGATGTAGCTGAATACCAGTATTTTACATGGAGCGACTGCCTATCTGACCTCCATAGTCCAGTACTAGGTAATACCCCTAGATATCATACACATAAGGGATAAAGGGGTAACGTGACAAAATAAAGTAAACAAATAACGTAGAAATATACAATGTGTCCGGTCACAGACTAGCGATAAAATCAAAATCATTTATTTCAATTAGACCATTACAGGCACTTTAGAATGTCAAAAAAAAAAACAAATTGTTAAAGCTACAGACCCGGTCACAAAACATAATAACTTGTGAAAGTACTGTAGTTGCCCATTCCAAAGCGTTGATCTCTATGGAGAAGAATGGGCAAGAAACTCCATGGACACTCTATTAAATTAGAATATTATTACAAAATCGTATTTACATCACTCGTGTTGAGATTATACGATATTCTAGATACTTATGTAACGAGACGTGTTTTAATTTACAATTACGATACACACTTTGGTCTAATTCACTTCCCGCTTTTTGGCAGCCATTTTGAGATATTCTCTATACGTGTACAAAAAATAATCATATTTCTCAAAGTTTTGGTCTTATTGAGACGAAAATATGGTTTATTCAGAGGGCAACAATATTGTCTATCGTTTAAATTGACGGCACGGTTGGCGCAGTGGCTGAGCGATCGACTGCTGCGCAGTGTGTCACGGGTTCGATTCCCGCACGGAACAAATATTTGTATAACTTGCAGATAGTTGTTTCGGGTCTGGCTGTTTGTGTATGTGAGTTTAAATGTTTGTAAACGCACCCACGATACAGGAGAAATTCCCAGTGTGGGGAAATGTTTAAAAAAAATGGTCTCCCCGGCCACATAAATGGATCCAAAGGGAGATAATAAAACATTAAGGACTTCCTGATCCTCATGTCAGAGTTAGTAACACTTGGAAAGGCAGGAGTGGTTTTTAGCCGATTTGGGTCCGGCACTGCCTCACCACCCGTGAGACAGTCGAGGGGTCCGCGGGGATATCCCAATCCTGTCAAAACGATAAAAATAAAATACAACACCCTTTTGGTAAGACTGGTTGTGATACTAGAGACGCTGACTACCTGTAACGACTGTCAAAGATCTACAAATGACAGCATGGAGCCTGCAATGAGGTGCGGAGGAAACTCGGGTAGACACCCGTTTATATATTACAAAAGTTAAGTGTAAGGGAGAAAAAACTAGTACTTACAGCCGAAAAAATAAAAAAACTTGAGAGGTGTCAAGGGACATCCGGATGGAACGAAGTTATTTACAAAAAACCTTGTATACACTCAACAAAAATAATCGTCGCGACACCACACTGTTCAATGCAAAATAGAAAGACGAAACGAAAATAACTGGCTTGCTTTCTATGAGAGAGAGAGAGAGAGACAGACAGAGAAACACGCGCACGCCGCACGGCTTACAACTATAGCAAAAAGTGTCATTACAAGTTTTGGTCTTAAATTTTTTCGTCTAGCCCTCTTTCGCAAATCGCGATAAGGAACTTCGTTCCAAAAGATTCCGACGAATTGAGAAACTCCTCCGTTTTTTTGGAAGTTGGCTTAAAATAAATGGTTCAAGTGTTACAGCCACAAAAGCCGATTTATAAGCCCTCTTTAACACATAATATATTTTCTTGGAACTAAGATATAACGTTAGTTAGTTTAATGTTTTGTCTCGGGAACGCGAGGAGGTTTCGAGTTGAAATTATGAAAAAAATATAGACTCAACTCTGTGGTCCCTTTCTGCTATGTAAAAATCAACCTTCTAAGTCTACGGTACAGTTAAAAGATGTGGCTGTTTATGTCGCTAGTTACTACGGAACCTTAAGTGAGCAAGACTGACTCGCACTTGACCGGTTTTTAAAATAAAAAACTGATCTCAATTTTTATTTTATTTCTGTTATAATTTAGTTTTTTTTAATATTATATTAGAATAAGTATTATTTAATAATTTTGTTGATTTCAATATGAATAATTTATTTATAATTTGGTAATTTATATTAAGAATTTGTTTAATTTGTTTGCTGTGCCCTACAGGGTCCGTAATTGTACCTTAGCTTTAAGCCTATTTTATGATCTTCAGACATTATGGAATGCAATAAAGATATGAATATGAATAGAATATACTTTATTGCACATTGTTGAAATAAAACTGTTCTACAAAAAAAAAAAAATGCTAAAACTATGGTTACAATGGCGTTCTTTTCGCTAATAGCGATATCTTCCAGACAACCTTTGGATGGACTGTTCGAATATAAAAATACAACGGAATGTTATTTATTATTAGTAAAATGTTTAACTGATCTACTATAGCAGTAAGCTGAGCATTATTTCGATTAACGTAATTAGAAGTCACGCGCCAAACTTGCTAATTGTTGTCGCCAGGTGGCGCTAACGACTTATGACTATTAATTGGTTCAAACATACGGGCGCTCATTCCGGGAGGGCACGGTGCGATTGTGGGAAGAAATAAAGAAAAACTATTTAAAAATAAATCCTTACTAATATTATAAAAGCGAAAGTGAGTTTGTTTGTTTGTTGTTACCTCTTCACGCTTTAATGGCTAAACCGATTTGGATGAATTTTGGTACAGAGATAGTTGGGAACCAGGAGACGGACATAGGCTAATTTTTATTTTAAAAAAGTGGGATATGAGGGAGAACGAGGGAAGAAAAGGGAAAACTTAGCGTTGCTATTACAAATCCATCAGGCGCAAGAGCAAAAACTGCAGGTCTGCTTGGTGTGTTATACCGAATTTAACGCGAGCGAAGCCGCGGGCGAAAGCTAGTAAAAAATAAAAATGTGTAACTGGCATTTAAGAAACATGATTAAGATCTGCATACATTTCTATGTTGGGTTGGTTTCCATTAGAATGAATTTAAAAAAAAGGAAAGACAAATTCTATAAACATATATTTAAAATACTATCTTTTGCTCGCGGCTTCGCTCGCGTTTAATTCGGGGTAACACAGTTCCCTTTTCCTAATTTGCAGGTTCCCGCTACCTGTAGTTTTTGCCCTATGTCCGTCTCCAGGATCCCAACTATCTCTACCAAAATTGGTTTAGCCATTTAGGCGTGAAGACGTAACAAACAAACAAACAAACAAACAAACTCACTTTCGCTTTTATAATATTAGTAAGGATGTCAGCTGGGATGGCTGATTAATGTGTGAACCTTCTCTAGAAAACATGTGTTTGTGTAATATGTGGGTAACGGGTGACGAATAAAAATAACTTTACTTCGGACCACGAATTTACTTTCGAGTTATAAGTTACAATAAGAAAATAATTTACGTTACAACACGAACGAAACGCAAAGTAGACATAGGGGGTGTGGAGGTTGAATATGTCCATGAGTATACAGAGTGTTAGGTTAAACGAGGGACTTATTGAGGGAGGGTATTCAGTATTCGATTCTCGTCCCAAATATGTGTAAAACCTATAACCTTAATTTCTGACGTAATTGTCCAATAAAATACATTATTCATGAACACTGAGCGCGAGAGAAGTAACCTTGTAAACAGTGAAGTAAATCACGCGGCAAAATACCTACGCGCCGATTCTACCGAAAAAGCGTCCTAAGCCAGGTTTAAAGTATGAAGGGAAAATGGATTATACCTAAAGGTCATTGACACGCACACATGTTCTGCGATAGTATTAAATCGCTAGCGCAAGGGTATATACACGTTGCGAGACTTATGCGAAATTTTTGGTAGGGTTCTGTCTTTTATTTATTAGTGCTTTTTTTTTGTTCATATTTTTATTAGTATCATGTAAGTATGCACTATTGTGGGTTTGAATACGTCCCTCGTTTAAACTAACATATTGTATATACCTCGGCCAATTAGTCTCCTTCCAGGCGAGGCAAGATAAAGAAGTCGCTCGACGCACCGAAAACGCCTGGAAGAGCTATTGGTCGATGAAACACGTAATGAAAGGACCGCTCCCACTTTCACTCAAAAGGAAACTGATGGACATGTGCATCCTTCCCACCCTCACCTATGGAGCGCAAACGTGGTCTTTAACAAAGCGTCAAAAGTCCACCCTCGGGGTCTGCCAGCGGGCTATGGAACGAAGCATACTAAACGTCAAAATTTCTGACCGTTTATGAAACAGTATGCTCCGCTCCAAGACCCAAATAGCAGACGTTGGCAACACAGCCGCAAAATTAAAGTGGAACTGGGCTGGCCACATCTGCCGCATGTCGCAACAAAATTGGGCCAAAGTAACAACCGATTGGGTTCCGAACAACAGGACCCGGCGACGCGGTAGGCCCAGAAGGAGATGGCGTGACGAGCTAGACTTCCACGAAAAGGACTGGGCCACAACAGCAAAAGACAGAAAAAAATGGAAGGAAGGAAGGGAGGCCGTGCAGTGGGACACAACTGGCTCATAATAATAATAAGAAAATACTGGGCACAATTATTACAACGAGTACAGTCCTTAGACAAGTTGCTCTACGATTTTTTTTGGGCTCGAACTCGAGACATGACTTTGCAGTCCAACTACAGTACTTTCACAAGTTATTATGCCTTGTGACCGGGACTGTAGTTCATTTTATTTCTTGACATTCAAAAGTGCCTGTAATGGTCTAATTGAAATACAGTGGAATCCGTTTAAAATGACATCAAAGGGAAATAATAAACACGTCATAAAAAATATTTTGTGCGAAATAAACAATCTCCTGTTTTTGTCAGTAATTATTTTGATAGAGAGAGACAAAATAGAAATAAGTCAATAATAATAATATAACATCGAACACTGTCGAAAGTGTTAGGAATAATGTCGGTCACTAAGTATATCAACTGGACACAATTTATTAAAAATGGGTCATAATAAGCGAACTGTCGCTCAATGCGGAGTCATTATACCCGACTTTGTTTAGAGAACTTTATATGAAAACCAAACATAGCTGTGTAATACGTCATAATAAGCAGTTGGTCATTATAAGCGGAGTCATAATAAACGGATGCTACTGTAAATGATTTGATTTGACGCTAATACAACTAGACTATGCTGGCATGATAAAAAATTAGACAAAAAAAAGAACATTTTTTTTACTAAACTAAAAAAATAACATTCACACCACACTTTTGTCTCTGTCCACCCTCTTGCCATAAACTACCCTTATAGATAAAGATAAATGTGTGACACGCGCCTGACATCAGGGGTAGTTCTACAATTAGGGGTCGAAATGCCTGTCTGGGGACTGTACGGGACCTATACGTTTTTAATAAGAGTTTGTTTAGGTACGCTCGGTTTGTGGTGTAGGATAGGTAGAATTGTATGTCAAAATCCAATTAAGGGGTCATAATATCCTGCCGGGGTTTCGGGTTGTTTGAAAGAGATACCGCGGCCTCAGAACATAAAGGGCAATAGAAGGAACATGGGTGGGTTTTAGTCAGTACAAGTCTGACACTTACCCCTGCTCCGCCCAGAGAGAGAAGTTATTTGATGATTTCCCTTCCGCAAAAACAAAAAAAGGTCTTAATATAAAGAGGAAAGATTTGTATTAAATTAATGAGGCGAAAATTTTACGAATTATTATTAAGTAAATGCTTTTATTCTACAACTAGCTTTTGCCCGCGGCTTCGCTCGCGTTAAATTCGGGGTAACACAGTTCCCCTTGCGCCTTATTGATTTGTTATAGCAACGCTAAGTTTTCCCGTTTCGTCCCTCTTTCTCCCTCATAACCCACTCTTTTTTTTAAAAAAATTGGTTGTTTGTAAAGTAGGTTTACGATCGAGATGTTTACGTGATAACGTCTTATTGGTGATATAAGTTTTTGGGAAGTAAGGAATTAATGAAGATAACAATTTTTAAGTGAAATAAACTAATGTAAAATTGTTTTGAAAAATTATACAATTTCAGCCAGAAGCCAAAGTAGTGACATCTAAAATGAAATTAAGTACTAATTTAAAGTTTTTTTATCGGGCCAAGTAACAGATGGCGCTACCATCTTTATATCTCGTGAGGTTTTGGTGTGATACAAGTTTCTGAACATGTCACCCGACTAAAACGATTTTAAAGACGTTATCACGTCAAAAATAGCCTATGTCCGTCTCCTGGTTCCCAACTATCTCTGTACCAAAATTCATCAAAATCGGTTCAGCCATTAAAGCGTGAAGACGTAACAAACAAACAAACTCACTTTCGCTTTTATAATATTAGTAAGGAAGTAAGGATAGTAAGGATGGAGTGTCTCAATAAAAAATTAAAAAATAATTCTTACTAATATTATTAATGCGAATTTTTGTGAGGATGGATGTATGGTATGTTTGTTACTCTTTCACATCAAAACGGCTGAACGGATCTTGATGAAATTTGGCACAGAGGGAGAAGAGACTATAGTCTGGAATAACACATAGGATATTTTTTATCGATATCACGAAGGCGAAGCCGCGAGCGCTAGTTAGTTATGAAATAAAATAATCTTGAATAGCATATTTTACTTTTTAAATTGATTTTTTTTCTAGTTTTCTCTGATGTAATGATTGTAATTAAATTTAGGGTATATGCAAATATTTGTTCACCAGAAAATGTAGCATATACAAGTCTGTAATTCAGTTTCGTCTCGGCGTTCGAGCGAGGTGAACGTTTAGCTAATTATCTGAATTATTTGTTTACGCCGTCGAGTGCAATATATCGGTCGCTAAAGAGTTCCGTTAGGTACTTACCTGACGGGCATAGTGGCCGCCCGGTCATGTAAAACAATGAACGAGCCTAGCGATAATGAGTTTATTAGTAGCCTGAGCGACACAAATGAAATGGAGATTACAGAGATCGTCGAGAGAGACCAACACCAAACAGATGAGATGCCGATTGTGAGTGAGGGAAGAGATGAGGAAGATGATGAGCAGAAATCGATTAAAAGAGGAAGAGAGGAAGAGGAAAATGGAGGCTGGATATTACAACAAAAGAAAGAAAAGAAGATTAAATCGGAGACTACAGGTGTAAAAATTGAAATTTACATTTCCTCGGATAGTAAAATGCCGAAACAATTAGCTTTAGCCAGAATTTTTAAAAGCGCAGGAGTTACAGATATTAACAGGGTAAAATATACTAACCCTTATAAGATTCGTGTTGATACAATCAATGAGAACAGCGCGATTAAACTCGAAAATAGTAAGGAAATTATCAGCAGAGGATGGAGAGTACATAGGGCAATGGAGGTCAACTTTTCATATGGCGTTATAAAGGATATAGACATTGATATGTCGGAAGAAGAAATTTTAGAGAATTTGTCTTCTCCAGAACCGGGAGAAATAGTTTCTGTACATAGACTCAATCGCAGAAGTTTGGAAGCTGAGGGGTGGGTACCTAGCGAGACATTACGTATCTGTTTCAAAGGATCTTATCGTCCACCATACGTATTTGTTCATGAATTGAGGATTAGGGTTGACCCGTACGTGTTTCCGGTGTCACAGTGCTATAGGTGCTGGAAGCTTGGCCACACGGCAAAGAAATGTCCACATGATAAAATAGTCTGCCCTAAGTGTGGTGACAATCACGCTAATTGCGATACCACTGTTTTTAAATGTGTAAATTGCAGCGGACAACACATGGCTCAAGTAAGATCTTGCAAAGCATTTCAAAAGGAGAAGAAACTAAGGGAGTTAATGGCAGAATTCAACTGTTCTTATCAGACCGCCCGATCTATATACGTTGAAGCTAACCAAAATGAACAAAATAACCATACTGTGGCTATAGACCAAGAACGAGATACCCCCAATGATACGATACCCACCCCAACAATAACAAAAAATGAAAAGACATCAACAAGTAAAGTAAAGTTTTGCCAAGAATCGTCATATGCTGAGGCGACCAAAACCAATAACACTACGCAATCAACAACCCCAACCAAAAGAAAGTTTAGAGGTAGGTCTAGAGGTCTAGAGTCTACCCAAAAACAAGCGGAACAAGAGGATGAGATCGAATTTGTCAGTAACATAACCAATGCGGAGGTATACACACAGATAAACACAAATGAGGAGCCGGAAGAGAAGAAGGAAAGAGATATAAAATTCAGCGAGCTGATAAGTAGATTAAAGATGATAATATTAATTAAAAAAGACCCTTTACAAGTGAAAGTGCAAAGTATTATTAAATGCTGTTTGGAGTGGTTAGTTTTAGTGGTGGTAGAAAACATCTCGGAATGGCCTGTTCTTAAATTACTTTGGGATTACTTCGGTTCATGATGGCACACAACCGTAAGTATTCAAAAGTCAACATCATCCAATGGAATTCACAAAGTATCCGACCTAAATTAGTGGCTTTTGAACAGTTATTACTTCAAGAGAAAATTCACATTGCTACTCTCAGTGAAACGTGGTTAGAACCCGACAGTCCTTTTAAGATTTCTAGTTCAAACTCAAACTCAAAGCATTTATTTCAATTAGACCATTACAGGCACTTTTGAATGTCATAAAAACAAGAACAAAAAAATGATGCTGCTACAGTCCCAGTCACAAGACATAATAACTTATGAAAGTACTGTAGTTGCCCATTCCAAAGCGTCGATCTCTATGGAGAAGAACCATCTAGTTATAATGTTTACCGTAATGACAGGCAGGATTCATACGGTGGGGTAGCAATACTCACTCATAATTCCATCAAAACTAGTTTACATAAGTATAATAGCATAAATACAGGTATAGAAGTTGTCATAGTAAAAGTTCATAATTGTGAATACCTCCATTATATCATATCAGTATATTGTCCTTCGTCGGTTCGTACCTGTCAAGCCGACTGGGAGCACTTATTTAATTATGTAGATAGGAAAACAATTATTCTCGGTGACTTTAACGGGCATCATACTAATTGGTCACATAAAACTGACTTGAGAGGGACTCAATTATGTGATGCATTGCTAGATAGTAAATTTGTAATTTTAAATAAGAGTAGGAACTCCACACGCATAAAGTTAGTAAGTAATGTACTGCAGAGTTCCTCTCCTGATATCTCATTAGCTTCATCCGATATAGCAATAGAATTTAATTGGCGGACTTTAACCGAGACCTTGGGTAGTGACCATCTAATTATAAAGATAACGACACATATTGAGAGAAACCCGAATTTTATTCACCGGCGTCGTAATTTTAAAAAGGCCGACTGGATTTCATACACCGAATGTTTAAAGAAGGAATTCGATAATTTTAATGGTAGTCTAGATAATCCGCAAAAGATTTATGATGACTTTATTGCATGTATTAATACAGCTGCTGACCGTCACATACCGTTTTATAAAATTGATAGCAATCCTACTAGCTCCTTTATGCCTAAACCCTATTGGCAACCGTATTTGTCTAAATGTGTTGCTGAGCGTCGTTTGGCCCTCGCCACATTTAGAGGCAACCCCACCCCTAGGAATTTAGAAACGCTTCAAGAAAAAACTCAAGTTGCACAAAGGTTAATGCGACGGGCACGACTTAAGTCATGGCAAGATCTCTGTTCATCATTAGACGGTAACACCACACAGAGTGAGGTGTGGCGTAAACTGAAATGGTTGAAGGGTTGTAATGTCCCACGATCCTATGTCGATAAAGAAAAGGCGAATGTTCTATTACATTGCATAACACCTGACTATACACTCCCCAGTGACCCCGTTTTTGTGTCTGGTATAACGTATTTAGATATCCACATTACTACACAGGAATTAGACCGATGTATGCGTTATAAGGACACATCTCCGGGAAGTGACCAGATATCCTATTCAATGTTGTCCCATCTACCCAATAATGGAAAAGACATTATATTAACTTTGTTTAATACGTTTTACTCACTTAGCTTTGTACCTATTCAGTGGAGGGATATCACCATTGTACCTATACCAAAGCCAGGACGTGATCCTCAATCCCCTGGTAGTCTCCGTCCTATTTCCATGATGTCGTGTATTTGTAAAACCTTTCATTATATTTTATTAAAACGCTTAGAGTGGTACATCGAAAAGAATAACATTTTATCGCCAGAAACCACAGGATTTAGAAGATGTCATTCCACTATAGAAAACGTAACTAGTTTAGTATCAAGAATACAGACCGGTTTCTCACAGAACCAAATAACTATAGCTTCATTTATAGATATTGACAACGCGTATAATAATGTTGACGTTAAAAGTCTAATTCATATTATGCAACAACTTGGTGTTAGCGCGCTAATGTGTCGGTACCTGTGGAATTTTCTAAAAGAAAGATTCTTAAAAGTTCGGGTAGATTCGGAATATTTTTGCAGGAGTACGTGTCGGGGCTTGGCACAGGGAGACCCCTTATCCCCCTTGCTTTTTAATATAGCATCTGTTAACATTTGTAAACAAATAGATAATGTAGTTTTGTCACAATATGCGGACGACTTTGTCTTATATATTACTTGTGTAAGTATTGAGGAAGGCACAAGGCAACTACAGATCGCTTTAAATAAATTAGTTGTTTTACTGTGTAATATTGGGTTAGAAATATCGGCTAATAAGAGTACAATATGCATTTTTAAAAGAGGGTATAAAAGACAATCTATTAATGTTCGTGTTGACGGCATGTCATTACCGATGGTGGATCACGTAAAATATCTGGGATTATGGTTGGACCGATCATTGCGATGGGCTAAACACATAAATGAGTTGAGAGGAAAATGTTTAAAGTTGATAAATGTATTTAAGGTGCTGGCTGGGTTCCGTTGGGGTATACGCCCTAGTAATTTGAGACGTATATATATTGCTATGATTCGCAGTAGGTTAGACTATGGCGGGTTGTTGTATGGTGACAGCTGTAAAACACATTTAAGCAAATTAGATAAGGTTCAAAACCAATGCATGCGCGTCATCGGAGGATTTATAAAAACCACGGCTATACATGTGATGGAATGCGAACTTCACCTTCAGCCGTTAGCTATACGCAGATACTATCTCGCTAGGAAATTTTGGTTAAAGATGAAGTCTATGTCTAAAAACACAATTATCGACATTCTGGATAAGTTGAAAGACTTTTGTCATGAGAATATCTATTGGAGACGTAGAAATAAACCTTTACTGATTTCGATCCATGATTTTTGTACAAATATATCTGTCTTTTCGAGTAGGCAGTTAGAAATGTTTTCTCTAGACACTTGGGTTAGCAATGTGAATATTTCGTCAGTGCTACAACCGGTTATCGCAGCTATTCATAAACCGAAGCATCAATATGACTCATGCGAAATAAAACAATTGTGTTGTAATTATTTAGACTCGAATTATGCAGATTTTTATCGGATATACACAGATGGTTCCAAAGATAAGGATAGATGTAATGGTTTAGCCCTTTTCGACCCTCAGACAGGTAGTTCAATCCAACTACAGATTAATGTAAATTTGTCCATTATGTATATAGAGTTGATCGCTATAGCTGAAGCAGTTTCCTACATAAACTCTTTTGATGCTGGTAAGTATGTTATACTGACAGATTCAAGGAGTGCAATTTATCACTTGGCTCGATGCACCTCGAGTATTCGAGGCGCACCGATAGCCTACAGTATTTTGGATTTAATTTATAAAATGTGCAATAGTAACAAAATTATTAAAATACAATGGGTACCTGCGCACATAGGTATACCGGGAAATGAAGAGGCTGATAGACTCGCTAAGGATGCAGTCATAAATGGAATACCATTCTCTTGTTTACCACCTTATACTGATCGCTTGTATTTAGTGAGGAATAAATGTATTCAAATGTGGAGTGAACATTTTGACGAGAGGTCTGTGGCGAAAAGCATTTGGTACAAGACAATACAACCTAATCTGTCCAGCTCACCTTGGTTTGTTGGCTCTGATCTGTGTAGATCTGATGTTGTGATCTCCATGAGACTTCGATCCGGACATATTCCACTCAACAATTTTTTATTTCTAATGCGTAAATCTATTTCCCAAAATTGTGAAGAGTGCGGTGTGGTAGAAGATGTGTACCATGTGATGGTGGAATGTGTTCGGAATGAAGCCGAAAGAGTATCATTTAAATTAGAGACGGGAATTAACCTAAATGATGTTGGAATATGCAACAGCATTCTGGCTTACCCTCAATCGAAGAAAGCCAGAATGTTATACAAACTTGTAAAAATAGGAGTTAAGCGTAGAATATAAGTATGAATGTGCGTATGAGGGTGACATGATCAGGTTTGATCAAACCCTTCTTAATAAATAAAGAGAAAAAAAAAAAAAAAAGTCTGTAATTGCTGTAACATCTTCCGTAAGTACTATATTCTGACAAATAAAGTCATCTTTTTTTCTTATTTTTGTATGTAACGACTAAACTCAAAAACTACTGAACCGATTTCAAAAATTCTTTTGCCATTACAGAGCTGCATTATCACTGAGTAGTATAGGCTATACAACATCACGCTACTACCCACGGGAACGGGGCAGGAACCAAAGACACGAGTAAAACCGCGCAGGACAGCTAGTATGTTATAACTTTAATTTAAATGTTTACTTGACCTCTGACCGCCATTTTTTTTTAGGGTTGGAAATCATCAAATAACTTCCCCCGCTATGGGCGGAGCGGGGGGGAGTGTCAGACTTATACTGACTAAAACCCACCTCATGTTCCTTCTATTGCCCTTTACGTTCCGGGGTCGCGGTACCTCTTTCGAACAACCCGCAACCCCGACAGGTGGAGGCCCTGGCAAGCCCCTCTGCTTTGCTAATATATCTTTGAGGCGCGCGTGAAACACTAACGCGTCGTCGACACGGTCTGTCGTCAATAGACGGACGGACGGTGAGCTACCCATTGCTCACCGTCCACAAGTCCGCGCAACTTGATACCTTCACGCGTTCTTGAGATAAAAGTTCATGACAGACAGACAGACAGACAGACGGACAACGAAGTAATCCTATAAAGGTTTCGTTTTGATTTACGGAACACTAAAAATAAACATTTCAAATATTAACTATTACTAAAACATTTGCTCTCTAAAATTAACAAGATTCATCCAAGCGTTCCCTTTGACCCTACTTATTGTATTCACGTAGCGAACACGTGACGAGCCCGTGGCTGCCACGTGTCGACCGCGTGCCGTACGCGATACGATAACTACCCGCGTTTGTTACGGTCAATTGTCTAGCACGCCATGTTGAATTATGTAAGTGTGTCTGCCAAATACGGTTATCTCGTAAACTACTGACATTGAGACAGCTATACAACGTGTATTAAAAGGAGCTTTAACATTTTAAGGGGCATACAGCTAAGGTTCTAAGCAGTCTTTGTGCATGTTCCCAGGTTCTCAAACACTATACTGTTTGAGAAAAAGATATTTAACTATTTCTTGTACAAACTCCGTGCGACAACCCTAAAATTAGCTGAGAGCTTTTTTATTTCCAACTTTGTTTAATTAGGTAGGTATCTCAACATCCAGTAAGTAGGTAGATAAGTTATTCCAGTAGGTAAGAACTTTAGGAAAAAGTATTACATGTAACCAGCGCATTCGTACTTAATATCTTTAGTACCTACTATCGTCGGCCATTGACCTGAACGCCTAGGGTCGTAACAGTTTGACGGCACAGTTGGCGCAGTGGCTGAGCGATCGACTGCTGCGCAGCGAGCCGCGGGTTCGATCCCCGGACGGAACAAATATTTATATGACCTTCAGGTAGTTGTTTCGGGTCTGGCTATTTGTGTATGTGAGTTTAAATATTTGTAAACGCACCCACGATACAGGAGAAATTCCTAGAGTGGGGCAAAGACAAAAAAACATAATGTATAGTAAGTTGAATAATTGATTTTAATGATGATTATTTTACAGTGTATTCTTAACATGATATATGTGCCTACCTATAAGTATTATAGTGCTCCTGTTATAAACGTTGTTAGACCTAACAGAACTTCACGCTTTTAATTCTCGAGGAACTAGGCAGAGCTGACTGACAAACATAACTGGTGCAATTTAGGTACGCTTCTGCTTAAACCTTCGCTGATAGCAAACGTGATGTTACGTTAAACGACACGTTCCAAACGATACAATTTTTTTATTTAAAACGTTGCCCCACAATAGGAATTTCTCCTGTATGGTGGGTGTGTTTACAAACATTTAAATTCACATACACAAACAGCCAGACCCGAAACAACTATCTGTAGGTCTTACAAATATTTGTACCTTGCGGGGATCGAACCCGCGACACGCAACGCAGCAGTCAATCGCTCAGCCACTGCACCAACCGTGCTCCCCGATGATAGATGGTGCCAATTCTAATGAACCACCAGATTAAACTAGACTTATATTTGACGGGCCTGTTGGTCTAGTGGTTAGTGGCCCTGACTGCTGAGCCGGAGGTCGTGGGTTCGATTCCCACCCAGGACAAACTTTGTGTGATGAGCATGATTGTTTGTTCTGTGTCTGGGCGTGATTTATCTATAATATGTATGTATTTATAATATATATAAGTATGTATATCAGTTGTCTGGTTACCATAACACAAGCTCTGCTTAGCTTGGGATCAGATAGCCGTGTGTGAGTTGTCCCAAGATATACAGATATACAGATATACATATATTAAATCGACATACGATATCCTTACTAATATTATAAAAGTGAAAGTGAGTTTGTTTGTTTGTTTGTTTGTTTGTTTGTTACCTCTTCACGCTTTAATGGCTAAACCGATTTGGATGAATTTTGG
Source organism: Ochropleura plecta (assembly GCA_905475445.1). NCBI lineage: Eukaryota > Metazoa > Arthropoda > Insecta > Lepidoptera > Noctuidae > Ochropleura > Ochropleura plecta. The sequence continues at coordinate 958,967 of FR997751.1, forward strand.
TACAGAGATAGTTGGGAACCAGGAGACGGACATAGGCTAATTTTTATTTAAAAAAAGTGGGATATGAGGGAGAACGAGGGAAGAAAAGGGAAAACTTAGCGTTGCTATTACAAATCCATCAGGCGCAAGAGCAAAAATGGCAGGTCTGCTTGGTGTGTTATACCGAATTTAACGCGAGCGAAGCCGCGGGCGAAAGCTAGTCACATATAATTTTATTCTACATCATTTAAGTCGCATTAAAGACAGTCCAAATTAGCTTGTCAATCACTATTTTTGATGAAAAACGTCAATTTCGGAATAGTGACATTGCCATTTTGTCTAAATCGAGTAACTTACTTTTTTTTTTAAAGTTGCCCCAGAATATATAGGAATTTCTCCGGTGTGGGTGCGTTTACAAATATTAAAACTCACATACACAAAAATCCAGACCCGGAACAACTACCTGTACATCGATCCCGCTACACACAGCGTCATGCACCATGTCCTCAAAAACTACTAATTTAAGTGATTTTCCGAGTAGTCTTTAGTCTAGTACAGGGGTGGCGAACTAGATGGACCAACGTGCCATTTTTCTAAATACATGTTGAATGAGACCACAGACGTGCCATCTAATAATTTTGACTAAGTGATTGTATTAGGAAAATAATTACTATCAATTCGGAACTTTTTTTTACTGACTAGTAGAGTCATCGCTAAACGGTTTCTAAGCGAATTAATTTTATTCATCTCTAAAAATAATGAATTGCTCCGGCGAGTTAAAAAATTAAAGGAAGATAAAAATATGATTCAAATTGTTTATGTGCCCAAATCGTTGTGCCGCGTGCCGTCATTGGCACGCGTGCCAATTGTTCGCCATCTCTGGTCTAGTTTGTGACAACAGAATCAACACCACTATTTGTGAAACCTAAACTAGTTATAAGGCCTTAATGAACTAGTCATGTGACGAGAAAGCAATTTCCAATTTGAGTAGTAAACTAAAGTCTATAATAGGGCTGTCACAGCAACCATCATATAGAAAAACATATATTTTTTTATATGCGGATTGGAAATCATCAAATATCAAATTTTTACCAATATTATAAAAGCGAAAGTGAGTTTGTTTGTTACGTCTTCACGCCTAAATGGCTTAACCGATTTTGATGAATTATGGTAGAGATAGTTGGGACCCAGGAGACGGACATAGACTATTTTTTTTTTAAAGATTGAGATATGTCGGAGAAATAGGGAAGAAAAGGGAAAACTTAGCACTGCTATTACAATAAATAAGGCGCAAGCCAAAAACTACAGGTAGCAGGTACCTGTAAATCAGGAAAGGGGAACTGTGTTACCCCGAATTTAACGCGAGCGAAGCCGCGGGCAAAAGCTAGTCATCAAATAATTCCCCCGCTTTGAGTGGAGCGGAAGGGGAGTGTTAAACTTGTGCTGACTAAAACCCACCTATGTTCCTTCTATTGCCCTTTACGTTCCGGGGCCGCGGTATCTCTTTCGAATAAACTGCAACCCCGGATAGAACAAAAAAAAATGAATACCTATTTAGTAGTTATCTAGTTTAAACGAACTTTTAACTTTCATCTAAACTAATATTATAGAGAGGAAAGAATGTTTGTTTGTATCGAATAGGCTCCAAAACTACTGGACCGATTTTAACCATTTTTTCAATAATAATAAATAATAAATATCTTGGGACAACTCACACACGGCTATCTGATCCCAACCTAAGCAGAGCTTGTGTTATGGTAACCAGACAACTGATATACATACTTATATAATCTATAAATACATACATATTATAGATAAATCACACCCAGACACAGAACAAACAATCATGCTCATCACACAAAGTTTGTCCTGGGTGGGAATCGAACCCACGACCTCCGGCTCAGCAGTCAGGGCCACTAACCACTAGACCAACAGGCCCGTCAATAATAGGAAGTAACATAGGCTATACAACATCACGCTACTACCCACGGGAACGGGGCAGCAACTAAAGACGCGGGTGAAACCGCGTAAGACAGATCAGCTACCCTACCATGACGTCTTAAAGCAGAACTTATTCCACTGAGGGGAAAGAGACAGAGCTATAGAATAGAATAGAATATACTTTATTGCACACCAAAAATTGAAAAAACAAACTGTTTTATAAAAAAGTGCTAAATCTATGGTTACAATGGCGGTCTTATCGCTAATAGCGATATCTAATCTAATCTAAGAGCTATACAGGGTGTCTAGCACCATCTCTTTCTCACACAGGAATAAGAACTGCTATAAGATGTCATGGTAACCCTACAGGTCTCTGAAATTAAAACCTCAAACAATCTCAAGTCTGTGGCTCCTCGGAGCTGTAAAAAAGCAACCCTCTAAGGTTAGGCAGTCAAAAGATATGGTTGTTTATATCGCAAGTTTGTACGGTACCTTCGGTGGGCTAGTCCAACTCGCACTTGCCGGTTTTTGTACATACAATGAGTGAGTGACTAGGCTCGCGCCATTTTGAGAATTTATCTGTCAACTGTCACTTAAATGCTAGCAAATTTTCGATTTACATATTTATTGGTGCGCAGTCTTTGCCTACATCTTGAGGCCAATTTAAAAAAAAAAACTATTTTGTAATGGCAAAATTAAAAACAACCAACATATTCGATCCAATAGCTATGACGTCATCAATATGGCGCAAGTTTAGTAACTTTCCTACTTTAAATGCGCTATTTAAAGCTTGGGTTGCCTCGTTTCCGTTTTTTAGGGTTCCGTAGTCAACTAGGAACCCTTATAGTTTCGCCATGTCTGTCTGTCCGTCCGTCCGTCCGTCCGTCCTCGCTTAATCTCTGTGACCGTTAGCACTAGAAAGCTGAAATTTGGTACCAATATGTATATCAATCACGCCGACAAAGTGGTAAAATAAAAATTGGAAAAAAATGTTTTATTAGGGTAGCCATCCTATATATGTAAAGTGGGAAGTGTTTTTTTCTTAATTTCAACCCGTACGTGTGATATATTGTTGGAAAGGTATTTAAAAATAAATAGGGGTTTACTAAAATCATTTTTTGATAATGTCAATAGTTTCGGAAATAATCGCTCCAAAAGTAAAAAACAATGTGTCCCCCCCCCTCTAACTTTTGAACCATAAGTTTAGAAAATATGAAAAAAATCTGAAAAGTAGAACTTTATAAGGACTTTCTAGGAAAATTATTTTGAACTTGATTGACACAACAGTTTTTGTACAAAAAAGACAAAAAGTTGTACAAAATAATTTCTGGACTAAGTTTGTAGTATAATCGTATATGCAACCATTTTTTTTAACTTCGTTTACATATTTTATTATCCTGAACGTATCTTTTTCAAACAAAAAAAGAATTATTGAAATCGGTTCTTGCAATCCAAAATTACCACCGAAAACTTCTTGCACGAGATGGCGCTGTAGGTACTTATTACATTGGATCGGGTATAACCGAATTGTTCGGTTGGTCTCTCCTTGGCATTGGCGGTATCTTATAACTACATAAAACTTCTATCAAGATCATGCTAAGGAAATTTAGAACAAAACTAAAATTCATTTTTTTAACACCATCAAAATGTTAAGGTAAAAACCAGTTCATAAATGGTTCGATAGATGGCGTTGCGTAATGACGTCATTTTTTTAAAAGTCGATGTTAAGATTTTCCGTGCTTTCATGACCTACTGTGGTATAGAACACTTATTGAGACGGACGGGAAACTACGGAACCCTACACTGAGCGTGGCCTGACACGCTCTTGGCCGGTTTTTTTTAAATAACTTCTTTTAAGTGATAGCTTATTATCAATACAAACAAGTTTAAGTTCTAGAATGTTCTCGTCAATCAGCTGACTTCTTTTCCTTTAGTTGGTCAGATGAGAAGCAGGTATCCAGTATCATCATCTGCCTAACCTTTCTCGAGTATATTGGGGTCAGCTTCCAGTCTAACCGGAGGCAGCTGAATACTAGTAATTTACATGGAGCGACTGCCTACCCTTTCTTTTTTTTTTTTCGGATGGGAAATCATCAAATGACTTCCCCCACTCTGGGCGGAGCGGGGGGGCATGTCAGACTTTTACTGACTAAAACCCACCCATGTTCCTTCTATTGCCCTTTACGTTCCGGGGCCGCGGTATCTCTTTCGAACAACCCGCAACCCCGGCAGGTGGAGGCCCTGGCAAGCCCCTCTGCTTTGCTGACATCTCTTTGAGGCGCGCGTGAAACACGAACGCGCCGTCGACACGGCCTGTCGTCAATCGACGGACGGACGGTGAGCTCGACTGCCTACCTGACCTCCACAACCCAGTCAGTTCTGGGTAGTACGATACCCCTTGGTAAAATTGGTTGTCAGACTTTCAGGACTCTGAAACGACTGACAAAGATCTACAAATGACAGTCGGGACAAACGTCTTAACGTCTTTCCGAGGCACGGAGGAAACTTGTTATACAACGGGTGGTCACCCATCCATAGACCAAACTAGGCAAGCGCGGCTTAACCTTAAAAGATCGACCTGCGCGACTGACATAATTTAGCCACGAGCTCAGGTATCCACTATAATTATCTGAAATTAATTAGGCGACAATCAATTCTTATTTTTTAACATCCCTTTGATACTGGTCTAAAACAAAAGCATACTTCAACAAGAAAGTCAATTCTTTTCGCTTTCAACCGCTTGTTCGAACTCGGATATATCCGCTAGGATCGAATAAATCCGAACGGTGGCAACCCTATTGTCCCAAAGCATCGATTGTGGACGAAATTGAAAATTCCTGCCATTCGAGGAATATTGTAGGAAGCCTGTGGTTTAAAAGATGGATAGATGTTGGAAACTACGTCAAAATATTGTACAACTAGTTCATAACTGCAGAGTTGCCTGTGTGTAGGTTGGACGGCATGGTTGGTGCAGTGGCTGAGCGATCGACTGCTGCGCTGCGTGTCAAGGTTCGATCCCCGCACGGAACAAATATTTGTTTGACCTACAGGTATTTGTTTCGGGTCTGGCTGTTTGTATATGTGAGTTTAAATGTTTGTTTACTCACTCACGATACAGGAGAAATTTCTAGGGTGGGGCAATGTTTAAAAACAAAAACAAAACTCGGGAATCGAACCTGTAACCTCACGCTAGCGCCCAACAGACCGACGAAGCGTTCACATCAAAGACTTCTGTTTAATTACAAAAAGCAACAAATTTTCGGGGAAATTTCGAACACATTCTTGCAACAAACTTCACCGTCTTTTGTCAAACTTTTGGGCGACTTCAAAACATTGTTTTAAAAGTCGTTAGACTTTAAATTTACGATATTGGACGTTGTGGATCGGAATCTTTGATATTACAAGGTTCTGATGTATGGGAGACAGCGCCATCTAGGTAAAGTTTGAGGAACTGTAGAAGCTACCCAGTAGTTTAAGGAGCTCGATACGAAAAGAGTTTGATATAAACGTTTTTTTAAATGGTATCCAGTATCATAAAAGGCGAAAGTGAGTTTGTTTGTCACGCCTTAATGGCTAAACCGATTTTAATGAATTTTGGTACAGAGATAGTTGGGACCCTGGAGACGGACATAGGTTTTTTTTTCAAGTGAGAAATTAGGGAGAAAGGGAAGAAAAGGAAATACATACTTAGCTTTACTATTACAATAAATCAGGTGCAGGGGCAAAAACTACAGGTAGCAGAAAAGGTGAACTGTGTTACTCCGAATTTAACGCGAGCGAATCCGCTGGCAAAAGCTATTCCTCAATAAATATGTCCTAAGTTTCGTTTTAAATAAGTTAACACTATAAATATCTTTGATTTATAGGGGTAACTTGTTGTATAAAATCACTGATGGATACCTGGGGCTATGTTTAACAACTTTTAGTTTCGGTTCATGTTTTGGTTTGTACTCTCGACCATATTACAAAATCAAGGACTATGTTGAAGATAAAGATGTCTGGCTATAGTTCCTTCGGCGCATGCGGCTTCACTGGTACCTATAATCAGCACAAAGTCGGCACGATTGGCGCTGTGGCTGAGCGATCGACTGCTGCGCTGCGTGTCGCGGGTTCGATTCCGCACGGCACTAATATTTTTATGACCTGCAGATAGTTGTTTCGGGTCTGGCTATTTGTGTATGTGAGTTTAAATGTTTGTAAACGCACCCACGATACAGGAGAAATACCTAGTGTGGGGCAACGTTTTTACAAAATAAATAAAAAATAAGTGTGGATGTCTCTAACTATTCTCAATCTTATTTTTTTTACTTTCTTTAACCGGTATTTTTTTTTATAAAAGTTGTCAAATCACGTATTTATACAACCTTTGTTCTGAATAGTAACAGTACTGATGGCAATATCTGTGTCACTTGTTTCATATATGTAGTTATTTTTTTTGTAATATTTTCCTAATTCTTGTTTAGTTTCTTTTTTACTAATTCTTCGTGAATGAGTGGACATTGTTGGCCTTGTAGCTTCCTAGACACTTGTTATGTTATTTTACGTTTTTTGAATTATTGTCAGGCCTACGCTGTCCTCTCATACTTAAGTACTAACGCTGTTACAACAATATTGTAAAACCAAATGATTTTAAAAGAGTAACCATGGAGTTTCTTGCCGGTTCTTCTCCATAGGAAACGACCAACCCGAACCGTGCACCTATTCTCGACGTTTAATAAGTATGTGAAATAAAAAATATTTTGTTTTTTTAGGTAAGTACTTACGTATTTTTGATATTAATCCAAAGTAACTAATTAAGTCTTTTATTAAAATTGTACACCACAAATTTTCACGTTCACTCAATTAAATAATTAACTTAAGAACACGATATTTTTTTGTAAAAACTCTTCATATTTTTCTAACATTTCACAAAGAAAAAAAAACTAAATTACCACAAAAAAAAACAAAATGTCAATTCAATTGCTTAACCTCTTTAAAAAAAATAGGGGTGACGATTTCTAGTCTAACCAAATACAACTCAAGGCTAGTATTAAATAAGTCACATTTAAAACATAAATCAAATTATTTTGATGTCACTGTTTCTCAAAAATATTTTAGTTTTTCGTAATGACGTAAACTTCACTTGTTTTTTTTTATAAATCAACGGACATGCTCTCCCCTCGGTTGTTCGAACACGACTGGTCATAACCTTTTTAATATTAGGGGACATAGAAGTAAGGCGTATTCATGAGACATAGGAGTTATTGTTTACGTCAAATTGATAGTGAAAAAACATGCCAAGTGCGTGTTGTACTGCTCAGTGACGGTTCTGTAGTCAGTTTTTAATCATTACCAAACTCTAGGAATTTCTCCTGTATGGTGGGTGCGCTTACAAACTTTTAAACTCACATACATAAACAGTCAGATCCGGAACAACTATCTGCAGGTCATACAAATATTAGTGCCGTGCGGGAATCGAACCCGCGACACGCAGCGCAGCAGTAGATCGCTCAGCCACTGCGCCAACCGTGCCGTCAAAGATAGTTTACAACCGGGATAACAATGGCATACTTTTAATCCGGGTAGAATGTTCCCATGGGACAATATCCTAGCCCTAACTCAAACCGGGCAACGCCGCGGGCATGAGATAGTCCTGTCTAAGTCTTCCGAAGGTAGAGGCTATCCCCAAAGGCATTCCAATTACGACACACCCTCTGGTAAATAATATTTTTTATTTGAACTTATGGTTAGAGTGTAGTGTTTTATTATTTAAGGACGTTTTCACATTTTTGACGCGTTCAATTTTAGGTATCCTAGTCGCAACACATTCACATTTCGCTCACACACACTAGAATCAATCACTCGCTCAATTTTATATTTTAACCTAACACATTTTGATTCTTGAAGATATTTTTTTTTCTGGCACACATGTGTACCTATTCAGACCCCATGTTTTGCAACTTTTTCTAATTATTGCGATGGTAAAATCGTGTTTGTATGAACATGTTATATGAGACTACACATTTTTTTTAAAGCCATCGTGGAGAAGAATATATTATCTTTTATTTGATACCATGACAACCTCACTTTTATGATTCCTTGTGCATCACAATGGTTCCCGAAAAACGGAGTTATTTGTTGAATATTGTAAAAGCGTCCTTAAGCTTGTAGCGTATCAATTATGGATTTTAAAATACCAGAGTGAACCGCCCAAGTGCGACTAGGACTTGCATGCCGAGGTTCTGTTCGGCCGCTAGTATTATATTATCTGTGGTTCGGCCAACAATTGACGAAGAAATCGCAAAACAAACAAACAAAAAAAACACAGTCGAATAGAAAACCTTCTTTTTTGAAGACATAATTGCAATGACTTTATTCCCCCGCTCTGGGCGGAGCGTGGGGGAGTGTCAGGCTTTTACTGACTAAAACCCACCCATGTTCCTTCTATTGCCCTTACGTTCCGGGGCCGCGGTATCTATTTCGAACAACCCGCAACCCCGGCAGGCGGAGGCTCTGGCAAGCCCCTCTGCTTTGCTGACATCTCTTTGAGGCGCGCGTGAAACACAAATGCGCCGTGATCGACACGGCCTGTCGTCAATAGACGGACGGATGGTGAGCTACCTATTGCTCACCGTCCACAGGCCCGCATCTATGGTGGCCGGGAGTCGTCTCGCGGCGCCCGGGGCATCTCCCGCGGCGGCTGGGTTGGTTTGAGGTTCTCTCCCTCAAACGCCCGGCCCCCTCCTTCGCTAGCATTACTGCTTCGCAGAAGGAGGTGACCGCTTCCCATTTCCTCTCGCTCCGGACCATGGACTGAACCAGGGCCGGACGCGAGAGATCACCGTCGCCGATCGCCTCTACGAGGGCACGGCGGTGCTCTGCCCAAGCTGGGCAGACCGCCACTGTGTGCTCCACCGTGTCCTCCGGGCGATCGTCACAATGGTGACACCCGGGCGTTTCCTCCAGGCCCGATTATGTGCAGGAACCTCCCGAAACTTCCGTGTCCGGTGAGGACCTGCGTCAGGCGGTAGGTGAGGACGCCATGAAGCCTCTCCAGCCACTCCTCAAAGAGGGGACTTACCACCACTATTGTGGCGTGCCCTGCACGGGGATGCGACAGTCGCTCTCTCCATTCCACCATGAGATCGCACCGGAGGTCTGTCCGCTGAGCGGCAATTTGCCGCGGTAGCGGAGTTTCCCCCCCGGTGTAGTGCCTCCGCGCGCCACTCATACAGGCGCGCGATTTTACACCCTTTAAATATTATTTTTTAAATACGTTGGGAGATTATGAAGTGAAATTCTGGGGGTAATTTAACTGGGGGGAAAGAATGTTTGCAATCGTATCCGAAAATTACCCCAAGAATCGGATTCTCAGATTCTGAAACATTTTCCTTTATGGCGAACATCAAGATAGAACAATATAACACCTTCAATTTGATCCACCTTATTAATAACATTTGAAACGGGATATTTCCCATGATTCTTGTTTAACTAACTTTTTTTCCTGATTTGCAGGTACCTGTAGTTTTTGCCCTGGCGCCTTATTGATTGTAATAGCAAAGCTAAGTTTTCTCTGTTCTTCTCTCTTTCTCCCTCGTTTCCCACTTTCTTAAAAAAAAATGCCTATGTCCGTCACCAGGATCTTAACTATCTCTGTACCAAAGTTCATTAAAATCGGTTCGGCCATTTAGGCGTGAAGACGTGAAAAACAAACAAACTCACTTTCGCTTTTATAATATTGGTAAGGATAGTACTTAGGATATATTTTAAGATATATTTAAAAATATGACTATGTCAGTTTAAAAACTTAACCCACATTCTTGAAAGTCGGTTAAAAATAGATTTACCTAATGTTTACGACGGAAATGAACAATTGAGAGTAATTTAGATTTGTTACATTTTGATCCCACAAATTGTCTATGCGTCATCCTCAAGTTATGCCCTTAATACGAACCATCCCGCGTGTATTCTCCTAGGATAAGACAGAGATCATCATCTGCTTAAAAGTAAATGTAAATATCTTTTATTTCGGACAAGCAACATCCGTAGAAAGTTAGTAAATGGAAACCTAAATTACTAGCTGGCGCCCGCAGCTTCGCCCGCGTGATATCGAAAAAAAGTATCATTTGTATTATTCCAGATTATAATCTACCCGTGTGCCAAATTTGGCACAGGGAAAATTTGACATACATACAAACAAACATGGTTACTTTCATATATTTTTTAATATGGGATTAATTTATGATTATTTTCTTACCTCTTTTTTGAAGCCAGTTTTTGTACTGCAAAGATTTCTTTAAAATCTGAAACAAGAGTAAAACGGTTTTTAGACGGATGTCAATAAGAAAAACGTTTTTACACCGATATCAAAAAGAAAAACGTTTTTAGACCGATGTCAAAAAGAAAAACGTTTTTAGACAGATGTCAAAATGAAAAACGTTTTTAGACCAATGTCAAAATGAAAAACGTTTTTAGACCGATGTCAATAAGAAAAACGTTTTTAGACAGATGTGAAAAACGTTTTTAGACCGATGTCAAAAAGAAAAACGTTTTTAGACCGATGTCAAAAAGAAAAACATTTTTAGACAGATGTCAAAAAGTAAAACCCAAGTTCCTTCTTTCGCCCTTTATGTTCCAGGGCCGCGGTATCTCTTTCGAACAACCCGCAACCCCGGCAGAAAAGAAGCTCTTAAAAATAACTACTTGTAGGCCTTACAAATATTCCGTACGGAAGTTGAACCCGCGACTCACAGCACGGCAGCCATTTGTTTAGCCTCGTGCCGTCAAAATTACCGCGCGAAATGACAGCTTCGCCATGTCTACGCACGAAATTCATCAAGAAGTCATCAATCACAGCCCTACGTCACATAGGTATTGATACAAGATAATTTATTAGTTCAATATTTAATACTTTTGACCTTAATGTGACGCAAGATAACATAAAAATCGTAAAGATAAAATTATCTTGTTATGAGCAGTTTTCGTCCCAACTGACATTATCATCCGTCTTTACTTAACTACCTAGCCGACCCCAACGGTCGGCTTCCAGTCTTACCGGATGAACTGAATACCAGTATTTTACATGAAGCTGTAACCGAGTGGGTATTTCACCCTCTTTGTTGCCTCAACCTGTTTCCTTTTAGATCAACATTGATTTTATATTGTTTTAATCTATTTATATTTCGAATTTCATTCTGTCAATTTTATTCATCTTCAACATAATTTTTTTTTTCGCTCATAACATTTTTGGATCTCGGCTAGCAGCCACTTGTGCTTGTTATTGTGTTTTTATTTACTAAATTGTACCTCAGTTTGTGAATAAGTTTTTGTGCAGTTTTAGTTTTGTTCAGTTTGTGATATTTCACCTAACCAAAAATACACAATAGTGTATTTTCTCCCTTGTTAAAAGAGTCCTCGTCCTCGGGATTAAAGTTAATTAAACCTGTAGTGGCTATCATTTGTATACCTGTCCCACCACTAACACCTGAAAACTACGACCTCGGTCGAAGAGCAACGAGCGAGTGTTACAGAGCGACTGATTATCTGACCTCCATAGGTCAGTCAGTCATTATCACTCAAGACAATCAAATAAAAATCACCGACTTCCTGACGTGAAATCGAGGCTATCTTACGCCTTTAAAGACAAACTAAAGGTTTCATTCATTTAATGAACATCTTTTATTTCTAGTCACTTTTTAAAACTTATTAATGATTCCTAAAAGTATTTCATATTTTCTCCACTAAAGTGAAGCCATCGTATATAAAAAAAGAAAAAACACCTCTTTTCAAAATAATTAGACTTTGAATAAAATAAAATTAAAAATATATAAAGAGCCAGTATTTTCAACGTTGAATGGAACCGTTCCTATTTTTAATTAAAAAGTTTTTTAATGTCAATGAAGAGGAATAGACAGGCAGCCAGTGGCTGCCAAAGTTTTTTGAAATTGTAAATTCTTTTTGAGAAAATGTTTGAGAATTTTCCTTAAGCAACGCCTATCGTCGATGGTTTTTGGTTGAGTGATTATCGCACCTACTGTGTTTTGTCTCTGCATCACCCTAAGGTAGACTGGTAGAAAATGCCTAAGGCATTAAGTCCGCCTTTGTACAGTTTTTACTTGTGCATAAAGTTTTAATAAATAAATTATCCACTGCATAGGCCCTGGAAGCCACTCTGCTTTGCTGATACCTCTTTGAGGCGTTCGTCGACCACGAACGCACTAGCCAACTAGGGGGACTGACGGTGAGCTACCCAATGCTCACCGTCCACAGACCCGCGTCTACGGTGGCCAGGAGTAGTCTTGCGGCGCTCGATTTCCGGAGCGTCTCCTGCGGCGGCTGGGTTGAGACCTCTTCTTGGCTTAGAAAGTGTTATAAAGGTAAATAATCAAGATAAGTTCTCCATAAATGATTGATAATTTTTTTAAGGTTTTGATATAAGTTTTTATATTCAATCTCCTTATATTGTAGAGCACACTACCCACCCTAAGCTACGATGTATATTCAAACCAAAACACGTTTCGAAAACTCCTGTTAAAAAAGTTTGAGAATCACAGACCAAACTCAGTGAATTTAATGAATCGAAAGTAAAAATAAAAGCGTCAAGAGTGAGTTAGACTTACCCATGTAAGGCTCCGTAGATAGATCTCACAAAAGTTACCGATTTTTTGGGCGTTTCTTTAGTACAATGTATAAAAGGTTCACTTACTAATGTTTAACCTGGAAGAAATCTTATTTTATCAACAATGCTCTTGTAACGATAAAGAGAAACAAAAAACTTGAGAGGTGTCAAGGGACACCCGGATGGATCGAAGTTATTATTTATTATGCATAAAAACCTGTATACACTCAACAAAAATAATCGTCGCGACACCACACTGTTCAATGCGAAATACAAAGACGAAACGATAAATAACTGGCTTGCTTTCTATGAGAGAGAGAGAGAGACGAGACAGAGAAACACGCGCACGCCGCACGGCTTACAACTATAGCAAAAAGGGTCGTTACAACTTTCGGTCTAATTTTTTTCCGTCTAGCCCTTTCACAACGCGCGATAAGGAACTTCGTTCCAAAAATTCGTGAGGAGACTGGCTTGGACTTCTGTCATATAAGGAAGGGAAGATCCTGTGACTCTGGTCTGGTCTGAGGGCCTACTGGACGACAATTGATTTAAAATTTAGATATTAGTTCACCTTTTGTGTAATAGATGGCGTTGTAGTACTTTATGTACTTCTGCCACAGCTCATTAGAAATCGTCGGAAATTTTTTCGATAAATTTAATGGGAAGCAACGGTAACCTACACAAATGTCCTTTTTTTGGTATTGTTCGTCGTGTCGTTGAGCTCGTTGAGTTATGAGTCGAGCTACACGATAACTGACAAATGCTTGCACTGACTGGACAGGTCCACTCAATCTGTCTGGTGCTTTCTTAAAAAGACTATTTCAGACACTAATCTGCATAGTCCTCATGTAAGTTGACCAAGATTTTTTGTTTGGACTTTATAAGAGACTATGACCTCTGAGTTTGTTTCGGCTGTTTCTTTTCAGAGTCGTCGGGTACGAAACACCGGCATCATCTGGTTTTTAAAAAAGACGTGTAAAAGTGTTTGTGAAAACCTACTTGCAAAATAAACATCATTTAACATTTAAGCCAGTGGCAAATATTTAAAACGTTTAAAGCGACCGGATCCTCGGGTAAAAGCTAGTGCTGGAATATGCTGGATAAATTTAGGAAAAAAGTATTTATTTTCTCGTTTCAATTATATACTTACCGAACCCTAAAACTGCTCTTGTCTGTCTGTTAAAGTTTAGTGAGTACTTCACAATGAATGTACTTTTGTTCACTGAATACTGGCTTATCTTCACGCTTGTTTAGATTGAAGACGTCGGCAGAAATATAAGTTGTTTAGCAAGTGATATTTTTTTTGTATTTACCTGATGTATTTGTAGATTTATGAATATTGTAATTTTAACGTGTGAGTTTTCAAAATCAAAATATTTTATTTCATTTAAGCTAACATGGGCACTTATAAAACGTCGAGAAAAGATGCACGGTTCGTGTTGGTCGTTTCCTATGGAGAAGAACCGGTAAGAAACTCCATGGTTACTCTTTTAAAATCATTTGGTTTTACTAGGTATGTTGTTGTTACAGCTTTTGTACTTAAGTATGAGAGGACACCGTAGGCCCGATATACTTCCTATACTTACATAATTATATAATATGTATATCCTACTTATCCCTACTTATATTATAAAAGCCAAAGTGAGTTTGTTTGTTTTGGCTAAACCGATTTTGATGAATTTTGGTCCAGTTGGGACCCTGGAGACGTACATAGGCATTTTTTTTTAAATGTGGGATATGAGGGAGAAAGAGCGAAGTAAAGGAAAAACTAGCTTAGCTATTACAATCAATAAGGCGCAAGGGCAAAAACTACAGGTAGCAGGTACCTGCAAATCAGGAAAGGGGAACTGTGTTACCCCGAATTTAACGCGAGCGAAGCCGCAAGCAAAAGCTAGTAATATTATAAATGCGAATGTTTGTTAGGATGTATAGACGTTTGTTACTTTTTTACGTCAAAACGGCTGAACGGATCTTGATGAAATTTGGCACAGAGATTTTTGTAGGGTAGATGTGAGTAGATACCCTTTTTGTTTTGCGGGTGGGAAATCATCAAATAACTTCTCCCGCTCTGGGCGGAGCGGGGGGAAGTGTTACACTTTTACTGACTAAAACCCACCCATGTTCCTTCTATTGCCCTTTACGTTCCGGGGCCGCGGTATCTCTTTCGAACAACCCGCAACCCCGGATGGGTACCACCCTTAAACGTTAATCCTAACTAATATTATAAAAGCGATAGTGAGTTTGTTTGTTTGTTACGTCTTCACTCCTAAATGGCAAAACAAATTTTGATGAAATTTGTTAAAGAGATACACACATCAAAAGTATCTAGGGATCAACATATATTTTTGCAATAACTTTTCTCCTGATTGATATTAATTAAAATTTTCTTTAAGGATTCATCAAATAAAGTGTTTTCGTTTGTCACAGTAACGATAAACCAAGTCACCTTTGCATTAATAAAGAAATTTGCCATTTTCCTAATAAAGGGATTTTTGACATTTGAACCACTAACATTAAAGTTCGAAAAAAAGACTGAAATAACAGTTTTCTTTAAAATTTTATTGGGTAACTTAAACAATTAATAATCCGCGTTTCTACCGCGAACACTAACAACACAAGAACATCGGTTTGGCATACTCAAAATGAGTTCATCCAAATCACGCTGTGGAATGGCCGCCCATGTTCGTTGCAACAACAAAAAAAGGTCTTCTTGCGACTGGATACCCTCCATATTCGGCAGAGCTCTTCTCTGTAGCATATCCCATGCATGCTCAATCGGGTTCAAGTCTGGCGACTGAGCAGGCCAGGGCAGGACATTGATGTTAGCTGCGGCGAGAGTCTGTCTTACAACTCTTGCGGTGTGCGGTCGTGCATTATCATGCCTTAACTGAAATAAGGGACCGATTTGCACTTGTAGAGGA
This sequence comes from Ochropleura plecta, assembly GCA_905475445.1. NCBI lineage: Eukaryota > Metazoa > Arthropoda > Insecta > Lepidoptera > Noctuidae > Ochropleura > Ochropleura plecta. Next base: position 974,405 of record FR997751.1, read on the forward strand.
ACGATGACGTCTGATACAATCGTCTCAGCATAAATTTGAGCGTTGAGGTTGCCTCTGATCCAAATCAACTCAGTTCTTCCGCCGCCGCCGATCCAAATACCCGCCCATACCATGATGGTTCCACCACTATAAGGATGGACTTCCTGGCAGGATTTTAATCGCTGTTGGCGTCCAGGGGTTCTCCAGTGTCGTATACGTCTTGTATCCGGTCTCATACCAAAACGAGACTCATCAGAAAAGCACACGAAACGCCATTGTTCTTCTGCCCAATTTCTGTGTTCAAGAGCCCATTGATATCGAATCCTACGATTGTGCATTGCTATAGGTGGTACCCGTAGCGGTCTTCGGGAATGAAGGTTCACTTCATGCAAGCGGTTTCTGACTGTTTGGTCGCTAATTAAGTTCCCTGAAGAGTGATGAAGCCTCACGGCTAACATCATGGCGGTTATTGTTGGAGCTCTTCGAGTTAAGATTTGAATGTATCGGTCTTGTCTCCGTGTGGTGCAGCGATACCGTCCTCCATGGCGCTCAGCCACGGTACCAGTGCTTCGGTAACGTGTCCAAAGTCGACTGATAACACTCTGACTTGTATTCAGAGCTAAAGCTACAGTACGTTGCCGGGAACCAGCTTCTATCATTCCCACGGCTCTGAGCATTTCTTCCCTGCTTAAATGACGTCGCCGCTCCATAATAACGTTGGTTTTAATCAGTAGTAGGGAAACAGTAGCACTAATAATGTCTTCAATGCGTTGTATGTTTTTATAGGGAAAATATTGACAGCTTATTTTCATCTTTTACTCGAATTTGATTGAGAGTTCCTGATTCAAATTATGAAATGCACCAAAAAGGATCCATATAAATTTATAAAATCATAAATTTATTACAAAGCCACATCTCAATCTCAAGAAATCCGCATAAAAATGCTTGATCCCTAGACACTTTTGATGTGTGTAGTTGGGACCCTGGAGACGGACATAGGCAAAAAAGTGAGAAAAGGGGGAGAAAGAGGGAAAAAAAGGGGAGACAAAAATATTTTTTGTTCGATCATCACGCGGGTTAAAGTTAGCGTTAGCCCAAAGTAACAATGCCACAAGGACGAAGTCGCGGGCGGAAGCTAGTTTGAGTATAATAATAATTGGGGTACCCAATTTCAGAACCCACTGTACATGGTTGTCAGTTCCATGAAGAGTTCCGTTTTCACCCTGTATTTAATTTAGAAACTGCTACAATTATCATCAAATAAATTTAGTATTCCATTCGCATTTCTTCTCGAATTCACATGAAATCTCTCCAGCGTTCCGTATTTAAGATCTTAAACGAAAACTTTCAACATTTGCATATAATAACGAGTTTCGATCAGTTGTCGAATTAACTTTTTGTTTAGATTGTGACACTGTTCGAATGTAGACTGTGGCGGAATCTTTGAATGTTTTGACATTGTATTACTGAAGTTTGTTATACTGTGGTGTTTTGAACAAAACATTACGCCTGTATTCTTGGGGGTTAAGCAGACGTGTATGTAGTACAGCCACATTTTCCCAGTTATTGTAGATAGTTTATTTATTTATTGCTGTACACACCAAAATGACTGCACAAAACAACTATATTATATTTATTTATTAAAACTTTATGCACAAGTGTAAAACACACTGTACAAAGGCGGACTTAATGCGATGGGCATTTTCTACCAGTCTACCTTAGGGGGATGCAGAGAGAAAACATAGTAGGTGCAGGGTGCATAACAGAAAAGATTCGAAAAAAAATATAATTATTTACAATTAAAATTATACGATAAAAACTTATAAAAAAATGTAAAGAGAGTTAAAAATACATGATTATATCCAAGTAGCCCGGCAATTTATCCCTTTTCTGAACCGCATAATGATTTTTAAAGAATAGCAACTTACCCCTGTTACTCGCGCGAAAACTAAAGATTTTTTCCTTATAAACATCATATTTCACTTCGCACCAAACTTCCCTAAACCTATTCGCTTAGAATCAACAAATTATTTCTTAATGCTCACAAATAAATCATAAGTTATGGGTTTTTAAGTCTCTAATCTCTCGGCGCGTCTCTTTTAAAAGTTGATACGACTCGCGTCTAGTTACTCGCGCGAGTCACTTGTTTTATTCACGTAAGTAAAAATAAAAAAATAAATAAAAATTTATTCAAGTAAAAGTAAAACTATGATTTACATTAATCGTCATAGAGGAAAATTAATTCTAACTATTATGTAGACCTGCCTGATCTAGGTTTATGAAAACCTGTGTTTCAGGCCATCAATTTACGTCAAACATTTTAAAAAGAGGACATTAGTAAATTTATTAGTAGCTAACTTATAGAAAAGACATATTATTTTCAACGACTTAACAAGTAAATTATTTAGGTATATAATATTAAGACTTCTATATTATTAAATATTATGTTATTTTATCGAATGTAAGATATAATATTATGTTAAAATAAATTAACGAATAATGTTAAAGTAGATAGAGTAGATTAGGTAAACAGAGACTTTTATTAGAGTGTGTACATACAGACTTTATTTCACAATTTCTAGTAGTTTTTCCGTGTCTGCATAATTGTGTTTTGCCAGGTATTCCTGAACTAGTAGATTACACCTATTATAACTTAAACTATAAATCTTTAGTACTCTGTTAAACTGGTTATATAAGTAGGGTCCCAAAAATAAGTAAAAACGATTAGCAAAAGCATGTTTCGTCCGAAGGTTAGCACAAACCAAATCTTTTCTCCTCCTATCTGAGGGTACTGGGTTAAAATAAAGTTCAGTGTGTTGTAATAAGATCACGTTCAAAACAAACAATTGACGTACTGTTAGCACCTTGCATGCTATATAAAGCTGATGTGTAGGGAATCTGAATGGACGAAAAGTAGCAACCTTTAAAACTGCTCGTTGGGCGCGTTCTAGGGGCAGCAAAATTGATTTAGCGACACCACCCTAGGATGTTATGCAGTAGGTAATGATAGATTGACACAAAGCCAAATAAACCTGCCTAATTAATCGAAAATGGGCAATGTGACGTAAGTTTTTGAAAATGTAGATTAGTTTACGCACTCTGGTGCATAATAAATCGATGTGTTTGCGGAAGTTCAGATTTGAGTCAATCGTAATACCTAGATATTTGATATGGTCTGTTTTCGCTAAAGTGGGACAAGTGCATGCAATGTCAGCATTATGTAAATTACAATTGTTATGCGCTTGAATGCTTAGATTAGTAAGAGTTGGATAAGCGTTTCTCATTGTAAATAATAGGTATTTTGTTTTGTTTATATTTAGTGTTAAGAGATTTTTATGAAGCCAGTTAGACACAGTATTAAAACCTTTCTGTGCAACATCATAGACGTCGACTGTTGATTTAGCTGCGAACAGTAGAGCTGTATCATCCGCATATGACATAATGACACCATTTTTGAGTGTCAAATTGCATAGGTCATTTATATATATTAAGAACAAGGTAGGACCCAAAATACTGCCTTGTGGGATTCCGTAACAGGTATTTTTAAGCTCAGAACTGATGCATTGACCTATTTTTACACACTGATGGCGGTCGCTGAGGTAATCAGACAACAGTTGCAATTGTACACCCCGTATTCCCATCATCTCCAGCTTGGATAAAAGCAAGGTACAAGAAATTGTATCAAAAGCCTTGGCTAGGTCTAAAAATATCCCTATTGTGTGCATGCCGTTATCTAGGTTAGTGCTTATAAAATTAGTCAGATGATGAACAGCTTGGCTTGTAGATCTTTTAGGCCTAAAACCAAATTGATGATCAGAAAGTAATTTATTACTTTCAAGATATTTTATTAATCTAGAGTTTATAATTTTTTCTAATATCTTTGAGAGGCCTGTTAGAACTGAAATTGGCCTGTAGTTATTTACACAACTCTCATCTCCAGCTTTAAACACTGGGGTAACAAGTGCTTTTTTAAGCAATTTAGGAAAAATTCCTTTTGTTAAACATAGCTGAAAAATGTGTGTCAAAGGAGGGGCAATGAGGAAGTACCAGCATTGTACTGGTGGCGGTCTTTTTTTTTGGGGTGGGAAGTCATCAAAGAACTTCCCCCGCTCTGGGCGGAGCAGGGGGGAGTGTCAGACTTGTACTCCCACCCATGTTCCTTCTATTGCCCTTTACGTTCCGGGGCCGCGGTATCTCTTTCGAACAACCCGCAACCCCGGCAGGTGGAGGCCCTGGCAAGCCCCTCTGCTTTGCTGACATCTCTTTAAGGCGCGTGTGAAACACTAAAGCTCCGTCGACACGGCCTGATGTCAATAGACGGACCACAGCCCCGCATCTACGGTGGCCGGGAGTCGTCTCGCGGCGCCCGGGGCATCTCCCGCGGCGTCTGGGTTGGTTTGAGGTTCTCTCCCTCAAACGCCCAGCCACCTCCTTCACTAGCATGACTGCTTTGCAAAAGGAGGTGACCGCTTCCCATTTCCTCTCGCTCCGGACCATGAACCGAACTGGTGGTGGTCTAAGGGCTTGTACACGCCATTTGTCAGTCTATGGTCCGAGGCGAGAGAAATGGGAAGCGATCACCTCCTTTTCGCTGTAGAAAGTCGTGGTATGCAACGACCCTAAACATCGTTCACTTATTTTCACCGAAGTAGCCACGACTCGCGTGCCGCTTGGTCGTGTCGGTCGTGGCCAAGCACTTAACCGCTAATCTCTTGTCTCTTGTGCTAAACAACTTTAGCTCCACAATTTAGAATAATTCAGTTTATAACGAGCATTAAATTTTTAATAGCCCATTGTGAAAAAAAAACAATTTTTTAACTGTTTTTAGGAACCGTCCCGTACTTAAAAAGAAAAAAGCGGATCCCTTATAGGATTCCCCTTATACGACACGGTTGGCGCTGTGGTTGAGCGATCGACTGCTGCGCTGCGTGTCGCGCTTTCGATTCCCGCACGGAACAAATATTTGTATGGCCTACAGATACTTGTTACAGGCTGTTTGTGTATGTGAGTTTAAATATTTGTAAACGCACCCACGATACAGGAGAAATTCCTAGCGTGGGGCAACGTTTCTTTAAAAAGAAAAAAGAAAAGTAGCAATGGAAAATAAAGTCTTCGTTCCAGACATAAAGGGTCTTGACAGACAGATTGACAACAAAATGATCCAATAAATAAATAAATAAATATCTTGGGACAACTCACACACGGCTATCTGATCCCAAGCTAAGCAGAGCTTGTGTTATGGTAACCAGACAACTGATATACGTACTTATATAATTTATAAATACATACATATTATAGATAAATCACACCCAGACACAGAACAAACAATCATGCTCATCACACAAAGTTTGTCCTGGGTGGGAATCGAACCCACGACCTCCGGCTCAGCAGTCAGGGCCACTAACCACTAGACCAACAGGCCCGTTATAATAAGTTCCATGTTTTCCTTTTGATTTACGTAACCCTTAAACATCACCTAAAAACGAAAGAGATTGCTTACGTCTATGCTCGCATCAAGCATTGCCAAGCCAAGCATAGCATAACATGACGTTAGTTAAAACGAGCGTCACGCGCATAAAAATAAATATAACAATTTCTACGTCTTTTTAAAACGCAGTTCTCTCTAAAATAAATTGATTTTAAGTTATTTTTACTAAACACTGTTATACTACATTTAATGTGAAACAAAATAGCGCTAGTAATCCTTACTAATATTATAAAAGCGAAAGTGAGTTTGTTTGTTACCTCTTCACGCTTTATTGGCTAAACCGATTTTGATGAATTTTGGTACAGAGATAGTTGGGAACCAGGAGACAAAGGCTATTTTTTTTTAAAAAGAATGGGATATGAGGGAGAAAGAGGGACGAAACGGGAATACTTAGCGTTGCTATTACAAATCAATAAGGCGCTACCGAATTTAACGCGAGCGAAGCCGCGGCCAAAAGCTAGTACGTATTTATATATAGAAAAACGAAACTGTTTGTACAGTCTTCCCTTTTTAACCGACTTCAAAAAAAGGATGAAGTCCACAATTCGACTATATTTTTTTTGTATGTCTATTGAGGGCCGATTTTCAAAATTCTTTTTTTAATTGAATGAGTATTGTATAAACTCTTTCGGTTAAAAAACACTTCCAGAAGTCAGTAGCAAAAAAAAAAGGCGTGTGTGTCAGCTCCGACGCACGACTGGAGTTTACTCCTTAAGTACAAAAAAAAAATCACTGACGGACGAAAAATTTCATAAAGCGCCATCTAGTAATATTCAAAAACACCATAGGTGACACCACCGAGATCATTCATCAGTAGATTTTACACCTCACATTTTTCTCATACCGGGCGCCTTATGTATGAAAATCGATTCTTAAGGAGTAAACTCCAAAAACTATGAATCAAACAAAAGTCACCGACTTTTGGAAGTAAATAAATAAATAAATTTATTTTCCGCCTTTTTAATATTTGTTTGTTTTTTATTTGCCGTGCAATGTGCACATATTTTATACAATGGACGTGTCCGGTCATGGACTAACTATATTCTAGATACTTATGTAACGAGTGTTTTAATATACTATTACGCTACACACTTGGGTCTAATTCACTTCCCCGCTTTTTGGCAGCCATTTTGAGATATTCTCTATGCGTGTACAAAAAATAATTGTATCATTCAAAGTTTTGGTCTTACTGAGACGACAATAGGTTTATTCAGAGGCCAACAATATTGTCTATCGTTTAAATTAAGAAATGATGAGCTTTTAAATCACCAACCCGTCTTGAGCAAGCGTGGTGGTCAATGCTCGTGCTTTCTCTGTATGAGACTCTACTTTTCTCTTCTCTTCTCTTCTCTTCTCTTCTCTGCTTTTGCCCAGCAGTAGGACAGTAGTAGACTGGTATACTAAAGCAACACCACAGTATTTAGACTAACGTCAACCATAAATGCTTATTATAAAAATAGTAAATCGATTTTAGCGTGACGATGTTAAAGTATAAATAGCGTCGCTAGTTTAGTTATAACAAATTAGTTTTATATTTATATTGGTGCAGATAAGGTGCGTTGAGGCGCTATGGGTGGTTCTCAGATATATTTAATTGTGCTCCTTTTTAGCGGTAAGTTTGCAATTTCTTAACACCACAGCGTTCCTGCGGGGTTGCGGGTTGTTCGAAAGAGATACCGTGGCAACACAGAGGGCAAAAGAAGGAACATGGGTGGGTTTTAGTCAGTAAAATACTGACACTCCCTTCCGCTCCGCCCAGAAAGGTATTCTAATATTATTAATGCGAATGTTTGTGAGGATGTATGGATGTTTGTTACTCTTTCACGTCAAAACGGCTGAACGGATCTTGATGAAATTTGGCACAGAGGTAGATTATGGTCTAGAATAACACATAGGATACTTTTTTTATATGACGCGTGTGAAGCCGCGGGCGCCAACTAGTGTTCAATAAATTAAAAAAAATGAAGTAGCGTCAACAAAACAACGTATAACCTAAATCTTACACATAACAATTTCTTTGTTCACAGTGTTCCTGACAATATGCTCCGCCATGCCTCAAACGGTAACTCCGGCCACCGTCGTCGCCAGCCCCAGCTCAGAGCCGCAGTCCAACCCTCTCTCCATGCTGACCCTACCTCTAACCATACCGATGAACTTCTTGTCTAACTTGATGAAAACATAACTTGAAGAATGTTGTTTTATTTATAACAAACGGGTGTGCCTCGGGGTTTTATCCGTTTTGCTCGGCTCCTAAGTGTTTAGCGTGATGCTTAATAGTGTATAACCTTTCTTTAGAATTGAAGTATCGAATCGTTGGTAATATTATAAAAGCGAAAGTGAGTTTGTTTGTTTGTTACCTCTTCACGCTTTAATGGCTAAACCGATTTTGATGAATTTTGGTACAGAGATAGTTGGGACCCTAGAGACGGACATAGGCTAAAATTTAAAAAAAAAGTGAGAAATGAGGGAGAACGAGGAAAAAAAAGGAAAACTTAGCATTGCTATTACAATAAATAAGGCGCAAGGGCAAAAACTACGGGTAGCAGTTACCTGCAAATCAGGAAAGGGGAACTGTATTACCCCGAATTCAACACGAGCGAAGCCGCGGGCAAAAGCTAGTTCAAAAATAACTTGTCAAATACGACAGAGATTAAAGCGTAAAATCCGGTCAGGTGCAAGTACAAACTTGCGACATAAACGTCCATATCTTTTGAATGCGTAGACTAAGGCGCGTCGCTCACTGGTAAGTTGAGGCGGCGTCGCGTCAGCGGCGGTGCGGCGTCGAAGCACGGGCGAGGATAGGTCTCTGCGTAGGAGTCGAGGCGCAGGCGGCTATGCTTCCTTCACATTATTAATTCATTCACCTACTAAGACGTACTAGCACTTATACAAGTTCTTAATTTAAATAGAAGAAGATTTTGGGTGCATCCATATATGTTGCGACAGTGTGACAAAAGAGGTTTGTTCAGAGCTACACGTGACTTAAAAAGTTATCCCGACAAGTTCAAAAAGTTTTATGAAATGTCACCAGAAACATTCCAATTACTGTTTGAAAAAACGAAGAATAGTTTACAGAAGAAGGACACTAACTGGAGGAAATCAATTTGCCCTGAAGAAAGGTTACTGGTTACTGGTCATAAATACAAGGATTTAATTGAACAATTTCAATGAGTTTTGCGTTGGTTTCAAAATCGTCGCGCATATTTAAAACGTCTAAACGCAGCTCCGCACGAAACCAAATGACAAAATGGCGGCGGCGTCGTGGCTTGGGCACACTTGAGCGTCCTACCTGCGCCTTCACCTCGCCTCCGCCCCGACGCCACCTCGCCTCCGCCCCGACGCCACCTCGCCCGCGCCGCGACTCTTGTCTATGAGCGCACTGCCATTCATTAGTTAAGAAAACTTTGTTGCGGCGCGCCACTCCTGCGCCCGCGCTTCGACTGCGCCTCGACTCTTGGTCGTGTGGGCGACGCGCCTAAGAGGATTGATTATTAAAAAAAAAACGTTACACACTAGAAATACACACTAGGAATTTCTCCTGCATCGTGGGTGCGTTTACAAACATATAAACTCACATACACAAACAGCCAGACCCGGAACAACTATCTGTAGGCCAAACAAATATTTGTTAATATTATCTCATCATCATCAAGCTATATTAGTCCACTGCTGGACATAGCCCTCCCCTAATGAGCGCCATAGCGCCCTGTCTTCAGCTTGCCGCATCCAGCATCTGCCTGCAGTCTTTCTTAGATCGTCATCCCACCTGGTCGGAGAGCGTCCTACACTCCAATATTATCTTTCTTACTAATATTATGTTACTCTTTCACGTCAAAACGGATGAACGGATCTTGATGAAATTTGGCTCAGATGTAGCTAGCACATAGGATACGTTTTTTTGCGATATGACGCGTTCAAAGCCGCGGGCGGGAACCTTATTAACTCTTATTTTATTTGCCTTTTACTTTATTTTTGAAAAGTTTATTTTTGAATAATATTGCTTGTTAATCTTGTTGCACATAATGTAAAACCTCCTTTGGGAGAGGGCACTGGCTCCTGTAACACAGGTCTTTCACCTAGCACAGGACTTAGGGACTTCACAAAAAATGTAACCACTTCTTGTGTAATAAAGATTATACTTATTATATTTACTCAAATGGACTCAAACAGAACTGGACGCCCTGGATAGGAAAGTCCGTACATTGTTAACGGCATTTCGTATGCATCACCCACGTTCTTCGGTTATGAGACTGTATATCCCGCGGAGTTGCGGAGGTCGAGGCTTTTTAAACGCCAAGACTCTCCACAATCGCGAGATATGCAGTCTCAGGGAATATTTCCTAGCCGACGTGGGAATGCATCGGGATGTGGTTGCAGTGGACAAAGGCCTTACCCCGCTCTCCTTGGCTAAAGAGAACTGGCGCAAACCTGTAGTGCTTGACACTAACGACCGCAGGGAGGTATGGCAGAGTAAGGAGCTTCACGGACGCTTTTTCCGGGCCCTACATGGACCCGATGTAGATCAATGAGCGTCCGTAGGCTGGCTACGTTCCGGGGACCTCTTTGGAGAAACCGAAGGTTTTGTCTGTGCAATTATGGATGAAGTTATGATGACGAATAACTACCGGAGATTTATTGTAAAGGACGGCACGGTTGACATATGTTGGGCATGGCACCGTCCGGGTGAATCAATTCGACACATCATCTCCGGTTGTTCTCGTCTAGCTAATGGAGAGTACTTGCATAGACACAACCTTGTAGCCAGGATTATCCATCAGCAACTTGCTCTAAAATACAACCTTGTGGAATCGGAAGTGCCGTACTATAGGTATGAGCCCGACCCAGTTCTCGAACATGGCAATATCACATTGTACTGGGATCGCTCCATCATCACTGACAGGACTATTGTTGCCAACAAGCCTGATATAGTGGTGGTGGATCGATCAGAGCGGCGCGCAATGATTGTTGACATAACAGTCCCGCATCATGAGAACCTCGTGAAAACCGAGAAAGATAAGCAAATCAAGTATATTGACTTGGCTCGCGAGGTTGTCGACATGTGGGATGTGGACTCAGCGATCATTGTGCCGATAGTCATATCTGCCAATGGCTTAATTGCCAAGAGCCTCGACCAACACCTGAGGAGGCTCTCGTTAGGCAGCTGCATCAAGGGCTTGATACAGAAAACGGTACTCCTGGACACGGCTCGTATTGTTAGGAGGTTCCTTTCTCTGGAGCCCTGACCGCCGGTAGCTTGGACCCTGTTCCCGATACCGGTGGGCTACTATTTTTATATTTTTAAATGTTTTTTTCTTTCCTTTTGATAAAAAATATATAAAAATATGTATGTAAATAAATAAATGACAAGATAATTATACTTATACTTACCGTATAGGTTACTTTGTTGTCCATCCATCTGTCTGTCAAACCCTTTACCTCGGGAACGCCTGGAGGTATCGAGTTAACATTAAAACCATATACCCAAATCTATGGTCACTTGGAGCTATGAAAATATCAAACCTCTAAATCTACGCAGTTAAAAGATATGGCTGTTTATGTCGCAAGTTTGTACGGAACCTTCGGTGCGCAATTTCAACTCGAAATTGGTCCGTTTTCACAAGTTATTATGCCTTGTGACTGTTCATTCTTTTGTTTTTGATATTCAAAAGTGTCTGCGTGTAATGTAACGTTACAGATTTGAGCATTACATCAGTTTAGGAGGAGAACCGAGCATTACAATGCGCACCTTGTAATGATACAATGTGTAATATCTTGATACAAATTGTAACATAAATGAATTTAATTAATTTAATTAAATTTTTAGGTTAATATTGCCGCACTCAGCATAACGATCGCTTCGTCTGACATCTGTTCTGACAAATGCTCAAAGACGAATCTATATGTTACATTACACGCAAATGCTCGTTAGTCAGGGAGGTATTATTGTAATGTAATGCTCAAAGTCGAATCTATTTGTTACATTACACGCAAATGCTCGTTAGTCAGGGAGGTATCATTGTAATGTAATGCTCTAAGTCGAATCTATATGTTACATTACACGCAAATGCTCGTTAGTCAGGGAGGTATTATTGTAATGTAATGCTCAAAGTCGAATCTATAATATGTTACATTACACGCAAATGCTCGTTAGTCAGGGAGGTATTATTGTAATGTAATGCTCAAAGTCGAATCTATATGTTACATTACAATCAAATGTTCGTTATTCAGGGAGGTATTATTGTAATGTAATGCTCAAAGTCGAATCTATATGTTACATTACACGCAAATGCTCGTTAGTCAGGGAGGTATCATTGTAATGTAATGCTCTAAGTCGAATCTATATGTTACATTACACGCAAATGCTCGTTAGTCAGGGAGGTATTATTGTAATGTAATGCTCAAAGTCGAATCTATAATATGTTACATTACACGCAAATGCTCGTTAGTCAGGGAGGTATTATTGTAATGTAATGCTCAAAGTCGAATCTATATGTTACATTACAATCAAATGTTCGTTATTCAGGGAGGTATTATTGTAATGTAATGCTCAAAGTCGAATCTATATGTTACATTACAATCAAATGTTCGTTATTCAGGGAGGTATTATTGTAAAATGTAATGCTCAAAGTCGAATCTATAATGTTACAATACACGTGAATGCTCCCGGTGAGGGAGCACCTTTATGGTCTAATTGAAATAACTTTGAGTTTCAACTGTACACTTTTTCTCGAAGATCTATAAATGACAATGTGAAATAAAATATTTTGATTTTAAGAAACTACAAACTTCTGTTTGGATGATCCTTCCTTTTATATTATATGAGGCATGAAGATCATTGTACCCTTTTTGTCATGATTCTATATTACAGAATCCATGCGCACATTTGGGATTTTACTAATTTATTAAAACTGTATGCACAAGTATAAAAAACACTGCACAAAGGTGGACTTAATTAATACCTTGGGCATTTTCTACCAGTCTACCTTAGGGTGATGAAGAGAGAAAACATAGTAGACGCAGGTTGAATATCAGAACCTTAAACCAACCGACTCCCGGACACCGTAGATGCTTGTCTGCAGATGGTGAGTAGCTCGCTCACCATCCGTCCGTCCAGTGACAACGGGCCGTTAGTGTTCCACGCACGCCTTCAAGAGATGTCAGTAATATATAATATATCATCAGGCTATATTAGTCCACTGCTGGACATATTAATCGGATGACGTAAAAGTTTTTTTTACTTCGGGTCCGATTAGTATATAATAAATTTGTTTATTTCTCTTCCACAAATAAATTAAATCAGTACTTAAGATGTAACATAGACACAGGATTAATGTATTTTATTTGTGGGAGAGTGGCGCCTAAACTAAGCCAAGGCCTGTATTTTAGGTCACCAGGACCCCCCCACTAAAATAATTATTAGGAAAAGATCACAAAAGTAGTGCCTAAAATTGCAATATCTTATATCAGTTTCTAAACCAAATATGCAGACTATTTACAAAATCTAGTACTTATTTAAGGGAGTAATAGAGTGCGTGATTTTCTGTCAGTGTTTTAGCGTGTGTTCGTGTAAGAGTGTAGTGTTTGTGTGGGTGTGTGTGTTGTGTGATGTGATGTGATGCTTAAGTTACAATTACTTCTAGTCAGTAAAGCAGAGGAGTCTGCCAGGGACACCGCCTGCCGGGGTTGTTCGAAAGAGATACCGTGGCCCCGGAACATAAACATAATTATACACACACACTCACATTTAAGATCTTGGGAACTCCTATTCGCCCTTTTTCTTGCGGTTGGGTAATCCTCAAATTCATACATCAAAAAAGTACAACAACACATACTATTTCAAATTATTATTCAACTAGCTTTTGCCCGCGGCTTCGCTCGCGTTAAATTCGGTATAACACAGTACGTGCTACCTGCAGTTTTTGCCCTTGCGCCTTATTGATTTGTAATAGCAACGCTACGTTTTTCCTTTTCTTTCCTCTTTCTCCCTCATATCTCACTAAAAAAATAGCCTGTGTCCGTCTCCTGGTTCCCAACTATCTCTGTACCAAAATCATCAAAATCGGTTAAGCCATTAAAGCGTGAAGAGGTAACAAACAAACTCACTTTCGCTTTTATAATATAACTAGCTGTGCCCAGTGGTTTCACCCGCTGAGGTTTAGGGGTATAAAAAATAGATGTTAGCCGATTTTCAGACCTACCCAATATGTACCCAAAATTTCATAAGAATCGGTCGAGCCGTTTCGGAGGAGTACGGTAACTAACATTGTGACACGGAAATATTAGATATTAATTAAGGAGGAAGGATATTAAGGATTATTATATCACTTTTTACCAATTAGGTTATACCTATGTAAACTTTTTTGATCTATAGGACATACTGGCCGTTTGTAAAAAAAAAACGAGTATCATTTGTTTTTTTTTCGCAAGTGTCAGACTTGTACTGACTAAAACCCACCCATGTTGCTTCTTTTGTTTTGCCCTTTATGTTCCGGGGGCGCGGTATCTCTTTCGAACAACCCGCAACCCCGACAGGGTATAATACACGTTGATTAGAGTGATTGTCAGATTTTCGGGACACTGACTGTCAAAAATCTTGAAATTGATATCCGAGACCAACGCCTTAACGTGCTTTCCGAAGCGCAGAGGAAACTCCACGGACTAACTCAGGTAAGATTGGGGTGAATATCCCACGCGCAAATTTTACGTGTCCACGTTGAGAATCATGGTGTAAAATGATGGGATGTTTCTTAATTTTTTTTCTAGTGAACTACTTAACTTATTCCACTTAGGGCCACATTTTTTTTTTAAATAGGCTTACCTATGGAGGATAGGAAAAATAAATAACTTTAAAATTCAAGTTTGGTGGCTTGTCCTAGCTCCATTTTTTGATATAAATGTATTTACCAAAGTAACAATTAAAAGTAAAGTAAAAAACAAATTATTTCATTGGTAAATGCATATGACACACTATCTAAAAACATCTAAATCATATTATAAAATTGATGTTAAAAGCACAGGATACTCGATTCAAGTTTGTCCTAGCAAAAATCATAATTTTGGTAGCACTTTTTCAATTTACATTATCATGAAGATTCGTGCATGTGCGATCAATCGCTTATTATGTTCTGTTTTTCTCAGTCGTGTGCGGGAAGTGGTGCGTAACAGGTGTGTGCTTAGTGCTGTAATTGCTCGCCAAAAAATAAGTATCTTTCTTGGGTCGAACAGGGGACAAGAATTTGTCAATTTTGGTGGATCGATTTGCTGGTGATTTTTAAGTGTTTTAATAGTAAGCTACGTATTGTAGGTAGTGATTTGGGTAACTTATTTATCAGTGATATTTATTCTTTTGTATCTTAATAACTATATTTTTTAAGATTTTTTTATGCCTGGTTTCAATTTTGGTGGATTTGGTGGCGATTTTCACCACCAAAATTGAAAATAAGCCACCAAATTTTAAGTTTGTATATTATTTGTACATATAAAGACAGTTTTTCACTGCACATTGTTCATTTATATGTATACCTTACTATTCTATTTGTTTCTGTTCTGTTTGTTCTATTTATTAAAGTGCACATGCCATGCTATTTTTCTGCACTACTCTAAGGTCGACTGGCAATGGCAACTGAGACTGCACACCTCTCGGTTATGGAAGGTCTTCGCGTTAAATAGGCCTCGACCCCCGCACTTCCGAGGGATATACAGCCTCATTACCGATGATCTTGGGTGATGCATCCGGTTTGCGTTCAGCAGTGTACGAACTCTCCTATCCAGGGCATCAAGTTCAGTCTGAGTCCATTTAAGTATGCCGAAAGAGTACATTAAAACCGTATTATAATTAGTATTATTATTGTTTATTTATTTGTATACATATTTTTATATTTTTACATATTTCTTATCAAAAACATATAAAAATAGTAGCCCACCGGTATCGGGAACAGTGTCCAAGCTACCGGCAGTCAAGGCTCCAGAGAAAGGAACCTCCTAACAATACGTACCCTGTCCAGGAGAACCGCTTTCTGTATTTAGCCCTTGATCCAGCTGCCTAACGAGAGCCTTCTCAGGTGTTGGTCGAGGCTCTTGGCAATTAAGCCATTGGCTGTAACAACTATCGGCACAATGATCGCTGAGTCCACGTCCCACATGTCGACAACCTCGCGAGCCAAGTCAATATACTTGATTTGTTTATCTTTTTCGGCTTCCACAAGGTTCTCGTCATGTGGGACCGTTACGTCAACAATCATTGCGCGCCGCTCTGATCGATCCACAGGTCTATTGTATGTCTGTTACCGGTCTGTTATACATCAGGTTTATTTGCTACAATAGTCCTGTCAGTGATGATGGATCGATCCGAGTACAATTATGTGTACAATTATAAATACTTATTTAAGTATTCATTATTTTTATATTACATGTTTTTTTTTGTAATAAACACGAGACAAGCTTCATGTTTAAGAACTATAATATTCTTTCTTGGATTTAATGACTGATATGCTGTGTGATTTTTGTTGATTGATTCTCTTAAGATTCTGCCTTGTGGTTTAATATTGTTATTTAATCATGTTTTATTTTAGAGTTTATTATGTTTTAGTTTCCTAGTTTTGCTGAGAAAATTTTTGTAGTAGGGCAAGTAATTTTGTTCAAAATAAAAAGATATTTTTTATGTCTACCCTCATAATTCTCATTACGAATTCATCAGATAAATAATAATAAATATTGTGGTACTTACTACCGATGACCGCAAGAAAGTATAGCAAGGCAGGCATGGAGCTCACGGGCGCTTTTACAGGGCTCTTCATGGGCCCGATGTAGATTTTCTAGCATCCGTATCCTGGCTACGATTCAGCGAGCTTTTTGGGGAAACTTTAGGTTTTGTCTGTGCGATAATGGACGAAGTTATGTTGACGAACAACTACCGGAAATATATTATGAAGGATGGGACGGTTGATGTGTGTCGGGCATGCCACCGTCCGGGTGAGTCCATCGGACATATTATTTCTGGTTGTTCTCGTCTAGCTAACGGCGAGTACTTGCATAGGCACAACCAAGTAGCCAGGATTATTCATCAGCAACTTGCCTTGAAATATAATCTTGTGGAATCTGAGGTACCGTACTACAAGTATGTGCCCGACCCAGTTCTCGAGAAAGACCATGTCACGCTGTACTGGGATCGGTCTATCATTACTGACAGGACTATTGTCGCCAATAAGCCTGACATCGTGGTGATAAGATGTAATCATCCCGCATGACGAGAACCTCGTAAAAATTGAGAAAGAAAAACAACTAAAATATCTCGACTTGGCACACGAGGCTGTCGACCTGGGAATGTAAACTCGGCTATCATTGTGCCGATTGTCGTAACGGGCAATGGCTTGATTGCCAAGAGCCTCGACGAACATCTGTCGAAGCTCTTCTTAGGCGGTTGGATCAAGGGCCTGATTCAGAAGGCAGTTCTCCTCGTTGTACCGTATTGTGAGGAGGTTCCTGTCTCTGGAACTCTAACCACCGGTAGCTTCGACCCTGTTCCCGATGCCGGTGGGGTACTATTTTTTGTATTTTTAAATGTTTCTTTTTTATTTTCTATGTTTTTATTAAGAAATATTTAAAAATTTAATTAAAATGTATGTAACTGAATAAACGAAATATTATTATAACAAGACTGAGTTTTATTTACCGATGGAGTTTTTTGGTCATTGAGCTTTATTAGTGAGATTTAAGTTTGTGACAAAAACTGTTTTTTTATGTATTGTTTTAAGCACTTTCAATTTTGGTGGACCAATATCAATTTTGGTGGTCAACTTTCAATTTTGGTGGACAAGTTTCAATTTTGGTGGCTACACTAGTCTTTGAACTCAAATATCTCAAAAAGTTACCAGGATATTTTCTGACCTCATGAAGATTCCTGGAGCTTGAACTTTCTATTTTTGTCCTAGGTCAATAGTTTTCACGAAAAGTAAAGTAAAATTTTGCCACCAAAATTGACAAAAAATATGCACTTGTTGATATTCACCCATTGGCTTAACCTGAAGACAAACTTGAGAAAAAATACCAGAAGCGAGTCACATTCGCCCATCGCGGGTTCCGTACAAACTTGCGACATAAACAGCCATATCTTTTGACTGCGTAGACTTAGAGGGTTGATTTTTTCACAGCTCCAAGGGACTATAGACTTGAGTATATGGTTTTAATTTTAACTTAATACCTCAAAGTGTTTCCGGAAAGGAAAGGAGTAAATGATTCCGCAAAGGAGTAAATGATGCCGTGACGTCTGATAGGGGAGAATGGAAGAAGAAAACGTGTTGCGCCGACCCCAAATAGAATGGAACAAGGACAGGAAAATGATGATGACCTCAAAGTGTTTCCGAGATACAGTTTCTTGACAGACAGACGGACGGACAACAAAGAGATCTAATACAGGTTCTGTTTTTCGTTTTGAGGTATGGTTAAATACTACCCTGATATTATATATTGGACTAGCTGGCACCCGCGGCTTTGCCTGCGTAATGATCGATAAAAAATATACTATGTGTTATTCCAGACTATAATCTAAGTCTGTTCCAAAATTCATCAAGATCCGTTCAACCGTTTTGACGTGAAAGAGTAACAAACATCCATACATCCATCCTCACAAACATTCGCATTTATAATACTAGTAAGATTATTACCAATCTGGGGGCACGGCAGTGCCCCCACCAAGTCGAGCAAAAAAGCGTCACGGCCGTACCATCCTTTTCTCGAAGCAATTCAGACCATTTTCGACCCCCTGTAACTTCGTTGTGGATAAAACTAGAAGACTGAAATTTTCAGTAACCATGCAGGCATTGTAAAGACACGGTATATTTCAAATTTCATTCAATTTGAACCAGTATTTTAAGAATTATAACGGGTCAAACGTCTTAATTCTGTCACTCACTGACTCACCGATCATCAAAATTCTAAGGCACTTCTAGCAGACCTAGAAGCTTCAAATTTGGAATATAAGTTGTGTTTGGTGTATGAATCAAGGAAAAACTAAAAAATCTAGACTAGAAAAGACCGCAAAGAAAATTAAGCCCATACAGCCAAGTCTTCAGTTAAATTTTTCAATATTGGCTTTATTCGTAACGATGTTTTACGGCAGTTATTATTATTGCGTGCGAAGCCGCGGGTTTAAGCTAGTCCCATATAAATATAGGCGCATGGTAGTGCCCCTGCCAAATCGAGCAAAAAATGGGTACTCCCGTCATGAAAACACGTGTAAATTAAATTATTTAATGCAAAAAACGTACCTACGTGCGTATTCGTACTTATAACGAGTGCGTAAGGTTGTAAATTAATTATTATACCACGCGAATGTCGCCGAGCAAGCAGCAGCCGCGCTCATACGCGCGAGCGACCCAATGCTGTTCGGATGTGCCCAGAATTCTTACCTATAAGTTTGCGATTTTCATTGATAATTTCGATTGCTATATTAGTTTGACGACTAAAGGCTACTCTCATTGGTTTACTGATATTATTTGCTTACAATTTGGACGTTGTTCGGATAAATAATTTAAATTAAATATTGATACTTTAAGTACCTAAGTATGTCAGAGAGAGGGCTTTAAGAAAATTCGTTGCTGGTAGATATATGTACATATTTACAATAAGTAGAAGGTACCGAAAAGGAAAAAAGTAGAACTGTCTACAAAATACAAAAAGAAATGAGATCCCATCAAAAACAATACTTGTCAAAAAAACCAAGTCTCCCAACTCAGTTGTTCTGCGGTAAAAAGTTGTGAGATCCATGTAATACCAAGTCGGTTATTAATTTATTCAGTCTCTACTTAAGCGACTTTCTATCTTAATACATCCAGTCTCTAAGACTACGATCGTGGTCCATAACAATTGAAAATCAATTGCGTCTGGAATCTTCGTACTCGAAGCATTAAGTTGTTACGTAATAATTAACAGCATCTTATAGTGACGCATATCAATATTAAAATTCTTTAATGTTTTATATAAATATATTGAGACTTGGCCATCGCACTAAATAAATGAGGGGGGGGAGTATCAGACTTGTACCTTGTACTGACTAAAATCCACCCATATTCTTTCTATTGCCCTTTACGTTCCAGGGCCGCGGTATCTCTTTCGAACAACCCGCAACCCCGGCAGGCGGTGGCCTTGGCAGGCCCCCCTGCTTTGCTGACAGCTCTTTGAGGTACGCATGAAACACTAACGCGCCGTCGACACGGCTTGTCGTCAATAGACGGACGGCCGATGAGCTACCCTTTGCTCACAGGCCCGCATCTACGGTGACCGGGAGTCGTCTCGCGGCGCCCGACATCCGGGGGCGTCTCCCGCGGCGAAAAGATTGCCCTTCAGTTATTATCAGAAAAAAACTAAACCTACTCGATAGCAATGAATCCGCCAACAATGCCAGCAATTACTCAAAGGAACCTAAATGACATAAATTGTGATTAATAGACAAAATAATACTCCTTAAATCAAGGTTAGTTTATCATCATCTGCCTAGCCTTTTCCCAACTATGTTGGGGTCGGCTTCCAGTTTTACCGGATGCAGCTGAATATCAGTATTTTACATGGACCGACTGCCTATCTGACCTCCATAACCCAGTTACTACTGGGTAATACGATACCCCTTGGTAAGACTGGTTGTCAGAATATTAGTTCTTAGTTATGTCATACAAAAATCTATGCAAAAATCAGATTTGAAAAAGGGAGACTTTCGAGGGTAGAACCACGGAATCACTATGTTTGATTTTGTTTTTGTTTCTAATCTTTCATTTAAGTGGGTATATAAACCACTAGCTGGTGCCCATGGTTTCGCCCGCATGATATCGAAAAATAAAGCATCTTATGAGTTATTCCAGAATATAATTTACCTCTGTGCCAAATTTCATCAAGATTAGTTCAGCCGTTTTGACGTGAAAGAGTAATATAATATTATTAAGATAGCTGGCGACCGCGGCTTCACCCGCATCATATCGAAAAAAAGTATCCTATGTGTTATTCCAGACCATAATTTCAAAATTTCATCAAGATTAGTTCAACCGTTTTGACGTGTAACAAACATCCATACATCTATACATCCATCCATCCTTACAAACATTCGCATTTATAATATTAGTAGTAGGTATATTGAGAGTGTTCAATATTTATTATTCAAGTAATCATGTCGCTTACACCTGAAGAAAGCACTAGAATTCTCACAATGCTGGAAATCGGACGGAATCAGCACGGTACAGCCAGGACTGTCTATATAGAGATACTAGCTTTTACCCGCGGCTTCGCTCGCCTAAAATTCGGGGTAACACAGTTCCCATTCCTGATTTGCAGTATCTGCTACCTTCAGTGTTTGTCCTTGCGCCTTATTGATTGTAATAGCAAAGCTAAGTTTTCCCTTTTCTTCTCTCTTTCTCCCTCATTTCCCATTTTTTTTAAATAGCCTATGTCCGACTCCAGAGTCGCAACTATCTCTGTACCAAAATTCATCCAAGTCGCTTTAGCCATTAAGGCGTGAAGACTTAACAAACAAACTCATGTTCGCTTTTATAATATTAAAGTAAGGATTTCAATACTCGGTACTACAAGGAGTTCCCGAGTAAACGGATCTTGACAGACAGACAGACGGATTTAAACAAAGCGATCCTATAATGTTTCGGTTTTTTTCTTTGAGGAACAGAACGCTAAAAATAGCGTTATTTGGATTTTTGACCCCTTATATCAACAGAGATATTTATTGGGGGTCGAAATTCCATCTTTCACTAGCAGGTTCCAAGGTAAGGTCTAGAACAAATAACTAATATGCCAATCAACTCTGCGTTAACAGTCTTTAAACACCTACTAAAGCTCGTAAATAAACACAAATACGAAAAAATAAAAACGAAAACTATATTTCATTCCAAATAATAAATTTTAATTCGTTTCCAAACTTAATTTAGTCACCGAACAAAATATCCAACCGAAAAAAAATTTACATCACCAATTTTGTCACCCCCAGACATCAAAAGGGTGCAATTTAAATTCCGAACTGATTCAAGTTTAGTAGAGGGGACACGGTGCAGGTGGAGCGGGTTCAGGGCAAGGAGGCTGGCAGGGGCAAGGGCAGGGAGGCGGCGGGGGAGGGGGAGCTTGACACTGACAAGGGGTGTAGACAGTCGCTGGTCCGGTGCACGGTGGACAAGCCCTGCCGATGCAGATAGCTGGTGGCGAGATGCATGGCTGTCCTGCTTCCCCGAAACAGACGGTGCTGCCGTCGCAGGTGCTGTAGCAGCGCCAGGGAGCGGCCGCAGCGACGCTGATGAGTGCTAGATAAACAAATCAAATCAATTATACGGACATCTTTATCCAACAGTTCCTATACATACTGACTTAAGGCGGTACCCTGATCAAATAACCTTGAGCATTCGTTCCCTCTTTGCCGCGCAGGAGTAACAGTAGCGAATAATGCCCATTTTTTTGGAAGAAATCTATATAAAATAAAGTTTTGGGTTTATAGAAAAAATATTTGTACCAAATTGTTCATTATTAAAATGGTGGTATCCATTAGTGTCAGTAGCAAAATTAAACAATGTTTTCTATACGAGGAGATGCATGTTATTGACCACTAGCTTTTGCCCGCGGCTTCGCTCGCGTTAAATTCGGGGTAACACAGTTCCCCTTGCGCCTTATTGCTTTGTAATAGCAACGCTAAGTTTTCCCTTTTCTTCCCTCTTCCTCCCCTATTTCTCACTTTTTTTTTAGCCTATGTCCGTCTGCTAAATCTCAACAGATAGTTACCAAAAATTCATCAAAATCCGTTTGGCCATTTAGGCGTGAAGACGTAACAAACAAACTCACTTTCGCTTTTATAATATTAGTAAGGATGTAAGTCTGAATTCGCCTTTCTCTCTTTTGAGCAAGGGCAATGCTGGTGCCTTCTTTGTATGAGAAGAGGTCTAGCCCAGCAGTGGCACAGTTATAGGCTGGTATTATTGGAACGAAGTTCCTAATCGCGCGTTGAGAAAGGGGCCTAGACGGAATAAATTAAGACCAAAAGTTGTAACGACACTTTCGAAACAACTTTTTGTCTAAATCATTACTAATATTGTGAAAGTGAAAATGAGTTTGTTTGTTTGTTACTTAAATGTACCTAAACCAATTTTAATGAATTTTGGTACAGAGATAGTTGGGACCCTGGAGACGGACATAGGCTATTTTTTTTGATAAAAATATTGAGATATGAGGGAGAAAGAGGGAAGAAAAGGGAAAACTTAGCATTGCTATTACAATAAATAAGGCGTAAGGGCAAAAACTAAAGGTAGCAGGCACCTGTAAATCAGGAAAGGGGAACTGTCTTACCCCGAATTTAACGCGAGCAAAGCCGCGGGCAAAAGCTAGTTTTTTTTTTATAAAAATATTTTGATTGATTGATTTAAAAATAGTTAAATTTAACTCACCAAGAACCAGTAATGCCTGTAGACCCATTTTGCCTTTCAGTGCGGAGTTTAGCCGAAAACACTTCTTTTATACTTTAGACAGTTTTATATTATAATCAGCTCTATTGAGTGTGAAAATACGCTCAGATTACGTTCAACGTAACTTCACGGTTGATTAAAGGAGAAAGGGTAAGCTGATAACGTGTAGCTTTAGCTGTAAAGTGTATCGTCCGAAGGAGTATGCAAAAACGATTCAAAATCAAAATCATTTATTTCAAGTAGGCCCGTTACAGGCACTTTTGAACTGTCGAAACATTGACAACAATAAAAATGAAGCTATAGTCCCAGTCACAAGGCATAATAACTGTGAAAGTACTGTAGTTGCCCATTCCAAAGCGTAGATCTCTATGGAGAAGAATGGGCAAGAAACTCCATGGACACTCTTTTACATTCAGTCAAAAAAGTATCGGGAATGGATGATTTGTTTATGGTTCCAAATTAAAATTTTTGTTTTTTTTGTAGTTATTAGATTGGCACAACTGTTTTCCATTTTGGCGCGGAGTTTGAGTTGCATCTGTTATTTATATTAAATACAGTGCTGGTTTTAGTAATAACAGACATTTTGTGTATTATTGATCTTTTCCCGGTACTTTCTTGACAGAGTAGTAAATCAGAATATTGTTACAAAACCTTGGTTACATCATTCGTGTTAATGTGGTAAACTATGTGAGAACGATGTAGCAAGACGTGCACATTAAAAGCGTCCATAGTAAAAGAAAAAGAATTTCTAAAATACATAATTAATTAAAAAAAGCTGTGGCAACTGAGAGATGACCAGTCACAACTGACAGCGCCCGTTCACGAACATGACGCATAGATCAGCACCATTCAACTCAACCATTTTGAAGGGAACTAAATGATCCGACACATGCGCCACGATCAGCGAGACATTTGAGTAAGCATGACATGCTCTCAACCACCAGAGCAAATTAGTCAAGAAAAGACGTAGGTTTCCATTGAATGATAGCTTTGTAGTACATAGTACTCACACAATTTGGGCTATGCGTTTATATAATGCAAAAAAATTGAATCTATACAATGCAAAGATAGTTGTACAATCTTCAGCAGCTCCAACAATACTATTGAATGCTATCAATTTATTCGCCCCTGTTCTTGTGGAGCAGGACCGACATTGATTGATTGTCTTTACATAATTTAACGACACGGTTGGCGCAGTGGGTGTGCGATCGACTGCTGTGCTGCGTGTCGTGGGTTCGACTCCCGCACGGAACAAATATTTGTATGGCCTACAGGTAGTTGTTCCGGGTCTGGCTGTTTGCGTATGTAGTTATAAATGTTTGTAAATGCACCCACGATACAGAAAAAAATCCTAGTATGGGAAAAAGCTTTTTTTTTACGTAGCAAATGAAGTCAACATTTTTAATAGTATTCATCAATAATAAATCAAACAATTCTCTATAAATTCAGTATTTTCCTCAGGAATTTAACTATGCAATACTGGAACCATTTAAAATATACATAAGCGGACTTCCGAAAGTTTTGTTGGTTTCGTTAAGTTTAAGTTAAGTTTTTTATTTCAGCATTTTCAGTTATGGTATAATGATATATCACATAATTATTATTCGAGAATTCATTTTCCATTGTTACTAAAATATTAACAGATCATCCATATAGACATAAAGAAAAAAACATGTATTATAGGCGATAACTGATAAACTACTACTAAACGACGTAGTGCGTAAGAGTCAGTTTATGTAAATCCTACTAATACTAAATCCATTCGTAAGCGTTCCAGTGCATTAAATATACCCAGATCGACGTTACAGCGTATTTTAAAGAATGAAAAGAAACTTCATCTATACAAAATCCAATTAGTACAGGAATTAAAAGATACTGATCCTATCAAAAGACTTAATTTCGTGTGTGATTGAAAATTTTAGTCATCGTTTACAGGAGTGCCAAGAACGAAATGGAGCACATTTAGATGAAGTGATTTTTAAAAAATAATCCCCTTTTAATGTAAATTACTAAACAACAAATGAAACAATCTTATTGGTCATAGTATTTTTTCAGTTCAAAGGACTTATGGGACACCCTGTATATTGCAAGTACACTATTTTTGTGCAATGAACAAGTCATTTTTGTCAGTAGAGTCCCGAAAACCGACTTCCAAAAAAACAGACGGAAAATAAATTAACTTCCGAAAGCTGGTGACTTTTGTTTGAGTCTTAGATTTTCTTGCCACCGATTTTGATATCGATTACCTACCAGTATTTTTTGGAAGTCGATTTAGTTTTTGGATAAAGGATTTTCAACTTTAACGAGTCGTTTTGCTTACGGATAGTAGGATTTTGACATAAGTCTCATAGAACTTATGTCAAAATACTACCATCCGTAAGCAAAACGAGTCGTTTTTGTTTATTGGAACGGGGCTTAAGAATGGATAAAGTTTTTGTTGCAACCTTTATAGTTGTGGTATGATTCTATCTCACACAAATTCATAGCGAATATTTATTTTGTACTAGCTTTTGCCCGCGGCTTCGCCCGCGTTAAATTCGGGGTAACACAGTTCCCCTTTCCTGATTTGTAGGTACCTGCTACCTGTAATTTTTGCCCTTGCGCCTTATTTATTGTAATGGCAATGCTAAGTTTTCCCTTTTCTTCCCTCTTTCTCCCTCATTTATCACTTTAAAAAAAAAGTTTTTCTAGGGTCCCAACTATCTCTGTACCAAAATTCATTAAAGTCGGTAAAGGCGTGAAGACCTAAGAAACAAACAAACCCCCTTTCGCTTTTATAATAGTAGTAAAGATTGTGGGAGGTGAAGGCGTGGCATGATAAACAGTTAGTCACGAGCAGTAAAGACTAGTATAGAGACAAAACATTTTCTAGGCTCCTTGTAAAACTTGGAAGAGAAAAAAGGTTGTGGAGCTGACCACAAAACTCAGAAAAACAACCTTTTTTCTTGCTAATGGGTTATCATCAAATAACTTCCCCCGCCCTGGGCGGAGCGGGGGGGGGAGAGTCAGACTTGTACTGACTAAAACCCACCCATGTTCCTTCTATTGCCCGTTATGTTCCGGGGCCGCGGTATCTCTTTCGAACAACCCGCAAACCCGGCAGGTCCACCTGAGAAAAAAAAAACAGTAAAGGCTTGTTTATAGAGAGTAAAAGTAAATAAAAACATTTTGTAGGCTCCTTGTAAGACTTAGCGTTGACCACATACTTAACTTAGAAAAAAACTAGAATCACAATATCATTCTTCCACAAGACATGCCGAATACCATGACAACCAATTTCCACACAGAATTTGTAAATTCAAAACAATTGAAAGTTTGTTGTAATGATGCTTAGTCTAGCGACTCAAGATGGTTGATAAAGAGTTCTATAACAAGATAAACGATAAATCTTAGTATAAAAGGATCAAAACTTTGGTGGTTAATACACAAGGTTGTCAACCATGGGGCGTTTAACGGCATTGGGTATAATAGGTAACTAACTATTTAATAATTCATTAACTCTTTTATAATAATAATTCATTTATTTGCAAGAAATATGGTGCTTACAAATCTTAAAATACAATAGTCACAGCACTTCATATTTCGCCTACTAAATTCAGCATGGAAATTTTAGATGTGCCATGTTTCTTACTGATTAAACAAAATAAAGAATTACGAAATGTCAAAATAAGAATACAGGCTTTATAAAATTATAAAAATGTCAAAATAAAAATACAGGCATGTCAAAATTTATAGAATAAAAGTTTATTTTATATGGTTAAATCTTGAAATTGGACAAGGCAAAATATGCACACGACCATTTGTTGGGTCTTCACCTGATGTCTCCGATGCGCGATCAAACTATGAAAGTCAAGAAAAGGAGAGTGAATCTGTGTCTGCGCACTCACTTACGGATTTATCCCCAGGATCACTTAGGAAATCATTAGGGGTGTTGCTTTTAATTTTTTGTTCAGCCCCAGTTTTAGCATCTTCAACCGTGTTAGGGCTCTGCTCATCGGAATTACGGTAAACGTTGATAGTCGTTCAGTCTCCACCTACTCAAACTGACTCGCTAGGAAGTTGGTTGATAGTAGCCAAATCACCTATGGTGTTAAACCTTTCAGCTGTAACATCAAGCGCTGTATCAATTGTTATTTCTACGCCACCAGCACAACTAGGTTTAGATGCAACATGAAGCGCTTTATCAACTGTATTTTCTTCGTTCTCAGCTTTGGTACCTTTACCAGCAGCATCAAGCGCTTTATAAATTGTTTGTTCTTTGTCCTCAGTATTGGTAGCTTCAGCGGCAGCGGCGCCGGCCCCCCAGTACTGCGGGTGTCCGTCTCCATGCCCGCCCCCCCCGCCCTGTCCCTGCCCGCCCCCGCCGCCGCCCTGCCCTCCCCCCGTGCCTCCGCCGTGCCCTTGCGATCCCTGCGCTCCTCCACCTTGTAAGTATTTTTGAATATTATTTTAACAGCCGTTTGGGTCGACTTCAAATTAAACTGCGCTTGCCAAGTTTAGTCCTTGGATGGGTGATCATCCATTATATACCGAGTTTCCTCCATGTCTGGGAAAGTCGTTGATCTTGCCTAGCGACTGACAGTCACTGGCAGTGGTCCGACGATGTACGAACAGTCTTACCAAGGAGTATCGTATTACTCAGTACTAACTGGGTTATGGAGGTCAGATAGGCAATCCCTCCCTGTAAAATACTGCATTGCAAATCGACCCCAATATATTTGGAAAATGGCTAGGCAGATGATGAGTACGCTAATGTTTAAAGTACTGCTATCTGTCTTAACACCTTCACTTTACCGGAGTCAACAAATGCGGTAGATGCTGCCATTAACGTGGATACCTACTAAGTCCAAGAAATAAGTCGTACCATCGATACGAAAGACGAAGGAGAAGACTGACCACAATTTCACATAACTGAACGTTAGTCTTTTGGTGGCAAACTGAGTTCGATTATAAATCGGACCAAGAATATATTTAATAAGTTGTCAACAGTGGTCTGTAGCTTGGAAGTTGGTGTTTGATACCCCCTTGCTTTGGAAACCATATCCTGATATGTCTCCGGCTTGCAGTCCCGTCAGGCTTTAAGACTACGGAACGAGAGTGCACCTGTGTTTTCACTTACATACGATATGATCACTCACGACAACAGCTGGTCACTGTTGTTATTGACTGCAAAGACTCAAAAAGGTCAAGAGTAATATCACCTCACTAATAAACAATGTTTCTTTCAGCACCATGCGGTGATGGGCCAGTAAAGGTACTTCTGCAAAAGAACTGCGTTCCTGAACGCCTGAGGGCCGCCGGCTTCCAAGAGATCGCCGTCCCCGGAGGCACCTTCTTCATCAGCGCATCTCCTGATGTCATCATCCAGCCACCCCCCATCCTGGTGCGCCCACCACAACAGGCTCCAATCAGGCCACCTGCTCTGACTGTCCAACCACCATCGTTGCCCCCAGTGACTCCTCCCGCGATCTGCGTGAGGCCGCCTCCTCTGCCTCCGATAACTCCTCCCCCCGTGTTGGCCCGTCCTGGACCTGTACCTTGCGTGCAGCCTCCTCCACTAGTCGTCAGGGTGCCGAAGCCAGCAACCATCCAGCCTGCTCCGATCTCTGTGACTCAGCCAAGACCAGCCCCGATCCAACCGCCACAGATTGTCGTGAGACCACCTAAGGCGCAGACGATTCAGCCTCCCACCATCTGTGTGTCGACGTCTTCTCTGCAGTCGCAGCTAGGACTTCAGGGTCTGCAGGCTCAAATCGCTGGGTGTGGATGCGTTCAGCCAGCACCTCCCCCATGTGCCAACCCTTGTGCAAACCCTTGCGAGCCACCACCACCCCCTCCCTGCCCTTGCGACTCTTGCTCCCCGCCTTTACCCTGCCCTTGTGAACAACCACCATGCTCGCCATGCTAAATAACAAACTTCTAAGGACTTCTTTTTAAAACGGCCTTTAAGATCCACTGCTTGGAGAGAACGAACTGACAGAGACACTGACGGAGTGGAATGGAGGAAGCAGTAGACCGTTGCCTGTACAATCCAACTGAGGTCTTGGATGCATAAGATCCCATGCTCCATTTGCCTCCAGAAAGAAGACTGACCATTTTTGCAGAAACAAATGAAAAGCAGTGACATAATTTTTCACTAAGTGCCAATGGTACTACTGAAAATATTTACCATATAAAAGGTCGTTATTAAAAATAAGTTCCTATGTTTAATTTAGTATGTTTTCAAAGATCTCTACAAAGGTTTCTTTACGATAAATTTGGCATGTGATAAAGGAAAATAAATAGTGGATAGACAATTACCCGTATGAATTTCGAATGTGTGTGCTGTTTACAAATGTATATACTAAGTATTTATGTATTTTAATAATATTATACGCATATGTATAACATGTTTGGTTTGATTTTGTTCCTACCTAATTTATTTTAAGAAAATCCTATAGCACTTTGCCCCACCTCGATTGTGGGTATCAAATCCAGGCATTTGTGCACAGAAGTCACGCTGCAACCACTGAACCTCAGGGTGAATAGTATGATGCTTATTGAATACAAACTAACAGCAGAAAATTAAAGGTGATTTATTAACTTGCTCTTAGGGACCAAAACAAAACAGACACGTCAAATTACTGTAGAAAAAGCAAAAAATACATCAATCTGAACTCCCGTAGGCATTTGATTCAGAAAACAACTAAAATTTGATTTAAAATTTAAAGAATACATGATGTGACTAAATAATAAATTTTTGTATGTTTCGTTTTAACTTAATAAAAGAAAGCAGATAATTAAATATCTGGTATAAATTTACTCTAAGTGAAAATAACAAAAGGTAGTATCACAGGGTGTAATATAGGGTCCGGTCCTCTTTCTTACCATGGGAATTAATATTTTCTAACGTAAGAACATGGGTGGGTTTTAGTCAGTACAGGTTTGACACTACCCCCGCTCCGCCCAGGGCCGGGAAAGTTATAAGATGATTACCCACCAGAAAAAAAATCATTTTTTTCAAACATCTAAGTGGATGAAGTGCAACAATAAAATGCATAGAAACTATTCATATAATCCTTACTAATATTATAAAAGCGAAAATGAGTTTGTTTATTTGTTACGTCTTTACGCCTTAATGGCTAAACCGATTTTGATGAATTTCGGTACAGGGATAGTTGGGACTCTGGAGACGGACATAGGATATTTTGTTATAAAGAGTGAAGAAAAGGGAAACTTTAGATTTGCTATTACAATCAATAAGGCACAAGGGCAAAAACTACAGGTAGCAGGTACCTGCAAATCAGGAAAGGGGAAAAGTGTTACCCCGAATTTAACGCGAGCGAAGCCGCGGGCAAAAGCCAGTTGTAAATAACATAGGAAGGTACTTGCATTCTTAACATTAAGCGTAGGTGGCGGTTGGCGGATGTTATTAGTCGCGTAAAATACTGTAAAATGTACATTTTGGCATACAGATAGTTCGTGTTACAGAAGTATTTGCAACTTGCATAATTAAAAAGACAATTAATTATCGTGTGTTCTAATACTTTTTATTGCACAGGGCTATTTTGGACATTGTCCTTTCAAATGATCCCTTGTAAATATGAGCTCGCCCTACTTACTGCAAACCTCTTAAGGAACAGCGTACAATTATTTGACAGTGAGGGAATCTAGCAATTCAATTGCAATCCAGAGATTCGACGACACGGTTGGCGCAATGGCTGAGCGATTGACTGCTGCGCTGCGTGTCGTTGGATCAATCCTTGCATATGATCATCATCATTTTCCTGCCCTTGTGCCATTCTATTTGTGGTCAGCGCAACACGTTTTCTTCTTCCATTCTCCCCTATCAAACGTCACGGCATCATTTACTTCTTTCTCCTTCATATCATTCCTTACACAATCCATCCATCTTTTCTTTGGCCTTCCTCTCGCTCTCAGTCCATCAACATTCAGATCCATCACTCTTTTAGTCATATTTATTTGACGGGCCTGTTGGTCTAGTGGTTAGTGGCCCTGACTGCTAAGCCGGAGGTCGTGGGTTCGATTCCCACTCAGGACAAACTTTGTGTGATGAGCATGATTGTTTGTTCTGTGTCTGGGTGTGATTTATCTATAATATGTATGTATTTATAAATTATATAAGTATGTATATCAGTTGTCTGGTTACCATAACACAAGCTCTGCTTAGCTTGGGATCAGATGGCCGTGTGTGAGTTGTCCCAAGATATTAGATATTTAGATATTAGATATTTGCTTCGAGCGTGTTCGATCCCTGCACGGAACAATTAATATAAATATGACCTACAGTTAGTTGTTCCGAGTCTGGCTGTTTGTGTATGTGAGTTTAAATGTTTGAAAACCCACAATACAGGAGGAATTCCTAGTGTGAGGCAAAGTTTAAAAGTAAAATACTAAGTTCAGCTTTTGTTAAGTTTCAGAAATAATAATGTTATGTAACTTGTTTGGAGAAGTCTGGCGCAGTACATCGGTATATGATCGATCGGTTTCATTATTTTCAAACAAAGGCAAGCGCATTTTTTTTTGGGGTGTACACACCCCAAAAAAATCATCAAATAACTTCCCCCGCGGAGCGGGGGTGAGTGTCACTGACTAGAACCCACGCGTATTTCTTCTATTGCCCTTTACGTTTCGGGGCCGCGGTATCTCTTTCGAACAACCGTAACCCCGGCAGGTGGTGGCCCTGGTAAGCCCCTCTGCTTTGCTGACATCTCTCTGTCCTCCAGGCGATCGTCACAATAGTGACACCCGGGCGTTTCCTCCCGCCCGATTATGTGCAGGAAACCTGCGCCAGGCGGTAGGTGTCCTCACCTCTCGCCATGACGCCTCTCCAGCCACTCCTCAAAGACTTTTAGTCTTTTATACATTTGTCTTGCATACTTAAATCGAAATACATAAAACTACATTAAGATGTTGATGATATTAGGATCTTACTAAGTTCAGTCAACGCGCTTAGTTCATTTTTTATAAAAGGAAAATGTAAAGGGGTGGGTTCCTGGTATCCTGAAACATAAGCCTCGAGCTTAACTTAGGCACCAGTCTCCCACAATATATAATAAGTTGAATTACGTATTAATGTCGAATTTGAATAATTTTTATATATTGTGGTGAGAAAATAAATTTCAACAATGTCAATCCTTACTAATATTATAAAAGCAAAAGTGAGTTTGTTTGTTTGTTTGTTACCTCTTCACGCTTTAATGGCTTCACCGATTTTGATGAATTTTGGTACTTAGATAGTTGGGAACCAGGAGACGGACATAGGCTATTTTTTTTAAGTGGAATGTGAGGGAGAAAGAGGGAAGAAAAGGGAAAACTAAGCGTTGCTATTACAAACCAAAAAGGCGCAAGAGGAACTGTTACCCCGAATTTAACGCGAGCGAAGCCGCGGGCAAAAGCTAGTAAATTATAATTTATGTGTATTGTGGTTAAAAAATAAATATTTGTTTTATTGATGTTTAATTTTACGACAAGCCCGCTACACTACAAAATCGCTGACACTCACACTCACAGGTAGCCAGAATCACTGGCAACCACCAGAAACGCCAAACAATGAAGTGAGCTTCACGAAGTCCCGAAAAAATAATAGAGAATATACAAACAATGCAAATCTTTTGTATTTATTTTTTTACTAGCTTTCGCCCGCGACTTCGCGACGACACGGTTGGCGCAGTGGCTGAGCGATCGACTGCTGCTTTGTGTGTCGCGGGTTCGATCCCCGCACGGAACAAATATTTGTATGACCTACGGATAGTTATTCCGGGTCTGGGTGTTTGTGTATGTGAGTTTAAATGTTTGTGAACGCACCCACGATACAGGAGAAAATATAGTGTGGGGCAACGTTTTTTAAAAAAAAAGAAAGAAAAGAACTTCGTCCGCGTGGCATAGTTACTTTGGGCTAACGCTAACTCTAACCAGCGTGATGGTCGAAAAAAAATATCTTTCTCTCCCCTCTTTCTTCCCTCTTTCTCCCCTATTTCTCAGATAAAAAAATAGCCTATGTCCGTCTCCAGGGTCCCAACTATCTCTGTACCAAAGTTCATCAAAAACGGTTAGGCGTGAAGACATAACAAACAAACTAACTCACTTTCGCTTTTATAATATTAGTAACGATTACTAAAACTACTGAGATAAGCGCCAATGAAAGAACCTTAAACCACTAGAGCCACCTGGTTACCGTGCTTGCGGGTCTGAGGACGGTGAGCAATGGGTAGCTCACCGTCCGTCTCTCTAGTGACGATAGGCCTTGCAATGTGACGACGCGACGTTAGACTCTTCGATCTGGGAGGTGCCCACTGGCACCTCCAAGGGTTGCCACCCTTCAGGTCGATTTGACACTTACTGTAGCGAGTCGTGTCAGCGAAGGAAACTTTCTCCCTGATTTTGAACACATCAACTTTTCATTGGGGGTCTTCACGCCCTAATGGCTTAACCGATTTTGATGAATTTTGGTACAGAGATAGATGGGACCCGGGAAACGGACATATTCTATTTTTTTTTTAAGTGGGAAATGACGGAGAAAGAGGAAAGAAAAGGGAAAACTTAGCTTTGCTATTACAACCAATAAGGCGCAAGGGCAAAAACTACAGGTAGTAGGTACAGGCAAATCAGGAAAGAGAAACTGTGTTACCACGATTTTAACGCGAGCGAAGCCGCGGGCTAAATCTAGTCATCGCTTTGGGCGGAGCAGACTTTAATGACTAAAACCTAAAATGTTCCCTCTTTAGCCCTTTATGTTCCGGGGCCGCGGTATCTCTTTCGAACAACCCGCAACCTCGGCAGGTGGTGGCCCTGGCAGACCCCTCTGCCGTGGATGGTGCGGTATACGTCAGGCATATCACCAAAAGAGGAGTGTTCAACAAGTTCAACAAGGAGTGCGCAACACGTTTTTTTCTTCCATTCTCCCCTATCAGACGTCACAGCATCATTTACTCCTTTCTCCTTCATGTCATTCCTTACACAATCCATCCATCTTTTCTTTGGCCTTCCTCTCGCTCTCCGTCCATCAACATTCAGATCCATCACTCTTATAGTCACATTTGCTTCGTCCTTCCTCATTACATGTCCATACCAAGACAAACGACTGCCTTTTAATTTTCTGTAACAGGCGCTACTTTCAAACTTCCTCTAATAACTCATTCCTTATTTTATCCATTCTTGTCAATCCACATATCTCAACATTCTCATCTAAATGCAATCGTTTAACATCCAGGAGTAAGTATTCAAAATGTATGGTTTAAAATATCATAGTGGATAGTTCAAGTAATTTATTATTTTAAAACGAATGACTCTCTTATCTAACCGTTACGAATTTAAAAATTCCAAATATTATATTTTTAAAAATCTTGAAGCAAAACTTTTACCAATGTTGCAAAACTAAATAATTCCAAATTTAAAAAATAATTTCAAATACCGTTACAAAACTTTTATTTGAAGGTGACAATACAAATTCAATGGTAAAACGAACACTCAATTAAAAATGAAATCTTTGCTTGACCTAATAAGGTGGAATTTGAATTGCAGTTGGGTTTTGCAAATGGCGATTCTTAGATGGGCAGTTTTAGCGATTACAGGGTATATAAGGTGTTTTTTGAAAGTCTAATTCATCAGACGATCGAAAAATGGCGAAGGGCAAAGTCATATGGTTATCGGGTAAATATTGAATTTCTATTTACTTTTATATCTCTAGTTTAAAAATGTCATATTTTTAAAATCGATTAAAAATAACTAAGAAATTACAAGCACCGACTCTAAAACGGTTTTCACGTATTCAATACATTATTCGTATAATGAACACGTTCGTTGCATTACGGGATCTATCAGATCTCTTGCAGGACTTTTGTATTGTGCGTTGAATATAATCGTGTTATTTCACTCCTTGCGGAAGGATCTTACGTGTAAAGTTCTTTACTTACTGTACTTTCTTTTTTTGGTATTTGTAGTTTATTCTAATGGCATAACTGCTAGCGAACCTAGCAAAATATAAAGCAATAGGCTATCTTTCACCCACAAAAACTTCATGTCATTGGTTTTCTGGAAGATTTAAATTATATTTAAAACTGTATCTTTAGGAGACTCATTAGGTCTCAAGCGCACCAAAGGGTAGGTTAGTGAGAGATCTTTTAGGCCTCCAAAGCACCAGCTGAAAGTTTTTTGAAAATGATGGCGCAGGGAACGTGTTATAAAGAAAACCGGCCGATTGCGAGTCACATTTGCACTTAGAGGGTTCCGTACGAATTTGCGAAATAAACGGCCATATTTTGATTTCGTAGGCTTAGCAGATTGATATTTTCACTCTAAGAGACCATAGATTTGAGAATACGATTTTAATTTCAACTCTATGCGCCCGGTGCGACAAAGGGTATTAACAGACAGACACACGGACAAAAAAGTGATCCTCTAAGGGTTCCGTTAATTCCTTTTGAGGGCACTACAAAAAAGTACTATTTAAATTTTCAACATTTTGTCTGACGAAAAATTTTTATTTCAACTAAAATCAATTCCATTCGATTTTCTCGTGAAAAAAGGGTTTCTACTTTGAAAAGAGACTTATTTAGTATTAGTATGGCTTCCAAAATAGTATATTGGTGAGACAGAAAAAATGATAATCTACACAGTAGGAAGAAATCGCGGGTCTGCAGACGTTGAGCAAAAATGATTCGTTTGACTAGTCTAACTCTATGGATCTTGTTGTGTCAGAAATATAATAAACTAGCTTTTGCCCACGGCTTCGCTCGTATTTAATTCGGGGTAACACAGTTTCCCCTTTCCTGATTTGCAGTTACCTGCTACCTGTAGTTTTTGCTCTGGCGCCTTATTTATTGTAATAGCAAAGCTAAGTTTTCCCATTTCTTCCCTATTTCTCACTTTAAAAAAATAGCCTATATCCGTCTCCAGGGTCCCAACTATCTTTGTACCAAAATTCATCAAAATCGGTTTAGCCATTTAGGCGTGAAGCCGTAACAAACAAACAACACTTTCACTTTTATAATGTGTGTAAGGATTATATTCTAATCAATTTTTCTTGCTCCCTTTAGTTCTTTTCCTGGGCACTGCGCTGGGGCAGCCGTGCCCACAAGCGGAACCTCAGTTCCCGTGCCCTTGTCAGCCCCAAACGGCCCCAGCTCTTCCTTGTGACTCAGGGGCGCAGCAGATTGGACCATGCAACCCCTGCGAGCCTCCCGTTAACTACGTCTATGGGCAGGCTCCTACGGGTAAGTTTTGGAGAAGAAGAAGCAATAAAACCGGTGAAGTGCCAGTCGGAATCGCTCACGATGGCTTCCGTGCCAACCGACGACACGGCTAGCGCAGTGGCTGAGCTATCGACTGCTGCGCTGCGTGTTGCGAGTTCGTTCCCCGCACGGAACAAATATTTGTATGGCCTACAGATAGTTGTTCCGGGTCTGGCTGTTTGTGAGTTTAAATGTTTGTAAACGCACCCACGATACAGGAGAAATTCTTAGTGTGGGGCAACGTTTCTTTAAAAAGTGATGAACTGAGTGGCACAAGAAACGATGGATGTACTGTGTGAAAGATGATATGGCAGATACCTCCTGGTATCTGATAAGATGACAAGCAGAGTAATAGAGGACTTTGGAAGTAAAAGACATGCTGATGAAATTATTCCATTACTTCCACAGGTTCCATCCTCATCAGACCCGGACAGATCAGGTTCCCAAATCCACCTCCGATCGTGGTCCGACCCGGTGAGATCAGGCTGCCCCAACCACCCGCAATTTGGGTGAAGCCCGCACCAGTCCAGCCTCCTACCCCAGCGCCGATAACAGTGCGACCACCCCCTGTTAGACCTCCGACGCCAGCGCCGTTCTACGTGAGGGTGCCACCTGTGAACCCCCCACAGCCACCCCCGCTAGTCGTCCGCCCTCCACCCGTAGCTGTACCGAAGCCTGCACCCATCAGGGTAAGAACACCTTTCATATTTAAGCAATCTGTCCCTAGATCATTGACAGTCGTCACAGGTAGTACATTGGCTAGAAATTCTGACTACAAGTCTTACCAAGGGATATCATATTTACCTAGTGCTAACTGGGTTGTGTAGATCAGATAAGCAGTTGCTTCATGTTAAAATCTGGTATTTAGCTCCATCTAGTAAGACTCGAAGCTGTATAGTATAGTAACATAGTTTGGTTAAAGGCAGGCGGATGATGGCTTTCTTAAGAAAGTGATCCACCAAATTTAGAGGAAAGTCATGTTGCATTTGTAAGATTGACAAGCTCCTGGTAAGCATAACCTTCAATTGTCAGATCAGGTAAAATGTAGTATAGATTTGACGGCACGTTAGGCACAGTAGTTGCTGAGCGATCGACTGCTGCGCTACGTGTCGCCGGTTCGACCCCCGCACGCAACAAATATTTGTATGACCCAGGTAGTTGTTTCTGGTGTTACTGTTTGTGTATGTGAGTTTAAATGTTTGTAAACGCACACACGATAGACGGCAAAGCTTTTAAAAGACAAAATATACCCACACTTATAAACACCGTTCAGCTCTTTAAAGAGATCCTCAGATGTAATGCTGAATGATAAAATCAAGACCTTGTTTGTATTGACGCAAACACACTCAAAAAATGGAAATTTAGGGAGGCCTTTGACCTACGCTGGATCGAAAAAGAAATGCAAATTATGACCTCAATCTAACATTTTCTTCCACCTCCAGGTGCAACCACCACCAGTACAGCCTCCAGTGCCAGGCGCCCTCGTCGTCAGACCACCCAAGATCATCGTGCCTTCCCCACCAACCATCTGTTTCCGCCCCAACCCGCCCCAGAACTTCAGGACCCTCGGAGCCGCTACCATTTGCAGCGTTAACACGCAAAACGACGTCCCAGTTTTGCCTGGACCCTGTGGCTGCCCCTGCCCGCCCCCCCCTTGCCCACCGCCGCCACCCTGCCCCTGCTCTTGCCCGTGTCCCCTGCCGCCCCCACCCTGCCCCTGCCCTCCACCTTGCATGTGCCCATGCTAATGGGGATATAATATCTATGTAGTTTTATGTATATATTTAATTTAGTATACATTTGTAAGCGAGTGAATGTTTGAAATAAAGTACGGGTAATTTGTGCAAGTATACGTTTGTTTTTCTTTTAATGTATGTTGTTTGTGGTGTCCGAAATTGACTCCAGAGAGATCCTTAAAGGGATGAAAAGAATCCTATGTCGGTCGTGGTCTATCATTTCATCATTATTTCCCTGCCCTTGTCCCATTCTATTTGGGGCCAGCGCAACACGCTTTCTTCTTCCATTCTCCCCTATGAAACGTCACGGCATTATTTACTCCTTTCTCCTTCATATCATTCCTTACACAATCCATCCAACTTTTATTTGGCCTTTCTCTCGCTCTCCGTCCATCAACATTCTTTTAGTCACATGTCCTTCATCCCTCCTCATTACATGTCCATACCAAGACAAATGACTCCCTTTAAATTTTTCTGTAACAGGCGCAACTTTCAAACTTCCTCTAATAGGTATACACATTCCTTACTTTATCCATTCTTGTCACTCCACACATCCATCTCAACATTCTCATCTCCGCTACATGCATTCGTTTTTCATCCACCTTCTTTACAGCCCAGCATTCTGACCCATACAGTACAACAGGTCTAATCACGGATTTGTATAGTTCCTATCATTATCCTGCCCAAATCCCAAATTATTAGAAGTCTCCAAGCATATCCGAAGCATGTCTTCTTCTCCTGTAATCCTCTCTAACTGGTCATTTCATCAGACATCTCCTTCCTTGCCATATCATCCTTCACAAAGTTCATCATGGTGTCATGCCAGGTGTCAATGTTTAAATTGTGTTTTTTTTACAAAACACCAACCTATTTTTTCCTTTGTTGATTCTTCTTACACTTACTGGGGAGTTTGTTCTGCTACTTCTTCTTCCCAGCTTCAATACTACGAAGTGGCGTAGGGGGAGCGTTATGGGGGACTGTCTTGTATGTGTCTTAAAAAGAGCTGATAATGAGCCTAGTTTGAATAAATGACTTTGGATTTTGATTTTTTATAACGGTATTTTTATATTTAATCCTCCAGAAGATGTTTCTTTCTCTATAGTCCAGCAGTGAGACAAAATAGATTAAATGAAAAAAATGAAAACGTTTTGTTGTTTCAATGCCAAATATGTGAAACCTTCATGGTGATGGGACGTTCATAGGAATTAAGGGATAAATTATACCAAAAAATCAAATACATACATTTTATTAGCCAATAAGATATGAATACATACACCAATTACATATTTTATAAAAATTTTGAACAATACATTTTTTTTTCAATCCAGGTGTAATATTTCAAGAGAGATTGCTAAAAATCAACAAAACTATCTAAATACTCTGAGATCAGTATGATTTATTTAAACGAGAAACTTTGAAATAAAAAACAAAACATTAAATTGGTTTCTGAAAATTAAAATCTTTGCAAAATTCTGTAATTTCAAAATGGCTGCCAAAAAATTAACGTCAACATCAAACACACAACAAAATCTGCTTTTAAATACACCTGAATTTTTTTTTTTAATTTGCCTTTTTTAAAATTAGAATCATAGAGCAATTATATGTGCCTGATCATTAAACCTACCGCTAGAATTATATGTAACTGTGGGCATAGCCCCCGAAATCCGTGTGTTACTGTCGAAGTAGGCCGAAGAAGTGTTGCTATTTATAAAAAAGGACGTCCAAGGCCAAGACCTAGACCACCAAGTCCTAAACCCCCGAGAGGATTGAGGCCTCCGTATCCGATGCCACCGAGACCAAGTCCTCCCAAACCGTAACCAGGGACAGATTCACAGACTGATGCACCACCGTATCCACCTAGGCCTAAACCAAGTCCACCTAAACCGCCAAGTCCTCCGAATCCGCCGAGTCCTCCGAATCCACCGAGTCCTCCGTATCCGCCAATTCCGTAGCCAGGTACAGATTCACAGACGGTGGCGCCTCCTAGGCCTCCAATCCCGAGGCCTAAGCCGCCAAGGCCTCCGTATCCACCAAAACCGAAGGAAGGTACAGATTCACAGACGGTGGCGCTTCCAATGCCTCCAATTCCAAGGCCTAAGCCGCCAAGGCCTCCGTATCCACCAAAACCGTAGCCGGGAACAGATTCACAGACGGTGGCGCTTCCTAGGCCTCCAATTCCACCTAATCCACCGAGTCCGATTCCACCAAGACCTAAGCCGTTGAGTCCTCCGATTCCTCCAAGGAGTCCATAACCGATGTTGGGTACAGATTCACAAACAGATGCGCTTCCGATTCCACCTAATCCTCCCAAACCGAGTCCTCCTAAACCAAGTCCTCCTAATCCACCGAGTCCTCCGATTCCGCCATAACCGAAGCCGGGAACGGACTCACAGACAGTAGCTCCTCCTAAACCACCAAGTCCTCCCAGACCAAGTCCTCCTAAGCCGAGTCCTCCATAGCCGCCGAAACCAAAACCGGGAACAGATTCGCAGACGGTAGCACCTCCTAGGCCTCCGAGGCCTAATCCAAGTCCTCCGAGTCCGGGTAGGCCTCCGATTCCACCTAGATACCCGAGGCCTCCTAAGCCTAAGGGGCCTGATTCACAGACTGTCGCGCCTAGGCCCGGTAGGTAGTTAGGGCCTGACTCGCATACTGTGGTCTGCCCTAAGTTCAACGGGTTGCAGCGTGCGACGCACAGGAATGCTGAGGAGAAAATATTTTGGTTAATATTAAGCGATTCTTAATTAAAAATCTCTTTTAAGGGCTGATTATTAACACAATTTTATTTACATTTTAGTAGTAAAAAAAAAATTACAACAAAAAGAAAACATTTAAAAATAGTGGTCCGCCGGTATCGAGAGCAGGGGCCTTAGTCTGCTATTACAATGGTGTCAGAATGGTCGATCACTGATCGCATAATGGTTGATTTTGACATCTACTACATACTAAACTTGTCAAAATCAACCATTATGCGATCAGTGATCGACCATTCTGACACTATTGTAATAGCAGACTTAGGCCCCAGGGTTCAAGCTACTGGCGGTCAAGGCTCTAAAAAAAGAAACCTCCTAACAATAGGAACCGTGTCCAGGAGTACCGCTTTCTGTATCAAGCCCTTGATCCAGCTGCCTAACGAGAGCCTCCTCAGGTATTGGTCGAGGCTCTTGGCAATTAAGCTATTGGCAGATACGACTATCGGCACAATGATCGCTGAGTCCACATCCCACATGTCGACAACATCGCGAGTCAATAAACTTGATTAGCTGACCGTTATGGACCGTTATGATAACAATCTTTGCGAGCCACTGTGATCGATCCACCACCACTATATTACACTTATTGGCCATAATTAAAATCAAAGTCATTAATCAAAAGTCATTTTATTCAAATTAGGCTGATAATCAGCACTTTTTGAACGTCACATTACAAGAGACAGTCCCACAAAAACGCCCTGCCCTTCGCCACTTCCTAGTGTTTTAGCTGGGAAGAAGAAGTGGCGGAACAAACTCCCCAGTAACACATCTGTCTGTTAGGTTAGAAGAACCAGATTTTTACAATAGTCCTGTC
Source organism: Ochropleura plecta (assembly GCA_905475445.1). Classification (NCBI taxonomy): domain Eukaryota; kingdom Metazoa; phylum Arthropoda; class Insecta; order Lepidoptera; family Noctuidae; genus Ochropleura; species Ochropleura plecta. The sequence goes on from FR997751.1 coordinate 1,015,845, forward strand.
AGTGACGGTAGAGCTTATTATACAAGTTTTTAATTAATTGTGAAAATCACTAACTCATAACAAAATCTCAGTAACTACAAGTTTTAGGAGTTACAAATTTTGCATGGGGAATCCTTTTAGGACGTAGGTCTGTGCTCACGAATTCTACCGGGATTGCGGGTTGTTCGAAAGAGATACCGCGGCCCCGAAAATAATGGGCAATAGAAGGAACATGGGTGGGTTTTAGTCAGGACAAGTCTGACTCTCCCGCGCTCCGTCCAGAGCAGAGGAAGTTTTTTGATGATTTCCCATACGCAAAAAGTGCTCACTAATACGAGATTTTTTAAAAGTCAAGGCTTAAGGAGGTGTCACAGGGTGCCAAAGTTTGTATGGGAGAACGCGATTTCATGAACATGACTTGAAATTTTTCGTAGGCATTCTTTTACGAAATGAATAGACTATACAATCACGCTACGTGTTTTAGGAATTAAACATCGAGTAAAACCGCTGAGCACAGGTCGTTTAGTATTGTAAGATATGCGCTATATTACTACAATAAAAGCACATATAATATTTTGTGAATATATTTTTATATTATACTAGCTTTTGCCCGCGGCTTCGCTCGCGTTAAATTCGGTAGCGCCTTATTGATTTGTAATAGCAACGCTAAATTTTCCCGTTTCTTCCCTCTTTCTCCGTCATATCCCACAATTAAAAAAAAATAGCCTATGTCCGTCTCCTGGTTCCCAACTATCTCTGTACCAAAATTCATCAAAATCGGTTTAGCCATTAAAACGTGAAGAGGTAACAAACAAACTCACTTTCGCTTTTATATTATTAGTAAGGATTTTAAAGATACATCTCACACTTCCTACGCCATTTCTAGTCTATCTTTCGAATTCTTTATTTAAAACGATTTGAGTATTGGAACGTTATGGCCAACCAGCCAGCTTTCGGCTTTGGTTAAGGTATTAAACCTCTTACAGAATTTAAAATATAATCAGTCCAAAGACAATTAAACCATTTATTTTGATCTACCATTTCACATTCTACAAAGTGTTTTAGTGCCCAAATATTGTATTATTATCAAAATATCAAAAGATCTTTAAACGAGTATCTATCATTAAGTTATTTTGTATTTCTGTCACATATTCATTCAATAAAGATTTCAATGTTTTAAATAATATATTAATGTATGACTTACCAGCTAATACAATTGCCTTGGATGCCATTCTGTGTATTTGACAGTCTGTGTCAATATTTCAGAAATGTTCACTTTTTATACAAAAAAAACTAATTAAAATTATTGATAAAATCATCTTTAACGCCTCGATTACCGTAACGGATGTCATCGAAAAATATTTGAAGGAAAAATGGTTTTTAAAGTAACTTAATTAAAAGATTTTTGTTTTTAAAAACATTTGGTAATTAAATTCCTTTGATGTATAAGAATAAATTGAAAGGGACTCGTTTGTCTTGGTATGGACATGTAATGAGGAGGGACGAAGCACATGTGACTAAAAGAGTGATGGATCTGAATGTTGAAGGACGGAGAGCGAGAGGAAGGCCAAAGAAAAGATGGATAGATTGTGTAAGGAATGATATGAAGGAGAAAGGAGTAAACGATGCCGTGACGTATGATAGGGGAGAATGGAAGAAGAAAACGTGTTGCGCCGACCACAAATAGAATGGGGCAAGGGCAGGAAAATAATGATGATGATGTAAAAGTAAAACTTGATTGTGAGTTTGGATATTGATTCAATTGGTAAGATTCAAACATCATTATCCCAGATTTTTTGGTCTACCTTATCTTGTGGATGCTGCCTAACCTGGTTTCAGAGTTGATAAGCCACCCATGTGCCTCTGACGTGAAAAATCTGTAAGGCATAGCAAAGTTGTAGCTCACCGTCTGTCCGTCTATTGATGACAGGCCGTGTCGACGGCGTGCTAGTGTTATACGCGCGCCTCAAAGAGATGTCAGCAAAGCAGAGGGGCCTGCCAGGGACACCGCCGCACGGGGTGAAGGGTTGTTCGAAAGAGATAGCTAGATAAGCATGTCATAGTGTGCGTTTACAGGCCCCCAAATTATCAAAACTACTCGATATTTGAGTCAGTAATGGAAGATGCTTTGGCAAAACTTGCAACGGGTAATAAGTCGCTAGTCATCTGTGGTGACTTTAACATCAATATTTTAGATGAAAATTCAAATAGCAGTAGATTCTTAAATCTTTTTAAATCATTTAATTTGTTGAATGTGTTTTCGGAGCCAACCCGAATTACTACAAATACCGCTACATGTATTGATAATGTTTTCTGTTGCTGCGACTTCTTAGATAAATCCATTGTAAATTACCTTCCCTCTGATCACAGCGGTCAAACCGTTGTTTTCGAGTCCTACACATCATCACAAAAAATTCAAATACAGTCCAGACAAATAACACCCAGCAATTTAAATAAATTTAATAATAATTTAATAAGTAATCTAGGCATTCCGGGATATGATATTAATAATGTAAATCATTTTTATGAGGAATTCTTTTCGGTTGTCTACACAGAGTTCAATGATACGCTAAAAATAAAAACTAAATCTATTAGCCCAAAGTTTATGTTCAGTGATTGGGCAACTAAGGGTATAAGAAAAAGTAGGGAACGACTGTTTGAGCTTTACGGCCTTAAGCCTTACATCAACTCGGAAACATTCAATCGCTATGTTGCTACTTACTCAAAAATTTTTAAAAACACCTGCCAGGTAGCTAAAGCCTTATTCATAAGCAACAAGATTAAATCCGCCGATAATAAAATTAAGACGGTTTGGAAAATAATCAATAGTGAAACTAATAGAAATAAAAAATATAATAATGATATTACACTAGAGTCTTCACGTGGTCTTCTAACCACTAAAAACGAAGTTGCTCAAGAATTTGTGGATTTCTTTACTAGTATCCCAATTAAAACTACTGAAACGTTAAATTCGTCACCCTTGCTTTCTGTTGACTTATTAAGAGCAAACGTTTTACCATGCTCGGTTGAGTTTCAATTTAATCATATTAACCCCACTGCAGTCATTAAAGCTTTTAAGCAAATAAAAATCAAATTAACCGAAGACCTTTGGGGAATGTCTATTAAAGTTTGTCAAGCTATCATTGAGACTGTAGCACCGTACTTAGCCTTAATATTTAATTTGTGTGTGGACCAAGGAGTTTTCCCGGACCTTATGAAATACAGCAAGGTAATACCACTTTTCAAATCTGGGGACAGTAAAGACACCAATAATTATAGACCCGTATCCGTTTTGCCGGTTTTCAGCAAGGTGTTTGAAAAGGTAATGCTTAATCAAATGCTCAACCACTTTAACACCAATAAGATCTTACATGAAAAACAGTATGGTTTCACCAAAGGACGTTGTACGACTGACGCTGGTGTTACCTTGTTAAAACACATATTTACTGCGTGGGAAGAGGCACAGGATGCCATAGGAATCTTTTGTGACCTTTCAAAAGCGTTTGATTGTGTTAGCCACGAAACCCTACTCTTGAAACTTGAACATTACGGCCTAGGAAAACTTGCGCTTAGTTTAGTAAAATCATATTTAAATGATAGACAGCAGCAAGTACAAATAAATGGTGTCAATTCAATGGGTTTAAATGTAAAGATGGGTGTACCACAAGGATCGATATTAGGTCCCTTCCTCTTTTTAGTATATATTAATGATCTACCCCATTTATTTAAAAACCAACCACAAATGGTGTTGTTTGCTGACGATACCTCTTTAATATTTAAGATAAACAGACGTGCCACAAATCTTGACGACGTAAATAATGCCCTAATGCAGGTACATAATTGGTTTACCGCTAATAATTTAGTATTAAATGGGAAAAAAACGAAGTGTATAAGATTTGCTCTACCAAATGTCAAAAACAGTGAGTGTGACATAGTATTGAATCAAGAGAAACTAGAATTCGTCGAAAAAACTGTTTTCTTGGGAATAACACTCGATTCAAAGCTACAATGGGGTCCGCATATAACATCTCTTGCAGGACGCCTTAGTTCAGCAGCATATGCTGTTAGAAAAATCCGTCAGTTTACTGATGTAGATACCGCGAGGCTAGTCTACTTTAGTTATTTTCATAGTATCATGTCATACGGTATTTTACTTTGGGGACGGGGTGCAGACATCGAGTCTATATTTATTCTGCAGAAAAGAGCCATCAGAGCCATATATAACCTACGTAGGCGAGATTCTTTAAGGGAACAGTTTAAGGATATTAACATCATGACAGTACCTTGTCAATATATTTATGAAAACATCATGTATGTCAGGAAAAACTTGCATATTTTTAGTAAAAGAGGTGACAGACACAATTATAATACTAGAAATAGGGACCAATTAGTTCAACCAGGTTTCAGGTTAGCTAAAGTAGACTCATCTTTCATGGGGTACTGTTTAAAATGCTACAATAAAATACCTCCCCACATTCTTCAACTGAATGAAACGAAATTTAAATCTTGTATTAAACGCACACTATGTAGGCAAGCATATTATAAGTTGGGGGATTATATTGATGATAAAAATGCTTGGCTTAATGCTGGTCCTGCTCCAGAAGAATAGGGGTAAACTCATTGATTGGTATCCGAAGCTATAGTGGAAGCTGCAGAAGATTGTAAGACTATCTTTGCAATGTATAGAATCAATTCTCTAGTATTGTATAATTATTAAGCCCATATGTGAGTGCTATGTATTATTATTGACTTGACGAAGCCCTGGTGGTTGATAGTGTCATGCTCACTTAAATGTCTTGCTGATGGTGGCGGGTGTGTCGGGTCATTTAGCTCCCTTCAAAATGGTCGAGCTGAATGGGGCTGATCCATACGTCATGTTCGTGAACGGGCGCTGTCAGTTGGGACTGGTCATTTTTAGCTACCACGGTTCATTTTTAACTTATTTAGATTTAAAATTAAATTTTGCTTTTTATTTACTCTGGACGCTCTTACTGTGCACGTCTTTCTACATCGTTCTCACATATTTGTATAATTTCAACATGAATGATGTAAATACAATTTTGTAAAAATATTATAATTTAAAAGAGTGTCCATGGAGTTTCTTGCCCATTCTTCTCCATAGAGATCAACGCTTTGGAATGGGCAACTACAGTACTTTCACAAGTTATTATGCCTTGTGACCGGGACTGTAGATTAGTTTTGTTTCTTGACATTCAAAAGTGCCTGTAATGGTCTAATTGAAATAAATGGTTTTGACTTTGACTTTGACTTTGAAGATACCGCGGCCCCGGAACGTAAAGAGCAATAGAAGGAACATGGGTGGGTTTTAGTCAGTACAAGTCTGACACTCCTCCCCGCTCCGCCCAGAGCGGAGGAAGGTATTTGAAGATTTCCCATCCGCATAAAAATAAAAAATAAACACGAACTTACCGATATAATATCAGCTCAACCACGTACCTGTAAATTAAGAAAAATCAGCAATTAATACTAGAAATATTCAAGTTTTTAGTATCGACCCAAAGTATGGACAGTGAGCGAGAGGAAGGCCAAAGAAAAGATGGATGGATTGCGTAAGGAATGATATGAAGGAGTAAGGAGTAAATGATGCCGTGACGTCTGATAGGGGAGAATGGAAGAAGAAAACGTGTTGCGCCGACCCCAAATAGAATGGGACCAGGGTAGGAAAATGATGATGAGTATCGACTCAAAGTTTTATAACTGTTATTATAATTACATCTAGTTTTTCATGACAAAATTAAACATTTAAAACCGACTTCTAAACTACAAAGACGGAAAATAAATTTGCTTCAGGAAGTCGGTGCCAAAAAAATTATAAAACAAAGTAGTAAGTTAAACGCACCCACGATACAGGATAAAGTGCACGGCAACGTTTTAACAAAAATAATAATAATAGATAATTATACTAAAATGACACAAATTGATATATACATATATTGCGGTTGCATTAAAGAACCGGCCAAGAGTAAGTAAGACTCGCGCACCGAAGGTTCCGTACAAACTTGCGACATAAACAGCCATATCTTTTGACTGCGTAAACTTACGCCTGGTTCCAATAAACCGGGCGTTAGAGGGTTGATTTTTTCACAGCACAAAGGGACCACAGACTTCAGAATATTGTTTCAATTTCAACTCGATAACTTCACGCGTTCCTGAGATAAAGGGCCTTGACTGACAGACAGACAACAAAGTGATCCTATATGGGTTCCGTGTCTTCCTTCTGAGGTACAGAACCCTAAAAACCATACCATACACTTTATTTATTTAACACTTCAAGCACAAAGTACAGAGGCGGACTTAATGCCAAAGGCATTTTCTACCAGTCAACCTTCGGGTGATGGAGAGACAAACAGTGGTAGGTGTAAATAAGAAATAAAATAATTAATTATAAGTTTATACTATATGGATATATAAAATACTATAAATATATATCAAAGTATAGACCCCTAATTATTTAAATAAATAATACTAGCTTTTGCCCACGGCTTGCTCACGTTTAATATGGGGTAACACAGTTCCCCTTTCCTGATTTACAGGTACCTGCTACCTGTAGTTTTTGCCCTTGCCCCTTATTTATTGTAATAGCAAAGCTAAGTTTTCCCTTTTCTTCCCTCGTTCTCCCTCATTTCTCACTTTTTTAGCCATTTAGGCGTGAAGACGTAACAAACAAACTCACTTTCGCTTTTATAATATTAGATAGTAAGGATTCATTCAAATTGAAATGTGGTCCACTAACACTTCTACCCACCACATCTTTGACGGCGTGATATTTTGTTTCGTATCACGTGATATTTCAATCAATCTTATTACTAAAAATATTTATACAATTAAACTTTGAATAGAAAATGAAGCATGACACTTATATCAAATGAATTTCAATCGTATTTCTGAGAAATTAGAGTAGATACTTGGATTGCAATGGTAGTGAATGTTTTTAAACGGTCACACGTATATAAAGGTAATCTTATATCGTTTTCAGTATGTTTTCTATCGCAATGAGATCGCTGCTATTAATTTTATTAGGTACGTATATATCTTTACTACCAACTAAAATATATACCTAAGCTTATCGTCCCTATATTTACATTAGCAAGAGGAGCTCGTGGCTAAATAATAGCAGCCGCTCGGGTCGATCTTTAGGTTAAGCCGCGCTTGCCTAGGTTGGTCTGTGAATGGGTGACCACCCGTTACATACCGATTTTCCTCCGTGCCTCGGAAAGCACGTTAAGCTGTTGGTGCCGGCTGTCATTTGTAGATCTTTGACAGTCGTTACAGGTAGTCAGTGTCCCGAAAGTCTGACAACCAGTCTTACCAAGGGGTATCGTATTATCCAGTGTTAACTGGGTTATGGAGATTAGATAGGCAGTCGCTCCATATAAAATACTGATATTCAGCTGCATCCGGTTAGACTGGAAGCCGACCCCAACATACTTGGGAAAAGGCAGATGATTTACATTAGCAAGAAGAAAATGTATTTTAGAAGACTAGCTGGCGCCCGCGGCTTTGCCCGCGTGATAATCGAAAAAAAAGTATCCTATGTGTTTTTCCAGACTATAATCTAACTCTGTGCCAAATTTCATCAAGATCCGTTCAGCCGTTTTGGCGTGAAAGAGTAACAAACATCCATACACCCATCCTCACAAACATTCGCATTTATTTATAACTAGCTGGTGCCCGCGGCTTCGCCCGAGTGATATCGAAACAAATCCTATGTGTTATTCTAGACTATAATCTACCTCTGTGCCAAATTTCGAATTTCAAAGAGGATCTAACATAAATCCATACTCACAAACTTTCATAATATATTTTTTTTTAATATTAGTAGGAGAGTAAGTAATAAGTTTGTAAGTACCTAGGATTACTTATAAACTACCGCAGCAAAGAATAAGAAAGAAAAAAAAGAAGATGGAATTTTTAGGGGACCCACCCATTCAGCAGTATCAGAGTGTCAGACTAGTCCTGCCCAAAACCCACCCATGTTCCTTCTATTTGCCGTTTATGTTCCAGCGCCGCGGTATCTCTTTCGAACAACCCACAACCCCGGCAAGCGGTGTCCCTGGCAGGCCCCTCTGCTTCGCGGACCTCTCTAAAAGGAACTAAAGCTCCGTCGACACAGCCTGTCGTCAATGGACGGACGGACGGTGAGCTACCCATTGCTCACCGTCCACAGACTTGCATCCATGTAGCCGGGAGTCGTCAGGCGGCGCCCGACGCCTAGCGTCTTCCGCGGCCGGGCTGGTACTGTGAAATTCTTAATGAACACCCCAATAACACCTTTAGCTCCACCCAGGAGACCTAAGGAGCAGGTTGTAACCATAATGATATACTAGAACCCTTAATTTTCCAGGTTTTCTTCTAAACCCTGCAGCCGCTCGCCCTGGGTTCGGATTTGGAGTTAATACAGATAAAAAACAAATCCTTTTTCGATATAATTTCGTACCTAGATTTCCTCCAAAATTCACTGAATTACCGATACCTAGAATTTCTTTTAATCCTGAGTGACCTAAATGGGGTCTTGGACTTAAAATGTTCGTTGTGGGAATACCTTCGTTTGGAGAGCTGCTGACCATATAATAAGAAGTGGAACTGCTTTTGTAGGGGTTTGGGAGCATGAAAAAATGATTTTAAAAGGATACCTAATTGGGGTCTTAGTTGGGATTAAATATAGCATTTTGAATTCCAAAACTTACATTTAATGACAAAGTTGGTAAACGTTTAAAACCACATCAATTTAACATGGATACAAACTGGGGGTCTTAACCGCGATGTAACAAGAATGACCCCCAAAAGATCCCGTCCTTTTTAGGTTTCAATATTGTTACCTAAATCCTGGTTTTTGATAATTTCTAAGCTAATCGGGAGATTGTGTGTGTTTGTAGAGCTTGAGCCATGGTGGATGTGAATGCTAGTTCTTTGGCAGTTTACGCGATGTGACGACAAGAGATTTAGCTTATGTTTTTGGAAGTGAACTGAACTGATTTCCAAGATACAGGTTATTTACCAAGTTTGAAAGTCAGACACTTATTTAGTTTTATTATCCTTTTTATGTTATTTAACCTTGTGTAGTCAAATTGTGTACTAGGGCTATTTATTTAACTAACTTCAATAAACGATAATTTAATTTTAAATGATTGTTTATCTTATTTTAAAGACTAATTATGTTAATAGTTAAGAAATATAATTCATTATTTTCTTAGTTGTTTTTATTTATTTGTGGCAACCCATATTTTTATTAAACTAAGGGCTGTTTTTTCAATAGTCAGATAACTTCTATCTGAGGAATAAAAATGGCATTTTGACAGCGTATCTATAGAAAATATGTCAAGCTGCTATTTTTATTCCTCAGATAAAAGTCATCTGACTATTAAAAAATCAGTCCTAAATAAATGTGCGTTTAGTCGCAACTGGCGTGATGCTCGCTATGATGCTTCCTGGGGTGGAGCACGTTTTATAGAAGAAACGGATTCACTCGAACTGAGAATAAATCTAGAATTCTAGATTATAATATTTAGGGAACAGAGAAGCTGGTAGTGGATTCGACAGACTGGCGGTTCGCACTATAAATTAAGAAGCTTAACGTTGTGTCAGTGATTTTTAACCTCTAGAGCCCCAGCGGCACAAAAACGTGCCAGTAAACAAGTATTACCGTTGAGCCCCGCTGGCACAAATTTGTGCCACCTAACCCCGACCGATTTTAAACTGTATTAGTAGTAAAGATAAGTCTTAAAATCAGATTAAGCTTACGATAAGAGCCCGCCCGGCGGTGCTTGACGGATAGTTGACGTAAATAATGGCGGCAACTATTCGGTATTCGGCCACTTTTTTTGCTATTCGGTATTCGGCCGAATAGAACGTACTATTCGACCGAATAGCAAATTTTGTAAAAAAAGACACGTTATTTTACTCAAAATAATGTATTTATTTCCAAATTACAACATTTTAGTAGTTAAAATTAATCAGTGGTAAGTTGTGATGGATAAAAACGAGCTTTTCAGCATTTTTCAGCGCGAACACAACGAGAAAAACAGGTTGTGGCTTGTCTTATTCCAGCTAACGCGCCCCCACCAAGCATGTACTTCGCGCCGAATATTCGGCGTTACGGCCAACAGTGTTGCCGAATATTCGGTATTCGGCCAATTCACTATTCGTGGCATCTCTAATTATAATGGCTTGAACCCCACGATTATGAACTTGCTTCTAATACACAAAGTTATACACACTATACGCATGTTAGTGTCTTTTATTTATTTAACACTTCAAGAATAGAATAGAATAGAAATAATATACTTTATTGCACACCAAAATCTAAAACAAAACTGTTTTACAAAAAGATGCTAAATCTATGGTTACAATGGCGGTCTTATCGCTAATAGCGATATCTTCCAGACAACCTTTGGATGGGCTGTACGAATATAAAAATACAACGGGAGGTAGTCAATGGTGTACCTACTGCTAATACTACACAAACAATTAAAATAAAGTTATTCACTCAAAATATATGTATAAATACATAAATAAATACATAAAATAGGGCACAAAGTACAGAGGCGAACTTAATGTCATAGGGATTTTCTACCAGTCAACCTTTGGGTGATGCAGAGTCAAACATGTATTGTCATTTGAGTGTGTAGGTTATGGCCAAGGGTTTAACGTTGTGGCTCCAACAGTTAAGACTGACGTAACGGTAAATCTGCTTGTCTGTCAGTCTGACTTATGGATACGCTGGGACAGTGTCTAGGACATCTAGGCTCAACTGACGAGTAGATAGCTGTCATTGTAAAGAACTCCTTAAACAACACATGTGTGTTGGCGGGAACCACAGAACTAGACGGCACGGTTGGCGAAGTGGCTGAGTGATCGACTGCTGCGCTTCGATTCGCGGGTTCGAACCCCGCATGGAACTAATATTTGTATGACCACAGATAGTTGTTCTGGGTCTGGCTGTTCGTGTATGTAAATTTAAATGTCGTAAGCGCATCTACGATACAGGAGAAATTCCTAGTGTGGGGCAACGTTTCTAAAATAAAATATTGTAACTACAATATTTGCCATAAATTGTAAATAATCTTTTAAGATCGTTTTATATTTGTTTGATCTAGACTAGTATTTCTCAACCTGTGGTCCTTGGACCCCTGGGGGTTCGCAAGTATATGGGGATCTGAAGCACTGAAAGACTGAAACATTTATTCCTTTTTTCAAACAAGATATTATTTGTTTAAAAAGGATTTCTGTGGTCTTGTTTATACTTAGAACCGGTCAAGTGCGAGTCGGACTCGCGAGTTTTACGTACAAACTTGCGATATAAACAGACATAACTTTTGACTGCGCAGACTTTGAGGGTTTTTTTTTCGGGTGGGAAATCATCCAATGACTTCCCCCGCTCTGGGCGGAGCGGGGGGCATGTCAGACTTGTACTGACTAAAACCCACCCATGTTCCTTCTATTGCCCTTTACGTTCCGAGGCCGCGGTATCTCTTTCGAACAACCCGCAACCCCGGCAGGCGGAGGCCCTGGCAAGCCCCTCTGCTTTGCTGACTCTCTTTGAGGCGCGCGTCTCCCGCGGCGGCTGGGTTGGGCAGATGTTCTCTCCCTCAAACGCCCGGCCACCTCCTTTGCTAGCATTACTGCTTCGCAGAAGGTGGTGAGCGCTTCCCATTCCCTCTCGCCCCGGACCATGGCCTTTGAGGGTTGACAGTTACACAACTCAAAGAAACCACAACCAACAATAGAACACACACACATTTGAGTTTTAATTTCAACTCGATACCTTAACTCGTTCCTGAGATAAAGGGTCTTGACCACAGATATAGATTGCCATAGATAACGTTCTGTATGAAAACGAAGCGTGCCATTATTTGACTACCTACTATGACGTCTCATGCACTATATTTTAGTGAAGTGACGTCTATTTAGTGATTGACGAAAGTTTTTACAATTTATTACACAAAATTAACTATTTTAAATTTGATATCTGACGTCCAACTATAATAGTGGCACACCGATGCAGACTGACCGCGAAAGTAGCAACTTGCGATTTTTGATCGTAAGTTTGGCTCGCAAAGTGGCACGCGTAGTAGTTACCCTTGCGTTATCTATGTTTATCTATATCTATGGTCTTGACAAATAGAGAGACGGACAACAAAGTTCTATAATTCCTATAAGCCTTTTTTTGGACGGGAAATCATCAAATAACTTCCCCCGCCCTAGGCGGAGCGGGGGGGAGTGTCAGACTTGTACTGCCCACCCACCCATGTTCCTTCTATAGCCCTTTACGTTCCGGGGCCGCGGTAGCTATTTTTTTTTGTTGCTTAATTTTAAAATTTCCTTATTTTAGTTTTTAAATATTCCTCTCTGTATGTGAAGGCCTTGATGTGTTCAAATTAGTACTCAATAGTATTATTGAAAAGGGTAAGAGTCTGGAGATCTGTCATACAGGTCCCGAACCCAGTATAGACTCCAGCACTCACAAAGGTTACAAATCTGATTTGACATAATACGACATGAACCAAAGAATGTACCTTTTGAGAGAAAATAAAAAGCTATTCTATTTTATTCTTCTATTTCTTTCGAACAATTCGCAACCCCGGCAGGCGGTGGCCCTGGCAGGCCCCTCTGCTTTGCTGACGTCTCTTTTAGGCGCGCGTGAAACACTAACGCGCCGTCGACACGGCCTGTCGTCAATGATAGACGGACGGTGAGCTATTCCACTGTCCACAGACCCGCATCTACGGTGGCCGGGAGTCGTCTAGCGGCGCCCGGTGCGTCTTCCGCGGCGGCTGGGTTGGTTTGAGGTTCTCTCCCTCAAACGCCCGGCCACCTTCGCTAGCATTACTGCTTCGCAGATGGAGGTGACCGCTTCCCATTCCCTCTCGCTCCGGACAATGGACTAAGCCAGGGCCGGCCGCGAGAGATCGCCGCCGCCGATCGCCTCTACGAGGGCACGGTGGTACTCCGCCCAAGCAAGTCAGACCGCCACTGTGTGCTCTACCGTGTCTTCCAGGCGATTGGCACAATAGTGACACCCGGCAACCCTATAAGCCTAAGCCTATCTTAAAAGACAAAAAGTGTAATCTGATTTGTCAAGTATCAATACAACTTTGTGGCAACATCAATACGAATATTACCAAAATAGTCGCAAAAAAAGCAATATCAACCTTCACATTAAGAATTTTACTTTGAGAAACTATTTAAAAAATGGATTATGTGGTTTTATGAAACTACGGTAAAGTGATACTATTTTTCACATTAGAGACATTTAGACGTCCCTACTCCGCGGCCGACCGTCACGCGACATGCAACACACAGACGAAAAAGTTTGAGACGATGTAATAAAAGTTTCACTCTAGAAGAACTAGTTTTTGTAGTACAAAAAAAAATGGTTAAAAAATTGCTGTTTTCTAGTGTTTAGGCCTTGATATTTGCAGCTTGATTTCCTAGTGGTCGGACGCTGAAAAAGTTTGAGAAACGCTGCTCTAGACTTTAATAACAGATCCACATTAATGAATCGATCTATGTATTTTAAAAGTGGGACAAACATTAATAAGTCAAACCATTTATTTCAATAAGACTAATTTATGGAATTAGTAAATTAGAAATGCCAGAATAATTATAATATAAGTATATACATACAGAATAAATACACAAATTGAATTATTTATTGTTTTAATTAGTTTGAGTTCTTTATGCTCTCGTTTCTTTATATTTTCTTTTGTATTTTAGAATGTAGCCTACTTGGGAAGAGACTGGACCCCACGACACAGGGTATCCTAGTGTGGAGTCCAGAGACAAACTTACGACAATATTGTACTGAATTTATTGGACTGAATAAACATTTTTAGGGTTCCGTAGTCAACTAGGAACCCTTATAGTTTCGCCATGTCTGTCTGTCCGTCCGTCCGTCCTCGCTTAATCTCTGTGACCGTTAGCACTAGAAAGCTGAATTTTGGTACCAATATGTATATCAATCACGCCGACAAAGTGGTAAAATAAAAATTGGAAAAAAATGTTTTATTAGGGTAGCCACCCTATATGTAAAGTGGGAAGTGATTTTTTTTTTAATTTCAACCCTAACGTGTGATATATTGTTGGAAAGGTATTTAAAAATGAATAGGGGTTTACTAAAATTTTTTTTTGATAATGTCAATAATTTCGGAAATAATCGCTCCAAAAGTAAAAAACAATGTGTCCCCCCCCTCTAACTTTTGAACCATAAGTTTAGAAAATATGAAAAAAATCTGAAAAGTAGAACTTTATAAGGACTTTCTAGGAAAATCATTTTGAACTTGATTGACACAACAGTTTTTGTACAAAAAAGACAAAAAGTTGTATTTCGTACAACTTTTTGTCTTTTTTGTACAAAAACTGTTGGAGCGCCTACCGCGGAACGTGCAACATTGCACGCTCCTCCACCTTTAAACTCATAAGTGGGAACACTTATTGTGACGGACGGGAAACTACGGAACCCTACACTGAGCGTGGCCCGACACGCTCTTGGCCGGTTTTATTTATTTATTATTAGCTTCCACCTGCAACTTCGTCCGCGTGGCATAGTTGCTTTGGGCTAACCCTAACTTTAACTCGCGTGATGATAGAAAAAACATTATCTTTCTCTCCCCTTTTCTTCCCTCTTTCTCTTCTCCCCCTTTTCTCACGTTTTTTTTAGCCTGTGGCCGTCTCCACGGTCCAAACAAACAAACTCACTTTCGCTTTTATAATATTAGTAAGGACTAGCTTTTGCCCGCGGCTTCGCTCGCGTTAAATTCGGTATAACACAGTACCTGCTACCTGCAGTTTTTGCCCTTGCGCCTCATTGATTTGTAATAGCAACGCTAAGTTTTCCTTTTTCTTCCCTCGTTCTCCCTCATATCCCACTTTTTTTTAATAAAAACTAGCTTATGTCCGCCTCCTGGTTCCCAACTATCTCTGTACTAATATTCATCAAAATCGGTTTAGCCATTAAAGCGTGAAGAGGTAACAAACAAACAAACTCACTTTCGCTTTTATAATAGTAGTAAGGATTACCTTTAAAACGAATTGTATGATATATACATATATATGTATAAAGGGTGTCCAGTGGAAATTTTTCTATTTCAAAATTAAATAAAAAACGAACAGATAATTATAAACCATTTATGGTACTTAAAAAATGCTGTACACGGTTGCGGATTTTATTTTTTTTAAATAATGTCGTCCAAATGATGACCACTTCTTGCTACACACTCTTGTAAGCGAACTCTCATATTCGCCATTACGCGGGAACAAAGCTCTGGGGAGATGGCAGCGATTTCACTACGGATATTTTCTTGTAGGGCAGACATAGTGCGGGGATTATTGCTATACACTTTTGATTTAAGATAACCCCACAAGAAAAAATCACACGGTGTCAAATCTGGTGACCGTGGTGGCCAGGGTATGTCTCCATACTTTGTAATCAATTTTTCAGGGAAAATGTCCCTTAACTTTATCATGGAGACTCTGGCAGTGTGGGGAGTTGCTCCATCCTGCTGAAAGTGAGTCCTATTGTTGCGGCCGGGAAACACTTGCAATTGCGGCACCAAAAACTCATCGATCATGCGGCAATACACAGAAGAAGTCACAGTTTCATTGTTATTAAAAAAATATGGGCCAATTATTCCCTTCGCAGAAATCGCGCACCATACCGTCGTCTTTGGGCAGTGTAAACTCTTCTGATGCCGTTCCTTTGGGTTTGTGGGGTTCCAGTACCGCATGTTTTGTTTATTTACATACCCCCAATATGAAAGTGAGCCTCATCGCTGAACAATATGTTGCTTTGCTGAGTGTAGTGGGAGTCCGAAAACGTTCCAACATCGTTCGAGCGTAGGATTCTCTTAAAACATAATCACCGTCATTAAGTTTTTGAGCGATTTGGATTTTATATGGGTGAAGCTTAAGATTTTTCTTCAAAATTACATGCACGGTTGACTTTGTAATGCCTGTGGAGGCTGCAATCTTTCTTATTGATTTCCTTGGATTTGTAACGATTTCTCGACGAACTTCCGCCACACGTTCTGGCGTTGCTACTGATGTTGACGGTCCCGGAGGTGGTTTATTAACCGTGGTTCCATTCTGACGAAACCTTTGCACCCATGACCAGATAAGTTGCGTGCTCGGACCATCACTTAGTCGCCGAATATCGAAGTGGGAACAGAATGCACGACGCGCTCGAACTAGCGATTCGCCACACTTTAAATATTGTTCCACCGCAAACGCACGATGCGCACCTGACCATTGACTCATGGTTTTTAATTAATCCGCACAGACTACGCAACGAATGCTATCTTTCCTGCGCCGCAAGTCCTGCTAACAAAAGGGTAAGAATTATTTAAAGTTGAAAAATTCGCGCTGGACACCCTTTACATACCCACGCACACATGTATTTTATTATTTAAACCGAGAAAAAATAGTTTTTATTTGATTATCAACGTATAGAACAATGTGTATGGTTGATTTTTAATATTAAATCAGATGTATCGACAGATTTAAAAATAAAGAAAACCAATTAAATACCATTTTGAATTTTACAACCTCAAAAATAAGGTACAATGTCGGGTGTACTACTGATTTATAAGGAAATTATATAAAAACGATTTAGTAAAACTGTAACGCTTGTTATAAGAAATATAGATGTATTGATTAGTTGTAAAAATGGTTGTTTTAACTGTATTTAATTTATTCATAATTTTTGGTAAGTTTAAATTGTCATTCTCTCAAGTCTTTGAAACCAAGACTCGCGCCTCTGATGTGTCGGGTTCCTGAGCTTATTGTATATATTAAATTTATTATACTATCTGTGAAATATTTCTCTACGGCATGATAAGCCAAGTCCGAGAAAGCCATGGGTGGCATAAAACCCAATGTGGGGGAGACAAACGCCACCTGGTGTGAACTCTAATCTGGAGTCGTGCGGTCCATGGCTCTATACGGGACACCGGTGCGGGCGCATGGGTGGCGTGTCGCACACTAGCCCAAAAAGGTTATAAGGCTGATCCGGAGCTACCGCACGATCTCCAGCGAGGCAATGAGCGTCCTTACCAAATAGCCACTGTAGGATCTTCTTCATCTTTTAAAACCCCACACTGGGAATTTCTCCTGTATCCAGACCCGGAACAATTATCTGTCGGCCATACAAATAGATAGAATCCGCGACACGCAGCGCAGGAGTCGATCGCTCAGCCACTGCGCCAACCGTGTCGACAAATCTGGAGGTGATAGACCTCGCCTATACGAGTGACGTGCGGAAGCACTACACCGGGGGGAATCTCTGCTGCCGCGGCAAATTGCCTCCCAGCGGACAGACCTGTGGTGCGAACTCATGGTGGCATGGAGAGAGCGACTGTTGCAACCCCGTGCAGGACACAATAGTGACGATAAGTCCTTCTTTGAATAGTGGTTGGAGAGGCACCACGGCGTCCTCACCTAACGCCTGAAGGTCCTCATCGGACATGAAAGTTTTGTTAGATTCCTGCACATAATACGGTAAAAAACACAAAAAAAGTTCAAATATCCTACTCATATTTTAAATGCGAATGTTTGTGAGGATGGAAGAACCGATCTTGATGACATTTTGCACAGAGGTAGATTATAGTCTGGGATAACACATACGATACTTTTGTTTTCGATATCACGCGAGTGAAGCCGCGGGCGAAAGCTGGTGGAAAATAAAACTGAATCAAACTAACTAAAGACAACAAAATGTTTTTAAATTATATGTTTCTCTTCCCCAGAATCGTCAAAACTGTTGAGCAATGCTGTCAACACGTACTGCACGCTGCCCTGCCCGTTCATGTGCCCAGCTCAACCACCCAGGAATTTCGGAGCCATCCAACTGCCTCCAAGGAGATCACTCCCTATCGCCAGGTCTTCGTTCGATGGTAAATGCGTCCGTAAATGAGTGACCTGCTTGCCTCAGAAAGCACGATAACCTGTTGATCCCCCGGGGTTGCGAGTTGGTCGAAAGAGATACCGCGGCCCCAGAACTTATAGGGCAAAATAAGTTGTCCGTCTTTCTGTCAAGACCCTATATCTCGGGAACGCGTGAAGGTATCGAGTTGTTATGTATAAAACTTTTTTTGATCTTCTTGTGGTCTCTAAATTAACCATCTAAGTCTACGTAGTCAAAAGATATGACTGCTTATGCTCGAAACCCTCAGTGCGCGGATCTGACTCACTCGTGTCACCCGTCACCCGCACCATGCTACAGCGACTATAGTACAGGTATTCAGCAGTCCGGTAAGACTGGAAGCCTACCCCAACATAGTCGAGAAAAGGCTAGGCGTAAACGTTACGCTAGAGGCTTTGCCCCGGTCAAACTTCCCCGTTGGATCCTCTGCAAATTAAGATTATGATCACGACATGACCCCAGGAGATCTAGGAGTCTCTAACACCTAATCCGAATGAGACTAAAACCTTGTTCTTTCACAGACGCCTACGCAGATTACGAGGACCTCGAAACCTCACCACCCCCAGCCCCACCCCCACCAATCACCAGAAGTCGACAAGAGCAACCAGCTAACCCAGACCCTCCCGCATCGCCACCACCACAGCCCAAACGGAAACCTAAGCCGCCACCAGAAGAAGAACCGGAACCACCACCAAAGAAGAAGAATTCTTCAAGTTCTTCTCCACCGCCACCATTACGATCTTCTCCATGTATACAGCCATCTAGAAGGTTCTTCACATCGTTGTTCTCAATTCCTGGAGCTGTTGTAGATACCCTCATCGGTGGAGAAATCGTTTTATAACAAGGTTACGCGATAATTAAATAGTACATTTTGATTTAAGTGAAGAAACTTTGTCACTGCGGCCGAGGCGGAATTAACGCACGAGCCGCCATGCGAGGGTGTTATAGAGCCGAGAACAGTGACAAATTCTCACGTGAATCAAACGACGCTTTTCAATAGAAACACTTCGGAGAAATTAAATAACAGAACAAAAAGTACTATTGTCATTAATCAATATGAAACTATGATTTAATTTGTTTTTTGTCCCCGTGCTGCCTTCAGTATAAAAAGACAAATTTTTATACTGAAGGAGGAACAATGTATGATATGACACCGCTTAATATTAAACATAAGAAATTCAATTATTTTTGAACTTAGAACTCAAAAAAAAATGAGTAGTTAACTTTGGATGCTAAGCTTCAGTGGGGCCCACATATAGATCAGATAAGTTGTCAAAAAAAACTTAGCTCTGCAGCATACGCCGTTAGAAAAATTCGTGATTTGACTGATTTAGAGACAGCCCGTTTAGTTTATTTTAGTTACCTACTTTGTTGTTTTAAACGAATTATACTCTACATGATCATGTTTATTGGAGATATTGTGTTGATAAACACATTTTTTTTGTTTTAATTAATATAAAGTCCTTGCCTATGAAGTAATATGAAGGATGCGCACCCTTGCTCTAAAAACAATACTTCCGGCTATAAGAATTTGAGCAGATTTAGATTGAAAGAAGAAAGAAAGAAAAAACATTTATTTGGCCCATGCCACAAGTGCACACAAAATGAGATAAAGACTTAAAACTAAACGATTCAAAATACAAATACGTTATTGTGTGTCTCACGGCTGCGCCAAATAAACTCAAACTCAAAGCATTTATTTCAATTAGACCATTACAGGCACTTTTGAATGTCATAAAAACAAGAACAAAAAAATGATGCTGCTACAGTCCCGGTCACAAGACATAATAACTTGTGAAAGTACTGTAGTTGCCCATTCCAAAGCGTTGATCTCTATGGAGAAGAATGGGCAAGAAACTCCATGGACACTCTTTTAAATTATAATATTTTAACAAAATCGTATTTACATCATTCATGTTGAGATTATACAAATATGTGAGAACGATGTAGAAAGACGTGCACAGTAAGAGCGTCCAGAGTAAATAAAAAGCAAAATTTAATTTTAAATCTAAATAAGTTTAAAAATGAACCGTGGTAGCTAAAAAATGACCAGTCCCAACTGACAGCGCCCGTTCACGAACATGACGTATGGATCAGCCCCATTCAGCTCGACCATTTTGAAGGGAGCTAAATGACCCGACACACCCGCCACCATCAGCGAGACATTTAAGTGAGCATGACACTATCAACCACCAGGGCTTCGTCAAGTCAATGATAATACATAGCACTCACACATGGGCTTAATAATTATACAATACTAGAGAATTGATTCTATACATTGCAAAGATAGTCTTACAATCTTCTGCAGCTTCCACTATAGCTTCGGATACTGAGTTTACCCCTATGCTTGTGGAGCAGGACCAGCATTGAGCCAAGCATTTTTATCATCAATATAATCCCCCAACTTATAATATGCTTGCCTACATAGTGTGCGTTTAATACAAGATTTAAATTTCGTTTCATTCAGTTGAAGAATGTGGGGAGGTATTTTATTGTAGCATTTCAAACAGTACCCCATGAAAGATGAGTCTACTTTAGCTAACCTGAAACCTGGTTGAACTAATTGGTCCCTATTTCTAGTATTATAATTGTGTCTGTCACCTCTTTTACTAAAAAGATGCAAGTTTTTCCTGACATACATGATGTTTTCATAAATATATTGACAAGGTACTGTCATGATGTTAATATCCTTAAACTGTTCCCTTAAAGAATCTCGCCTACGTAGGTTATATATGGCTCTGATGGCTCTTTTCTGCAGAATAAATATAGACTCGATGTCTGCAGCCCGTCCCCAAAGTAAAATACCGTATGACATTATACTATGAAAATAACTAAAATAGACTAGTCTCGCGGTATCTACATCAGTAAACTGACGGATTTTTCTAACAGCATATGCTGCTGAACTAAGGCGTCCTGCAAGAGATGTTATATGCGGACCCCATTGTAGCTTTGAATCGAGTGTTATTCCCAAGAAAACAGTTTTTCGACGAATTCTAGTTTCTCTTGATTCAATACTATGTCACACTCACTGTTTTTGACATTTGGTAGAGCAAATCTTATGCATTTCGTTTTTTTCCCATTTAATACTAAATTATTAGCGGTAAACCAATTATGTACCTGCATTAGGGCATTATTTACGTCGTCAAGATTTGAGGCACGTCTGTTTATCTTAAATATTAAAGAAGTATCGTCAGCAAATAACACCATTTGTGGTTGGTTTTTAAACAAATGGGGTAGATCATTAATATATACTAAAAAGAGGAAGGGACCTAATATCGATCCTTGTGGTACACCCATTTTTACATTTAAACCCATTGAATTGACACCATTTATTTGTACTTGCTGCTGTCTATCATTTAAATACGATTTAACTAAACTAAGGGCAAGTTTCCCTAGGCCGTAATGTTCAAGTTTTAAGAGAAGGGTTTCGTGGTTCACGCAATCAAATGCTTTTGAGAGGTCACAAAAGATCCCTATGGCATCCTGTGCTTCTTCCCACGCAGTAAATATGTGTTTTAATAGGGTGACACCGGCGTCAGTCGTACAACGTCCTTTGGTGAAACCATACTGCTTCTCATGTAAGATTTTATTGGTGTTAAAGTGGTTGAGCATTTGGTTAAGCATTACCTTTTCAAACACCTTGCTGAAAACCGGCAAAACGGATACGGGTCTATAATTATTGGTGTCTTTACTGTCCCCAGATTTGAAAAGTGGTATTACCTTGCTGTATTTCATAAGGTCCGGGAAGACTCCTTGGTCCACACACAAATTAAATATAAAGGCTAAGTACGGTGCTATAGTCTCAATGATAGCTTGACAAACTTTAATAGACAATCCCCAAAGGTCTTCGGTTAATTTGATTTTTATTTGTTTAAAAGCTTTAATGACTACAGTGGGGTTAATATGCTTAAACTGAAACTCAACCGGGCATGGTAAAACGTTTGCTCTTAATAAGTCAACAGAAAGTAAGGGTGAGGAATTTAACGTTTCTGTAGTTTTAATTGGGATACTAGTAAAGAAATCCACAAATTCTTGAGCAACTTCGTTTTTAGTGGTTAGAAGACCACGTGAAGATTCTAGTGTTATATCATTATTATATTTTTTATTTCTATTAGTTTCACTATTGATTATTTTCCAAACCGTCTTAATTTTATTATCAGCGGATTTAATCTTGTTGCTTATGAATAAGGCTTTAGCTACCTTGCAGGTGTTTTTAAACATTTTTGAGTAAGTAGCAACATAGCGATTGAATGTTTCCGAGTTGATGTAAGGCTTAAGGCCGTAAAGCTCAAACAGTCGTTCCCTACTTTTTCTTATACCCTTAGTTGCCCAATCACTAAATATAAACTTTGGGCTAATAGATTTAGTTTTTATTTTTAGCGTATCATTGAACTCTGTGTAGACAACCGAAAAGAATTCCTCATAAAAATGATTTACATTATTAATATCATATCCCGGAATGCCTAGATTACTTATTAAATTATTATTAAATTTATTTAAATTGCTGGGTGTTATTTCTCTGGACTGTATCTGAATTTTTTGTGATGATGTGTAGGACTCGAAAACAACGGTTTGACCGCTGTGATCAGAGGGAAGGTAATTTACAATGGATTTATCTAAGAAGTCGCAGCAACAGAAAACATTATCAATACATGTAGCGGTATTTGTAGTAATTCGGGTTGGCTCCGAAAACACATTCAACAAATTAAATGATTTAAAAAGATTTAAGAATCTACTGCTATTTGAATTTTCATCTAAAATATTGATGTTAAAGTCACCACAGATGATTAGCGACTTATTACCCGTTGCAAGTTTTGCCAAAGCATCTTCCATTACTGACTCAAATATCGAGTAGTTTTGATAATTTGGGGGCCTGTAAACGCACACTATGACATGCTTATCTAGCTCAACACAAGACAATTCAATATTATGTTCAACCGATAGATCAACTATATCTATACGACTTCTAAATTTAATACTATTTTTGACTAAGATTAGTGAACCCCCACGCATCTTAGATTTACGGTTAAAGCAACTGCCTACACTGTAATTTTCATAATTAATTAACATTTCATGATCTTTTAACCAATGTTCGGTGAAACAAACAATATCAAACTTAGTTTTTTCTAAAAACAATTCAATCTCTAGTTGTTTTGAAGAGAAACCTTGAATATTTTGATGAAATAATTTCAAGGAATTCTGCTTAGCCCCTTTTTTAAATTTAACTATTTGAGAGCCAGAAGGTACTTTGGTGTCTGTTGTCTTACTAGCTAGTTTAAATGAGCCGGAGTGAGCGACAATACTCCCCCGCCTTCCTTGTAAAAAGGTATATTAGTATAGGTACTAATATTCGCAGTGTTAATAATAGTACAAAACATAGACATACTATTTATGTCCGAGTGAATATTATAAGCTAATAGCCTAGCTATTTTGTGTCTACAACTAGTAGGTAGAAACACACTACCCCGTGTCGACCTAAGTTTATCAACAACAGTGTTGATATCAAGATATACAAGTTTGTCACAATAGTGACCTACCAAGAAGTGTACATGCTTATTCAGCATGTGAATGTAAATATATGCCCAGTTCAGCACACTGCCGAGCAGCTAGTGCCCGACGCTGGTTTTTAACTGGACCTTAGATCTGATGTCACGGACGTAAAACAGTTTTATATTTATATGTGTTTCTGTGCATAAAAAGGTATTTATAGTATATAGCATAACTGATTGTTAGATTGTTATCCGTGATGAAATCAGAAGAAATGAAAGCCCCTTTTTTTGCGGGTGGGAAATCACCAAATAACTTCCCCCGCTCTGGGCGGAGCGGGGGGGAGTGTAGGAGTGTCAGACTTTCACTGACTAAAACCCACCCATGTTCCTTCTATTGCACTTTACGTTCCGGGGCCGCGGTATCTCTTTCGAACAACCCGCAACCCCGGCAGGGAAATGAAAGCCCTTGTGGCGATAAATGAGAAAAAAGCCCGCGTGTGTATTACATTGCGTGTTGAACCTAATCGTAGTGCAATAAGAGTCAGTTTTCGACGAAGTGTATTGAAAAATCATTAATGTCACTTGCGTGCGTCGTATCCGAACGCGAAATTCCGCTTCTGCGTGTATCCGAACGCGATTTGCCGCCTCTGCGTGTACTCAAGCGCAGAAAGAGTCAATCAAAAAAATTGTTTTGAAATCAATAAATAGATTAATAGTATATTTTTGTTTTGTTAGTTTTCTTAAACTAGACTAACTTTTGCCCGCGGCTTCGCTCGCGTTATTTATTGTAATAGCAACGCTTAGTTTCCCCTTTCCTTCCCTCTTTCTCCCTCCCATAACCCACGTTTTTTTTCGCTTTTATAATATTAGAAAGATATTTTTAAGCTATTGCATAGCTTCTATCGCGGGCTTTGAGCGCGTGAGCGTGAGAGAGAGAGAGAGATAAGTTGATAAAAAATGCTATGCAATAGCTTTACCGTGGCAGTCCCCGAGTGCCACACGTATTTTTTTTAACTCTGCCTTTTTACTTAAGGTATGATGGTTTTTCTACTCAAATTATCATTAAGTATTGATTTCCCATTACCACTAAAAGATATTATAATATCGTCCGGGTACATTAGAAGAAAAAATATGTAATATTAGAAGATAACTCAAAAACTACCAAAGTACATCTGTCTGTCAGGTTAGAAGAACCAGTTTTAATACAATTTCGATTATCACGAGGTAAATTTATGAAATGATTCATTCATTTGTCACATGTTAGCTAGCAAACACCTATTATGTGTATAAAAATATACCAAGCATAAATGAATCCTCCAGTCTAACGGATGTGCCCGCTTACACGTGCAGTGAATAAGCCACAGGTAATAAACTAGGACCATAGTGCAAAAGAAATAAGCTAAGCATAAAATGAATTACTGATAACAGTAAAAAAACCTGGTCAACAAGACAACCAGTCACCACAAGCAGCACCCGTTCACGAGCATAACGCGAAGATCAGCTACCTATATTATTAAGGATGTTGAAAAAACACAAGTGGTATAGTTAAGTTTATCGATAATCTTGAAATAGGTTCAAAATAAACATTTGTTCTGAATCAATTTAGACCTTTTCAATCAATCACGCGCTCAAACACCACAGGTAAACGTTATTATCTCAAATATTTTTTCGAATTATCATATTTGGTCAGACCTTTTTTTATAAAAAGACTGTCAAGTGTGAGTCGGATTTGAGCACCTAGGCTTTTGACACAATCTTTTTTAGGGTTCCGTAGTCAACTAGGAACCCTTATAGTTTCGCCATGTCTGTCTGTCCGTCCGTCCGTTAGCACTAGAAAGCTGAAATTTGGTACCAATATGTATATCAATCACGCCGATAAAGTGGTAAAATAAAAATTGGAAAAAAATGTTTTATTAGGGTAGCCACCCTATATGTAAAGTGGGAAGTGTTTTTTTTTTTTAATTTCAACCCTAACGTGTGATATATTGTTGGAAAGGTATTTAAAAATGAATAGGGGTTTACTAAAATCATTTTTTGATAATGTCTATAATTTCGGAAATAATCGCTCCAAAAGTAAAAAACAATGTGTCCCCCACCCTCTAACTTTTGAACCATAAGTTTAGAAAATATGAAAAAAATCTGAAAAGTAGAACTTTATAAGGAATTTCTATGAAAATCATTTTGAACTTGATTGACACAACAGTTTTTGTACAAAAAGACAAAAAGTTGTTCAAAAATAATTTCCTCCTCCACCTTTAAACTCATAAGTGGGAACACTTATTGTGACGGACGGGAAACTACGGAACCCTACACTGAGCGTGGCCCGACACGCTCTTGGCCGGTTTTTATTGCATATGGATAATCATCAATTACTTAACATCTCCCGCTCTGGGCGGAGCGGGGAGGAGTGTCAGACTTTTTCTGACTAAAACCCACCCATGTTCCTTCTATTGACCATTATGTTTTTTTCTTGCCAAAGAAAAGATGGATGGATTGTGTAAGGAATGATATGAAGGAGAAAGGAGTAAATGTTGCCGTGACGTCTGATAGGGGAGAATGGAAGAAGAAAACGTGTTGCGCCGACCCCAAATAGAATGAGACATAAATAAGAAAAAAATATGATGTTCCGGTCAACAACTCGCAACCCTGGTTCCGTACAAACTTGGGACCAACTTAACTTTGCGGTTAGAAAACTGGTTATACAGTTAATTTACCAACAGTATTTATGTTTGTAATCACGTTTTGTTTTAAAGTACCCCTATGTCCGTATCCAGGTTATCGATTTGGCCATTTAGGTGTGAAGACGTAACAAACAAACTTACTTTCGCTTACGGTGATTAAAAAAATACGTGTGGCACTCGGGGACTGCCGCGGTAAAGCTATTGCATAGCATTTTTTATCAACTTATGCAATAAATAAAAACAAACTAAATAAAATATTTAAAAAGAACTTCCAATGAAAAGAAGTCGCGTAAAGAAAAACAAGACCTTGGGTTTGATCCAGCGTAATGTCGATTGCCTATCCGATTCTCTACCAAACAGGCTATTAGAACATTAGAATCGGGATTGAAATAACCTTACCGTATTGTGTAAACGACGTTAGACAAGCCACACCTCCGTGCCCGTCGGAGTGGGGAGCGTCATGATTTTCTTCGTTACGGAATTTCTGGATTCGGTCCCCGCGCTCAAGGCTCGCGATAGAAGCTATGCAATAGCTTAAAAAAAAGTATCCTATGTGTTATTTTCGTCAAAAAATATTTTGGCTACCAAAATAAAGTAATACTAGTAATACATTTTTTCTATTTTTTTTATTGACGACACGGTTGGCGCATTGTATGAGCGATCAACTGCTGCGCTGCGTACCGTTCCATCCCAAATTTATATGAACTGCAGATAGTTGTTTCGGGTCTGGCTGTTTATGTATGTGAGTATAAATGTTTGTAAACGCACCCATGATACAGGAGAAAACCTAGTGTGGGCCAACCATTTAAAAAAAAAGTATGCGTGCAGTTACCTAGTTTGATATACCTACAGTATGTATGGTTGATTGACTGCTTCATGAAGGTTAGTTTACAGGCTGTATAATTGAGTAAAATTGTTTGGAAAAGGCATAGCAGATAAATTCGCGATTTAGTTAACATGCACACGTATTTCGCCAGTAAATCCTCTAATCTGGACACACACTAATTCATTAAATACAACCCAATTTAATTTGTGATTTTACTAGAAATATCGTAGTTGTGATAACTATAATTAAGTACTCCTACAGAGTTATACTTCTTTCTTATTTAAGTATATTATTTACATTTTCTGAATGTTGATGGACGGAGAGCGAGAGGAAGGCCAAAGAAAAGATGGATGGATTGTGTAAGGAAAGATATGAAGGAGAAAGGAGTAAATGATGCCGTGACGTCTGATAGGGGAGAATGGAAGAAGAAAACACACCGTCCCCAAATACAATGGGGACAAGGGCAGGAAAATGATGATGATTTACATTTTATTTATCTTAATATTATAAAGAGGAAAGATTTGTTTGTATCGAATAGGCTCCAAAACTACCTGACCTATTTCAACCATATTTTCACTAATAGGAAGCTAAATTATCAGTAAGTAACGTAAGCTATACAGCATCACGCTACTACCCACGGGAACGGGGCAGCAACTAAAAAAGCGGGTGAAATCGCGCAAGACAGCTAGTTATCCTTACTAATATTATAAAAGCGAAAGTGAGTTTGTTTGTTTGTTTGTTTGTTTGTTACCTCTTCACGCTTTAATGGCTAAACTGATTTCGATGAATTTTGGTACAGAGATAGTTGGGAACCAGGAGACGGACATAGGCTAACTTTTATTAAAAAAAAGTGGGATATGAGGGAGAACGAGGGAAGAAAAGAGAAAACTTAGCGTTGCTATTACAAATCCATCAGGCGCAAGAGCAAAAACTGCAGGTCTGTTTGGTGTGTTATACCGACTTTAACGCGAGCGAAGCCGCGGGCGAAAGCTAGTTTAATATAAATTAAAATGACTTAAATAAACTAAAAAATACCGTCAAAAAAATTCGTCGTCAACGTTGTCAGCTGCTAATGTCCCCAAGAGACTAGCTGCGATCAAAATCTAAATCAAAAGTCATTTATTCAAATTAGGCTGATAATCAGCACTTTTTGAACGTCTCATTACAAGAGACAGTCCCACAAAAACGCCCTGCCCTTCGCCCAGGCCTACAGGTAAATCATAGTTTCATTTATATACTTTTTTTAAATCAAAAATATTTAAAAAACAAAAAATCGGATGCTCTCTCCGAGGGTTCTGTTCAAACTTTTAGGTAACTTAAGAACTTTTTCTAACGAATAGATAATCTGTATTTAAGGACAAACTTAACTTTTTTTAATTTATTTATTAAAACTTTATGCACAAGTAAAAACTGTACAAAGGCGGATTTAATGCCTTAGGCATTTTCTATCAGTCTACCTTAGGGTGATGCAGAGATATAACACAGTAAGTGCGATAGCAGAAATAAATGATATAAGAAAATTAATATTTAAAAAATAATAATATATAAATAAATAACTATAAAGACATACATACATACAACAAAATTATTTAAAGTTAAGAGACCGTAACAAGACAACAACCACAACTTAATCACGAGACGAATCTACCATCTTCTTGTAAATGTATTCGCGAGCTTTCTTTTTAAAAGTAAACGGACTGAAACCATCCTGATATTCTGAGGGAGCTCATTCCAAAGGAAGACTGCGGATGAAGACAACAGATGTAATAAATCCAGAGCGGTGAGAAGGACATCGTAGAAGACGATTATTGGCGGAACGAAGATTCTTGCGGAAATTTGTTGTAAAAACATCGACATCGGATACCTTTTTGGTTTTACCTCAAAAGGAAAATACGGAACCCTTCTTGTTTTGCTGATAGGCAATCACCAAATAGGTTCACCGCTCTAAAGCGAAGCGGGGGGAGTCAAAATCAAAATATTTTTATTTCACATAGGCCTACATGGGCACTTATAAAACGTCGAGAAAAGGTGCACGGTTCGGGTTGGTCGTTTCCTATGGAGAAGAACCGGCAAGAAACTCCATGGTTACTCTTTTAAAATCATTTGGTTTTACAATGTTGTTGTTACAGCGTTAGTACTAAGTATGAGAGGACAGCGTAGGCCCGACAATAAGTCATTGCTTACTTTACAAAAAGTAAAGCACAAAAATTACTTTACAAAAGAGTGTCAACTTGTACTGACTAAAACCCACCCATGTTCCTTATTTTACCCCTTTTTGTTATTTAGCCACGAGCACGAAACTCGTAGCAACATTTTTAAAATTCATATTAAAAACCATGAACTCGTAAAAACTCAGATTGAAATAAAATGGCGTCAATTAATCGTACAAAAACTTCTGTTATTACAACTTTGTAAATTACTCGTGAATTCATGATTCTCGCCATTCCTCTGTGGAAACGAAGAGTAATTAAAAATATCTGAACAAATGATAAATTTTATTGATTTTACAGCTTTTCTACTTATTAACGGACTTACAAAAACGGTCAAGTGTGAATAGGCCTTGCTCGAGGGTCCGGGAGGTACTGTAAATTTCATTAATAAGAGTGATAGATAAGATAGATAAATCATTTATTTGATGCAACAAAAGACACAAAACAAGAATTAATATAAAAAAAACATCACATAGAAAAAAAGGAACACATTAAAAAAAAAGTAAGGTAGACTAAGTTAGATCGACCCATAGGCATTTAGACACATCACATATTATATTTATTAAGGTCGCCCACTAATGGGCGGTGTGTGTCTCAAAATTGCACCAAAAAGGAGTCCAGCTCAGCATAATGCCAGGGGCCCTAAGTCTGCTATTACAATAGTGTCAGAATGGTCGATCACTGATCGCATAATGGTTAATTTTGACAAGTTTGGTAATCTACTACATACTAAACTTGTCAAAATCAACCATTATGCGATCAGTGATCGACCATTCTGACACTATTGTAATAGCAGACTTAGGCCCCAGGTAGATTACCTGACACTGGTATTCTGCTGAAAAATCCTGCTGAGTGGTGAAATCTAGGTTAGAACCTAGATTTCACCCTTTTTACTTAGTTAGTTTCGGCTTTTTTACTTAGTTGTGGTATGTTAGTACCACACAAATTCTTATCGAGAATTCATTTTCGTTGCTACTAAAAAATATATCCTAATAATATTATAAATGTAAATGTTTGTGAAGATGTATGGATGGATGTATGGATGCATGCATGGATGGATGTATGGATGAATGTATGGATGGATGGATGTATAGAAGTTTGTAACTCTTTCACGTCAAAACGACTTAACCGATCTTGATGAAATTTCGTAACACATTTTGATAACACATTAGAAACGTTTTTAGCTAGTCATCCATATAATATGTATATGAGAAGAAAAAATATGGATTATAGAAGATAACTTATAAACAACCGAAGCAAGATAAATAAAATTAATAGCGACCCTTTCGATTATGAAAAAAAATGAAATTCAGCCCACATACGACGAAGAACTCGCGTGACAAACATTACAAAAAAATTAACGCCTTAACAGTTAGTTAAACTATAAAAAACCTGCCAAGTGCAAGTCGGTCTCGCATACCGATGGTTCCGTACAAGCTTGCGACATAAACGGCCATATCTCTTGACTGCGTAGACTTAGAGGGTTGATTTTTCACAGCACAAAAGGACCATGGAGTACCTACTTTTATGGTTTTAATTTCAACTTGATACCATTACTGAGATAAATATAATAATAATAATAATGGACCCTGTTCCCGATACCGGTGGGCTACTATTTTTATATTTTTAAATGTTTTTTTTTGTTTTTGATAAGAAATATGTAAAAATATAAAAAATATGTATGTAAATAAATAAATGACTGAATAATAATAATCAAATCAAATCAAATTACCATTACAGGCACTTTTGAATGTCAAGAAACAAAATGAATCTACAGTCCCGGTCACAAGGCATAATAACTTGTGAAAGTACTGTAGTTGCCCATTCCAAAGCGTAATAATAAATTTGGTTTATTTATCTCATCACAATAAAACAGTACATAGTCATAGCATCACTACTTAGAGACTGGTGTCTGTGTTAGGTAAACCTGTATTACAGACCACCAGATAAATGGTCTTGACAGACAGACAGATGGACGCCAAAGAGATCCAATAAGGGTTCCGGTTTTTCCTTTAGACTTACGGAACCCTAAAAAGAATAACGTTGGAACTGAATGAAAATAACAGACGTATTATAATATTATTAAATTAAACCTCTAAGAGTTTTTTACGTAGTTCATTCATCATTTTCCTGCCCTTGTCCCGTTCTATTTGAGGTCAGTGCAACACGTTTTCTTCTTCCATTCTCCACTATCAGACGTCACGGCATCATTTGCTCCTTCCTCCTTTATATCATTCCTTACACAATTCATCCATCTTTTCTTTGGCCTTCCTCTCGCTCTCCGTCCATCAAAATTCAGATCCATCACTCTTTTAGGCATGTGCTTCACCCCTCCTCATTACATGTCCATACCAAGACAAACGACTCCCTTTCAATTTTTCTGTAACAGGCGCAACTTTCAAACTTCCTCTAATATACTCATTCCTTACTTTATCCATTCTTGTCACTCCACACATCCATCTCAACATTCTAATCTCCGCTACATGCAATCTTTTTTCATCCACCTTTTTTACAACCCAGCATTCTAACCCATGCAGTACAACAGGTCTCATCACGGACTTGTATATTTTCCCCTTTAACTTGAGGGGCATCCGTAATTACAGTTGAAAATAATATAAGTGTTTCTCTCGTCCACAAAAGCCATTAATGAAGAGTTGAAGTTGAATATAAGTGTGTTATTAGCAATGCAAAACAAAACATAATATGACACGCGTCAACTTGACTTTGAAATTACATAACCTACAAACGTTATAACTATTAAAAAAAAAACATTACCAAACCATAGCGAAAAATGCATAAACTGTGACATTGTTTAAAACTTTTTTTTTTAAACCATAAACAGCTCTTATTTGATCAAAAACATTGGATAAGAGACCGCGACGTATTTGTTTTTATATTTTTTAAATTACGTATTTTAGTTTTTTTAGACAAAATACGGAACCCTTTTAAGATCATTTTGTTGGCCTTCCGTCTGTCTGTCATGAACCTTTATCTCGGGAACGCGTGGTGGTATCTATTATAACAGAAATTTAAATCTGAAACTCAAATCTATAGTCCTTTGAAGTTGTGAAAAATTAACCCTCTACGCAGTCAAAAGATATACTTAGCTGTTTATGTCGTTAGTTTGTACGGAACCTCGATGCAAGAGTTTGACTCACACTTGACCGGTTTTTATTTATATTATTGCGTACTTAAACATACCGTGGTTTCAAGGATTATTTTATAAAAATATAGTTTTTGTTGCATTAACTTTCTTTAGTTTTTGGTTTTAGTACAGAAAACAGTTAATACCTTCTTTCAGACGATATCATGTCAGTGTAAGTCATAATACCCATTTTTTTTCTTGGCTATCTGTTTTAAAGTTTTTATGCAACACATCAGCGTCTGAGTTAAGAATATGTCTTAAATGTCTCAGTCATAATTTTATTATCTCACGATGTTTTTCGTCACCTCGGTACAATCGCTAATTAATTAATCCTTACTCCTTACTTAATATTATAAAAGCGAAAGTGAGTTTGTTTGTTTGTTACCTCTTCACGCTTTAATGGCTAAACCGATTTTGATGAATTTTGGTTCAGAGATAGTTGGGAACCAGGAGACGGACATAGGCTAATTTTTATTAAAAAAAAGTGGGATATGAGGGAGAACGAGGGAAGAAAAGGGAAAACTTAGCGTTGCTATTACAAATCAATCAGGCGCAAGAGCAAAAACTGCAGGTCTGCTTGGTGTGTTATACCGAATTTAACGCGAGCGAAGCCGCGGGCGAAAGCTAGTTAATTATAAAATAACTATATGTACCTATTTTAGTTTTATATCGTTTATTCATATTCATACATATTTTTATAAAACAAAAAAAACATTTAAAAATATAAAGAAGTAGGCCACCAGCATCGGGAACAGGGCCCGAGCTACCGGTGGCCAGGGCTCTTGAGAGAGGAACCTCCTAACAATACGCGCCGTGTCCAGAAGTACTCCTTTCTGAGTCAAGCCCTTGATCCAGCTGCCAAGCGATAGCCTCCCCAGATGTTGGTCAAGACTATTAAGCCATTGGCCCACACGACTATCGGCTCAATCCTCTGGTATTGGTCGTCGTGTCGTTGAGCTCCTTGAGTTGAGTCGAGCTACACGATAACTGACAAAAATGCTTGCACTGACTGGACAGGTCCACTCAATCTGTGTGGTGCTTTCTTAAAAAGATCATTTCAGACACTAATATGCATAGTTATCATGTAAGTTGACCAAGATTTTTTGTCTGGACCTTAAAAGAGACTATTACATCTGAGTTTGTTTCGGCTGTTTCTTCTCAGAGTAGTCGGGTGCAAAACACCGGTCTCATCTAGTTTTAAAAAAAGACGTGTAAAGTGTTTGTGAAAACCTACTTGCAAAATAAACATCATTTATCAAAATGACTGAGTTAACTTAGTAGATTATTGTTGTGTCAACATTGCCCTTGTCCCAATCTATTTGTGGTCGGCGCAACACGTTTACTTCTTCCATTCTCCCCTATCAGACGTCACGTCACGGCAGCATTTACTCCTTTCTCCTTCATATCATTCCTTACATAATCCATCCATCTGTTTTTGGTCTTTTTCTCCCTCTCCATCCATCAACATTAATATCTTTCGCTCTTTTATTCACATGGGTTGCGTTATTTATAATTAAGAAACTACATATTTTATGCTTGTGAATGCTTGTCTTAGAGCTAGCCAAGCTATGCGCAGCAGTGGATGCTGTTGCAGATTCTTTATGTAATTGGGAGACGTAAATGGCATCATTGGATTGCGTATAGACATACAAACATCCTCTCACCTTAAACGGATATATACCTACCTGCTTTGTTCCTTTATTGAATACTAACTTCCACTCGCGACTTCGTCCGCGTGGCATAGTTACTTTGGGCTAACGCTAACTGTAACCGGCGTTATGATCGAAAAATGATTATCTTTCCCTCCCTATGTCAGTCTTCAGGGTCCCAACTATCTCTGTACCAAAATTCATCAAAATCAGTCGAGTCATTTACGCGTGAAGACGTAACAAACAAACAATCTCACTTTCGCACCACGCAAACGCACCCACGATACAGGAGAAAATCCTGGTGTGGGACAACGTTAAAATAAAAAAAAGGTTTAATTATTGTAGTTTATTTAATTGTTATATAATAGGTACTTCCAGTTAGTTGAAATTATACTGTAAATTTAAACAAATAAACAATTTATAAATATCAGCAAAATTTAGCTTAGGCGTCATTATAGATCTATTAAAAAATATTAATTAAAAATGAAATTACAGCATTCCGATCGCTTAATCAAATCACAACCGTGTTATAAACAATTACTAAAATTACATTTTTCTGCAAAAAAACTGTAGTATTTTAACTTTGACATCCGATCTTACTAGATGTGCTCGCATCATGCTTTATCAAGTGATTAAATTAGGTTTTAAACACCGAATTAGTCTCGGATATGTTTTTAAACAATTGTTGAGTACTTTGCCAGTAGCATCGCTTCGAAATGGCGGTTTTGTTCTAAATTTTTTCAATGTGTTCTTGGTAAAAAAGTGTGTTTTTATAACCACGAAAAGGTAGGATTTTTTATAAATATAAACATAGAACTAAACATCATCAATTCATTGTTATTTTCCTGTAGGTGTAGTTATGAAAAACACCTTATTCAGGAATTTGCCTTGTTGTTGCGGGTTGTTCGAAAGTGATGCCGCGGTCCTGGAACATAAAGGGCAAGAGAACGAACATGGTAACCATGGATTTGACAACACGGTTGGCACAGTGGTTGAGCGATTGCCTGCTGCCCTGCGTGCCGCGGGTTCGATCCCCGCACGGAACAAATATTTGTATGACCTACGAGTAGTTGTTCCGGGTCTGGCTGTTTGTGTCATCATCATCATCATCAGGCTATATTAGTCCACTGCTGGACATAGCCCTCCCCTAATGAGCGCCATAGCGCCCTGTCTTCAGCTTGCCGCATCCAGCATCTGCCTGCAGTCTTTCTGAGATCGTCATCCCACCTGGTCGGAGGGCGTCCTACACTACGCTTGCCGAGTCGCGGTCTCCACTCAAGAACACGTTTACCCCAACGGTTGTCGGTTCTTCGTGAGATATGGCCAGCCCACTGCCACTTCAGCTTGCTGATTCTTTGAGCTATGTCGATAACTTTGGTTCTCTGTCGGATGTATTCGTTGCGGATTCTATCCTTCAGAGAAACTCCGAGCATAGCTCTCTCCATAGCTCGCTGAGCGACTTTGAACTGATGGACCAAACCTGCCGTGAGTGTCCATGTCTCGGCTCCGTAGGTCATGACGGGTAGGACGCACTGATTGAAAACTTTTGTTTTCAAGCATTGCGGCATGGATGACGAGAGGACTCGGCGTAGTTTCCCAAACGCTGCCCAGCCCAGCTGGATCCTCCTCTTGGCCTCCCTCTCGAAACTGTTTTTACCTAACTGCAGAATCTGCCCGAGGTAAGTGTACTCAGAAACGATTTCGAGAAGGTGACCATGTACGACGACCGGCATCGGATCAATGTGGCCATTGATCATGACTTTGGTTTTATCCAAATTCATGCCAAGACCGATACGTCGCAAGGCTGAAGCTAGGCCGTCCAGCATCTGGTTCAGCTCCTCTAGCGACTCCGCCATTAAGACTATGTCATCTGCGAATCGTAGGTGTGAGATGTAGTCGCCGTTTATGTTGATGCCCTTTCCTTTCCAGTCCAGCGTCTTAAACATATCCTCCAACGCGCTGGTGAACAGTTTCGGGGATATAACATCCCCCTGTCTCACTCCTCTGCGCAATTGGATCGGTTTAGACTGCTGGTCCTGTACTTGGACACTCATGGTGGCGGCTTCGTATAGACATCTCAACACCTCAATATAACGATAGTCTATTTGGCATCGCTGTAAGGATTCCAGAACAGCCCAGGTTTCGACAGAGTCAAAGGCCTTCTCATAGTCCACAAAGGCCAGACACAGGGGCTGATTATACTCTTCGGACTTCTGTATAGTCTGCCTCACTGTGTGAATGTGGTCTATGGTGCCATATCCTCCGCGAAACCCGGCCTGTTCCGGCGGCTGGAACTCGTCGAGTCTCCTGGCGAGACGATTCGTGACCACTCGTGAGAACAGCTTATAGACATGGCTCAGGAGCGAGATGGGTCTGTAATTCTTAAGGAGGGTTTTGTCACCTTTCTTGAAAAAGAGCACCACCAAACTCCCGCTCCACGCCTTTGGAGTTCTCCCACTGTGAAGGACGTCGTTGAAGAGGTTCTGTAGTTCCTGTATAACAGGGACTCCTCCAGCTTTCAAAAGCTCTGATGTTATTCCGTCCTCACCGGGGGCTTTTCCATTTTTAAGCTGCCTCAGAGCTGACACGATCTCGTCTTGACTGATGTCTGGCAGTTCGTGGGTGTAGTGGCGAGTCAGGGTGGCTCTGGAATCGTGGTCATCTCGTCGGGAATGAGAGGCATGTGCTTTCTACGTCGTTCTCACATATTTGTATAATCTCAACACGAATGATGTAAATACGATTTTGTAATGATATTATAATTTATATTTGACGGGCCTGTTGGTCTAGTGGTTAGTGGCCCTGACTGCTGAGCTGGAGGTCGTGGGTTCGATTCCCACCCAGGACAAACTTTGTGTGATGAGCATGATTGTTTGTTCTGTGTCTGGGTGTGATTTATCTATAATATGTATGTATTTATAAATTATATAAGTATGTATATCAGTTGTCTGGTTACCATAACACAAGCTCTGCTTAGCTTGGGATCAGATAGCCGTGTGTGAGTTGTCCCAAGATATTTAAAAAAAAAAAAAAAAAAATATTAATTAAATGCACAATGTACAAAAAAGTTACACGCTAGGCTTATAACTAATGAGTACATGACCCTGTTAGGGCGCAGCAAAATGACTTAAAACTAATAAAATTATATTGCAGAATCTAATATCACGTATGGTAGGAACTTTCACAATATTATATTAATTAAACTTATATCTAGCCATAAACAACATACACAATATTCACTAAACTTATGTCTAACCATAAACATTTAGGACATACATAATTATATTTTAATATTCTATTTAAAAGAGTGGCCATGGAGTTTCTTGCCCATTCTTCTCCATAGAGATCAACGCTTTGGAATGGGCAACTACAGTACTTTCACAAGTTATTATGCCTTGTGACTGGGACTGTAGCTTCAACATTTTGTTTATTGACATTCAAAAGTACCTGTAATTGTCTAAATGAAATAAATGCTTTTGAGTTTTTTTAATGACAGCCGGGACCAACAGTTTAACGTGCTTTCTGAGGCACGGAAGAAATTTGGGATGTAATGGAAAGTCACGCTTGTTCTTGTTGCAATTGGTATTAATAGTTGGAGTACTCATTATGCTACAATTTTGACCCACGACCCTTTTTAAACATAATTACTTACTTATTTTCTTTTTGTTTTAGGTAAAAGTCTAAATGCCAGATAAATGCGGCGCGCGATATGAAAACACTAACCCCGACCAATACATGGATTTTAATATGTAAGTATTTTTTATTTTGGAAAAATTAACTCAAGCTGGCCACAAAAAGCTGCTAAATAAAAATCGCTGTTTTTTTTAATTTTAATTCGCAAGTCTTGTTTGAAGAAAACCAGCAAATTTTAATATTTTTCCTTCTTTTTTTATGGCAATGTGAAAGTTGACACGCTTCCTCAATAGATGGCGTTGTAACCAAAAACCCGGATCGCAATAAGGTTTCTTTACACGAGTTTGATCAGGTGCTTCGCGTCGTTTCACGACACCCTATGGGTTTAAATAGCCCTTTTTGATTAAAGTCAGGAATCTTTGTCATTGCGAAAATAAATAAAATTCATTTATTTCAGGTAGTACACCCATAATTACAATTATACATTACAAATTACATAATAGAATACAAGAGAAAATAAATACGACTTAGACATTATTATTATTCAAGTTTAAATAATAAAGATAATTACAAATCACAAATATGAAATTTGCAGCAGTCATACACAGCCTTGACAATTACTTACATTTGTAGTGATTCATATTTGGGACATGAAGGAGGCGGCCCGTTTCCTCATTACTGCATAAAAATCATCCACCCTGTTCTCAGCAAACATTAGACGCACTACACCTCCACGGCAGGTTGAGCATAGCTCTGAAAATAATTCCTTCTTTTGCCTTTTGTGTGCCCTCCCGGGCTGCGGTGTCTCTTTCGATCAACCCACAACCCCGGCAGGCTCCTCTGCTTTGCTTTAAGGCGCGCGTGGAACACGAAACGACACGACCTATCTTCGCTAGATGGACGGCCGGTGAGTTACCCATTGCTCACAGTCCACCGACCCACGTCTACGGTGGCCGGGAGTCGTCTCCCGGCTCCCGATGCCCTAAGCGCTTCCCGCGGTGACTGGTTTGGTTTGAGGTTCGTTATATGATCCCTTGGGAGGAGTACCAAACTCCGCACGAGTGACACCGTCGGCAAAAGTAGTTATGGACAAAAACAATGAGCGTGAATGTTAGGAACCATTAATATAAGTGACTTCACAGATTTATAACAATTAATTCACTAAAACAACTCACTAATGACTGTTTGACATGCTATTTTTATGCTAATTATAATTAACAAGGCTAACGATTCATTGTTTAAAAGGTGGCAAATACACAAATAAAGAGCAGAGTAGTATTGTCGACATTGATTTTCATTGGTTTCTACTAAAAAAATCAGTACTTTATTAATATTAGCAAAGCGAAAGTGAGTTTGTTTGTTACGTCTTCACGCCTAAATGGCCAATCCGATTTTGATGAATTTTGGTACAGAAATAGTTGGTAGCCTGGACATGGCCAATTTTGGTACAGAAATAGTTGGGATCTTGGACATAGGCTAAAATTTCTCCCGAAAGAGGGAAGAAAAGGGGAGAGAAAGATATTTTCTTTTTGATCGACGCGCGTTAAAGTTAGCGTTAGCCCAAAGTAACTATGCCACGCGGAAGAACTCACGGTCGGAAGTCTCTCTAGTCTATTACAAAAAGGGAAACATTTGTGTTTTTGTATGTAACGAATAAACTCAAAAACAACTGGACAGATTTCAAAAACAAAAATCGGAAAGACGGACAACCAAGTGATCCTAAAATAAGGGTTCAGTTTTTTTTTCGAGGTAGGGAACTTTAAAAAAATATCAGCTGTTCCATATTTGGAGGTATGAACTAAAGGAAGGCTCTTCATTTGCGATGGAAAGGGAAGGATTCCTTCGACCAGACGGGTGTCGTGTCTGGTGGGACACTGCCCGACAGATAATTGTCGGGTTCTCGTATAATGCTCAACTCGTAGATAACTAATCCTTACTTAATATTATAAAAGCGAAAGTGAGTTTGTTTGTTTGTTTGTTACCTCTTCACGCTTTAATGGCTACACAGATTTTGATGAATTTGGGTACAGAGATAGTTGGGAACCAGGAGACGGACATAGGCTAATTTTTATTAAAAAAAAGTGGGATGTGAGGGAGAAAGAGGGAAGAAAAGGGAAAACTTAGCGTTGCTATTACAAATCAATAAGGCGCAAGGGGAACTGTGTTACCCCAAATTTAACGCGAGCGAAGCCGCGGGCAAAAGCTAGTACTAAATAAATTGCATGTTTTAAAACCTAATCTTAATGCAATAAGAGCCAGTTTTCAAAAAAGTATATTAAAAAAAAAAACGATCTTTTTCTAACGACATCAGGATCTTCCAGTCTAATCGGATGCAACTGAATACTAGCATTTTACATTGAGTTGAGTAAATGACTTACCGATATGTCAGCTCAAAAACGTACCTGAAATACAAATAAAACACTGATTAATAGAAATTAATTCGCTACGGTAATGGCTGGAACACTGTTCCACGCCCGCCTCAAAACTCAAAGCATTTATTTCAATTAGACCATTACAGGCACTTTTGAATGTCATAAAAACAAGAACAAAAAAATGATGCTGCTACAGTCCCAGTCACAAGACATAATAACTTATGAAAGTACTGTAGTTGCCCATTCCAAAGCGTCGATCTCTATGGAGAAGAATGGGCAAGAAACTCCATGGACACTCTTTTAGATCATAATATTTTATAAAATCATGGATACATCATTCATGTTGAGATTATACATAATGTGAGAACGATGTAGAAAAACGAGCACATTTAGAGCGTCCAGAGTAAAAGCAATAATTAGCAAGAGTTTAATAGATGAATTAAAACAAACCGTGGTAGCTAAGAGATGACCAGTCCTAACTGACAGCGCCCGTTCACGAACATGACGTATGGATCAGCCCCATTCAGCTCGACCATTTTGAAGGGAGCTAAATGACCCGACACACCCGCCACCATCAGCGAGACATTTAAGTGAGCATGACAATCTCTCAACCACTAGGGCAACCGTCGAGTCAATAAAATTACATAGTACTCACACATGGGCATTACAATTATACAATATTAGGAAATTGAGTCTATACAATGCAAAGATAGTCTTACAATCTTCTTCAGCTGCCACAATAACTTCAGATGCTGATTAATTAGTTTGCCCCTATGGTTGTGGAGCAGGACCGGCATTGAGCCAAGCATTTATATCATTAATGTAATCCCCCAACTTATAGTATGCTTGCCTACATAGTGTGCGTTTAATACAAGATTTAAACTTCGATTCATTCAGTTGTAGGATGTGTGGAGGTATTTTATTGTAACATTTTAAACAGTACCCCATAAAAGAGGAGTCTACCTTAGCTAGCCTGAAACCTGGCTGAACCAGTTGGTCCCTATTTCTAGTATTATAGTGATGTCTGTCACTTCTTTTACTAAATAGATGCAGATTTTTCCTAACGTACATGATGTTTTAATAGATGTATTGACAAGGTACTGTCATGATGTTAATTTTTTTAAACAGTTCTCTTAGAGAATCGCGCCTACGTAGATTATACATGGCTCTGATGGCTCTTTTCTGCAGAATAAATATAGACTCAATGTCTGCAGCCCGTCCCCAAAGTAAAATACCGTATGACATTATACTATGAAAATAACTAAAATAGACTAGTCGCGCGGTATCTACATCAGTAAATTGACGGATTTTTCTAGTCAAAGTTATGTCAGCAAAGCAGAGGGGCCTGTCAGAGCCACCGCTTGCCGGGGTTACGGGATATTTGAAAAAGATACCGCCCCGGAACGTAAATATCAAAAGAAGGAACATGGGTGGGTTTTAGTCAGTACAAGTCTGACACTCCCCCCCGCTTCGCCCAGAGTGGGGGAAGTTATTTGATGATTACCCATCCGCAAAAAAAGAGGTTACGTATTACTCAGAC
The DNA here is from genome assembly GCA_905475445.1 of Ochropleura plecta. Lineage (NCBI taxonomy): Eukaryota > Metazoa > Arthropoda > Insecta > Lepidoptera > Noctuidae > Ochropleura > Ochropleura plecta. Next base: position 1,057,307 of record FR997751.1, read on the forward strand.
TGACAGGTTTGTGGAGGTCAGATAGGCAGTCGCTCCATGTAAAATACTGGTATAATTCAGCTGCATCTGGTTAGACTGGAAGCCGACCCCAACATTGTTGGGAAAATGTAAATGAATTTTCGAACGAAGTACCTTATCGCGCGTTGCGAAAGGGGGCTAGACGGAAAAAATTAAGACAAAATGTTGTAACGACACTTTGCAATTTTTGTAAGCCGTGCGGTGCGCGTGTTTCTCTGTCTGTCTCTCTCATACAAAGCAAGCCAGTTATTTTCATTTCGTTTTTCTATTGAATAGTGTGGTGTCGCGACGATTATTTTTGTTGAGTGTATACGTTCCATCCGGGTGTCCCTTGACACCGCTCAAGTTTTGAAACGAATAATTTTTAAATTACGATTAATAACTATTTTAAACTGTCAATGTCATCTTCCGTAAGAGACAGTGTTGTCGATCCAAATGAATAATCGGAATAAACTAGACTAATATTAAAATGGCATACGTAATCACATCTAATTTTATTCCACACTATTTTAGTCGCGATTAAAGATAGACCGTTTTAGCTTGACAACCACTATTTTTGGTGAAAAACGTCAATTTCAGAATAGTGAGATTGCCATTTTATCTAAATTGAGTAACTTAACTATCATTAATGCCGCCTATTATACAATGTGTCCGTTCATGGATTAGCGGTATTCTAGATACTTATGTAACGAGTGTTTTAATACACTATTACGATACACACTTGGGTCTAATTCACTTTCCCGCTTTTTGGCAGCCATTTTGAGATATTCTCTATGCGTGTACAAAAAATAATCATATCTCTCAATATTGTCTATCGTTTAAAAGTTTAAATTAAGAAATGATGAGCTTACATTTTCGTAACTTTAGAAAACAAAGTCCAAAAAACTCTTATGTGGAAAAAAATGGTAGTTTTATTTGGAAATCAAAAAATTTGAGTACTAGAATGTTTATTATTTGATAGTTGACTACCGATATTCTATGTACTTTAAATATAGAATATCGCTAGTCTGTGACCGGACACATTGTGTAGTTAAGATGTGTCACTTTGTTCAATTTCAGAATAAGAAACGTCTTGCAACAGGAATAAATGAAATTTTAGTGAGAAGTAGTTTTAGTTTAGTCTGTGAAAACATAATTGACACCAATGTATTTCAAAACAGTTTTAAAAGAATTGTATTAATTTAACATTGAATATTAAACTAATAATGCTATTTCCTCTCACTTTTCATTTATTACAAATGACAGTTCTCATCAATATTTTAAATCGACATCTGACTGTCAAATTCCGAACGTTCTAAGCCGCCATCTTGGAATTTCAGCCCACTTTAAATTCAAATGGTGCCCCTTACTTATTTAAAGTGGATCTGAAAAGAATGTTTTTTTTTTTATATAAGGATGGCTTTTATGTTAAGCTTTATTTAATTGTTCAAAGTTTACAATGGAAGCGTGTCTTGGTTTTTTATAAACCAACTTCAAAAGATGAGTTCCGGATTTGTGAAATCTATGAGATGTATTCGAGACGATATTCAGAATATAAAACAATTTTTTGACCATGACTGGCACTTTGCGTTCGTTTGTGATACTCGAAAGGGTAGGCAGCCGTGTCGTCTAAACTATACCAACATTTCATCTGTTCAAAAACTTATTTTTGACCTTTTCGTTTCTACTTTTCGGAAGTCGGTTATGTATTGGCAAAAAAGTTTTTATTTCAGTATTATTATTTATGGTACGATGATACCCATGTTTTTTTTCTATCAAGTATTTATTTTTAATTCACAAATGACAATCGGGACTAACGGCTTAACGTGCTTTTAAGGCACGGAGGAAAAACGGCATGTAACGAGTGGTCCTCAGACCAACTTAGGCAAGCGCAGCTTAACTTAAAGATCGACCCGAGCGGCTGCTATTATTTAGCTACGAGCTCCTCAAAGACGCCTGGACCGATTTGCAAAATTCCTTTTTGTTTCCAAATGGTTCTATATTAATTTTATTTATATTGGTTAGGTAGTTTAAGAGTTATCGTCTATAATACATAATTTTCGGATAGGTCTATATGGATGATCTGTTAATCTTTAAGTAACAATGAATTATCGATAAAAAAATATGTGATATATCATGATACCGTAACTAAAAATGCTGAAATAAAAAACTTTTTACTCGTTACGTTTTTGGTGCAACTTTGGTGCAACCGCACCTATGGTGTTTGTCGTACAGTTGAATATTACTAGATGGCGCTTTATGAAATTTGTCGTCCGTCAGTGATATATTTTTTTTTTGTACATATGGAGTAAACTCCAGTCGTGCGTCGGAGCTGACACACACACTTTTTTTTTATTCAAAATCAAAATTCATTTATTCAAATTAGGCTAATAAATCAGCACTTTTTGAACGTCACATTACAAGAGATAGTCCCACAAAACCGCCCTGCCCTTCACCACTTCCTAGTGTTTTAGTTGGGAAGAAGTGGCGGAACAAACTCCCCAGCAACACATCTGTCTGTCAGGTTCGAAGAACCGGATTCTATACAATTCTGTTTATTTTTGTGTTATTCATAAATCCACCTACATATTTATATCTATCTTTCAACACAAAGCACCAAAAACAATTATGATTACCCCGTGATGTCGACTCTACAAAAACCTTAATTTAATTTTAAAATTACACAAAATTTACCTCCTTTATTACGCTCATTTTTTGTGCGAATGTTTTATGTCAATCTTTGTCGCTTTTTTCTGGCGCCAAGTAACAGCATTGTGCTAATTTGAAAAGTATAGATTACTTAGGAAAACTTAAAAAGAGCTATATTTTTAAGGTTGCGTAACTTTTTTTTTTTGGGGTGGGAAATCATCAAATAACTTCCCCCGCTCTGGGCGGAGCGGGGGGGCGTGTCAGACTTTTACTGACTAAAACTCACCCATGTTCCTTCTGTTGCCCTTTACGTTCCGGGGCCGCGGTATCTCTTTCGAACAACCCGCAACCCCGGCAGGCGGAGGCTCTGGCAAGCCCCTCTGATTTGCTGACATCTCTTTGAGGCGCGCGTGAAACACGAACGCGCCGAAGACACGGCCTGTCGTCAATAGACGGACGGACGGTGAGCTACCCATTGCTTACCGTCCACAGGCCCGCATCTACGGTGGCCGTGAGTCGTCTCGCGGCGCCCGGCGCCCGGGGCGTCTCCCGCGGCGGCTGGGTTGGTTTGAGGTTCTCTCCCTCAAACGCCCGGCCTCCTCCTTCACTAGCATGACTGCTTCGCAGAAGGAGGTGACCGCTTCCCATTCCCTCTCGCTCCGGTCCATAGACTGAACCAGGGCCGGACGCGAGAGATCGCCGCCGCCGATCGCCTCTACGAGGGCACGGCGGGTGCTCCGCCAGTGGCTGAGCGATCGACTGCTGCGCTGCGTGTCGCGGATTCGATTCCCGCACGAACAAATATTTGTATGATCTGCAGATAGTTGATTCGGGTCTGGCTGTTTGTGTATGTGAATTTAAATGTTTGTAAACGCACCCAAGATACAGGAGAAATTCCTCGAGTGGGGGGCAACGTATTAAAAAAAAACACTTGATCCAACTGTCTAACGCTAAACTCATTTTGAATTATAGGTTCAATAGTAGTAGCATCAAATGCCACGGAGCATGCTTCATCCCACCACGACGTGATTCAAGATGGCGCCAGCACACCATGGGACATGAAACATCAAAACACTTTTGTACCTGTTGCAGTACAGGTAAATTAAACTTCTGTATCCTTACTAATATTATAAAAGTGAAAGTGAGTTTGTTTGTTACGTCTTCACGCCTAAATGGCCAAACCGATTTTGATGAATTTTGGTACAGAGATAGTTGAGACTCTGGAGACGGACATAGGCTAAAAAAAGGGAAGCACAGGTGAGAGAAAGATAATCTTTTTTCGATCATCACGTGGGTTGGTTAGCGTTAGCCCAAAGTAACTATGCCACGCGAACGAAGTCGCGGGGGGAAGCTAGTTAATTATAAATGAATATTCTTCAGTTTTATTATGTGGTTAGTTTCTGGCCCTACCGGGGTTGTGGGTTGTTCGAAAGAGAAACCGCGGCCAACAAACTAACCCAGCCGCCGCGGGAGCGGGTACCGTGAGACGACTCCCGACCACGGTAGAGGCGGGTCTGTGGACGGTGAGCAATGGGTAGCTCACCGTCTGTCCGTCTAATGATGACAGGTCGTGTCAACGCGTTCGTGTTCCACGCGCCTCACAGAGATTTTAGCAAGACAGAGCAGCGCACTGCCTGCTGGGGTTGCGGGTTGTTCGAAAGAGATACCGCGGCCCTGGAACATAAAGGACAAAAGAAGGCACATGGATGGGGTTTAATCCGTCAAGTCTGATATTCCCCCCCGCTCCACCCAGAGAGGGGAAGTTTTTTGATGATTTCCCATCCGCAAGCTTGGGAAATCATTAATTAATTAGACCATTTTTTTTTTTTTTTTTTTTTTTTCGGGTGGGAAATCATCCAATGACTTCCCCCGCTCTGGGTGGAGCGGGGGGGCATGTCAGACTTGTACTGACTAAAACCCACCCATGTTCCTTCTATTGCCCTTTACGTTCCGGGGCCGCGGTATCTCTTTCGAACAACCCGCAACCCCAGCAGGCGGAGGCTCTGGCAAGCCCCTCTGCTTTGCTGACTCTCTTTGAGGCGCGCGTGAAACACGAACGCGCCGTCGACACGGCCTGTCGTCAATAGACGGACGGACGGTGAGCTACCCATTGCTCACCATCCACAGGCCCGCATCTACGGTGGCCGGAAGTCGTCTCGCGGCGCCCGGCGCCCTGGGCGTCTCCCGCGACGGCTGGGTTGGGCAGATGTTCTCTCCCTCAAACGCCCGGCCACCTCCTTCGCTAGCATTACTGCTTCGCAGAAGGTGGTGACCGCTTCCCATTCCCTCTCGCTCCGGACCATGGCCTGAACCAGGGCCGGACGCGAGAGATCGCCGCCGCCGATCGCCTCCACGAGGGCACGGCGGTGCTCCGCCCAAGCTGGGCAGATCGCCACTGTGTGCTCCACCGTGTCCTCCGGGCAATCGTCACAATGGTGACACCCGGGCGTTTCCTCCCGCCTGATGATGTGCAGGAACCTCCCGAAACTTCCGTGTCCGGTGAGGACCTGCGTCAGGCGGTAGGTGAGGACGCCATGACGCCTCTCCAGCCACTCCTCAAAGAGGGGACTTACCGCCGCTATTGTGGCGTGCCCTGCACGGGGTTGCGACAGTCGCTCTCTCCATGCCACCATGAGATCGCACCGGAGGTCTGCCCGCCGAGCGGCAACTTGCCGTGGCAGCGGGTTTTCCCCCCGGTGTAGTGCCTCCGCGCGCCACTCAAACAGGCGCGCGAGGACTATCGCCTCCAGATCCCACGGTGGCAGTCCGGCAAGGAGGCTCGCTGCCTCGCCGGAGATCGTGCGGTAGCCCCGGACAAGCCGTATGGCCACCACCTTTTGGGGCGCGTTCAGGTAGTGGGCGGCGCGTCGCCCTAAGGAACGCGCCCATACCGGGGCCCCGTAAAGGGCCATGGACCGCACGACTCCGGCATAGAGCCTACGGCAGGAGGCGTTTGGCCCCCTCAGATTGGGCAGGAGCCGCTTGAAAGCAGCCCCCGTCCGCTCGAGTTTGGGAGCCAAACGTCGAAAGTGTTCGACGAAGTTCCACCGGCTGTCGAGGACGATTCCCAGGTACTTCATCGTCGACCCGACGCCGATGCGAACCCCTCCTACCGTCAACTGGGATCCCGACGGTGGCGTGTTTCCGCGGCCATGAAAGACCATGGCCTCGGATTTGTGCAAGGCCACCTCGAGACCCAGCAGCCGGATCCTCTCTGCGACTATCGCAACCCCGCGTGTCATGATGTCGGCCGCCGCCTGGTGCGACCCCCCCTGAGCCAGAACGAGCGTGTCGTCAGCGTAACAAACTACGCTGACGCCGCTGGGGAGGTCGGCGCGCAGCACCCAGTCGTAACCGATGTCCCACAGGAGCGGCCCCAAGACCGATCCCTGCGGGACACCGCACGACATCTCTCGCCGGTTCCACTCTCCAGAGCGACCGGGGTAGATGACGGCCCTGTCCGTCAGATATGCCCCGACCACGCGACGAAGGTAGGTCGGCATCCGGTGGTATCGGAGTGCCTCCCTGATGCAGCTCCAAGGCATGGAGTTGAACGCGTTGGCGATGTCGAGAGACACCGCCACGACTACCCCACCCCTGGACACTGCAGCCCCCGTCGTGAGGGCTCTCACGCGCATGATGGCGTCCACCGTCGAGCGCCCCTTGCGGAAACCATACTGGTGATCCGCAAGATCCGGCCCCGTCATTAATTAGACCATTACAAGCACTTTTGAATGTCATGAAACAAAATGATGAAGCTACAACCCTGGTCGCAAGGCATAATAACTTGTGAAAGTAGTAGTTGCCCATTCCAAAGCGTTGATCTCTATGAAGAAGAATGGGCAAGAAACTCCATGGACACTCTTTTAAATTATAATATTATTACAAAATCGTTTACATCATTCATGTTGAGATTATACGAATGCCTACGTGAGAACGATGTAGTAATAGAAGTAACAATAAGTTACTCCTGGACACAGCTCGTATTCTTAGGAGGTTCCTTTCTCTAGAGCCCTGACCGCCGCGTAGCTTGGACCCTGTTCCCGATACTGGTGGGCTACTATTTTTATATTTTAAATGTTTTTTTGTTTTTATTAAGTTTTGATAGGAAATATGTAAAAATATAAAAAGAAATGTATACGAATAAATAAACGAAAAGTAACAATAACTTAATACTAATAACTATTATGATTTTAATTCTCTACATCTATAATCAGCTACCGGGTCAGGCTGTCTCGCGACATAAGCCTCCTCTATAATTGCCCTCCACTTTTTTCTGTCCAACGCGGTCCTCGGCCACCTTTTAGAAGATCATCTTGACACCTTTTTACCTTTTTACCCAAGACATGAAGAAAGACGAAGAGGAGGCTCTTCGTCTTTCTTCATGTCTTGGGTACCATTCCGTGACTTCTTTAGCACATTTCACCATATTTGTTTTCATCATAAAATCTGGTTTTTCTAACCTGACAGACAGATGTGTTGATGGGGAGTTTGTCCGCCACTTCTTCTTCCCAGCTAAAACACTAGGAAGTGGCGAAGGGCAGGGCGTTTTTGTGGGACTGTCTCTTGTAATGTGACGTTCAAAAAATGCTGATTATCAGCCTAATTTGAATAAATGACTTTTGATTTTGATTTCATATAACCTTCACCCTTTTTTTACAGATACCAGGAAACGTATTGTCAACGCAAGATCTTTCGTTCATATCAGCTGATAACAACATCTTTGAAATAATGAACAAAGCACAAGAAACTTGCAATGGCAGTGATATGAGATGTACCTTCTACCATTTTGTGAATCATGGCTATGAAAATATTGGTACATTAGATATTGACAAAAACCGATTCGATGATTTACTTATGAAATTTGATAACTGGCTGCTAACAGCTGAGAATATAGATAAACATGGAAATAAAACAAAAGGAGATAGTTCTGTAGGAGCGGCAAGTATTATTTTAAATGAAAATTCATCTATTTCAAGTGATTTACATGCCAATCAAGGTGTTTCTTTTAACCATTTAGATTATATTGCCAACGAATCACATGGCGATAGAGTAAATTCTCATAATATTAAAATTCCACATGAAACACATCATAGAAATTACCACAGTAAGGATCATAATACTGTGACAGAGAAAAATATTCATGGGAAACAATGGAAAGACAAAAACCATATCAAATTAAATGCAGAATACAACAAGGATCATAGATATTTTGAAGTGTATCTTCCAAAAGACAAGGTGACAGGAAAACCAAGAACAATATACGTCGAGGTAGATCAAGACAAGAATGAATTCGTACTTCTTGATGAGGAAATCGATAAAAAACTTAGAGGCATAAAACCTATTAGGATTGAACTAGATGAGCTATCTGAAATTGCTGATACAGCTTTTAAAGACCTAACTAAGACATCAAAATTTAAAGAACACGTACATAATCATTTAAATGACGATGAAAAGGCTATTATAAATGATATTAGTAAACATTCTGCAGTCAATGTAGATGAAGTGCATCTAGATATAGATGTAGAAGAACAAACGCAAAATAATGTAAACCCGTCCGTTCATCATCCTAATATTTATAATATACAGGCTGAACAACATAACTACAACACGATAGAAAGTGTAAAAAACATCAAAAATAATGTGATAGTGCCAAATAAATACATAACTCAGGCACAATTTAATATAAAACCACATATTGATATTTCCACAGACGACATACAAAACGATTATTTTGAATTGCAAGAAAATAATAATACTGAAACAGCCATACATACCGATTTTTATGAAAAGGATGAACCCCTGGACATTTTAGAATATAATGACAATGAAACCTTTGGCGCAAACGGTACAGATAACTCCTCTCTCGACTACTCTGAGATTTACGAAAATGACAATGACACTTCCATAGAATATCATAATTTGTCTACAGATTATGAAAATGTAAGTTTAAATGATGATTCTGTAGTTCAATTAGAAGAAAACAATGACACAAATGTCGATGTTGAATTTGATAATACTCATAAATTCTCAGCATCAGACACACAAAATTTAAATGCACATAATGTTCAATTTGAAAGACCTAATCAAGAAAATAATCTAGAATTAACTAAACTAATTAATATTGAACCTAAATTGACCTCGCCCGTTACTGTAGGGCTCTCAGATTATACTGTCTCTACTCCATCTGTTGCATCTAAAATGACTAAGTATTTAACCCCGGTGTCCCCTTCTTCTTCTGTGGAATGTATTGAAGCACTTAATAAAGATTCTAAAAATACGCTTCACAATTTTGCTGTAAGCTGGCTACCTTCCTATTCACGAATTGAAGACCTGCAGTTACCTTGTAACCCTCTATCATTAGATTCTTCATTGCAAGCTATTTCACCACCAATGGTTCCAAATGTGGGGTATTCCAGTAACTTGCAATTACCACAAGATCAGTTAATACCTGTTCATTCAAGTTTATTCCAAAATGTTCCATCTCATAGTTTTGATGTTCAAGAACTAGATAGGTCCACACAAGAAGAAGTAGATGCCGCTATACCTTTATCTCCAAAGCAAATATTGCTGTCAAAATTAGGTTTACCAAACTCTAATACAAATACTCCTTTTAAAGTAATGCCTGGCAGCTCAAAAGATGCAGTAACTTCACCATGTTCTATTCCAGAAATTGCGCCATATTTGCTGTCAGCATTGTCTAGCCCAGTAGACACAGGTTTTATCAAAAAATCACCATGCGATAAAACATTAAAAGGAACAATGATTTCATGTGCACCATGTACAAACGTATATCGTTACAAAACTGTTCCTTACTTATCAAATCCGTATTTAAAAACACCTCAATTAATACCATCGTTTTTAGAATCAGTTTTACAAACTCATTTGCAACCAGCCTCTAAAATTCCTACTTTAGATTCTGCACCAAAATCTTTGGAACCAAGTCTAACTGGAGTTTACCCACAAGAAAAACAACCTATTCAATTCCTGCCATTTGCACCTAAATCTCAATTATCACCTTTAAACCCTATATTAATTGGGCCGGGTTTCCCACCAAATGCTTTACCCTGCTCCACTATAATGAACAATATTCCCTATCTACCGTACACTGACCATAATATAAGGAACAATCCACCCTGTATTAGTAACTATTTAACCACTGACCAATATCATAAACAATTGCCATCAAAAACAGCTTCTTTATCAAATGTTGGACATCCCTGCTCTGTTAACAATATTTTAGAAATTACACCATCAAGCTACACACCACCCTTTTTACCAGCACAAAGGACAGACCTTCAAAATGATTTAAATCCGTTAGTTGCTTTGGAACGCGATTTAGAAAGTCTTTCCTTAAAATATGGTATACCTTTATCAAAGATTCTTCATTCTATAGAAACGGAAACTTGTTTTCCTACTCGTGAGGTTCCTAATTCCAACTCAAAACTTGATGGTTTGCTTATTGCTCAACAACCACATATATTACCAAAAACTGAGGCAGCTGATGATGAAAACCGAAGTGGTAATGACGAAAAACTTTTAGAAGCAGATTTGACTAACAAGACTCCTTTAGATTCAACTCTTCTAGGTCCTCATTTAGAATTAGATGAATCATTAAAAGCACATACTTCCCAAAGTTACACTGTTACATCAGACAGTACACTACCACCTACTACTTCAAATTTAAGTGTCAAAAATCTTCCTACAAAAATATCACACGACAGTTCACTCATAGGACCACAATTATCAACTTTATCTACAAATAATATTCTGTTTCAAAATGAAAATCAAAATGGAAATGTACTTTCTGAGTCAGATTCTTCTAATTTGATGCCTTTAGAAGCATCACTTATAGGCCCTTATTTGAAAATAGGGCATTCACCAGTGGCATTTAATTCTCACATCTCTCAAGGTGACATTCCTTCATCACATACTGAAGTATTAACTACTACATTGTCACAAATAAAATCTGTAGTTGATCAAAACCGAGATACAAACTTATTACAAGATAGTTCTTTAACTGGTTCGCATTTGCAATCATTGTCTTCGGTTAAACCGTTACTCAGTAATGAAATACAAATTATCAATGAAATGGTCCCACTAGAATCAGAGTTTACTAATTTGACACCTTTAGATTTATCCCAAATAGATTTAACAAAGCAACTAGACCAGTCATCAATTCCAGTTAAAACTTTACTAACAAATGAAATACAAACTTTCAATGAAATGGTCCCACTAGAATCAGAACTCACAAATTTGATCCCTCTGGATTTATCTCAAGTAGATTTAACAAAGAAACTGGACCAGTCATCAATTCCAGTTAAAACTTTAATAACAAATGAAATCCAAACTATCAATGAAATGGTCCCACTAGAATCAGAACTTACTCATTTAACACCTTTGGATTTATCTGAAGTAGATTTAACAAAAAAACTAGATCAGTCATCAATTCCAATTAAAACTTTAGTAACGAATGAAATAAAAACTATCAATGAAATGGTACCGCTAGGGTCAGACCTCACGGATTTGGCACCTTTAGACATAGCTGAAGCAGATTTTGTAAGCGAACTTGACCAGTCAAAACAGCATGAAAAATCTGTTCAAAATTTATCTACAGGTATTGTCAGTACCAAATCACATAAAAAAACTACATCCTCAAATTCAATAGAAGAAGAATTATTACTAGAAAAAGAGTTATCTAGCTCTGTGCAATTAGATTCCTCTATAAATGGCCCTGGGTTGAAATTAGGGAACTCACCAGTTGCTACAGATACTGTAAAAGAAGATACTATTCATTTAGCACAAGACAATCTCGAAAAAACAAAAAGTAAAGTTGATAAATCGGAAACTATTATCTTACCTTCATCATTGCTACCGACATTACTTAATGAACCCCTCAAAGCTTCATACCTTAACACCATCTCCCAAGATACGATATTGAATGAAAACAGTTCTGAAATGTTATTAGATGCAAATATAATTGTAGAGCCTGGGAAACCTGACATGACCACACAAAATACACAATTGAATGAAAAACTATCACTAGATAATTATGTGGAAATACCACTTGCAGAAACTACACAAATATCTATAAAAGAAACAGAGTTTAAAATTATAGAATCTAATTCAGTACAAGATAGCAATGTACCATTATTTACAAAAGATGCAACAACTTTGAATTACAAACCAGATTCACCAGAACTAACCTTTGTTGATACTGAACCCCAACTTGAAAGCTCTTTAATAGGTAATAGCATCCTACCCAAAATAAAAACGCAAATAATTTCCTCCACCTTAGACTCTTCAATACAATTGGATAACTCTTTAGTAGGTCCAAGTATAATAAATGAAATAGATTCTCAATCACCAATTATAGAAACTGTAGATCAATTCAAAAACTCCATTTCGGCTATAACTATAGATCAAAATATTAAACTTACAGCATCAACAACGATTGATTCCAATATTCAACTTGATAGCTCCTTGATTGGCCCAACTTTAAATCAAGACGTAAAATCACAAGGATCTTCTGTTTATGATTCTGTTACTCAATCTGAAACCTCTTTAGTAGCACCAAGTCTATATGAATCAGGAAGCAAAACATCGTCTGTCTCACTGGGTTCTTCTTTGGTGATACCTAGTCTTGCATCATCAGCATCATCATCCTCAAGTCAACTAGATAGTTCATTACTAGGTACAAGTTTACACCCACACATGGAGACACTTAAAGAGTCACGAGTCTTTGATTCTAAAAAACTTAATAGTGTAGATTTCAATAAAGTAGGTAGTCATATAACAACTGCGCCTTTTTCTAGTGATGAAATCAAAATGATAAATAAAGAGTTACAGCCTAAATTGGATCTTATCAACTCATTACCTTTAGATTCAATTCTCATAGGTCCTCATGTTAATTTTGAAAGTCAATTTGATCAGTCAGAAATATCTCGATATCAGAATCCAGAATCGTCTTTGACAACAGATATTGTACCTGGGATACTTGAAACATTAAATTTCTTAAACTCTGACTATGTTGAAAGACTTCCCCCTAAATTAAATACTGTCATTCCATCAACTTACCAATCTGATTTACAAGAACTACAATCTAAATTCAAGAATAATTCAATTACAAAATCCCAACTTACACCATCCGAATTCAATCCTTGTGATAAATTACTATCATCAATAGCTATACACTCAACAGACAATATAGATAACTCACCGACTTGCTCTGATTTACAAAAGTTAACTTTGAAGAATTTACTAAGTACCCCATCATATCTGCAAGATGATACAGTCTCTGAGTTTTCACCAATAACCATGAAAATCCCAGAAAATGCAGTTAGACCTTTAGAAGGACCTTGCTTTGATTCAAATGATTATACGACTCCACCAACGGGTGTTGAATTTGTACCTTTAGCTCAAAGAGTTCCTCAAATACCCTCTATACATTATGCTCCATATGGTCCGATTAACCAAATGATAGACCGTAATTGGATACCACATCCCTTTAATTTCCAAAACATTCTTCAACCTTCACCTGCTTTCATACCAGCTGTAGAAAATGCCCCTGTTCCTTTCATTTCAAATACATTAACGTCATTAACTCCCAATGATTTGAAACTGCTATCTGATTTAGCTTCTCAAAGTAAAACCTTTCCACAATTATCAATGCCCAATATATCTACACCAATGAAAGCCATTCCACCATTATTAGAATGGACTATAATATCAAATAGTTTGCCTCTAGAATATATTCCATCATTTCCAATAAAAAACTCAATTTCATCCATTGTTCCGTCTAATTTAGAGTCTTCAATTTGTAATCCAGAATACACACCAATAGAAGTTGATGATACCAAATCTCTATTAGATGAATATAGCTACAAATTATTAAATGATCTATCTATTTTACCATTAAGTCAATCTTCCTTATCATCTACCAAACCATTGTTTGAAACAGGTGAAATCGTTTCACCTTCAATATCAGATTCTATACCAATATTAAACTCAGACTCAATCAAAACACGACCATTGCTACCGTTTTCTATTTCAAATGCCATAGTTCCGCCTTTAATATATACCAATCCTCAGATAGGTTTATACGATCCGCAAAACCTACCCCACATGATACCAACATCAACTACCCCGCCACACAATTCACAGCCTTATGCTATAACACCAATTGACACACTATTGTCTGAAATACTTAAACCGGTTCCTAAAATAGAATCATTACCTATTGAATCTGCGGACGCATCTTTACAACTAGTATTGCATGAAATTGAGAATAATCCGGAATTCATACAATGTATCCCAGATTCCACACTCAAAAGTGATTTTCTACAGCAATTGTTATCAAAACCATGTTTTGAATCACCAATAAATCTACCAAGTTCAACATTGGATACAATGTTACAATTATCTACAGATCCAAATAAATCTAAAACTTTTCCGAGTAAATTTCCACCAGAATTCTTTACCCCGGTACCTCAAATTCTTACTACCCCATTGTCAAGTGCATTTACAAGCCCAGTATCATCAATTTATGCCAGTCCATTATCGGTGTCATATGCTAAACCAATTTTAGCATCAAGTCCTAGGCTGCCGTCAAATGTGCCGTATGCACTTAGCCCTCTCACACCCCTACTTATTAGCCCTCTCACAACTAGCTCAGCTATACAAGACTTTTCTAGTCCACTAACGCCATTAACAAACTATCCAGCTGCACTAACGGAAACCTACAAAACAGCCGTACCGTCAAGAATTCCCTATAAACCATCTCAAATGTATTCTACTCCATATCCTAGTTCACTACCAGTCGAAAGTAGTCCTTATGCACCAACATTTATGAGTCAATTAGCACCAGCAAAAACAAGCCCGATTAAGCCAGTTTTCTATAAACATTTAAGAGCACCATTCTTTACTCCCGTACCTAAACCGAAAACACTGTCTGATTTTGGAACCTCAATTTATTCTGGTTTATTGAAACCAGTTTCTCCCATTCCAATGGCATCTCCTACTGGTGAATTACCTCCTTTTTATTTTAATCCTGACTTATCCACATACGAATATTCACCAATAATATCAGCCCATTTAAATACACTGACTCAACAGTTAAGTACTCCTTCACCAGTTTATGTAACTCCCATACCACCAGTAAATTCTATTCTTCCGTCACAAAATCAACCATTACCATCACAACCTACGTTTAATTTAAAACCAGAAATAACATCACAAGAACTAGAAAATTTGGGACTACTGAGTACACTACCAATTTCCAATGCAAATAAACCGTTCCTAAATGTAAATCAAATGCTTCCTACAGGTCCGAATATCACGCCTACGCAAAACTATTATACATTACAAGGTCCATTATCCAGTTCACAAATAAAACAAAATAAACCTACTGAAGATAAAATAGGGTCCAATCTTCAGACAACATCTTTGATAGAAGAAACACCTTATGAAAACATAGAAGAAAACATGTATACATTTAGCAATAATTATAAAGACATGATTCACGAAAAACCAAATTTAAAACATCCTTTAGAATCTTTGTCGTATACTTTAGCATCAGAAGAGATTAAAGAGACAGAGCTAGAAGAAAATTTCATAAAACAAGAAGATCTAATTCCTTCTAATAATATTGTTACTGAGCCATCAAAGTTACATAAAACACCTCTTCTAACACCATATACTTCATTATACAGTTATCCATTACTAACACCATGCCCAATTCCACAGTTATTGCCACTTCCATCTCCAATTGAAACTATTCCACAAAATACATTTGCTAATAAACCACAAATGCCTTTAGTAAGGCCTTGGAATCAACCACTCTCACTAACAACATTAATTTCGTCTAGCCAGCCACAAAGGCTACCACCATTATTAGCTCCTGAAATTAATGAACCCTTACTGCAAACCACGTGCACAGGTACATATTCAAGTCCATACAAGACATTACTAACAGACGAAAATCCATTGTCTGCTTCTGAATCCGCAACTAGCCAAGATATGTTCATAGCACCGCCTTTAGACCCAAGAGGATTAATAAAGATGAAGAACTCACAAGTGACAGTAAATGCACCTTTTGTGTCTGTTACATTGCCAAAAAGTTCACCAAAATTGCCTTATAATTTAAATAATTATATTAAAATACCACCAACACATAATGAAGCCAAATCAAATAAACAAGACAGACTTGTAAGGCCCTTAGTGCCAAGCTATAACCAATTTGCTTCAACAATAATTTCACCTATTTCATCTTTAGAAATGCTGTATCCTTCTCAAGAAATTTCTCCTTTAACGCCAGCTGAAAACCTGAAAAAGCCACTCAATTCTCCTCAATATATTTCTTCTATATTACCAACCCAGACAAAATTACAAGAAAACTATCCATTGAATGAAGCACTACTTAATTATAAGCCATACGTTCCGCTACCGCTAACTGGGCCGTCGAATGCAGTAAAAAATATATTTAAGAGTCCTTCAGTTCCTTCCCTATATTCTGTAATACCGTCTGTTAAAATGGGTACAAATCTAAATAGTCCACAATCTTCACCTTTTGCTCCACAATATTCTTTACCAGGATCATCTTTACCTGTTTCCAAATCAAGTTCCAGTAATTCTCTTGCAAATGTAAAGTATTCAACAATAACACCAGATGTTGCTAAGTTGCCAATAACAAATCATATTATACCTTCGTCGCCATTTATGTCTTCTGACACAAGCTTCCAAACAATTCCTCTGAAAAAATCAACCTTCCTTCAGAGTCTTCCAAGATACTGTAATCCGACCCCTACCCTTATGAAACCTCTAGAAATATTTCCACATGAAACACCTGGTAAGCCTTTGGGACAATCGATTCTTCCTCAAAATATGTGCAAGCCCAACACACAGTATTACAATGATAAATATAAATCTGTTCCATTTTCATCATCACTTCAATTCACTCAGCCATTAGAAATAACAGATTCATCCCAAACTCAACCGTTTCCTTTCCATCAATGTGCAAACAAACCTCATCCAAAATTATCACCTATTTTACCTCAATATGCTTCTCCATCTTTGACCGCAAGTTATTCTTCTTTACCGATGGAATTACCAAGTTCACAAATAAACAAACCTCGTGTTCCTGAATATAGTTTTCCAACTTCTCCTATAACAGATGCATCTTTCCAATCATCAGCCTTAACAGATTTCAGACTTATTAAAAAAATACCATCGTATCCTATTCCAAATAATCAAATCACTTCACTAAAATCGACTCCTTATGAAACTATTATTTCATCAAATCTAAGACCTCTAGATATCTCTAAAGAAGATGTACAATCATATTCTTCCCCGATTACTTCATTAACTACATTATCTTCGTCATCTTTATTGAAACCTTTAACAAAAACATTCGCTCAAAAATCACGTCACTATCAACCTCAAATGATTCCTATTAACTCACAGTACGTAAATGAATTACCTAGTTTTCCACAGCTACTACCATTGACCACCCCGTTATTAGACACGCCATTGCTTAATCCCTTATCGATAAACTCTCTAAATTTTTCACCATCATTGGCGAACTATGTCTCAAAATCAAACGTAGCATTTTCTGAAAGCCCTCTTATGAAATCTCTACCATCTGTGTCCAGTACTCAGAAATATTTTGCTCCATCTGAATCACTGGTCTCAGTTTCACCTGAATCTCTAGAGCCAGTTAATTCAATACCAACAACACCATCTAGTTTCTCAAAACCACCTTTTTACAAACAACATCTATCACCAGTTACTATGATAAATATGCCAAAATATTCAAATTATGATGAGCAAGAATCCTCACGGTACCTTCCACTAAAAGAAAATTATAAAACTGTCATACCTGTTGAAGTTTCACCCATTTCTTCTTCAGAATCATCACGACTATCTTTCAATTCACCAGATACAGGAGTTATGGAAGATATGGTACCATATGAGTTGATGCCTGAATCGAAACATAAATTCTCACAGTTACCACTGAATCTTAATCAACAAAAACAGTTATACCCTGTTTTGCCCTATTTGACAATGCCACAACAAACTTACACTACTTCAGCTTCTTCAAGTTATAAAACTGCAAGGCCAAGACCTCTAGTAATACCGGAGGACGTGGAACTAATCGATACTACAGATCCTATTCCAATATCACCAATTCAATCTGAAGCTCTAACCTCAATCTATTCCCCAACTGATAGAACAGCACCAAAAATTAACGCATTATCGAATATTCCAGAATTTAATACTTTATCATCATCACCTTACGCAATTTTATCAAACACAGATTTATCTTCCTCCACTTTCAAGCAGTTTTCACCGAAATCAATAACGAACACTCAATCTACCCAAGAACCTGACAGAACACAATCATTTCCATACAACATATTGTCAAACTCAGATTTTTCTCCTCCCAACTCGAATCCATTACCACCTATAGTACAAAAACAACGTAACAATCAAAGACCACAGTCATCACCAGTGTATCTTAGTCCACAAGAGTATGAAGAGTTAACTAAAGCATCAATACCATCACCCATAACCTTACCATCATCCAACACTGATCCTCAATTGATCACCAACGCATTGACAGCAAGACCAATACCACTGAAACCACTTTACGCCAGCCTGATAACCAAATCTCGCGAGAATTTACTTCCATTCCTCGGAAAACATTCACCTCTTCAAAAAACTTCTATAGATCTAGAACCAGATAAAGAAAATATACAAAGTCTTTTAAATAAATATAGAGCTGCTAATAAATTAACGCTGCTAGAACCAAAAACTTATCCTTATGAATCTAAACCTACAATAGTTGAATTGATTTCGGAACTTCATTCTACAAAACCTGAAAATCTTTTGATAAAAACAAAAGAATCTTATGTAGAATATGCAAAAGATATAAAATCAAATGACGAATATAATGATGTCACGGCTGAAAATGTTAGTTTAGACGAAAATAAATCTGACATATTAGAAGCTAAATTATTTACTGAAAATGAAGCGGAAACAATCGAAGATATAAATATCCCTAATTATTACAATAACTACAACGGGCAAAAACAACAAAGATTGTCGATTTCAGACCATTTCTACGCCAATAATCATATAGGTAAAAGTCCACAAGTTTTTAGTGCCGCGCCATCACCTACGGACGGTGAAAGATTCTATGACACAATATCTCCGAAGATTTTGAAAGATTTAAATAAAATTCCTACTAAGCAATTTGGATTTATCCCAAAATTAGACACAAATTCTAGACTAATTGAATATTACCCTGAAACAGCAGACTCTGCTGAAACCATTCCAACCACAAGCTCACACACTCGAAATTACATAAATCCTCTCTTACAATCTTATCCTCAAATGGAACTTCCTACCAATGCTGTTGAAGTTACTGAAACATCTGAAGTACCATCAACTTCATACTATCCCTCAAAAAATATTGATGAAATGAAGTATTCAGGATATAAGACATATCAAATACCGTCTATGAAATTCCCTAAAACAATGCAAAATCTGGGAACACCTACTCAAACGTATACAGTTACTGCAGTCCCATATTCCTCAGTAAAATCTTCGAACGAATATCAAAACCTAAATCCTCCCGATTTAATTGTTCCTGCAGAAATATATAAGCCAAAATGTCCTCAATACCAAACCCCAGAAAAAAATACATCACCACTTCAAAGTAAACTAGGTGTTGATACTTTACAAAATTACCCAGAATTTAATGAATATGACCTTACAGAAGATAAACCAGTCTGTATAGACGATACAAACGAAGAATTTAAACTAAAAACAAGTTTAATCAATTACATTAATAAAAAAGATAACATTAAAAGTAATATTGACAATAATAATATCGAATTTACTGTACCTATTGGCAACATAGCTATTATAAAGAAAGAGCTGTCCAATGCTGATACAATAGAAATTAATAATCCTTCAATAGGGCTTAAAGTTTGGAAATCGAAAATAAAAATAGCTGAAGCAGAACTTAAACTTAAGTTCAAAGATTTATCAGTAATCAATTTCATGCCAGTTATAAATAATCTAGACAAATATGATATAGAGGAAATTCGTAATATAGTTAAAAACTATATAGATGAGAAATACGGTAAACATATAGAAATCAATGAGCCATATACAGTTGATAATCAGTATACTGTTATAAAAGATTTTGATCCTAATCCGGTAAGTAATAAGTTTAATTTACTGTGGCCTACTAATTATGTATGAAAGTACCTATTAGGGTTCCATAGGTGAACACGAAACTAGAAAATAATCAAAGCGAGCGGGTGAAATATTCCAAGTCGAGTTAATTTTAACACGCTCTTGTCGATAATCATGTAATTTCAAACTCAAAGCTTTTATTTAAATTAGACCATTACAGGCACTTTTGAATGTCAAGAAACCAAAAAAAAAATAGCTACAGTCCCATATCAAAAAGTTATTAGTTGCCCATTACAAAGTATTGATCTCTATGGAGAAGAATGGGCAAGAAACTCCATGGACACTCTTTTAAATCACAATAATTTTACAAGATCATGGTTACATCATAAAAAAATACGTGCACATTAAGAACGTACTATTATGTACATATTTATGTTTAGTTTTGATGACTATACTTGTTAAGTTAAGTGACGTCATTTTAAATTCAATATGGCGGATTCCCGAAAATGGCGGACTAGTTACTTTTATGAATTCCCAATTACATTCCTCATTATTCGTGTCCTAAAATGAGATAAAAACAAAATTGGACTTTGATTTAGCGAAAGTTGTCTGCATTTACCGAAAATTGTTACACCTTTTTTAAAAAAAAAAACTTTGCGCCACACCAGGATTTCTCCTGTATCGTGGGTGCGTTTACAAACATTTAAACTCACATAAACAAACAACCAGACCCGAAACAAATATCTGCAGGTCATACAAATATTTGTTCCATGCGGGAATAGATCGAGCAGTCGATCGCTCAGCCATTGCGCCAACCGTGTCGTCAAAAGCCTTAATAATATTGACCTTTACTAGGGCCACATTAGCGGAATTCGGTGAACTATTCCAGAGTAGGACAGAGATGGAGATAGACGTCTTGTATAGCTCATCTCATTCCCACACCGAAATAATTCGATAAAAGCGCGAATGTGGCTCAAACATGACAAGGAGAGTAAGAATTCACTTGATGGATTAAGAGCTTGGAAACAAAACTGCGATGCGATGACACATCTTTAAAATGTACAAGGGTATCCACCCTTGGCAGCTTTGGCACCAAGAAGAAGAAGTTATTATTTAACAAGCTTTCGCTCGCGGCTTCGTTAGCGTTAAATTCGGGGTAGCACACTTCCCCTTTCCCGATTTATAGGTACCTGCTACCTGTAGTTTTTGCCCTTGCGCCTTATTTATTGTAATAGCAATGCTAAGTTTTCCCTTTTCTTCCCTCTTTCTCCCTCATAATTCAATCTTTTTTTTAAAAAGTTTTCGCAATGCGTCGTGTGAGCAAGGGCGGTTCTAGAAGGATCAGTCATGGGGGTCATGAAATTAAAATCCTTACTTCCTTACTAATATTATAAAAGCGAAAGTGAGTTTGTTGTTTGTTTGTTTGTTACGTCTTCACGCCTAAATGGCTAAACCGTTTTTGATGAATTTTAGTCCAGAGATAGTTGAGACTTTAAAAAAGAGAAATGGGGGAGTAAGAGGGAAGAAAAGGGAAAACTTAGCTTTGCTATTACAATAAATAAGGCGCCAGGGGAAAAACTACAATGCTACTTGTAGTTTTTCCCCTAAACCCCCTTCCCCCCCTGGTACCTGCAAATCAGGAAAGAGGAACTGTGTTATCCCGAATTTAACACGAGCGAAGCCGCAGGCAAAAGCTTGTTTAGTATAAGTTTAATATTAATGTTTACATAAAATACAAGGTCATTTTTTAACTAGCAATACTAAGAAAATATCGGATAAAATAATTGATCTCAAGTTTTTTAACAACCGGTGTTGCGGGTTGTTCGAAAGAGATACCGCGGCCCCGGAACATAAAGGGCCATAGAAGGAACATGGGTGGGTTTTAGTCAGTACAAGTCTGACACTGCCCCACACCGCTCCGCCCAGAGCGGGGGAAGTTATTTAATGACTTCCCATCCGCAGGAAAATAAAAGTTTTCTAACAAACAACTTAGATTTTTTTTAGAAAAGTATTACTCTTATGTGTTATAAATATATTGATATCTTCTACGTGTTTGGAATTTCGCTACCAATTTAATTTGACCTAACATAATTTTATAATAGCGTATAAGTGAGAGATTCTTTGTTTAAAGTATAATAATATTGTTAATAACGTTTAAGTTGGAAGCACCAGAAATTATAAAATTGTCATTCAAAGGGTTTAAAACGAACTTAGCGGTTGTAATAATAAGTTTAATGACTCAGCGATCATTGTGCCGATAGTCGTTACAGCCAATGGCTTAATTGCCAAGAGCCAGACCAACACCTAAGAAGGCTCTCGTTAGGCAGCTGGATCAAGGGCTTGATACAGAAAGCGGTACTCCTGGACACGGCTCGTATTGTTAGGAGGTTCCTTCCTCTGGAGCCCTGACCGCCGGTAGCTTGGATCCTGTTCCCGATACCGGTGGGCTACTATTTTTATATTTTTAAATGTTTTTTGATGCTTTTTTTTATTAAGAAATATTTAAAAATGTAATTGTATGTAAAAAAACGAATAAATGAACGAAATATTTTAATTATTATAATACTGTAAAAAAAAACATACGTTATGAGGTTTCGAATCATATTTTAATCACTACTTATATTGACCTGAAAATTGCAAAAAAACCTTTTAAAATATCCGGGCAAGTGGGAGTCAGAATTTTCTGTACAAACTTAAAAGGATATATCTTTTGATTGCGTAGACTTTAAGAGTTAATTTCATAGATCCAAGGGACAACAGACTTTAGTATATTTCAGGTTTTAATTTCAAGTCGATACCTCTAAGCGTTCCTGAGATAAAGGGTCTTGACATACAGATAGACAGACGATAACAAAGAGATGTCGTTATTCCTTTTGAGATAAAGGAATTAAGCGAGCCACACTGGCGCTTTCACCTTAATAATATTGGTTGTAATTGTTATGTTTATAAGACTGAATGAGATTTCAATAAATTTTATGAAAATAATGATAATGTTGTTTTTATTCAGACAGGGTCTTAAATGGCCGATAAAGCTGAATCATAATCCTTACTAATATTATAACAGCGAAAGTGAGTTTGTTTGTTTGTTACGTCTTCACGCCTAAATTACCAAACCGATCTTGATGAATTTTGGTACAAAGATAGTTGGAAGCCTGGAGACGGACATAGAAAAGTGAAAAAAGGGGGAGAAAGAGGGAAGAAAAGGGGAGAAAAAGATCATCATGCGGGTTAAAGTTGGCGTTAGCCCAAAGTAACTATGCCACGCGGACGAAGGCGCGGGCGGAAGCTAGAAGGATAATAATATGAATAACGTTAAAATATTAATTGCGTCTGTGACCAAGAATTTTAACGTACCTAATTCTAATTTCGATCCTGCTTAAGCGGCCATATTGGACCACCTGTAGGGTTATCATGATATCTTATAACAGTTCTTATTCCTGTGTGAGAAAGAGATGGTGCTAGACACCCTGTATAGCTCTGTCTCTTTCCCTCAGTGGAATAAGTTCTGCTTTAAGACGTGATGGTAGGGTAGCTGACCTCCACAAGAAAGAAAGAAGAAAATAAGTTTATTACACACGTCACACGTGCATTTAACAATGAAAGCAAAACAAAAAACATAAAATAATTTAAAAAAAAAGAGATAATCATTGTGTGTCCCACGGCTCACAATCTAGTTGGTACTGGGTAATACGATACCTCATGGTAAGACTCGCTATCAGACTTTGAGTGTCAAAAATCGATAAATGATAGGACTAACGCGTATTACCAAATCATTATGTTCCTGCCCTTGTCCCATTCTATTTGGGGTCGGCGCAACACGTTTTCTTCTTCCATTCTCCCCTATCAGACGTCACGGCATCATTCACTCCTTTCTCCTTCATATCATTCCTTACACAATCCATCCATCTTTTCTTTGGCCTTTCTCTTGCTCTCCATGCATCAACATTCAGATCCATCACTCTTTTAGTCGCATGTGCTTCATCCCTCCCAAATACTTAAATTGCTCTAAAGTATTAGAGCAATTTAGCCCTACATAGTTATGTGGAACTGAAAACGTGACAACCTTCTCAACATCGGTGTCTTTCCCACCTCGTAATTCACCTCTACCTCACCTGTCAAGGATTATGGTCGTGATATATTATGTTATCTTTCTGCTTATCCCTTTTACACAAGAATAATAAACACAAAATATCCGAGCCAAGTCCGCCATACTTCTTAAAAGGTTGAGTCTCAAACTTTTTACTTAGTCATTTGTAAAATTGCAACATTCTTGTGGATGACCCTTTTGAAAACAGAGTTGTACTTGTACGGTTGTCGGATCATTTACGGGTTCCCAACCCTTAAAAGGGTCACTTAAAGGATGGGTAAGTGTATGGAAAAGCTTTAACATAGGGGAAAATAAATAAAATAGAACGAAATAATGTTTTGTAACCTCATACAAGTTTATTTCACCTTATAAAGCCTGTATGTACAGGCAAAACGAAGAAAAAAACATTTTCATTAATTATACAATGATTGAAAATGCTTTTTTTTTATACTTTTTAATGACAAAAATACTTTTCATTCTATAGCTAGCTCACTTGCGATTTATTTTCCAAAAATGTAAAAAATTCGTGTTGTAGGAAAAATAACTTAATTCCTACAAAATAAAGTTCAGTTTACGCTAAACATTTTTATAACTGTTAGTCTACTGCTATTAGTGCTAGTCATTCAGAATTTAACCTAATTTCAATTAAAATAAAGTTGATGTTTGTTTAACTAAAAATAAACTGTGAAAGTACTTGAGCCTAATTTCTGAATTAATTCGTAAATTTTTCATTATGTTTAAATTATAACAACGGTAACTCAGTCCTTGCTAGATAAACTTTTTGAAAAACAAAAATAATTAAATAAAAAGTTTCTCCATAAAAGTGGAAAATAATTCTTTTGTTATCAAAAAGTTTACAGTTTAAAAATAATGGCTGTAATGTTGTTTTCCTCTTAGATATTTTTTTTCTTTAAATCTAATTCCTAGTGGTTTAGAAACGCTGCTGATAAGCAGTAAATCTTAGGTTCGATTCCCAAGTCAGGCCAAGCTAAGACGGCACGGTTGGCGCAGTGGCAAAGCGATGCGTGCCGCCGCGCCGGTTCAATTCCCGCACGGAAAAATATTTGTATGGCCTACAGGTCGTTGTTTCGGGTCTGGCTGTTTGTGTATGTGAATTTAAATGTTTGTAAACGCACCCACGATACAGGAGAAATTCCTAGTATGGCAACTTTAAGAAAAAAAATACGTGTGGCACTCGGGGACTGCCGCGGTAAAGCTATTGCATAGCATTTTTAATCAACTTATGCAATAAATTAAATAAACTTATGCAATAAATTAAAAAAATAACTAAATATAATATTTAAAAAGTACTTCCAATGAAAAGAAGTCGCAAAAAGAAAAAGAAGACCTTGGGTTTGATCCAGCGTATTGTCGATTGACTATCCGATTCTCTACCAAACACGCTAATAGAACATTGGAATTAAGATTGAAATAATCGTCCGTATTCGTAATGAAAGTGTTAGGTTTTTCGTTACGAAATCTGTTTCGGTCTCCACGCTCAAGGCCCGCGATAGAAGCTATGCAACAACTTAAAAGCTAATGGTGTTTTCTATCAAGAATTTCTTAGTACCAACCACAGAATCCTTTTATATGGACGGGCCTGTTGGTCTAGTGGTTAGTGGCCCTGACTGCTGAGCCGGAGGTCGTGGGTTCGATTCCCACCCAGGACATACTTTGTGTGATGAGCATGATTGTTTGTTCTGTGTCTGGGTGTGATTTATCTATAATATGTATGTATTTATAAATTATATAAGTATGTATATCAGTTGTCTGGTTACCATAACACAAGCTCTGCTTAGCTTGGGATCAGATAGCCGTGTGTGAGTTGTCCCAAGATATTTATTATTATTATTATTGTCGTCCATTTATTGTTTTATATACATATAATTAAATTTTTAAATATTTCTTAAAAACAACAAATAAAAAACATTTAAAAATGTAAAAATAGTAGCCCACCGGTATCGGGAACAGGGTCCAAGCTACCGGCGGTCAGGGCTCCAGAGAAAGGAACCTCCTAACAATACGAGCCGTGTCCAGGAGTACCGCTTTCTGTATCAAGCCCTTGATCCAGCTGCCTAACGAGAGCCTCCTCAGGTGTTGGTCGAGGCTCTTGGCAATTAAGCCATTGGCAGATACGACTATCGGCACAATGATCGCTGAGTCCACATCCCACATGTCGACAACCTCGCGAGCCAAGTCAATATACTTGATTTGCTTATCTTTCTCGGCTTTCACGAGGTTCTCATCATGCGGGACTGTTATGTCAACAATCATTGCGCGCCGCTCTGATCGATCCACCACCACTATATCAGGCTTGTTGGCAACAATAGTCCTGTCAGTGATGATGGATCGATCCCAGTACAATGTGATATTGCCATGTTCGAGAACTGGGTCGGGCTCATACCTGTAGTACGGCACTTCCGATTCCACAAGGCTATATTTTAGAGCAAGTTGCTGATGAATAATCCTGGCTACAAGGTTGTGTCTATGCAAGTACTCTCCGTTAGCTAGACGAGAACAACCGGAGATAATGTGTCGAATTGATTCACCCGGACGGTGGCATGCCCGACATATGTCAACCGTGCCGTCCTTCACAATGAATCTCCGGTAGTTATTCGTCATCATAACTTCATCCATAATTGCACAGACAAAACCTTCAGTTTCTCCAAAGAGATCCCCGGAACGTAGCCAGGCTACGGACGCTGGTTGATCTACATCAGGTCCATGTAGGGCCCGGAAAAAGCGTCCGTGAAGCTCCTTACTCTGCCATACCTCCCTGCGGTCGTTAGTGTCAAGCACTACAGGTTTGCGCCAGTTCTCTTTAGCCAAGGAGAGCGGGGTGAAGCCTTTGTCCACTGCAACCACATCCCGATGCATTCCCACGTCGGTTTCTAGGAAATATTCCCTGAGACTGCATATCTCGCGGTTGTGGAGAGTCTTGGCGTTTAAAAAGCCTCGACCTCCGCAACTCCGCGGGATATACAGTCTCATAACCGAAGAACGTGGGTGATGCATACGAAATGTCGTTAACAATGTACGGACCTTCCTATCCAGGGCGTCCAGTTCTGTTTGAGTCCATTTGAGTATGCCGAAAGAGTACATCAAAACCGGCATGACCCAACCGTTGAAAGCACGCACCTTGTTTCCGCCTGATAAAAGACTATTAAATACTTTTCTCAGGCGGCCAAAGAAGCGTTCCTTCAACGATTGCTTCATGTCAGCAACATTGATGCCCAGCGCTTCCGACATCCCCAAATACTTGTAGGTTTCGGTTGCTGAGAGGGATCTAAGGTTTATGGAATCTGAGAGCTGGGTTCCCACAGATTCCACAATTTCCCCTCGCTTTACATGCATGACCGCACATTTGTCCACACCAAATTCCATCCTGATAGAGCTACTGAAAGTTTCAGTTACCTTCAATAGCTCCATCAGTTGTAAATCGTTGGGGGCAAAGAGTTTCAGGTCATCCATGTAAAGAAGGTGAGATATAACCTGACCACCTCTCCTCAATCGATAGCCCAGACCTGAATTCTCCAGCAGCGTGCTTAGAGGATTCAAGGCTAAGCAGAACCAAAGTGGACTCAAACTATCGCCCTGGAAAATACCTCGCTCTATCCTGATCGGTTCACTATTTCTCTGAATCTGCCGACATCCTGGATAGCGAAGGACTGTACTCCATTGCCTCATACACGAGATCAGGAAGGTGCGCAGAGTTGCATCAATTTTATACAACTCTAGCACCCTCATGAGCCATGTATGTGGTACGGAGTCATAGGCCTTCTTATAGTCTATCCAACATGTCGACAGATGCCTTCGGGAACGGCGAACCTGTTGACTAATAGCCATATCAATGAGGAGCAGCTCCTTAGTACCGCGGGACCCGTTCCTACATCCATTTTGAGAAGCAGACATGATTGAATTGTCATCAATGTGTTTAGTGATTTTAGCTCTCAAAATGGATGTAAGAACTTTATAAAGTGTCGGAAGACACGTAATTGGTCTATAATTTTTGGGTTCCGCCGTACTACCCGATTTATGGAGCAGATGGGTTATACCAGTTGTCAGAAACTTAGGCAACGACCCTGACTCTAAAGCCGTCTGAAATAGGGCCGCCAAACGAACGTGCGATCTCTGGATCCACTTTATCCAGAAGTTGTGCAGTCCGTCCGGCCCTGGAGATTTCCAATTAGGCAACGGACGAACCGCACAAGCTACATCTTGGGGACTGATTGTCAAGGCCCCCATTTCTGGTATTGGATCGCACGCTCGCTCGACTTCCCGAGTCCATTCACCTTCGGTATGACTGACAAGCACCGACCAGATGCTGCGCCAAAACAAACACATGGCGTTATCATCCGGTAGATGCGTGTCAGACACACCTTGGTCCGGTCGCTCCCATGCTCTATACACCCACCTTTCATCGCTTTGGAATGTGCGATTCTGAGTGTACCGTTCTACCCGTCGCTTATACCTACGAATACGATTTGCCCATGCATACACTTTCTGTTTCAGGAAGTCGATGCGCTCTGCGATGCGGGATATATAGTCTGGGGGACTTATATCAGTCCCTGCAAATGCCCGCCTCACAAAGCGCATCACTCGCGGTCGTGTGTTACCTTCCCTGAACCAGGTTAGTTTGCCAATGAGTGCTCTGGCCGCACCAATACGTCGCTCAATCCTGCACTGCCAAAATGGTATAGCTGGTTTCGGTCGTGTAGCTCTGTCATCAGGAAATTTTACGTGAGCTACACGACACACCGTTACAGCCGCACAATACAGGATTGAGTGAGCATCAGTGAGGTTCTCGCAGTTGTCAAAATAGCTTGACAACTGCGAATCCAGAGCAGCCACCAGCGCCCTATTTTTATTATGCATGGGCAAACGAGGTAAGCGTGGTCTAAGTTCGGGTGACATGTACCGATATTCTCGAATCGCACCCTCCAAAGTACTCCTCATTTCCTCACTGCACTGGGTACTTACATTAGTAGCCACGTCATTACTTACCTCATTAACGCGATTAATTAGTTGGTGGGGCTGCGGTGGTACCACAGCCTGCGACGAAGAGGTAATGACTTGGCTACTCTGCATTTCAGTTCGTAAGCGATCAAGTACGGTGTCATCCAACATACGATTACGTTGGATAACCCGCACCTGATCCGACAGTCGTTGCGCCGACACGTTGACAGCTGGCTCAAGCACCTGAAACAGAGAGAGCATCCGAACACGGTACGCGGTCAGGTTGTTTCCTCCCTCTGTAGCCCCATAGTATGAGCGCATGACGTTTTCATTGATGGATTGAGTCCATCGCATGCGCTGCACACTTCCGCCGGGAGCTGGGACCCTATCAGAGGCCGGTGGGCCCCGAGGTCCTAAGCCGTCCGGCGGCCGGTGTCTTCCTCGTCGACGAACTGGTGGAGGCGTCGTGGGCGGGGAAAAATACTCGTCGCTCGAGCTCGACGCAACTGCCACGGCCGGTGTCACAGCACTCACGACGAGGCTGGGTTCCGGCGGCGGCGAGGCGGAGCTGAGCGACGAGCCCGGAGGTGGATGGCGTGCGTTTCTGGCTTGAGCTGCTCTAGTCAACATTTATTTTGTCTTCAATTTCATGTTTTGTTTATTGATTTTATAGATGACATTTGTCATTGATGTCATCTTTTTTCTTTGTGGTTTTATTTAAACTATTTAGTCGCATTTTGCACTGGAAATCGGTTGATGAGGGTCAGGTATTGCAACTTCAGATGTAAATATTTGTAAAAACTGTTAAAAATATTTCTTTTTATATATCAATATTGCTTGGTTAACACCATTAGCTTGCCCCCTACCACATGCGATTACTTTACCTACTATCACTCATAAACTGGGATTTATTTGATTTTTTGGATTGGATATGATTACAAGAAAATAAAATACACGTATTTCTGGGCTTTATTATTTTTAACAAACGAAAAAAAAATACAAAAATAGGGAATGTTGCTTGTAGGCAACACTTAGGTCAAGAGTCGTATTTTTTGGTACTAGCTCGTTAGTTCGAAATGTGGACTATAGGCTGCACTGCTGCAGTACGCTATTATGGTAGGAAATCAATATTAAAAATGTTGGCGCCTTTGTACGGTATGTTACCTACAGTCTACACAGTGATATAGAGTTAAGTACACAACACACTACATAGCCCTGTCTAACTCCAAAGCCGTGAACGTCGCCGCAATGTTGCCAACGTTTTTAAGGTTTCGTACTTCAAAAGGATAAAACAGAACCCTCATTGAATCACTATGTTGTCCGTATGCCCGTCTTTCAATAACCTTAATCCTGGTTAAGAGCGAGTCAATCTCGCGCACCAAGGGTTCCGTACAAACTTGCGACATAAACAGCCATATCTTTTGACTGCGTAGACTTAGAGAGTTGTTTTTTTCTCCCTACAAAGGGACCACAGAGTTGAGTATATAATAATTAATTCAACTCGATATCTCCTCGCGTTCCCGAGATAACGGGTCTTGACAGACAGACAACAAACTGATCGCATATTAAGGGTCCCGTTTTTAACCAACTCCATAAAAAGGTGGAGGTTATCAACTCGAGCCTATGTTTTTTTATGTTTATAACCTCATAACTCTTGTCTGTGTGAACCGATTTTGATGATTGATTGATTTTGATGACGACACCAACAATCGAATCCTATTTAATGACTTTTTCACGAAAAAAAACTTTTTGTAAAAAATAAAACCGACTAACTTTTGTTGGTTTCGTCAGACTTCCGGAAGTAAAGTTATTTTCCACTTTTTTGTAATTTATTTTTGGAAGTCGGTTTTATGTTTTATAAAAAGTTTTTTATTTTCTTTTCGAGGTACAAAACCCTAAAAATGAATAGGTACTCGATAAGCATTCATTCATCATTTCTCTGCCCTTGCCCATCTATTTGTGGTCAGCGCAACACGTTTTCTTCTTCCATTCTCCGCATCATTTACTCCTTTCTCCTTCATCATTCCTTACACAATCCATCCATGTTTTCTTTGGCCTTCTTCTCGCTCTCCGTCCATTAACATTCAGATCCATCACTATTCAAGTGATACCATTGATCATACCACAATTAAAAGGCTGTTTTATTTTTTACCAGTAAAATCGGCTTATTTCATCTATATGTATATATATATATATTGCTTGTTAGTGTTAGCAAACAGACACTCACACACACAGACATACAAGCGCACACCAAACATATAAACACCCATGTACTAACTTTTTAATTAAGTATAAAAATATTGAAATGTGACTTAACTTTGCTAATATTACTTACCGCATTTGTGTACGAGTCCATAATTATGTTTCAATGTACCTTCTAAGGGGTGGAGTCCTGGTGTCCTGAAATACATGCGTTTTCGCCTAGCTTGGCACCAGTCTCCCAAAATATCAGTAAATCTTTATTGTTCACGAAACCTAATAATGTAACTATTTTTTGTTGTGGTGAGAAATAAATGATTATCTTATCGTATCTTGTTAGTGGCCATGTCAACTCGCTACCCGCTTATCGCCCGCTATGAGACAGGTATTTTAGGATCAAACTCAACTTAAAAGATCGACTTGGCAAGATCATGCATACTTACGAACTTAATGTAATATTTATACAAAACTTGGACAGATTCGGCTGATCCATTTCGGAGTTACTCTTTTTAATTATTCAAAGGTTTTACTTGTAAAGATACCTGTGTTTTGTTGCCTAAGACGTTTTAATGTTTTTTTTTTAATAAATTCGTTGTTTTACACTACGATTTTTCCCAGTATCGTGGGTGCATTTATAAACATTTAAATTCACATACACAAACAGCCACACCCGGAACAATTATCTGTAGGCCATACAAATATTTGTTACGCGCGGGGATCGAACCCGCGACACGCAGCGCAGCAGTCGATCGCTCAGCCACTGCGCTACATAACCATGTCGTCAATATGAATTGGTGTTGAATTATATTGCTTTTGCTTTTACTTTATCAAGTACTATAAGATCCAGTGTTTGAGGAAGTATATTGAAAACGAACATTTCATCAAAAGTATCAAGCTTACAATAAAATTTGTAAAGTTAAAGTATCGATACAAACTCGATCTCCGAGTCGACAGACGATCGACTTTCAATCATACTAGATACGCTATACTTGTTCAAACTTTTGTTTTATGTTGACTTTGGTATATCTACTCTTCTTTTGGAAAGAAGTTCCTTATCGCGCGTTACATAAGGGGGCTAGACGGAAAAAATTAAGGCCAAAAGTTGTAACGACACTTTTTGCTATAGTTGTAAGCCGTGTGGCGTACGCGTGTTTCTCTGTCTCTCTCTCTCTTTCTCTCTCTCTCTCTCTCTCTCATAGAAAGCAAGTCAGTTATTTTCGTTTCGTCTTTCTATTTCGCATTGAACAGTGTGGTGTCGCGACGATTATTTTTGTTGAGTGTATACAGGTTTTTTGTACATAATAAATAATAACTTCGTTCCATCCGGGTGTCCTTTGACACCTCTCAAGTTTTTTTTTTCGTGTGTTCCCGATTACTCGAAGACGCCTGGACTGATTTGCAAAATTCTTTTCTTTTCGCAACGCGTGATAAGGAACTTCGTTCCAAAAGATTCCGACGAATTGAGAACCTCCTACTTTTTTTTGAAGTCGGCTTAAAATAAATGTTTCAAGTATTTCCATTACAGCCACAAAAGCCGTTTTATAAGCCCTCTTTAACACATCATATATTTTCTTGGAACCGATAAAACTTGCATGTTAAATCGTTAGTTGAGCATTGTGTCAACAACGGTTTATTTTCAATATACACTACACTGCATGTCACATATTCCATATTACACGATTGTATTGATTTTTGCAATGACTCCATAGGTTGAGAACTTCGGTTATTATTTCAAAAGTAAAAAATATAATGAACGATGAATGAATGAATGGGTCTAAAATGACCAGCCGCCGCGGTAGAGGCACCGGGCCCCGGGCGCCGCGAGACGACTCCCGGCCACCGTAGATGCGGGCCTGTGGACGGTGAACAATGGGTAGCTCACCGTCCGTTCGTCTAATTGACGACAGGCCGTGTCGATGGCGCATTAGTGTTCCACGCGCGCCTCAACGAGATGTCAGCAATGCAGAGAGGCCTGCCGGGGTTTCCGCCTGCCGGGCTTGCGGGTTGTTTAAAAGAGATACCGCGGCCCCGGAACGTAAAGGGCAATAGAAGGAACATGGGAGGATTTTAGTCAGTACAAGTCTGACAATCCCCCTGCTCCGCCCAGATTGGGGGAAGTTATTTGATGATTTCCTACCAAAGAAAAAAAAAGCATAATCATGATGCAATAATAATGTAATTTACGTTAAAATTCGTAAAATGGCTCCAAAATAACAATTCAAAATATTAACTGCATCTGTGGCCATTAAGGGTTTTAATGTATTTTTTTAAGGTTTCTTTTGTCCCTAATTCTGTCACTTTTATGATATACAACATTATTTTTAGTATATGCGAAACCTGAACATAGTTTGTTCAGAATAAGTAACTGAATCGATTCCAATAATTTTTACACCATGTTATATTTTGTCTCAAAAATATTAATAAAAGGTTACGAGTTGGACACTTAGTAGGTATACGAAATCATACGACGCGCAACAAGGTCACGGCAGGTCAAAGTGACAGTACACACGTGCGGTGCCGTTTGTGCCGCGCGGTGACCGTGTTTTTGTAGGTTAAATAACAAGCTTATAACTTTCTGATTTTTCATGATTAAGTTCTGAAATTTTGTACATAGATTCCTCACATAAACATGCTAGACACGTGTTTCGGGTTTCGCATAAAGTAAAACTAATGTTGTATATACACTTTTATTATTTATGAATAATATACATTGTCTGTCTGTCTGTCTGTCTGTCAATATCCTTTATCTCAGGAATGCGTGTAGGTATTAAGTTGAAATTAAAACCATATACTTACTCAAGTCTATGGTCTTTTGGAGCTGTGAAAAATATCCTCAACCCTCTAAGTCTACGCAGTCAAAAGATATGGCCGTTTATGTCGCAAGTTTGTACTGAACCCTCAGTGCACGATTCTGACTCTCTCTTGGCCGGTTTTTTTCTTTTGAGGTACAGAACCCCAATGAAGAGGTAACGAGCGTTTTGCACAGATTTGAGCAATGCTCGCTCATTACTTGCTCAAGTCCAAAGCCACTGTACACACACCATTGGTAGCATGTCAACTAGACGCTATCGCTCACGCGAACACTGCACATGTATGCTATCTTATGCATGAACCTACTGCTATGATTACACTATGACATTCTGTGATTGACAGCCCACAGGTTATATAATTAGGAAATAATTATAGTACGGGTTTAGTTATAAACTGAACAGAAGTAATTTTAAAAATGGTTGTTGAAAATCGTTATTTTTTTAACCGTCGCCCCACACTATGAATTTCTCGTGTATGGTGGGTGCGTTTACAAACATTTAAATTCACATGACACTAACAGCCAGACCTATTTGTTTCGTGCGAGGTTCGAATTCGCGACACGCAGCGCAACAGTCAATTGCTCAGCCACAGCGCCAACCGTGCCCAAAACGTATCCTTAAATTGTAGACGGACACGTTTCTTGAAAAAATTGAAAACTTTGCACTGTGGCAACGCGCCTCGTTCACGTTACGTAGATCGTAATTTGTTTATTACAAGCTGTGCCCGCCCATCCCGAAACCCGGAGGTTAGTCTACATGACTAACGTGAATTTGTGAATGTGAGGACCATGTGGATCATTTCTTTTATTTACTTTGTTTGTTTTTGACGATTGTCTGATTGAGTACTATAAGCGACCTACACAAATGTCCTATTTTTGGTATTGTTCGTCGTGTCGTTAAGCTCCTTGGGTTATGAATCGAGCTAAACGATAACTGACAAATGCTTGCACTGACTGGACAGGTCCACTCAATCTGTGTGGTGCTTTCTTAAAAATAAAATTTCAAACACTAATCTGCATAGTCCTCATGTATGTTGACCAAAATTTTTTGTCTGGACCTTAAAAGAGACTATGACCCCTGAGTTTGTTTCGGCTGTTTCTTCTCAGAGTAGTCGGGTACGAAACATCGGCCTCATCTAGTTTTAAAAAATGACGTGTAAAAGTATTTGTGAAAATCCACTTGCAAAATAAACATCATTTATCATTATCATTTAACGTCCAACAAAATTCACTCAGTAGACATGGCGAGATAAGGTACAAATAAACTGAGTTTTTTTTATGAATGGCATCTCGCAGTTCAACCTAGGAGGTTGTCGTCTGCTTAACCGGGCGAATCCTGTGGATGCCTTAAAAATAAGACCTCCAGCCAGGGTGAAAACTTACAAACTAAGCGACTACACGCTAAGGGCACCCCCTGTGGGGTACGAGCCTCGGCTTAGGGCGTCGCTGAGGGACAGCAAGGGACAGGCTGGATCTGAATGATATTATTTGTGAACTGATTTAAACTTACTGGCTCAGCATCGCGGGCTGGCTCTTGCAAGGGACGGGTGGGGAATAGACTAAGTTAATATATTAATATTGTCATAGTCCAGTCACTTCACTAAGACCGGGACTGAGGTAGCTGTGGGGTTCTGGAAAGGTGTTCCGCCAGTTGACCAATGGGTAAGCTTTCGCATCAAGTCACCATACCTTTTCCGCCCGCGTCACTACCTCAGAGGTGGTCTCAGTTGATCGATCTGCCTATAGTAAGTACGGATTGATCCAGGTTATGCTCCATTTGTATTCCTTTCATTCAATTCCGTTCAACCGTTCGTTCATGAGTGAATGGATATCAACAAATATCCAAACTTTTTCATCCATTATTAGTAAGACGGCCTTAGTGACCTATCTTTATACAGTACTAGCTTTTGCCCGCGGCTTCGCTCGCATTAAATTCGGGGTAACACAGTTCCCCTTTCCTGATTTGCAAGTACCGGCTACGTGTATTTTCTGCCCTTGCGCATTATTTATTATAATAGCAATGCTAAGTTTTCCCTTTTCTTCCCTCTTTCTCCCTCATATCTCAATCTTTTGAAAAAAAATAGCCTATGTCCGTATCCAGGGTCCCAACTACCTCTGTACCAAAATTCATCAAAATCGGTTTAGCCATTTAGGCGTGAAGACGTGACAAACAAAACTCTATTAGTAAGGATGTTCCAGAAAGGTGGGCCCTTTTTTGCGGATGGTAAATCATGAAATAACTTTCTTATTTTCTTTGGGCGAGAGTCAAAATTTTACTGACTTAAACCCATCCATGTTCCTTCTTTTGCCCTGTCTTACGGGTCCGCGGTATCTCTTTCGAACAACCCGCAACCCCGGCAGGCCCCTCTGCTTTGCTGACATCTCTTTGAGGCGCGCGTGGAACACTAACGCGCCGTCGACACGGCCTGTCGTCAATAGACGGACAGACGGTGAGCTACCCATTGCTCCCCGTCCACAGACTCGCATCTACGATGGCCGAGTCCGTTTGAGGTCTATTTAACCCAAAAAGATTCACTGGCGTATTGTTAAGTTTAAGTCTAAAATTGATGTTAAGTTTCTGTAGCGCTTCGGAAATGCTTGCCCAGGCCCACACCGATAGCTTTCACGCTATAATACGCAAAAAAACTGCGTCGCTGCTATGCAGAGTGCGGAGTAGTCGCAGCTATATCCTGAGAGCTGTGGCGGAGAGCTATACTATAAATATTGGGCATTTTGTTCGGAGGTTGATCAAGTAGGACACATTGTTCCTGCTTTGTCACCCTTTGTATTAATAAGTATTTTATTTATACTGCTACTAACACTAGAGTACCTATAAGCCGCTTGTAATACTAACAAAATATGGATCTTCGTTGTCTGAAATAAATGAATTTTATTATATTTAGGTAACTATTGTATTACTCGCATCGAATTTACCTTAGTGAAACAGCGATAATGACTTTAATGTCCATGGGCCGTATATCACAGTGGAACGGCGGCTTAACCACCCTTGCGATATATTATGATCAGACACGCAAGCTCTGGGTTTGACTTGGTAGGGTTGACTGGACTGAATCCTTACTAATATTATAAAAGCGAAAGTGAGTTTGTTTGTTTGTTACGTCTTCACGCCTAAGTGGCTAAACCGATTTTGATGAATTTTAGTACAGAGATAGTTAGGACTCTGGAGACGGCCATTTGGTTACTTTTTTTTCTCTTTCTAACTCCCCATTTCTCTAAAATAAGGGGTGGCAGTTTGTATGGAGCATTCCGCAATTTTCAAGGTAGAAAGCTAAAAATTGGTACACACACTCTTTGTTACCAACAAAAATACCTGCAAATCAGGAAAGGGGAACTGTGTAACCCCGAATATAACGCGAGCGAAGCCGCGGGCAAAAGCTAGTATAAATATAGAGTTTAAATAAATATAGAGTTTAATAAATACTCGTATTAGTGATATAACGAATGCCTATTTTTAGCACTAAGCAAATGCGAATATCTGTTGTTCACATTTGCGAATGAGTCGTTTGTCTTGGTATGGACATGTAGTGAGGAGGAACGAAGCACATGTGACTAAAAGGGGATCTGAATGTTGATGGACGGAGAGCGAGAGGAAGGCCAACGAAAAAGATGGATGGATTGTGTAAGGAATGATATAAAAGAGAAAGGAGTAAATGACGCCGTGACGTCTGATAGGAGAGAATGGAAGAAGAAAACGTGTTGCGCCGACCACAAATGGAATGGGACAAGCGCAGGAAGATGATGCTGACATTCGCGAATGCGAATATGAATATCTGGTTTCTAAATCTGGCGCTTTTTATCTATGATTCAAAATGCGCGCGCAACGCATATAATATTTCCGGTGACAGCGCGGCGCCAGAGAGTATTTTCTATTTCTATTTTTTCTGTGGCCAGAGGCTAAAGAAAGAACAATGACAGATGTCCATACTAACTGACGGCGCAATATGAATTTGTCATGGACAGTGAATATTCTGACGATTATTTTTGTGTTGACACTTTTACATTGGACATTTAAAAAAGAAGTTATTCAGAAATTTTGGATTGAGGTTATGTATTTTTAAAGAGAGCAAATTAAACAACAAATATAAGCTTTAATAGTTTAATTATTAAGCTATTGCATAGCTTCTATCGCGGGCCTTGAGCGCGGGGACCGAATCCAGAAATTCCGTAACGAAGAAAAACATGACGCTCCCCACTCCGACGGGCACGGAGGTGTGGCTTGTCTAACGTCGTTTACACAATACGGTCAGTTATTTCAATCCCGATTCTAATGTTCTAATAGCGTCTTTGGTAGAGAATCGGATAGTCATTCGACATTACGCTGGATCAAACCCAAGGTCTTGTTTTTCTTTTTGCGACTTCTTTTCATTGTAAGTACTTTTTAAATATTATATTTAGTTTTTTATTTTTTATTTATTGTCTAAGTTGATAAAAAAATGTTTCTTTTTGCGACTTCTTTTCATTGGAAGTACTTTTTAAATATTTTATTTAGATTGTTTTTATTTATTGCATAAGTTGATAAAAAATGCTATGCAATAGCTTTACCGCGGCAGTCCCCGAGTGCCACACGTATTTTTTTTTAATAGTTCTGTTAGAAAAATACATACCTTTTTATTTAAATTACCTAATATTGTTTTCACATTCTGTTTTTTCTTTCAAATTTCTCGCAAAATATTCATAAATATTTGAATTAGTGATGTAACAGATATCGGCAAACGCAATTTAATTAAACAGACACTATGTAGGCAAGCATAGATATGCTGTGAAAAAATCCGTCATTTTCATAGTATAATGTCATAGGTACGGTATTTTACTTTGGGGACGGGCTACAGACATCGAGTCTCTATTTATTTTGCAGAAAAGAACGATCAGAACCATAATCTACATAGGTGATATTCTTTAAGGGAACAGTTTAAGGTTATTAACATCATGACAGTACCTTGTCAATATATTTATGAAAACATCATGTACGTCAAAAAAATATACATGTACTAGCTTTTGCCCGCGGCTTCGCTTGCGTTAAATGCGGGGTTACGCAGTTCCCCTTTCCTGATTTGCAGGTATTTTTCGTTGGTAACAAAGAGTGTGTGTACCGATTTTTAGCTTCCTACCTTGATAACTGCGAAATGTGTGTATTCATCAAAATCGGTTTAGCCATTAAAGCGTGAAGAGGTAACAAACAAACAAACTCACTTTCGCGTATATAATATTAGTAAGGATTAAGTAAAAGAGGTGAGAGACACGAGTACCTTTAATACTAGAAATAGGGACCAATTAGTTTAGGCATGTTTCAGGTAAGCTAAAGTAGACTCATCTTTCATAAGTTACTGTTTAAAATGTTACAATACCATACCCATATACTACAACTGAATGAGACGAAATTTTAATCATTACTATAATATTATAAAAGCGAAAGTGAGTTTGTTTGTTTGTAACGTCTTCACGCCTACATGGCTAAACCGATTTTGATGAATTTTGGTACAGCGATAGTTAAGACCCTGGATAGGAAAATAGGCTATTTTTTAAAATAAGAAACGAGAACTTAGCTTTGCTTTTACAATTAATAAGGTGCAAGGGCAAAAACTACAGGTAGCAGGTACGTGCAAATCAGGAAAGGAGAACTGTGTTACTCCGAATTTAAAGCGAGCAAAGCCGCGGGCAAAAGCTAGTATTTAATAAGGATATGACGATGTGCACGACTAGACACAGTCAATAATATTTATAATGTCAGTGATCTAATAATTTCAAATACCACCGGAAGAGGGCACCAAATGTCAAGACAATGGAAAGTTTTAAATGCCAAGAATGTTATTGTAGATTTTTATTGGCTAGCTTCCGCCCGCGTCTTCGTCCGCGTCGCATAGTTACTTTGGGCTAACGCTAACTTTAACCCGCGTGATGATCGAAATAATGTATCTTTCTCTCCCCTTTTCTTCCCTCTTTCTCCCCATTTAATCACTTAAAAAAATAGCCTATATCCGTCTCCAGGGTCCCAACTATCTCTGTAACAATATTCATCAAAATCGGTATGGCCATTAAGGCGTGAATACGTAACCAACAAACAAACTCACTTTCGCTTTTATAATATCAGTAAGGATGTTCAAAAATGTAATTAATATGAATAAACGGAAAAATAGACTAGTTATTTTTGTTTTCCATAATCGACCCCCTCCTAATATTTACTTGCACTATAATGATGTATACCACGAGTAATATATAAAATAAGTTGCCATAATAACATCCTACTTCCTAATTATATTATAAATGCGATTTTTTGTAAGAATGTACATACGGCTGAACGGATCTTGATAAAATTGGGGACAGAGGTAGATTATAGTCTGAAATAACACATAGAATATATATAATCACGCGGGCAAAGCCGCGGGGCCAGTTAATGTGTTATAATCATTAGTTTCTAAAAGAACTCATTACATACTTAATCAATACTTGACGAAATGTTTATTATTTTCTACAATCATATAAAATGATGTCATTAATTAAGGCCTGTGGTCTGCAATTAAATGATTTATTACAGCAAACAATATTTGGACAATATTATAATTTCCTGTTTTGCAAAGCAAGCATGTATGGTTAATTAATAACAACATTTGAAGCGCTTGTTGTGCTAGTATGGGCAAATTAATATTATGGAGAACTAGCTTTTGCCCGCGGCTTCGCTCGCGTTAAATTCGGGGTAACACAGTTCCCCTTTCCTGATTTAAAGGTACAGACGCCAGCAGGTCAAGCTACCCGAAACTGTCAATTTTTCCCAATGAACCTTGAACCTAATAGGTACTTTAGAAATAAAGTCGAAAATCTATCAAAGAAATCTGACAGATTGTAGTAGCTTGATGTGCAGGCGTCTGTACCTGCTACCTGTAGTGTTTTCCCTTTTCTTCTCTCTTTCTCCCTCATACCTCAATCTTTTTTTTTAAAGAATATCCTATGTCCGTCTCCAGGGTCTCAACTATCTCTGTACCAAATTCCATCAAAATCGGTTAAGCCTTTTAGGCGTGAAGACGTAACAAATAAACAAACAAACTCACTTTCGCTTTTATAATATTAGTAAGGATAAATGGTGTAAAAACGACATTATAGAAAATTAAAAATATAGGAAATAAAGGACTTTGTCCAAAATGGCCCTGTGCAATAAAAAAAATAGAGAAATGTCCTTTTATGGATTAAAACCAAAGACATAAGAACATGATGTTATGTAATTTCACGATCAACTGAAGCGTTATTTCTTATAAAATTATGACAAATACAAGTCATCATTTTCCTGCCCTTGTCCCATTCTATTTGGGGTCGGCGCAACACGTTTTCTTCTTCCATTCTCCCCTATCAGACGTCACGGCATCATTTACTCCTTTCTCCTTCATATCATTCCTTACACAACCCATCCATCTTTGCTTTGGCCTTCCTCTCGCTCTCCGTCCATCAACATTCAGATCTATCACTCTTTTAATCACATGTGCAACGTCCCTCCTCATAACATGTCCATTCCAAGACAAACGACTCCCTATCAATTTTCTGTAACAGCCCCAACTTTCAAACTTCCTCTAATAAACTCATTCCTTACTTTATCCATTCTTGTCACTCCACACATCTATCTCAACATTCTCATCTCCGCTACATGCAATCGTTTTTCATCCACCTTTTTTACAGCCCAGCATTATGACCCAGTGCAGACTATCGAGCACATGGGTCACCCGACTGGTGACGTGTAATTGACCAACAAAAGCGTTCCCAAGGAGGGCAGTGTCAGGCAGGCGTCCGACTATAAAACGTTAGCTAAAACCTTAAGCAATATGGCAAATACAAGTATGCCATCTATAGGTATGAAGAACAGGGTGTAAAGTTCTCCATCCTCTATGGAAAAGGGAGGATCCTCCGACCAGACGGGTGTTGTGTCTGGTGGGCCACTGCCCGACAGTTGCTTGTCGGGCGCTCGTATATATGCTAACTGCGTGCACAACTTTGCTTGCGCGATGTAGGATTTTGCCGTTTAGTACTTCAGTGGCTGGATAGATGGCGCTGTAGTAATTATTGCCACTTGCATCTTTGTGTCGCTACATGCCAAAAACAAATTGAATTCTAGTAAACATTAGTAAACCGGGGTTCTGTACCAAATTCAAAGCCTTTATTTCAATTAGACTATTACAGGCACTTTTGAATATCAATAAACAAAATGATGAAGCTACAGTCCCGGCCACAAGGCATAATAACTTGTGAAAGTACTGTAGTTGCCCAGTCCAAAGCGTTGATCTCTATGGAGAAAAATGGGCTGGAAACTTCATGGACACTCTTTTAAATTATAATATTATTACAAAATCGTATTTACATAATTCATGTTGAGATTAAATACATATTATGTGAGAACGATGTAGAAAAACGAGTACATTAAGAGCGCCCAGAGTAAAAGCAAAATACAATTAAAAAACTATTTGTTAGCCACACAAGTATTTGTTCCGTGCGGGCATCGAGCCTGCGATACGCAGCGCAGCGGTCAACAGCTACTGCGCCAACTATGCCTTCATTTTGAGTTTAAGTCTCATTTGCCTTAAATGTCTCCATTTTCATTCAAACTTGCAACACATTGCCAATGGTGTTCAGTAAACAAGTTGACGGGCACTTTCGACGAAACTTTGACAAATGTTTCTCAAAGACCTCTTGAATAAACTTAAACTTACCTCTTAAGTTTCAATACATGCATAAGACTCGAAATATGTACCTGTAATTAAAGTATTAATATACATTACAGTCTTTACATGTAGCCATGATAGCCCACCGATATCGGGAAACGGGTCCAAGCTACCGGCGGTCAGAGCTCCAGAGAGAGGAACTTCCTAACGATACGAGCCGTGTCCAGGAATACCGCCTCCTGCCGGGGTTGCGGGTTGTCTGAAAGATATACCGCGGCCCCGGAACTTTAAGGGCAATAAAAGGAACATGGGTGGGTTTTAGTCAGTACAAATGTGATACTCCCCCCCTCCCCCGCTCCACCCATAGGGGCGAGAGCGGGAAGCTAAGAGACGATTTTTCATCCGCAAAAAAATGAGTACCGCTTTCTGTATCAAGCCCTTGATCCAGCTGCCTAACGAGAGCCTCCTCAGGTATTGGTCGAGGCTCTTGGCAATTAAGCCATTGGCAGATACGACTATCGGCACAATGATCGCTACAACAGCATCGGGACCAACCCTTCACCCCGGCAGGCGGTGGCTCTGGCAGGCCCCTCTTCTTTGCTGACATCTCTTTGAGGCGAGCATGGACGCCGCGGGAGACGCCCAGGGCGCCGGGCGCCGCGAGATGACTCCCGGCACCCGTAGATGCGGGCCTGTGGACGGCTGAGCAATGGGTAGCTCACCGTCCGTCCGTCTAAATTGACGACAGGCCGTGTCGACGGCGCGTTCGTGTTTCACGCGCGCCTTAAAGAGAGTCAGCAAAGCAGAGGGGCTTGCCAGAGCCGCCACCTGCCGGGGTTGCGGGTTGTTCGAAAGAGATACCGCGGCCTCGGAACGTAAAGGGCAATAGAAGGAACATGGGTGGGTTTTAGTCAGTACAAGTCTGACATGCCCCCCCGCTCCGCCCAGAGCGGGGGAAGTCATTGGATGATTTCCCACCCGAAAAAAAAAAACAAAAAGGCGAGCATGGAACACTAACGCGCCATCGACAGCCTAAGAATTGAACTCCATACCTGACGCTAGCCGCGCTCCCAACCACTCCACCATCGAGTCATTCACAAACCAAATTACAACTTCTAAAATTCACTACTAACATTTCTGCTGAGCCCATTTTCTTTAAAAGCTTTGATTTGAGAGGCACACCCCATAATGACATTTGATGGCCCCCCATGACATATGATTGAAGAAAATCATAGCAAAAACCCTCAGTTTATTGAATTACAATACTTTAAACCCCCATTTTTGTAACCCACAACCGAATTCACACTTACTAACGATTTGCATACAGTCTAAAATCCTTCGTAGAGCTTTTGTTAGTTCACAAATTGGGTTGTTTGTCAGTCAGTCTCAGAGAAATATGTGACGTATTTAGTGGACGATAAGTTTGGAGATTGTTTGCAGTGCCAGTTTTGAAGTTCAAATTGGATTTAAGTATGAGTTTTAGTCAAATAAGTGTTGTTTTTGTGTTTGCATAAAAACTTTTGATTTTCAATTATTATAGAGGAGCTTT
Source organism: Ochropleura plecta (assembly GCA_905475445.1). Taxonomy (NCBI): domain Eukaryota; kingdom Metazoa; phylum Arthropoda; class Insecta; order Lepidoptera; family Noctuidae; genus Ochropleura; species Ochropleura plecta. Next base: position 1,101,415 of record FR997751.1, read on the forward strand.
TAGCTTAATTATAACAGACTTTAAAACGTTGGTACATGAATGAGAATCCATTACATACCGAATTTCCTCCGTACCTCGGAAAGCACGTTAAGCTGTTGGTCCCGGCTGTCATTTGTGGATATTTGACAGTTGTTATAGATAGTCTGTGGCGCCAAAAATCTGAAAACCAACCAGTCTTACCAAGGGGTATCGTACCTATTACTTCGTTAATGAGTTGTGGAGGTCAGATGTAGTTGTTCTATATAAAATACTGATACTCAACTGCTACCCTATTTTTTATAAACTCATGGAGTCGAGAAATATTTCATAGGAACACTGGTTTCTTGAAGATGAAAAATAAAAACTTAAAAATAAAGAAAAAGACGGAAAATAAGTTTACTACTGGAACTCGGACTTTTTTTTAATAAGATTTTTTTTTATTTTAGCCCCAAAATAAGAGTTAAAAAAAATATTATTAATATCAATCATCAAAAAGTCGTAATGGCCCAGAGGTTAAAACTTCGCCTCTCATGTACGAGGTCGTGGGTTCAAATCCCGGTAAGTACCGATGACTTTTTCTATTCATGTGTACTTTAGAATGGAATAGAATATATTTATTCAAAGATCAAACAATTGGCACTATAAATACAATTTAAATCCTAGAAATAATGTTCGTATAACAAATTTCGATGCCTGTACATGGTTAAATTAAACCTGTATCACAGGCGGTATGTTCTAATAATTAGTGTTAGGACAATAAATTTCTTATACAATATTTAGATAACATTAGTGAAAAGGGTTAGCTTATTATGAGTTACATTATGATATATTATATTCTTAAACGCTAAGATACGAACAAAAAATGAAAACTAAAAAAAAACAAAACACTTTCTTAGTTTATCTTGGATATCACAGACAACGATAAAGGAAACCATCGTGAGGAAACCTGCAACCTAAAAATCAGAGGTGTTGTCATTTAAACTTCAGACCGAAATCTTAGTTATCTTCAAGCCTACCCCATGCAACATCCCTCTCCTCTCATATAATAGTTTAAAAAGGTTTGAACCCCTTGGGCTGTTAGCGAACAAATTGCATTTGAGATCGACGGCCTAAAATCAAATAGGGTTTGATAAAAAGCTTTGGTATATTGATAAGAAAAAAAGTTTTCTTGTGACTATCGGTTTATGTAACATTACGCTTTAGCAGCCGCTCGGGTCGATCTTTAGGTTAAGCCACGCTTGCCTAGGTTGGTCTGTGGATGGGTGACCACCCGTTACATATCGAGTTTCCTCCGTGCCTCGGAAAGCACGTTTAGCTGTTGGTCCCGGCTGTCATTTGTAGATGTTTGACATTCGTTACAGATAGTCAGTGTTCCGAAAGTCTGACATCCAGTCTTACCAACAGGTATTGTATTACCCAGTACTAACTGGGTTATGGCGCCAATATCATGCGCCGTACGCGCGACAGTCCCAACACCATCCTGCGCACGCTGGCTGGCCGGTGGGACTCTACGATGCTGGCTCGCTGGAAACGGCTGCATGCAGTCCTATAGTAGTTTGCCACCATGGTATTCAGCTGCATCCGGTAAGACTGGAAGCCGACTCCAACATAGTTGGGAAAAGGCAGATGATAAACATTACGCTGGTACTCTCATAAGGGTTAGCCACAGAGTGACGACAGGCCGTGTCGACGGTGCGTTCGTGTTGTCGCTTCAACGAGATGTCAGCAAAGCAAGGGCCAGCAGAGCGGGGGAAGTTATTTGATGACTAACCACCCCAAAAAAAAAGGCAAATAAATAAACAAAAATAAATAAAATATTTTTTGTTTTGTATTTTTGTATTGTTTTCCTTTCATTTAACTTATGAAGTTTGTTAAAGAGATTTCATCCTTATTGACCCTAACGATCGATGCAATAAAAGTACAGGGTGCCACTTTTACAGATTTTAGTCGGTTCGACGGCAAGCGAATTTAAAAAAATCTTTGAATGCGGTTTTCTTTCTTTTTGAGTTATTGTCGGGCCTACGCTGTCCTCTCATACTTAAGTACTAACGCTGTAACAACAACATTGTAAAACCAAATGATTTTAAAAGAGTAACCATGGAGTTTCTTGCCGGTTCTTCTCCATAGGAAACGACCAACCCGAACCGTGCACCCTTCTCGACGTCTTATAAGTGCCCATGTAGGCCTATGTGAAATAAAAATATATTGATTGATTTGATTTGATTTGACATTTGTATAGCATTGCTATGCGTTTAAGCGTAGGCGTTCATACTTCTTAACAAATCGCAAACGTAAAGCGTCTGAAGTACCTTGTAACAGATAGTATATTATATTTTCGTTGTATGTTCCTTAAGAACACCTAATTCATTATTAAGGACCTCCCATTAATCCGGCAGGAAGGTACTAAAGGTACAAAATGATTATTTAATCGTTTTTTAATGACGACGTATTTAAGATTCTCTTCAATTGACGACAGCTTAGATGTTTCTCACGGAATCCTTACGAATATTATAAAAGCGAAAGTGAGTTTGTTTGTTTGTTACGTCTTCACGTTTTAATGGCTAAACCGATTTTGATGAATTTTGGTACAGAGATAGTTGAGACCCTGGAGACGGACATAGGCTAAAAAAGTGGGAAATGAGTAGACAGAGGGAAGAAAAAGGAAAACTTAGCATTGCTATTATAATCAATAAGGCGCAAGGGCAAAAACTACAGGTAGCAGGTACCTGCAAATCAGAAAAGGGGCACTGTCTTATCCCGAATTTAGCGCAAGCGAAGCCATGGGCAAAAGCTAGTATATAAATATCTCTTTATTTTGTGAATTTTACAATTGGACCACTTTCTTCTTTATTATAACAGCGTGCTCTCTTTAGACGACTCCCGGCCACCGTAGATGCGGGGCTGTGGACGGTGAGCAATGGGTAGCTCACCGTCCGTCCGTCTATTGACGACAAGCCGTGTCGACGGCGCGTTTGTGTTTCACGCGCGCCTCAAAGAGATGTCAGCAAAGCAGAGGGGCCTGCCAGAGCCTCCGCCTGCCGGGGTTGCGGGTTGTTCGAAAGAGATACCGCGACCCAGGAACGTAAAGGGCAATAGAAGGAACATGGGTGGGTTTTAGTCAGTAAAAGTCTGACAGTCCCCCCCGCTCCGGGGAGTTATTTGATGATTTCCCACCCCAAAAAAAAAGCATGCTCGCTTTTGAAGAGTTTCTTAATCTGTTGACATAATTCTAATGTCAAACCTCCAAAGCATAATACTCCAGGTATTTTTCCTGTATCGTGGGTGCGCATACAAGTATTTAAACTCACATAAACACACACCCAGACCCGGAACAATTATCTGCTACACAAATATTTGTTTCGTACGGCGATCGAACCCGCGACACGCAGCGCAGCAGTCGATCACTCAGCCACTGTGCCAACCGTATCGACATTCACGGTTCCAAATTCAGTTGCAAAATTTTGACCATATAAGATTTTTCATTACCATATAAAAATAAAAGTTTAAAAAAAGGAGATAGTTAATGTCAATTATCAAAATATGGACTAAACTTTGTTTCATCATCAATATTATAAAAGCGAAAGAGAGCTTGTTTGTTTGTTACGTCTTCACGCCTAAATGGCTAAACTGATTTTGATGAATTTTGGTACAGAGATAGTGGGGACTCTGGAGACAGTCATCTTTTTTTTTAAGAAAAGGGGGAGAAAGAGGGAAGAAAAGGGGAGAGAAAGAATTTTTTTTTTTCGATCATCACGCGGCTTAAAGTTAGCGTTAGCCCAAAGTAACTATGCCACGCGGACGAAGTCGCGGGCGGAAGCTAGTTATTAATACAAGTCTGAATTCACCAATACGTCATGAAAACAAAAAAAAGATGCTGCTACAGTCCCAGTCACAAAACATAATAACTCGTGAAAGTACTATAGTTGCCCATTCCAAAGCGTAGATCTCTATGGAGAAAAATGGGCAAGAAACTCCATGGACACTCTTTTAAATCATAATATTTTACAAAACCATGGATACATCATTCATGTTGAGATCAAAAATTCATGTGAGAACGATGTAGAAAAACGAGCACATTAAGAGCGTCCTGAGTAAAAGCAAAAACAAGAGTTATCTATGAGATAATTAAAATAATTAAAACAAACCGTGGCGGCTAATAGATGACCAGTCACAACTGACAGCGCCCGTTCACGAACATGACGCACATATCAGCCCCATTCAGCTCAACCATTTTGAAGGGAACTAAATGACCCGACATACACGCCACCATCAGTGAGACATTTAAGTGAGCATGACAATCTCTCAACCACCAGGGCAACCGTCGAGTCAATTAAACTACATAGTACTCACACATGGGCATTACAATTATACAATATTAGGAAATTGAGTCTATACAACGCAAAGATAGTCTTACAATCTTCTACAGCTGCCACAATAACTTCAGATGCTGCAATAAGTTTGCCCCTATGGTTGTGGAGCAGGACCGGCATCGAGCCAAGCATTCATTTCATTAATGTAATCCCCCAACTTATAATATGCTTGCCTACATATGTAGTGTGCGTTTAATACAAGACTTCGATTCATTCGATTGTAGAATGTTTGGGGGTATTTTGTTGTAACATTTTAAACAGTACCCCATAAAAGAGGAGTCTACTTTAGCTAGCCTGAAACCTGGCTTGACTCGTTGGTCCCTGTTTCTAGTATTATAGTGGTGTCTGTCACCTCTTTTACTATATAGATTTTTCCTAAAGGTGCTCCCTCACCGGGAGCATTCACGTGTATTGTAACATTATAGATTCGACTTTGAGCATTACATTACAATAATACCTCCCTGACTAACGAACATTTGCGTGTAATGTAACATATAGATTCCAGTTTGAGCATTACATTACAATAATACCTCCCTGACTAACGAAAATTTGCGTGTAATGTAACATATAGATTCGAGTTTGAGCACTACATTACAATAATACCTCCCTGACTAACGAACATTTGCGTGTAATGTAACATATAGATTCGACTTTGAGCATTACATTACAATAATACCTCCCTGACTAACGAACATTTGCGTGTAATGTAACATATAGATTCGAGTTTGAGCATTACATTACAATAATACCTCCCTGACTAACGAGCATTTGCGTGTAATGTAACATATTGATTCGACTTTGAGCATTTCATAGCAAGATGTCAGACGAAGCGGTCGTTGTGCTGAGTGCGGCAATATTAACTTAAAAAAATAAATTCATTTAAATTAAAGTTAAATTCATTGATGTTACAAGTTGTATCAAGATATTACACATTGTATCATTACAAGGTGCGCATTGTAATGCTCGGTTCTCCTCCTTCACTGATGTAATGCTCAAATCTGTAACGTTACATTACACGCGAATGCTCTCGGTGAGGGAGCACCTTAACGTACATAATGTTTTCATATATGTATGTATTGACAAGGTACTGTCATGATGTTAATTTTCTTAAACAGTTCTCTTAGGGAATCGCGCCTACGTAGATTATATATGGCTCTGATGGCTCTTTTCTGCAGAATAAATATAGACTCAATGTCTGCAGCTCGTCCCCATAGTAAAATACCGTATAACATTAAACTATGAAAATAACTAAAATAGACTAGGCGCGCGGTATCTACGTCAGTAAATTCACGGATTTTCCTTACAGCATATGCTGCTGAACTCAACCGTCCTGCAAGAGATGTTAAATGAGGACCCCATTGTAGCCTCGAGTCGAGCGTGATGCCTAAGAAAACAGTTTTATCGACGAATTCTAGTTTCTCTTGACTCAATACTATGTCACATTCACTACTTTTGCCGTTTGGCAGATCAAATCTTATGCACTTTGTTTTTCCCAATTCAATACTAAATTATTAGCAGTAAACCAATTATGGACCTGCATTAGCGCGTTATTCAAGAAAAAGATTTGTTGCGCGTCTGTTTATCTTAAATATTAAGGAAGTATCGTCAGCAAACAACATCATTTGAGGTTGGTTTTTAAATAAATGGGGTAGATCATTAATATATACTAAAAAGAGGAAAGGACCTAATATAGAACCTTGTGGTACACCCATTTTAACTTTTAAACCCATTGAATTGACGCCATTAATTTGCACTTGTTGCTGTCTATCATTTAAATAAGATTTTACTAAACTGAGCGCAAGTTTACCTAAACCGTAATGCTCAAGTTTCAATAGCAGGGTTTCATGATTAACGCAATCAAATGCCTTTGAAAGGTCACACAAGATTCCTATGGCATCTTGTGCCTCTTCCCACGCAGTAAATATGTGTTTTATTAAGGTGACACCGGCGTCAGTCGTACAACGTCTTTTAGTGAAACTCGTGGAGGTATCGAGTTGAAAAAACCATACATTCAAGTCGTCCTGTGGTCCCTTGGAACTGTGAAAAATAATCAACCCCCTAAGTCTACGCAGTCAAAAGATATGGCTGTTTATGTCGCAAGTTTGTACGGAACCGTCGGTGTGCTAGTCCGATTCGCCCTTGACCGGTTTTATCATTGCTTCTATCTCTTATATAGCATATCGTGACACTAGAACATAATGAACTTGGAAACCATAATGTTACAGGTACACGAGCTGATGGTAGTCCGGTGTACCTCTGTGAGATCTGGCCGACCCGCGCTGAGATACAGGAGGTCGAGAACAAGCATGTCATTCCTGGCATGTTCAAGGAGGTAGGTGATCTTCTCTAACATGCTCTGTGTGTGAGTCTGACTCGCGCTTGCTTGTTTTTTTTATTGATATTCTAAGTAACGGAGTTTGGATTTTTCTTTATACCAATAGGGTTAAACATGACTGGGGAAACGTGGGTTTACTATTCATTTACGTCCTTAAAAAATAATCAATACTAGCTGGCGTCCGCGGCTTCGCCCACGTGGTATCGAATTAAAGAGTATCCTATGTGTTATTCCAGACTGTAATCTACCTCTGTGCCAAATTTCATCAAGATCCGTTCAGCCGTTTTGACGTGAAAGAGTAACAAACATCCATACATCCATCCATCCTCACAAACATTCGCATTTATAAAACTTTATAAAGATATATTGTATACTAGCTTTTGCCCGCGGCTTCGCTCGCGTTTAATTCTAGGTAACAAAGTTCCCCTTTCGTGATTTGCAGGTACCTGCTACCTGTATTTTTTTGCCCTAGCGCCTTATTTATTGTAATAGCAAAGCTTAGTTTGCCCTTTTCTTCCCTCTTTCTCAATTTTTGAAAATAAAAGTTAGCCTATTTCCGTCTTCAGGGTCCCAACTATCTCTGTACCAAAATTCATCAAAATCGGTTAAGCCATGTAGGCGTGAAGTCGTAACAAACAAACGCACTCTCGCTTTTATAATATTAGTAAGGAGAGTAAGGATTCTATCACCATGCGGGTGAAACCGTGGGCGCAATTAGTAATAAATAACTTAATTGCTAATTACAAGCTCCCACAGATAATTTCGCAAGCACAGAGCCGGATCGTGAGTTAGTTTATACTATTTGAGAGTCTGCTTAATACACCAAGTAATTACGCTTATGTCAAAAAACTGTTCTTGATAATGATATACATACTACATACATACGACGACACATCAAGCGCATTTCCAGCTTAATATTGACCAGTTTTTAGTAGTGTTGGGTTTGGTAAGGTTGCTTATGGTAGAGTTGTATTGTATACATGCCAAATTACTATGTTTGTTTTTCGTTTATTCAAGCTGTTGTTCCCGTCTGTCATTTGTAGATCTTTGACAGTCGTTACAGGTAGTCAGTGTCCCGAAAGCCTTACCAAGTGGTATCGTATTACCCAGTACTAACTGGGTTGTGGAGGACAGATAGACAGTCGCTCCATGTAAAATACTGGTATTCAGATGCATCCAGTAAGACTGGAAGCCGATCCCAACATAGTTGGGAAAAAGCTAGGCAAAAAATGATTTATATAATTAATCATCATTTTCTGTTTTACACCTACCACTGTTTGTCTCTGCATCACACTAACTATGACTTCTTTTACTAATATTTCTTTTTTCTCTAATTACTAACATAAGTTTTAATTATATTATATTATGATTACTAACTACTAACACAATACTAACACAATGAGGATCAATGTAGTTTGTGAATTGAAGATTTTTATTTTATTTTGATTACCCAAAGGTCGACTGGTAGAAAATGTCTGTAACATTAAGTCCACCTCTGTAGTTTGTGCTTGAAGTGTTAAATAAATAAATATATTGTACAAGAAATAGATAGTCATCCTATTCGAATACATTCACATGAAATTCCCACCCCTTTTGAAAACACTGAGGGGTAATGTTTTGAAAAAATCCTTTTCCATACTTCGAAAGGATCTAAATACATCAAATTTGAAGTTCCTAATCGTTTTTATATCCAAAAATGTACACTATTTCGCTTTTATTAAGTCAGGCATGCGCTTAACGAAGAAAGCTGCGTTTCAGCTAACATACACCCAACGTATATTGACAATTTAACACGATTCTACTCGGGTACTCCTGGTCAAAAATAATACTTTTATATAGACATTTTTGTGTTGAAAACTAATCTAGATAAACTTACCGATATAACAGCAGACAACACCCAAAAAAATCACTGAATATCCTTTCCTTTACTTCAGATACAACACAGCCATCTTGACTGAAAATTTACGTTTATTACTCCACGAAAACACACTAACACATACTGAAAAACACTGCAATACCTAAGAAATAACTTTGAGACTTATTTTCATATGATTTTAGTGTTGAATATAGTTTTTTTGTGAGGTTTTTTTCAGGATTTTCGTTACGAAAGCGCGCGTGTATCTCCCTTTGGTAACCGGCGAGTACTGACTAAGGTTCGATATTTTTGAACCAGGAGTTATGAATAACAGGGAGAGCTTTTTGGATGTGGCATTATGCTATAGGGGACTAGTATGGGATGGGGTTCTTATGGTGTTTGGTAGGTTTTCGTAGATACAACTTGTTGTTAAAAGTATTTTTATGGCTAAACCAATTGTGCCCAGTGGTTTCACCCGCTGCTCATTAAGGGGTATGAAAAATAGATATGCAGACAAAATTTCATACAAATCGATCCAGCCGTTTCGGAGGAATTTGGTAACAAACACCGGGACACGAGAATTTTATCCTTACTAATATTATAAAAGCGAAAGTGAGTTTGTTTGTTTGTTACCTCTTCACGTTTTAATGGCTAAACCGATTTTCATGAATTTTGGTACAGAGATAGTTGGGAACCAGAAGACGGACACAGGCTATTTTTTTTTAAAAGTGCGATGTGAGGGAGGAAGTGGGAAGAAAAGGGAAAACTTTGCGTTGCTATTACAAATCAATAAGGCGCAAGGGGTACTGTGTTACCCCGAATTATACGCGAGCGAAGCCGCGGGCAAAAGCTAGTATATTATAAAATGATCTTCTGTCGGTTGCAATAAATCGCGATGCGTATATCAGCTTCTTTTATATGTCAATCCCACTAGTACTGTATAAATTGTATAATATAAGTATGTGAAGATGTATTAATATTCGTTTAATCACTCTTTTACGCAAAAACGGCTGAACGGATTTTCATGGAATTTAGCACACAGAAAACTTATAACCTGGATTAACACATACTTTTTATCCCGGTAGTGGTACGATCCCGTGCGACGTTTACCAAACTTAATACAAGCGAAGTCGCGGGCATAAATAGATCTGTAAAATTTCAAGTAAATCCTTCCAAGGAATCGCGTTCTCCCATACAAGCTTTACCACCTTGTTTCAGCCCCTTAGAGATATTTTTTTACAAAATCAAATAGTGAGCACCTTCGTCCTAAACCCCATGCAACATTTATTACATGATGAAGTAAATAAATAAATAAAATCGTTATTGCATAAAAATTAGACAATCATACAGAGTCATTTTACAATAACCATAAGGTTTAGTTTCGTTTAAAGTTATTTTGTCAATAATAAATTGGTGCGTCAACGGTTGAGAATGTGAAATGGTAGATCATAATAGATGGTGAGATTGTCTTCGGACTGATTCACCCTATCCCCTTGTAGCTGCAATGCATCAACACATCCGTCCGCTGCGGTCGCCATCGGGTATTGGAGCCCTACACGCCCGCGGGGGGTATTCATACATGCGACACTGCTTAGCGCGCTCCTAGCAAAAGAACTACGATTGCGAACGCCGCGCCACCACACATATTATTTAGGAACTAGATTTGTGTATAAATTTCAGCTCGTTCCTATTGGCCGTGGATATGTAACGGGAGACCTGTTACTCCCACCATTATATTTTAGTATTAAGCCTTGTACATATTCCTGTAACCCTCACCGTCATTCCGTCCTCGCCGACGAGGCCCGTCGCGACGTCCCGGTAACTGCCCCACCCGCTCTTGCAAGAGCCAGCCCGCGTTGCTGAGCCAGTTAGTTAAAATAGTCCATAAATAATATCATTCAGATCCAGCCTGTCCCTTGCTGTCCCTCAGCGACGCCCTAAGCCGAGGCTCGTACCCCACAGGGGGTGCCCTTAGCGTGTAGTCGCTTAGTTTGTAAGTTTTTACCCTGGCTGGAGGTCTTAATTTTTAAGGCATCCACAGGATTCGCCCGGTTAAGCAGACGACAACCTCCTTGGTTGAACTGCGAGATGCCATTCATAAAAAAAAAAAAAAAAACCTGTAACCCTCAGTCTATTCGCTACCTCAATACAACTCGTTACACCTAAGTACATCTGGAGTATTATTTACCACACACCACCTAAGTGTTACACCCTCGTAGTAGCCTAGTATTAAACTGCGAGCGGATAGTCTTCCTCACCCTTTGAACAACAGATTCCCACAAGGTTCCCGTTTCAAGTCACAGAGTTAGACACATACTTAATTTCTTTCATCTTCATTCAATAATAAATCGTCGCAGAGACTGCCAGGGCCACTGCATGCCGGGGTTACTGGTTGTTCGAAAGAGATACCGGGGCCCCGGAACGTAAAGGGCAATGGAAGGAGCATAGGTGGGTTTTAGTCAGTACAAGTCTGACACCCCTCACGCTCCGCCCAGAACGGGGGAAGTTATTTTATGAATTCCCACCCCAAAATAAAAAAGACACACACGCTATACAGCGTGTTGTTTTGCATCCTCGTCAAATTCAAGGACGTAACTATGCTAATGATTCTCGACCCGAATCGATAATAAAATAAGTAGGTTTTTTTTTTTTTTACTTTTTTCGTATTTTCAGAAATCGGTAAGTGCACACAGGTGCATGCCGCTGTATGATACGTATGCGCCGACGCTCACGCACACTGTTCTGTGTGTTCTGTAGGTGATTCTCTACTTTTGAAGTGAAATATTCTGTAATACTGTTAAATTTAAACACACAGAGACAGATCATAAAAGCGCCGTATATTATTATTGATCAGGTACCGTAATTTTCATTGATTATTTATGACTTTTACTAGCACCTCCTAAATTTTGACGAGGATGCAAATCAACATATTGTATAACAGGTAAAATAGTACAGTTATATATGTATTAATTAAGTTACACACATGATTGGAATTGTCTGTGTTGGTTTGTGTTAGGGTATGTGTATGGGTATATAAGTATGTATGAGTCAGTGATTTACTCTTTTATAAATATACTAGCTTTAGCCCGCGGCTTCACTCGAGTTAAATTCGGGGTAACACAGTTCCCTTCACAGTTTCTTGATTTGCAGGTACCTGCTACCTGTAGTTTTTGCCCTTGATTTATTAAATTTTCCCTATACTTCCCTCTTTCTCCCTCATTTCTCACTTTAAAACAAAATAGCCTATGTCCGTCTCCAGGGTCCTAACTATCTCTGTACCAAAATTCATCAAAATCGGTGTAGCCATTTAGGCGTAAATACGTCACAAACAAACTCACATTCGCTTTTATAATATTAGTAAGGATTAGCTTTTGCCCGCGGCTTTGCTCGAGTTAAATTCGGGGTAACACAGTTCCCCTTTCTTGATTTGCAGGTACCTGCTACCTGTAGTTTTTGCCCTTGATTTATTAAATTTTCCCTATACTTCCCTCTTTCTCCCTCATTTCTCACTTTAAAACAAAATAGCCTATGTCCGTCTCCAGGATCCCAACTATCTCTGTACCAAAATTCATCAAAAACGGTGTAGCCATTTAGGCGTAAAGACGTCACAAACAAACAAAAAATATCACTTTCGGTTTTGTAATATTAGTAAGGATAATGTAATCAGCCTATAAGTGTCCCACTGCTGGGCTGCTGGGCAAGTTCCTCTTCTCATCAGAGAAGGCACGAGCTTTGATCACCACGCTTGCTCACGACGGGTTGGCAATTTCAGACATACAACATTATTTTTAGTATATGCGAAACCTGAATATAGTTTGTTCAGAATAAGTAACTGAATCGATTCCAATCATTTTTACACCATGTTATATTTTTTCCCAAAAATATTTAAAAAAGTTTATAATATGGACACCATGCGACACTAAGTACCTATTCGCAAGCGCTACCCTACACTTGACCATTACGACACTCCAAAGCCTGCCAGACAGTGTGATGGAAAATGTATCACCAGTTAATTACCTACAATACAAACTGAGACATTATTATTATCAATAAATATAAATAAATATCTTGGGACAACTCACACACGGTCATCTGATCCCAAGCTAAGCAGAGCTTGTGTTATGGTAACCAGACAACTGATATACATACTTATATAATTTATAAATACATACATATTATAGATAAATCACACCCAGACACAGAACAAACAATCATGCTCATCACACAAAGTTTGTCCTGGGTGGGAATCGAACCCACGACCTCCGGCTTAGCAGTCAGGGCCACTAACTACTAGACCAACAGGCCCGTCAAAAAGAAAAGCAAGGCGCGCGGCGCGAAGACGCCGCCGCCCCCGTACGCCGTTGGTGACAGTGTATTTGTACGGATATCCAGATAACATAACAACCTTATAACTTTGTGGTTTTTCATGATACAGTTTTGAAATTTTGTGCATAGATTCTTTATATAAAAATACTGGACAGGTGTTTCGGCTTTCGCATAAACTAAAAATAATGTTGTATATTAGTTTGAAGTCAAGGTTTCCTCACGATGTTAATCTTCATCGATGTCGTGATGTCTTAGATAAACTTTAGAAAGTACATATGAATTGAAAAAGTTACACCTGAAAAAGGTACCTGCCAATCAGGAAAGGAGAACTGTGTTACCCCGATTCTAACGCGAGCAAAGCCGCGGGCATAAGCTAGTTATAATATAAGTTTACATAAACTCTATCTAAGAAAATATGCCACCTCCAATCTTCCCTATTGTTAGACGCCATGTTCCACAATAAAGGGAGAGAGAGACAGTTTGTGAAAGAGACAGAAAATCGGCGCGAGTTTCTTTATCAAATATATATTATAATTGTTATTGTCTTTTTTTATTTTAATTACTTATTTAGAACTTAAGGCGCTGTACAAAGCAAACACTTCGTAAAACGTCTAGATTTTCGTCGCAAAGTTAGCCGTATCTGTACATGCCACTAGCCAAAAAAAATACCGTGCATAGTTCAATACATAAAGTAAAGACTTAAACAAAATCTGTTTACAAAAGTGGTCTAGTAATACGAAAAAAAAATGTTTAAAAAGACCACGAATAAAATTTTTTCGTCTCGAAATTCTCAATTTTTTCAGCGACAACCATCATATTTTTATATCTATAACAAAGGAAATGTTATAGACTAAAAGAGATATCTAAAATTTTTCAAACACGGAACTGTATTTTTTTTATATTCATTTAAAACTGCAAAATGACCTACATTTTGACGGACATGATATTCAAATAAAATCAAATACCGAAATATTTTCGACCTTATTTTTATTCTTTCGATGCAATACTGTCGTGTACTTGTGTCAGACCATGCCCAGTATGCAGCTAGCCTCTCTTCCGCGAATACCTAAAGATTAGCTTGTTACCGTGCCTTAAGTTATTTTTAATGATGTGTTTAGTATTGTTGTTATTTAAGGGGTTAAGAGGAAGAATACGGAACCCTGGTTGGAAGACTTTGTTGTCTGTCTGTCAAGACCTTTTATCTCGGTAATGCGTGGAGACATCGAGTTGAAATTAAAACTATACACTCAAGTTTGGGTTCCCTTTGTGCTGTGAAAAAATCAACCCTCTAAGTCTACGCAGTCAAAAGATATGGCTGTTTACGTCGCAAGTTTGTACGGAACTTAGCATAGTTTTGAAAGTAAGAAAGAAAACGTTTATTTTTATGAAATACTTTGTAAAATATATTGTTACAAAGGAAATTTTATAAAGTATTTACATGGCCCTTTAGGACATCCAAATTATATTAATTCATTAAACATAACAATATAATGTTTAAGATTATGTCACTACATGAATAATATGTATTTTTTTTAATATCTCGGCTTGGCACACCAGTTAGTCGATATGTGGAATTTGAACTCGGCTATCATTGTGCCGATTGTCGTAACGGCCAATGGCTTGATTGCCAAGAGCCTCGACGAACATCTGTCGAAGCTCTCCTTAGGCGGTAGGATTAAGGGCCTGATTCAGAAGGCAGTACTCCTCGATACGGCCCGTATTGTGAGAAGGTTGCTGTCTCTGGAGCCCTAACCACCGGTAGCTCGGACCCTGTTCCCGATGCACGTGGACTACTACTTTTAAATGTTTTTTTTATAAGATGTAAGAAATATAAAAATAACATATGTGTAAAAATAAATAAATGAAATGTTAAATATTTTTCTATATTTTTTTATATTATAAAAAATAGTAATTCGTACTACGAAATAATTATAAAAAATAGTAATACCTACTCAAAATTAAATAAAAAAAATTAAGTAAATATATTTAAGTAAGTACATACTTACTATAACTCAGTCGGATATGTATAAAAAATAAGGTTTTTAGGGTTTACTGTAGAACGAAGTAACTATTTATAAAACAATGTTGAATGTATACTGATAATCTTTAGTATGGTGTAGGAACATAATAAAGAAAATTCTTTCTATCAATGGAAGTATAGACGTTTTTGCAAAAGAAAAACTGACTTCCAACAAAGACATCAAAAACAGTTAAGTTTTTGTATTTTTTATTGTTTGCTTGTTATTTTTTTTAAGTAAAATAAAAAAAAAAATATTTAAGTATAAGTAAAACTATGATTTACATTAATCGTCATAGAGGAAAATTAATTCTAACTATAATGTAGACCTGCCTGATCTAGGTTTATGAAAACCTGTGTTTCAGGCCATCAATTTACGTCAAACATTATATTGTTTATTGTTGTTTTTTTTCAAGTTTTTTTGTTTTACAAAAACCATATTGACGAGTCTATTTTTAAAGATCAAATGTGTCTATTATAATTTTTATTTTTATTTCTTGCGGATCCCATCATCAGATCCTGATCTGATGACCTCCTGGGAAGTATGTTTAAAAAAAATCCAAATCGGTCCAGGCGTATTTGAGTAATCGTGGTACATACAAACAAAAAAAACCGACGAATTGAGAACCTCCTCCATTTTTAAAGTCGGTTAAAAATGATGACAGCACATCACGCTTGTAATTTCCAAAAGGTACGACAGATGTGTACTTAATACATGCACATTTCGTCAGTACTATTAGGTAATCTTATGAAAAATGTGCTATTTGAAAACCGCTCTTACTGAATCCAGCTGAAAAAGACTCAAAAGCAGTTCTAGCACTACTTCAAAATCGTGTCAATAGAGTTTAATTTTGCAAAATTGCAAACTCCCAACAAAATGTTTGGCTACGGTTCTACGTAGCTACGCCGTAGTAAGTGCTACGTCACACTACGTAGACCGTCTACGGATCGCTACGCCGTAGTAAGTTAATAAATAGTTATCTTTATTTGGAGTGTGTTAATGTTTTTGTTTAGACTGCTGTATGGTTCCACTGTTGGGACACTGGCCCACTTTCTATGAGAGGTAGTGAGCTGTAATCCACCACGCAGTGCGGGCTGGTTAATGTAAGGTAAGGGTTAAAATGATGGAATTAGACTTATAACAAACTAGCTTTTGCCTCGATCTTTTCAGAGAACTTTTTTTCATGCACCACCTCTATTCAGCTTTCACAATGCGTATCCAGTTCAAAACATAAAAGTACATCATTTAAAAAATATTTAAAAAAAATAGTAGCCCACCGGTATCGGGAACAGATCCAAGCTACCGGGCGGTCAGGTCTCCAGAGAAAGGAACCTCCTAACAATACGAGCCGTGTCCAGGAGTACCGCTTTCTGTATCAAGCCCTTGATCCAGCTGCCTAACGTCCTCAGGTGTTGGTCGAGGCTCTTGGCAATTAAGCCATTGGCTGTAACGACTATCGGCACAATGATCGCTGAGTCCACATCCCACATGTCGACAAATACTTAGTTTGTTCAACTAGGAACCTCCTAACAATACGAGCCGTGTCCAGGAGTACCGCGCACTGTATCAAACCCTTGATCCAGCTGCCTAACGAGAGCCTTCTCAGGTGTTGGTCGAGGCTCTTGGCAATTAAGCCATTGGCTGTAACGACTATCGGCACAATGATCGCTGAGTCCACATCCCACATGTCGACAAATACTTACTTTGTTCAACTTTTTCGGCTATCATGAGGATCTAAAATTTGGTTGCCATACGTCAAAAAACCTTCCAAGTGCAATTCGGAGTCGCGCACCTAGGGTTCCATACAAACTTCAAAATCTAAATCAAAAGTCATTTTATTCAAATTAGGCTGATAATCAGCACTTTTTGAACGTCACATTACAAGAGACGGTCCCACAAAAACGCCCTGCCCTTCGCCACTTCCTAGTGTTTTAGCTGGGAAGAAGAAGTGGAGGCACAAACTCCCCAGCAAACTTGCGACATCAAAAGCCAAATCTTATGACTGCGTATACTTAGAAAGTTGTTTTTTTTTTAAATATATTTCAATTTGTTGCGGCGTAACGCCTCACAAGAGTGGTACTCCACGCGTACCTGTCATATTATTAGTAAGTAGTAGTACGCAGCCACAGATGTTCTATTTCTTCCATGTCATTCTACCGACGACATTGGCACTGTACGCAGCATCTTTTTAAACCTTTGTTATACATCGCATAGATACTATTAAATCAGTTCCATTGTAAATTGGACTTTAATTAGCCCCAGTGTGTACTCTAAATATACACAATTCGATACCTTCATGCGTTCTAGAGATAAAGGGTCTTAAAGACAACAATCCTGTGAGAGATCCTTTTTTCCTTATTAGGAATCCTAAAAAAACGGCACGATTGCTGCGTTGCTGCGCTGTCTGTCCCGGGTTCAATCCTCGATCGGAACAAATATTTGTATGGCCTACAGGTTGTAGTTTCGGGTCTCACTGTTTGTGTATCAAATCAGATAGGAGATCTGCTACCCTACCATGACGTCTTAAAGCAGAACTTATTCCAGTGAGGGAAAGAGACAGAGCTATACAGGGTGTCGAGCACCATCTCTTTCCCTCAGTGGTAGGCCTACAGGACCAAGAATAGAATAGAATTCAATAAAGTATTCTTTATTATGAACATGGATAATTAAATTTTTATCTACACGAGAATTTTATATAAGACATTCTAAAAATACCAACACCGGTCAAGAGCGAATCCGTATCATCGTATCCGTTCCGTAAAAACTTGCGATATAAACAGCCATATATTTTGACTGTATAAATTTAGAGGCTTGACTTTTTATAATTTCACCGAATGAAGGAAGAGGAATCGAGTTGAAATTAAAACCATTATTTACTCAAGTCTCTGGGACTTGAGTAAGAGCTCTTACACACGAGCGGCATGTTCCCAACGGCAGAGGTAACTGCACCCGTCGACACGCGGCGGCAGCAACCGTCATTTCAACTTCGAAGATCAGCGGCAGCCGTCGTCTGCTCTCTTAGTATAGGAGTCAGTTGTGAAATGGATTTATTATTAAAATCATTTACATTTTCTTCACAAACCGCCATCCATGCTGTGTTTTTAATTGTTTTATTGCTATAATCTTTCAATTTATAATTCCAAATACTTTTCATTTTTCTTTACTGCCAAAAATATAGCAATCAATTTTGTATTTCGTCAGTAGAACTCATTTTACAAATTTGTGACGCGTGCTCACTCTTGAACTATTTGCAGTCGACTGACAAAATGGCGGACGCGGCACACTACAACTGCAAGTGTCGCTATAGGTCGACTGTTGCCGTCGACGCGTCGACGGTTGCCGCCGACGCGCGTCGACGGCTGCGGTTACCTCTGCCGTTGGGAACATGTCGCTCGTGTGTAAGAGCTCTAAATGCTTTTAATTTCAATTCAATACCTCTATGCGTTCCAGAGATAAAATCTTAACAGACAGACTGATAACAAAGTCAAGTGATCATATAAAGGTTGAGTTTTTTCTTTATGTGATATGGAACCCTAAAAAACATGGTATCAAGCATATAGTCTGACATACAGGCTAACTCCACGGCTGATGTATGTACGGGCGCGATAAAATATGACTCCCGCTACCGACCTACACCAATGTGGAAGTGTGGACTGCGCGCAACAAGAGTTGATACTTGATCGGGGTGAAAGTTATTGGGAGGATCAAAGCTACGTTAATGTGGGACCATCATGATTTGGATATTAATGTCAGTTCAGCAATAAAGCCTTGACTTTGACTTTGTACTAATATTATAAATGCGAATGTTTGTGAGGCTGGATGGATGGATGGATGTATGGATGTTTGTTACTCTTTTACGTCAAAACGGCTGAACGTATCTTGTTGAAATTTGGGACAGAGGTAGATTATAGTCTGGAATAACACTTAGGATAGTTTTTTTTTATCATATTATACAGCGTGTTGTTTTGCATCCTCGTCAAATTCAAGGACGTAACTATGCTAATGATTCTCGACCCGAATCGATAATAAAATAAGTAGGTTTTTTTTTTTTTTACTTTTTTCGTATTTTCAGAAATCGGTAAGTGCACACAGGTGCGTGCATGCCGCTGTATGATACCTATGCGCCGACGCTCACGCACACTGTTCTGTGTGTTCTGTAGGTGATTCTCTACTTTTGAAGTGAAATATTCTGTAATACTGTTAAATTTAAACACACAGAGACAGATCATAAAAGCGCCGTATATTATTATTGATCAGGTACCGTAATTTTCATTGATTATTTATGACTTTTACTAGCACCTCCTAAATTTTGACGAGGATGCAAATCAACATATTGTATATATATATTACTATAACTTGGTCGTAAATATTTTAGTGGGTAAATTTTTGTTCTTGTGTACTACCGGTTTAAATATGAACAAATAATAATGTTTAGTACTTTAAATAAACAAATCAAGTATATTGACTTGGCTCGCGAGCTTGTCGACATGTGGGTGGTGAACTCAGCGATCAATGTGCCGATAGTCGTTGCAGCCAATGGCTTAATGAGGGCACAATCGTATTTGAGTTTACTAGATGGCGCCATTAGAGAGTTAGGTATTGTTGTTAATTCCATTTCGTACCAAAAACCTTATAAATCTTTATTTTATTACGTATGTCAGACTACAGATACATATTTACAATATTATCCCTACAATTAGCCGACACGAAACGTTTAAAATTATTTAAACAACTTTCAACCTAAATAAAACTGTCAAAGTATCAAACCCCCTCAGTCGGTATACAATCGATCGTTACCGAAGTCACACGAGCCCCCCCGATCATACACGAAGCCATTGTTTTGTTGATTTCCCTTATTTCAACTATGATGACATTTTGATCGTTTTTGCTTAATTTATTAATAGAAATAAAAAGTTTTATAAGTTAAACTTTCATAGTAAGTAAACAAAGTCATTTTCTTAGACCATCATTAGTTATTATTATAACATTAGTCAAATAAATATGAAAGCCTTATGACCATGCCGAGGTTGCGGGTTGTTTGAAAGATTTTTATGGATTAACTAGCTTTTGCCCGCGGCTTCGCTCGCGTTAAATTCGGGGTAACACAGTTCCCCTTGCGCCTTATTGATTTGTAATAGCAACGCTAAGTTTTGCCTTTTCTTCCCTCTTTCTCCCTCACATCCCACTTTTTTTAAACAAAAGTTAGCCTATGTCCGTCTCTAAGGTCCCAACTATCTCTGTACCAAAATTCATTAAAATTGGTTTAGCCATTAAAGCGTGAAGAGGTAACAAACAAACTCACGTTCGCTTTTATAATATTATTAGTAAGGATATCGCGGCCCCGGAACATAAAGGGCAAAAGAAGAAACATGGTTTTAGTCAGTAAAAGACTGTCACTCCCACTCCGCCCAGAGCGGGGGAAGTAATATGATGATTTCCCCTCCGCAAAATTAAAAAAAACCATATAATTGAAAAAAAAAGTAGTTGTCTCTCGTGGTAGAAGAAGTCGTGGCTAAATAGTTGCAGCCTCTCAGGGGCCTAAGTCTGCTATTACAATAGTGTCAGAATGGTCGATCACTGATCGCATAGGTAATGGTTGATTTTGACAAGTTTGGTAATCTAATACATACTAAACTTGTCAAAATCAACCATTATGCGGATCAGTGATCGACCATTCTGACACTATTGTGATAGCAGACTTAGGCCCCAGGTCGATCTTTAGGTTAAGCCGCGCTTGCCTAGGTTGGTCTGTGGATGGGTGACCACCCGTTACATACCGAGTTATCTCCGTGCTTCGGAAAGCACTTTAAGCTGTTGGTCCCGGCTGTTATTTGTTTTGTTATTTTGGGTTCTCGGCGTAATTACTGAATATGCATAAAAAAATTCATAAGAATCGGTCGAGCTGTTTCGGAGGAGTAAGGGAACGAACATTGTGACACGAGAATCCTTACTTCCTTACTAATATTATAAAAGCGAAAGTGAGTTTGTTTGTTTATTTGTTTGTTACCTCTTCACGCTTTAATGGCTAAACCGATTTTGATGAATTTTGGTACAGAGATAGTTGGGTACCAGGAGACGGACATAGGCTATATATATTTTTTAAAGTGGGATGTGAGGGAGAAAGAGGGAAGAAAAGGGAAAACTTAGCGTTGCTATTACAAATCAATAAGGCGCAAGGGGAAACTGTGTTACTCCGAATTTAATGCGAGCGAAGCCGCGGGCAAAAGCTAGTTTTATATATATTAGATTTATCTACATTGCACCCGTTTGAAGCTGGAGCACGTCGCTAGTTAAATATAAAGATCAATATGATTTTACAGGTAACTTTATGACCCGAATGGGCTGGACATGTCTCAAAGCTCAAAGATAAGAGATAGACCATAAATGTGACAAATTGGAAAGGGCACCAGAAAAAAGAAATGTCGGCAGAACTTCTAAACGGTGGACTGATGATATTGTCCAAATAGGAGGGCAAAACTGGATGACCCTTGCTAAAGAAAGAGATGTGTGGAAGGAGAAAGAGAAGGCCTTTAACCATATTGGATCCACATCCTAGGAGCAAAAATAACCTAACTAACACTAGATTCATAAGTTAAAAGTACTAACTCAACTAACAATCATTTGAAATGTAATGAATAAGATGTGGAAAAAAGGCTAAAATATAAAAAAAAAATATTATGACCCCTCTAGACGACTCTGTGCCTGTGGAATACCTACGTTTTTTTCCGTTGGGAAATCATCAAATGACTCCCCCGCTTTAAGCTCAAGTAAGGGAGTGTCAGACTTGTACTGACTAAAACCCAACCATGTTCCTTCTATTGCCCATTACGTTCCGGGGCCGCGGTATCTCTTTCGAATAACCCGCAACCACGGTTGGACAGGGTCCTTCTTACTAAAAACATTTAAAGAACGAAAAACCGGTCAAGCGCGAGTCAGACTCGCGCACTGAGAGTTCCGTACAGACTTGCGATATAAACAGCCATACCTGTTCGAGTTAATCGAACACTCAGCGAAAATGTATAATTGCATCGGTTTGAGTGAATCGAACACTCTGCGAAAGCACATAATTGCATCGATCGCAAGTATGCACATTCGCTCGAATCTCACAATATCGAACCAGTTCGCGATTAGATCTCTTTAGAGACACCACGCCCTCAAAACTATTACCATTTTACCATTACCATTTTACCATTACCAATAAGTAGTTATATAGTTTACCATTTTACTTTGTAACTCTTTATAGTGATTTAATATAACTGTTTCCACTTTAATTGAAGACTTTAACTTTAACCAAATAAACCATTATCATATCAATACGAAAAAGTAGTGTTAGGTCACCATAGCACCGAGCGCAGCTTTTTACAAGGTCCTTCGAGTATTTAGTAACCAGTGAATAACAGTGAAACAGTGCCACGCAAACCAGAGCTACGCTGCAATTTAACGGTTGGAGCAAATAAGGTCAGATCAAACCATTTATTTAAACTAACCAATTTCAACTCCAAATATGGATACTGATTCCTTGTTCATGAGCCAAACCGAGCTCTACGAAATCTTGACCAAATTTTTAACCAATTTAAAGAAGGATGGATCCGAAAGGAAGACCGTCGATAATTACAAGCGCAAGGCTAGCATGTTAGAAGCATACTGGCGCGATTACCAAGACAATCATAGGAAGATTTGTGAGCTTGGGAAACTTGATCACATTTATTTCAAGAAAAGTTGTTTCGATACAGCCCAGGAAGTTTATTTGAAAAGCAAGGAAATTGTTGATAAAACTATCGGGCAGTTAACCACAACGCAGCTTCAAGCAGGCAGTCCCCGTAGACCAGGTGCGGAGGAGTTAAAACCATTACCAGGTAGCCGAGCTGAACAATACCTAAGTGCTGACTATCGCAGGCCGGAGGTTGACGCAACGCAGCCACGTCCAGGTACGTCATCTTACAGTGAGGAGCCCTCGCAGCGAGACAATTTGCCTTATGCCGGGAGAGGGTCCAGCAAGCTGAACGAGTTAGTAAAAAAGCAGAACATAAACTTCAAGGCGTTTAAGAGAACCGTATGCAATATTCAATTGCATACGTATGAGAACCAATGGCAATTCGAGAATGCGCTAAAATCACTGGAAAGCCGATGGGGCGAGATTGACAAGCTTCATTGGGAAATTGAAGGTGAGGATGGAGGCGACGATTTAACTTACCAAGCGGAATTCTGCAAGCACGAGGAAATGTTCAGTGAGTTGACAAATGAAATCAACCAAAAGATGTGGGCGGTAAGGCACCGTGAGAAGTCGGCTCCAAAGATGGATATACCCGTGTTCAGTGGGACTTACAACCAATGGATCCCGTTCAAAGACTTGTTCAGCGAAGCCATCGATAGGAACCCGTCAATGTCCAATGCGCAGAAAATGCAGTTCCTAAAAAGTAAGGTGACTGGGGAGGCAGAGCGTCTGATTCACCATTTACAGATAAGCTCTGACAATTATCGAGTATGTTGGGAGATTTTACAACATAGATATGGTAATAAGAAATTGATTTTTACGTCCCATATTAACATTCTCCTTGGTCTTCCCAACATACAACAGCAATCGATGGCCATGATTAAGAAACTGCATGACCTAACCAAGGAGACGCTTCACGCTATTCAGAATCTCGGAGTGGATATAGCAACTTGGGATCCGCTTTTAGTACATATACTAGCGCAAAAGCTTGATAACGAGACCTTCACCGAATACATAGAATCGGTCAAGAACCCAAGAGAGCTACCCGATCTACAAGAGTTTCTGATGTTCTTAGAGATGAAATTTACAGCATTAGAAGCGTCCCGTCGTAAACAAGAACCAGTCAGCCAAAGAACCATACAGCAGCAACCACACAAAAATTACAACCAAAACCAGAAGAAAAGTTTTTATAATAATAATCATCAATCAGGAAATAAAGATAATTCAAAGTCGAACATGAATAATTCGTGTCATGTGTCACGATCAACAACTTGCATACTTTGCAATACGGAACACGGATTGTGGCGTTGCCCTGATTTCTTGCAAATGACGCACGAGCAGAAATTGAATAAAATTGAGCAATTAAATTATTGTAAGAATTGTCTATGCAGTCATAATAAGAAACCGTGTCAATCGAAAAAGCGTTGTCGTAAGTGTTTAGCTGCGCATAACACTTTGCTCCACGAGGCATTGGCAAGTCAAAGTCCAGCAGCGTCAACAGAAGAAGTCTCCAACAATGTTGACACCAAAAAGAGCACATCTAGGTCATCTCACGTGTCTTGGGATGATATGTCTGAAATACTTTTAGCTACAGCAATCGTTAAAGTAAAGGGAGCTGATGGAACCCAGCACAAGATGAGAGCTTTGATTGACCAGGGTTCTCAACTGTCATTGATCAACGAAAACGCGGCTCAAATATTGGGATTAAAGAGAGCTTATTTTAAAGGTCAAATATTTGGTGTCGGTGAAAAACAAAACAATGCAAAAGGAATGTTACAGATAACCATACTGTCGATAAATAGCGATTTTGCTTGCGAGACACAAGTTGTTATTATGAACAACTTGATCAAACGACTACCAAATAACACATTTAAGAAACCAACATCGTGGGATCATATCCAAGGAATTCAATTGGCTGATCCAGAGTTTCATATAAGCAGACCCGTGGACATGCTTCTAGGAGCAGACGTTTACAGTAAAATAATGTTGGGAGGTATTTTGCGAGGAAATAAAGACGAACAACCAATGGCTCAACAGACACAACTGGGATGGCTGCTGTGTGGGTCCATGAAACCACAATACCATTGCAATGTTGTTCTAAACAACACAGAGGACCTACTCAAATATTGGGAGAACGAAGACATTAGTCAGAAGATAGATATATCAAATGATGACTATCAATGTTTACAGTTTTTTAACCAAACCACTAAGAGGCTTGAAGACGGAAGATATGAAGTCCGACTACCATTTAAGCCGGAACATAAGGAGAAGTTGGGGGCAACCAAGCCACAAGCACTTGCTCAATTTAGAAACTTAGAGAAAAAATTGGAGGAGACCAGCAACATGAAGATGGACTACCAAAAATTCATGGACGAGTATTTATCGTTAAACCACATGATACCGTGCAAAGTTAACCAGGCACCCGAGTGTTACTTACCACACCATGCAGTCATTCGGGCTGAATCTACCACCACCAAGCTAAGGGTAGTTTTTAACGCCTCAGCTAAGTCTTCAACAGGGTACAGTCTAAACGACGTCTTGTACAGGGGCCCAAATATACAAAAGGACCTACAAGAGCTTATTCTAAAATGGAGGCAATATCAATTTGTATATACTTCAGATATTGAGAAGATGTACAGAATGATCCGAGTGCACCAAGAAGATCAAGCGTATCAAAAAGTACTGTGGCGAGAATCAAACGACCAACCAATACAATCGTTTCAACTCGTTACGCTCACGTACGGAACCAAACCAGCAGGATTCCTAGCGATGATGTGCATGAAACAATTGGCGTCTGATGAAAGGCAGAAATTCCCTGACGCTGCAAAAGAATTAGAAGACAGCTTTTACATGGATGACTTTTGCGGGGGGCGTCATACCATTGAATCAGCAAATAAGTTAAAATCCGATCTCATTGAATTGTGTCGATTGGGAGGATTTAATCTTAGAAAATGGACCTCAAACAAACCAGAGTTATTAACCCATTTAGAGAGAGAGCAATGTGACCAGTCAACGTACGAGTTCAAGCAAAACGACTCTACCAAAACATTGGGTCTCTGTTGGAACCCGCAAATGGACAATTTCACCTTCAACTCTAAAATAGAACCAGAATCACCTACGGCTATTACCAAAAGAGCTCTACTTTCGGACATTTCCAAGCTATTCGATCCATTAGGGTGGTTAACCCCTCTGAGTACTACCATGAAGCTATTGTTTCAAAATGTCTGGCTGTCCAAACTACAGTGGGATGACCACCTACCAGAGAAAATGAACTCCGAATGGACTAAATTAAAACAAGAATTTACAGACATAAAAAATATGAAGGTCAACAGATGGCTAGGAATGGAAGAAAAACAAAGAATAGAGTTGTTAGGATTTTGTGACGCCTCAAACAAGGCGTACGCATGTGTGATATACTGTAAGGTAGTAAAAAAAGGAGAGACAACCATCACATTAGTTGCAGGGAAAGCTAGATTGGCGCCACTCAGCAAAGTCTTATCTATACCAAGACTAGAGTTAATGGGCGCTCAGCTGTTAGCGCAGCTAATGCAAAAAGTTCAGAATTGCTTAGCGGATTATTCTACAGACGTCTACTGTTGGACAGACTCGACTTCAGTACTCGGATGGATACAGGGAGATCCAGCCCGATGGAAACCATTTGTAGCCAATCGTGTAACGACAATCACCAAAATCATACCAGGAAAATATTGGCAATATGTCAAGACAACGGATAATCCAGCTGACTGTGCAAGCCGTGGTTTGACTGTCAGGCAACTCAAAGACCACAAGTTATGGTGGCAAGGGCCGTCATGGCTACCATCGCATGCGAACCAAGAAAATAGTGAAACCATTTATGAGACGAGTTTAGAAACAAAGCAGTCTATTTTAAAACACAGCAATGCGGTAGTCATTGCACAAGAATCGCTGGCTACTGAAATTGTCAATCACCTAATTAAAAAGTACAGCTGCATAACAAAAATCACACGTATTTTAGCATGGATACTGAGATTGCCTACCTTGCATAAACAAGTTCGACGACAATACCTAGAATTGCACGAGCTTCGTCACGCAAAACAGCTGATAATTAAAACCATTCAGCGGGCAGAATTTGCAAGCGACCTAGATTATATAAATAAACACGGAAGAGTGCACTCCAAAAGTAAGATTTTGAAATTGAATCCAACCATAGATGAACATGGAATTTTACGAGTAGGTGGCAGATTGGAAAATGCCCACATGAGCCTCGAAATGAAACATCCTATCATCTTACCACACGATCATCCGCTAACCACACTACTCATAAACCAAGCTCATAAGCTAACTTTCCATGGCGGAGCGCGTCTAACGTTAGCAAACCTTCGACAGCAGTTTTGGATAATCGGTGGATATATGGCAACTAAAAAGTATGTGAGAAAATGTGTCATATGCCGAAAACATAATCCCATAAGGCAGCACCAGCTCATGGGAGATTTACCAGGACCAAGGGTGAATCCAGAACATGCGTTTTATCACTGCGGCGTAGATTACACAGGATTCGTCGAGGTCAAGGCTAACAAAGGACGTGGAATCAAAACCACTAAAGGGTACATAGCAGTTTTCGTATGTATGGTCACGAAAGCTGTTCACCTAGAAATTGTGTCAGATATGAGCAGCTGCGCCTTTTTGGCAGCTCTATCAAGAATGGCAGCTAGAAGAGGAGCACCACGACACATTTACAGTGACAATGGGACTAACTTCGTGGGTGCAAACAGACTGATTCACGAAGAGTTTAACCAGCTTCAGAAAATATTCAGTGAAAGTTTCTTAACAGAAATCACTGAAATGGGCATAGAATGGCACTTTAACGTACCCAGCTGGCCTAACGCCGGTGGACTATGGGAGCGAGCAGTACGCAGTCTAAAACACCATCTCAAAAGGGTCGTTGGTCAACAAAGACTAACCTTCGAGGAGTATACCACATTATTAGCTAAACTTGAAGCGTGCCTGAACTCTCGACCACTTTGTGCGATATCCGAGGATGCCGATGATATAAACTTCCTCACACCAGCTCATTTCTTATCAGGAAGACCAGGAACAACCATTATAGAAACTGAGCAAGATGCTAGAACCAGATGGCATCTAACCAATAAATTATTCCAGGATCTTTGGAAACGATGGAAGACTGAGTACTTGGTACAACTCTCGTCTCGCAATAAATGGATGGAACCACAGAAAAACATCGTTATTGGAGATTTAGTTGTGATTCATGATGAGAATCTACCTCCAGGAAAATGGGCCCTTGGCCGTGTGATCAACACGCACCCAGGAAACGACGGGCTAAGCAGAGCAGTTTCATTAAAAACCAAAAATGGGGTCATGAAACGCCCTATCGTGAAGCTCTCAGTATTGTCTATTAATAAAAATAACGTAACAGAACCAAAACCACCTATAAAGCCACCTACCACATTACCAGAAAGGAAAAGAAAGCCAAGGTCAAAGATAGCAACTGTAGTAACCGTTTTACTGAGTTTTTTAATGCTAATTTTTCCAACTTACGGTTCAGTCGAAGTCAAACCATTTCCAAGCAACCAGACGCTTTATTTTGACCCAGTATCTAAAGTACAACTAATCAGGGACAAATGGACATTAGTCATGTACTACGACATGGAACCTTATTGGACAGGCATAAAAACATACAATAAAATAACTAATTATCAAGAACAATTATGCGCTACCATTGAAACACAATCTCATTGTAATTCGATCGTCGAGCAAGCCCGCCACGATTACCAGGAACTAGAATACTACAATGAACTTTTGTTATCACAGCATTTTGATGTCCACGCTAGACAGCGACGCGCGGAACAGACAGGTCGGCACCGACGAGGTTTAATCGACGGTGTCGGGTATCTAGCGAATGATTTATTCGGAGTGTTGGACTCACGTTTTGCAAACCAGTACGAAAAGGACATTGAGACCATACATCGCAATGAGAAACACCTTTCCAATTTATGGAAAAACCAAACTTCCGTAATTGAAGCTGAGTTCAACCTCATGAAAAGAATGGAGATCACTGTAAACAAACAGCACAAATTGATTAATAAAAAACTAATGGATTTGCAAGAAAACGAGAGCGTTCTCCAACGTAACATTCAAAATATTTCATACGCCAGTGAATTCACAATGTTAGCGATGTCCGGGAACGGCTTACTGCAAGGCTTAAAGAGACTTCAAGACACGTTGCTCGATGCAATAACAGACATCTTCCACGGTCAAATTAATATACATTTACTGCCACCAACGCAGCTTAAACGTGAGCTCCAAACCATTTACGGTCAGATGCCGGAAGATCTCACACTACCAATCACAAATATAGACACAGATCTTCAGTATCTTTACAAACTACTGAAAGTCAAGGCCAGAGCAACGCAAAAATATGTAATTATTGAAGTTACTTTCCCACTTGTATCCAGAGAAAGCTTCCAATTGTATAAGATAGTACCTATACCGCACCAAACAAATACACGTATGACAAAAATAATACCAGTCTCAGAATATGTTGCAGTCAACCTTAAGAAAGATTCATACTTTAGTATGTCCACCAGCGAACTTACAGAATGTTTACACCATGGACCTACTTATATGTGTCAGCTGTTGAAACCAATTCTAGACTTAAAAAACGATGAAAGTTTTTGCGACAAAGACCCACAAACAAATACATGCACAGTTGAAAAATCAAACTGCACCAATGCATGGATCGAATTACATTTGACTTCTCAGCATTTATACTTTTGTTGTGACACCTACACAATAAAAATAATATGCGGCGATCAAGTAACAGTTCGTCAGATGAGCCAAGCCGGAGTTATTAGCGTAGGTCAGGAGTGCATCATTAAAGGCAAAGACTTCTCACTATATTCGATTCGTCATCAATCCAACCGTGTCAGCATTTCACCAACCATTTACATGCCGGAATTCGACCAAATCAACCACTTGGTCAACATAAAAATTCCTGACGAAAAGCAAATTGACGACGGAAACCTTACCACATCAATGGATAGTCTCAGGGAACAGATTGAAAAACTGAAGGAAAGCGATTCGGAAATAGAAGAGATATCGCCCCATGATATCCACCAGTACGTAATTTGCTACGTACTACTGTCGCTCGTTCTATGCGCGACAGCAGTTTGGATGTGGAAAACTGGGCGATGCGGCCTGTGCCGCAAGCCTGGGCAGCCTGGCGAGGGATCCCGCCGGCACGAGGCGGCGGTGGCCCCGCCAAAACCGCGGCGTCGCAGCGAAAGTCGCCATGAGCAAGAATTTGCGGCGGCTCCGCCTACACCGAAACCATGCAAAAGTGACAATTATAGTGAAGTGCTTAGTGCGAAAGATCTAAATAATAAAAGTGAAATCGAGTTAAGTTTATACAGTTGTGCCAAGCGATGGCCTAGTGCAGTGAAACGGGACAAAATTAAGGACTCAGGCCACCAAAATGTCGCCTTTTCTGTAGAGGACTCGATAGTTTAACTTTAAACCAATTTATGTTTTTTACTAACAATTATAATTATTTATGTAGACCATTATACATTTATGTTGCTTTTATTGTGCATGCGTTATGATTTAATTTTAGTTAACGTTGTTAGACCAGTTAAGATTACTCTAAACAATGTGTTTTTATTGTTTTCTATTCAAGCTTAATGTTTTTAAATGTTATTATATACACCATGATATTGTAGAGTTAGCTTCATCCTGCACTTCTTCTCGTCTCGGGAATATGTTCGAGTTAATCGAACACTCAGCGAAAATGTATAATTGCATCGGTTTGAGTGAATCGAACACTCTGCGAAAGCACATAATTGCATCGATCGCAAGTATGCACATTCGCTCGAATCTCACAATATCGAACCAGTTCGCGATTAGATCTCTTTAGAGACACCACGCCCTCAAAACTATTACCATTTTACCATTACCATTTTACCATTACCAATAAGTAGTTATATAGTTTACCATTTTACTTTGTAACTCTTTATAGTGATTTAATATAACTGTTTCCACTTTAATTGAAGACTTTAACTTTAACCAAATAAACCATTATCATATCAATACGAAAAAGTAGTGTTAGGTCACCATAGCACCGAGCGCAGCTTTTTACAATACCTTTCGACTGCGTAGACTTAGAGGGTTGATTTTTTCACAGCACAAAGGGACCACAGACTTAAATTTCAACTTGATACTTCTACGCGTTTCTGAGATTAAGGTTCTTGACAGCGGGCCTGTGCGGCCTTGTCAGTCCGTCTATTGACGACACGCGCGCCTCAAACAGATGTCAGCAAAGCAGAGGGGCCTACCAGGGCCTCCGCCTGCCGGGGTTGCGGGTTGTTCGAAAAAGATACCGCGGCCCCGGAACGTAAAGGGCAATGGAAGGAACATGGGTGGGTTTTAGTCAGTACAAGTCTGACACTCCCCCCCGCTCCGCCCAGAGCGGGGGAAGTTATTTGATGATTTCCCACCCCAAAAAAAAGGTTCTTGACAGACAGACAACAAACTGATCCAACAAGGGATCCATTTTTCCTGAGATACAGAACCCGCAACAAAACAATTTAATTACCATCAACAAACAACCCCGCTTTAAATCATACGCAATCCATCATACCGTACGTAGAATGTCATGTTTTTCAATGTTACTGCCGGCCCCCCTGACATTAGCAAGCGTAATGATATTACTCAGATTAAAACACAATCTCTGGCGGGGCGCAATTTGTGGCGCCGACTGTACGTTTAGAAGTACAGGCGGGGAGAGAAGTGATTTGTAAAAAAAGGCTGTTTTGTGAAAAAATAAACCGTCTTCCAAAAAAACGGTAAAAAGTCGGAAAATCGAGTTACTTCCAAAAGTCGGTGGCAAGGAGGTTCCCAATTGGACTGTACTTTTTTTGTTTATTTGTTACGCGGTGGGCCAATTTCCAAAACATATTTTATCATCGAATGGGTTTACTAGGAAAAGGGGTCCATTTAATTTTTATCTGTATTTCTTTGGTGGTTCATGTGTTATCCTTACTAATAATATTATAAAAGCGAAAGTGAGTTTGTTTGTTTGTTAAGTCTTCACGCTTAAATGGCCAAACCGATTTTGATGAATTTTGGTACAGAAATAGTTGGGAGCCAAGAAAACGGACATAGGCTAATTTAAAAAAAAAGTGGGATGTGAGGGAGAAAGAGGGAAGAAAAGGGAAAACTTAGCGTTGCTATTACAAATCAATAAGGCGCAAGGGGAACTGTGTTACCCCGAATTTAACGCGAGCGAAGCCGCGGGCAAAAGCTAGTAATATTATAAAAGCGAAAGTGCGTTTGTTTGTTTGTTAAGTCTTCACGCTTAAATGGCCAAACCGATTTTGATGAATTTTAGTACAGAGATAGTTGGGACCCTGGAAACGGACATAGGCTACTTTTTTTAAAGTGAGAAAAGAGGGAAGAAAAGGTGAGAGAATGATATTTTTTTAAGTTAAAGTTTACGCTAACTTTTTACTAGCCCAATGTAACTATGCCAGGCGGACGAAGTCGCGGGCGGAAGCTAGTAATATATGTTTTTCTTCTAACATATATAGATGATATGCTTATTTCGTCTAGTAGCAGTAGAAATTCAATACTAGATAAGATTTTGTGCAAGATCCCACTATTCAGAAAGGCTGAAATAAAAAACTTTTTGCAGAAAAAAAGGTGGCTTCGCTTTCGACTTTAAAAAAAATCTCTTACTGATTAAAATTAATTGTCTGAAACTAATAGATATCAGGAAGCGTGTTAAAAATAACTTTAATTAGAGCCAATGGTTTAATTGCCAAGAGCCTCCACCGACACCTGAGGATGCTCTCGTTAGGCAGCTGGATCAAGGGCTTGATACAGAAAGCGGTACTCCTGGACACGGCTCATATTGTTAGGAGGTTCCTTTCTCTGGAGCTCTGATCACCGGTAGCTTGGACCCTGTTCCCGATACCGGTCGACTACATATTTTTTAAATATTTTTTTTAATGTTTTTATTAATATTTTTTTTTTTTTTGTAAAAAATACTTTAATTGCCTTATTTCCAAGGTAGAAATACTTGTGTTGGCGACATTACTGAGCTCCCCTATAAACAGGGGTGCGAAGGGCACACCCTTTATTTTTAATTGAGTGACAACCGCCAGGGTCGGACTGCAGAGCTGATTGATAAACATAATATTATTCCATCTCCACTAATCCATTAATATTATAAAGGTAAAATTTGCGAATTTAGATTTAAGGGTTTTTTTTCATTTCATCAAAAAACTTCCCCCGCTCTGGGTATCCATGACATCCTTGTGTCACTAGCAGGATTCAGCAGAATACCAGCGTCAGGTAGTCTACCTGGCATTGTACTGAGCTGGACTCCTATTTGGTGCAATCTTGAGACACACATCGCCCAATAGTGAGCGACCGTTATAAACCGTTGACAGTTTTGGTCGTATGCGATGTCTCTAAATGTGTATGAGTCAATCTATCTTCTACTTT
This sequence comes from Ochropleura plecta, assembly GCA_905475445.1. NCBI lineage: Eukaryota > Metazoa > Arthropoda > Insecta > Lepidoptera > Noctuidae > Ochropleura > Ochropleura plecta. Next base: position 1,134,512 of record FR997751.1, read on the forward strand.
ACTTTTCATTTTTTATCATTTTTTTTTCTCAATTTGTTATTTCTGGATTGTGTAAGTATATTGTTGCATCAAAAAAAGATTTTATATCTGGGCAGAGCGGGGGCAGTGTCAGACTTTTACTGACAACCTATGAATATTCCCTAATTTGCCCTTTATGTTCCAGGGCCGCGGTATCTGAACCCGTAACCCTAATGATCCTGAATCAATCGTCGCCGTTTTTTTTCGATTAATTTTGTTTTGTTCTTTGCGTATCTAATAAATAGTTTTCTTTCTTTCTTCTTTATATACAACTATATCAGGATCGCCTGCCAGTAGTTGTATATGGACAAGGCAGCTATTCCTCCCACCTAGTTTACATCTTTTGTGAAAAGGCACCAGTATCTAAATATTTTCCTTGTAAAAATATTCAGAAAGATACGAGAAGGAACTGAGAGCATTTTGTTTCTAAATAAAGATGAACCTTTCATTTATATTCAGTATTGTAACCTTTTCTTTCAACCAATTGGCTTGCTATGATAAATAGGTATATTGAAGTACAATTCTTCACAATTCATATTCTGACTTTTGTGTTTCTACAAGTAAAAAATAACGGAGTTCTTGCGTAAATTGTCCTACAAGCCGAAGGAAATTTTTTCTCCCCGTTATAGCAATCCTTTTTAGAGTTCTCTACTTCAATAGGAAAAGACGGGGCTCCGTCTTTTCCTATTGAAGTAGAGAAGTTTTTTTACGGATAGGAAAACAAATAACTTCCCACGATCTGGGCGGAGCGGTGGGGAGTGTCAGACTTATACTGACTTAAAACTGATTTTGGTCAAAAACTTATACAAGGTTGCGCCATTCCTAATTAATAATGACCTTAAGATTTTAAATAACAAGTTTAGGATCTAAATTGATCGAGACATAATGATTTTAAAACGTTTCATGTTGGCTAATTCTAATTGTAGGGACAATATTGGAAATATGTAAGTATCTGTAGTTTACACTATGTTGACATCATTATTTTCCTGCCCTTGTCCCATTCTATTTGGGGTCGGCGCAACACATTTTCTTCTCATTCTCCCCTAACAGACGTCACGGCATCATTTACTCATTTCTCCTTCATATCATTCCTTACACAATCCATCAATCTTTTCTTTGGCCTTCCTCTCGCTATGTTGACATCACTACATAGTATAAAACGAAGTCGCTGTCGCTGTCTGTCTGTTGCTATGTTGTATGTATGCTTAAATCTTTAAAACTACGCAACGGATGTTGATGCGATTTTTTTTTAATAGGTAGAGTGATTCAAGAGGGAGGTTTATATGTATAATACTTCACGCGATGACTCTTAGGAGGTGAGCAGTGGGTGAAACCGCTGGGTAAAATAAAGTTGTATAAGGTTTTTGGTACTAAATAGAATTAACGACAACACCTAACTCTCTAGTGGCGCCATCTGGTGAGCTCAAATACAATAGCCCCCTGTTGTCTATGGTGATCTTTTTTGTTAAGTTCTATTATAACCTGTAGGTCCTTCATGTTGTAATAAATAAATAATATTTTTTTCCAGTACGTCCCTGCACGCCAGTTTTTTGTTAAATCTCCACACCAACGAGATCGCTAAGCCAATTATAGGGTCATGCATGTTCTCTCTATCATGAGGACGCATCAGTGCACAAAGAAATCATTGTTAAATCATAATTAAACTGCATTTTGTGAACTAGGGGGTGTCGTTAAGATAACTGAGCGATTAAGTCAAGATTGTTGGCAGTAGTGTATGGAGGAGGTTGTGGCTAAAACTGAGCTTGTGGCTAAAAACGAGCTTGTGGCTAAAAACGAGCTTGTGGCTAAAAACGAGCTTGTGGCTAAAAACGAGCTTGTGGCTAAAAACGAGCTTGTGGCTAAAAACGAGCTTGTGGCTAAAAACGAGCTTGTGGCTAAAAACGAGCTCGTGGCTAAGTAATAACTAACACTCGGATCGATTTTGAAGGCAAGCCGCGCTTGCTTAGATTCGTCCATGGAAGAGTGATCGACCATTTATTTTTTTGCTGTTGGGATTACATCAAATAACTTCCTCCGCTCTGGGCGGAGCGGGGGGGAGTGCCAGACTTTTACTAACTAAAACCCGCCAATGTTTTTTCTTTTGCCTTTTATGTACCGGGGCCGCAGTATGTCTTTCGAACAACCTGCAACCCCGGAAGGCAGTGGCCCTGGCTGGCCACTCTGCGTATGGAGGAGCTTGTGGATAAATAATAACAACCATTCGGGTCGATTTTTAAGCCAAGCCGCAGTTGCACAGGTTGATCCATGGATGAATGATCATCCATTACATCCCGAGTTTCGTCCGTAGGTACCTCAGAAAGCACGTTAATCTGTTGGTCCCGGCTGTCATTTGTAGATCTTTGACAGTCGTTACAGATAGTCAGTGGCCCAGAAGTCTGACAACCAGTCTTACCAAAGGGTACGGTATTATTACCCTGTAATAACTAGGTTTTAAAGGCCAGCGAAGCAGTGATGTACGTGAACTGCACCAGAGCTAAGCTGGGGGAAAACGGGTTTAATAAAGAATGCCCGGTGCGCAGGAATTGGGATGCATTCGCGCGAGCATCTATAGCTTATTGCTAAAGTTGTTGATGCGCCTACTTTCGCGTACATCGAGACTAGCACCTCTACACAACCAAATAGCAGATGCATTAAACGATCCAATAGGGTAGGCTTAATGGAGAATGATATTACTATTATACAATGTGTCTGGTCATGGATATTCTAGATATTTATGTGACTAGTGTTTTAATATACCTACTATTACCCTACACACTTGGGTCTAATAGGGAATATTACGCAAACCTCGGCGCAGAGGGCGCCACTAGCACATGCAGTAAACAAACCGTCATGTGCGCAATCGCGTATCCAGATATTCTGTGAAAATATGTCAAAGTGTTAATTATTTTGGTATAACTTACCTATCTGTACTTTAATTATATATATCATGGCGTCCTACGGCCATTTACGTCTCGGCAAAAACTTTTTACTGCTTACGCTAGTGCTGCGCCCTTGCACCAGAATTTTGCAGTAATATCCCCTATTCACTTCCCCGTTTTTTGGCAGCCATTTTGAGATATCCTCTATGCATGTAAAATATGTTTATTTAGAGGGGTTTATATTGTCTGTCGTTTAAATTAAACGATGAGCTTACATTTTCGTAACTTTAGAAAACAAAGTTAAAGTCCAAAATAATAATGCAAATGAACGAAAATTTTGTGATAAAAATAGTTTTTTTTTTGAAAATCAATAAATTTGAGTACTAGGATGTTTGTTATAGTAAGTACATACATAGAATATCGCTTGTCCGTGGCCGGACACATTGTATATAAATGTATAGGTATTCCCCTTTTTATTGGTGTGATACTTATATAGATTTGGTGTGACTAAAAATAAAACACAATATTTATAAACAACTTATATATTTTATCCGCCATGCAAAGTTGATATAAACATGATCGTGTCTCTATTCTGCAGCTCATAGTCTAGCTCTCCACACAGCTCCCAGTCTGAATCATTGATTAAGACTAGAATACCTGGCCTTACTGATGCTCCCTGAAACAAATATCATATTTTAATCATGACTGCCTATCTGACAACTATAACAAATCAAATAGAAGCAATTAATTTTATTAAATCACACAATATTCAAAATTCAGTAATTTTCTCAGATTCTCGCAGTAGCATTCAAGCTTTATGTCAAAATCAATTAAAATCAAAGATCCACAGTAAAATCATTAGAGACATTCAAAATCTACTCTTTTCTTGCTTCAACAACGGTTTAAACATTGAAATAGCTTGGGTTCCGAGCCACTCGGCTATAGGTGGCAACGAGTGTGCGGATTCTCTCGCTAAATTCGCTACTTCTAATCCCGCTGATCAAAAACATTATGTAGTACATAGCTACGACTTACGGGCCGACACTAAACAGAAGCTGCATAACTCGTGGTCAGCAGTTTGGCAAGTAAGTTCGAGGCTTAACGGTGCGTACTATGTCAGTATTCAACCGGAAGTCCAGCGGAAACCTTGGTTTTTTAAATGCACTAAACTGTCCAAAAGAACTGTTTCATCCTTGTGTAGACTGAGACTCGGTCACTGCTGCAGCCCAGTATTTTTAAATAAGATTCACGTCCGAGACAGCTCATTATGTGAATGCGGACTTGACGACGGTACTCTGGACCATATCTTTTTCTCATGCCCTCTATATTCCCAGTCCTTTGACTTGTACCATAAGCTCCCCAAAATTTAAATCACCCTACCTACTAATTTCCATTATCTCCTGACAAATTTTTCCCCTAAATTAGTCCAAATTCTGTCTAAATTTTTAAATGACAACGATCTGAAAATGTAATCTGGCGTGTAAATACTAATTTTATGTTTATTAAATATTTAACCGTCTTAATTTGTGATGTCCTATTGATTATAAATTTATACTTCTTATATTCATATTTATACTTCTCTTCTTGAACTGAATGAAACGAAATTTAAATCTTGTATTAAACGCACACTATGTAGGCAAGCATATTATAAGTTGGGGGATTATATTGATGATAAAAATGCTTGGCTCAATGCTGGTCCTGCTCCACAAGAATAGGGGTAAACTCATTAATTGGTATCCGAAGCTATAGTGGAAGCTGCAGAAGATTGAAAGACTATCTTTGCAATGTATAGAATCAATTCTCTAGTATTGTATAATTATTAAGCCCATATGTGAGTGCTATGTATTATTATTGACTTGACGAAGCCCTGGTGGTTGATAGTGTCATGCTCACTTAAATGTCTCGCTGATGGTGGCGGGTGTGTCGGGTCATTTAGCTCCCTTCAAAATGGTCGAGCTGAATGGGGCTGATCCATACGTCATGTTCGTGAACGGGCGCTGTCAGTTGGGACTGGTCATTTTTTTAGCTACCACGGTTCATTTTTAACTTATTTAGATTTAAAATTAAATTTTGCTTTTTATTTACTCTGGACGCTCTTACTGTGCACGTCTTTCTACATCGTTCTCACATATTTGTATAATCTCAACATTAGTTTTGTTTCTTGACATTCAAAAGTGCCTGTAATGGTCTAATTGAAATAAATGGTTTTGAATTTTGAATTTTTTGAATACATATAAAATACTATATAAATATTACTATGTGTTAACTAACAAAAATGTCCTGTCTTTACAGCTACTAACACTACCAAAAGTAAAGTTCGACGGCTCACCAAGATAGTTGCCGTCACCACGTGACCCTGGCAGAATAGTCGACATCGGCTCAGTTGCCAAAAAAGAAAAAAAAACTTTTTAAATGACATAAATACTTGTGACTTCACCATTATATAAACTATGAATTAAAAAAACTCATGCTCCAATGAGTAATTTAATTTCTATGACATCAATGTATAAGTTTATTTGAATGGATATTTTAATTTGTATGATTCAATCTATAATTTTTTTCTTTAAATCTGTGAATTGACAACTAATATGCATGATGATGGTGAATGATGGAAGTTGACTTCAAATGATATCTTATTTTAATGTTAAACAAATATTGAGAAACATATTTAATATTACACACATTAGAGGTATTTTACAGAGAGCTATTTTTTAATAATAAGAACTATTTTTTCACCTGTGACAATCAATAAATGAATTTGAATTTGAAATTAGGCTGATAATCAACATATTTTTAATGTTGTCATTACAAGAGACAGTCCCCAAAATAACCGCCCTTCGCCACAATTGTTAAACAATGTTTTTTTTTGTCGATTTCTGAACTTATTTTAAATTGTCATATTTTTTTTTTTTTTAATAAAACATTGCTCCACACTAGGAATTTCTCCTGTATCGTGGGTGCGTTTACAAACATTTAGCTCACATACACAAACAGCCAGACCCGAAACAACTATCTGCAGGTCATACAAATATTTGTTTCGTACGTACGAATCGATCCCGCGACACGCAGCGCAGCAGTCGATCGCTCAGCCACTGCGCCAACCGTGCCGTCAATATTTGAGATGTATCCTAACATAAGTTTTTTTTATGGATTACACAGTATCTAGTAGTGTAGCGATAGCAGAAAGATTACGTAAACATAGGTACTCATTGAAGTAGGTAGATGAAGTGATAACGCGTTTCGGAAGAAGATTTAAAAGAAACATTTATTTTGTTATTTAAATACTTACATACATTAGTAAAATACCTACTTTTCACTTATATCTATTACTAGCTTTTACCCGCGGCTTCGCCCGCGTTTATTTAAGAATAATATTTTTAGTTGGATAATAAATGTGAGTAACAGCACAAAAGTATGGTCGAGTTAGATGGGCAGAAAAGAAATACATTATGTATACGGCAAGAGCGGCCACTCAATGGGTGCCAGGAGATGGACGGTGTCGCGCGGCGAGGCTGTGTCGGCACCCGCAAGAGATGGCGTGATGACTCAGACGTGATACCACAAGGGCTGGTTCAGGACAGCATGAGAAAAGAAGTGGGACAGCGTGGGCCAGGAAAAAAAAACAACTCCGCTAGTCCTTGACCGCTACAATTATGGATACAAAACAGAGCATTATTTGAGGACACTATTGTACACTATATTCATTGTCCTTCCATCAGGTGCTAATAAATACAAATTTCGGGCACCGGACACTCGCGAACATGCTACATACAGCTGCCCATGGGAAAAGCATGGCTTTTCCAAATGCACGCCTGCTACCTGTAGTGTTTGCCCTTGAGCTTTATTAATTGTTATAGCAAAGCTAAGTTTTACTGGGAACTGCAGTCTTTTGAATTGGAACGGTAGGTCCGTTGGAATTATTGGTATTCGAGGTATGAACACACTTTCTCCTTTTCCCATACCTGTTAAAATAGTAGCGCCTATTATATTTTGCCCTAATTGTGTGATACGAAGCCTCGTCCCGTTACATAATCTAGGTGCATCAATATTTCGCATAAGCATAACTGGTACACCTAATTTTAATTGAAGTTTATGCGAAGGCACACCTGACAATACAAGCGAATTTAAAAATTCAGCGGGGTAGGAAGTGCTCTGTTCTGTATCCATAATTGTATCAATTGACAAATACTCCTTTATTACTCCCTGCACCTCTTTTAAAATGTCCTGGTTAATTTGATTGACACTATCATTTTTTGGTGCAAGAATTGCTCTTGCGCATAACCATTGATCACAATTCATATTTTGTTGTAAGTCCGGGTAAACTTTAGCTATGAGGTCCACATCGTTCTCTACCAAATTACAGAATTCTTCTGTGAGCACAATCATACCTTCGGCATCTGTATCCAAACGTCCATCGCCAATTTTTAAAAGTGTCTCTGCATAATGTCCAGAATGTACGTCATTATAAAGATGCACCCGCATATTTGTTGTTAGGCTAATTTTTTTTACTTTTGCCTATAAGCTTGAGGACTTGAGACAGGCCTTGATCTCATCTGCAGGTGTGCCTCTCTGAATCACTGGTAGAGTTTGTCGGAAATCACCAGCCAGCAAAACTACCATTCCTCCCATGATATCGGTACTGTCTCGTAAGTCCTGAAGTGATCGATTTAACGCCTCTATAGCTTTTTTATGAGACATCGTGCTTTCATCCCATACTAAAAGTTTACACTGCCGTAGCATCATAACCCGAGAGCTGTTTTTGCTGATATTTGCAGATGGGTGACTCTTCCTGTGCAAGGTTTAATGGCAATTTTAGAACGGAATGTGCAGTGCGGCAACCATTCAGTAATGTAGCGGCTATACCAGAGGAAGCCACGGCGAGAGCTATATTTTGGTCTTTTCTTATGAAAGCCAGTAATAAGTTCAGTAAAAACGTTTTCCCAGTTCCTCCAGGGGCATCGAGAAAGAAGAGAGCGCCATTACCTGAATCCACTTGATGTAACACTTGTTGAAATACATAACTTTGTTCTGGAAGCAATTGGGGAACTAACTCAATTACTTGCTCTTGCAACGCTGTGAAATTATAGTTTAATTCGCGAGCAATTTCATCGCTCAAGTCCCTTCATCTGAACGCCGTCGAGGACTTACCATTCCAAAATCTTGTAACTTCTTCCCAGTCATTGTCATCACCTTGTTTTCAATATTTATCAGAGCTTCATTGTATGTGTTTTCATTTAAAGTTATTTCTACATGGACTTGTTGCAGACGTCGTAAAATAACTTTCGCCATGTATTCTTTGACTTATCCCACAGCGTTTGGGGATTGGAAAGGCCGCATGATGATATCAGGGTTGCGTAAAGTTCTCTTATTTTGTCTGTGGTCAGTGGTTGTCGTTCTCTAACAAATGTAGAGTCTTGCATGCATCTCTAAAAGTTTCACATTCGCGACCGTTGTCATTTTTAAGGTTTTTAAAGCTAGTTGGGCCTCGAACGTGATGCAGCAACATTCGAAGACAAAAGCACTCAAAGTTCGTGACGTGGACGGTGTAGACACGACCCAGGGCGTCCGATGATTTAACTCCTGGCCAATTTGCAACGGGTGTACCTTGCAAGCGGCGTTTCCACTCCTTCTTGGAGGTGTTCCATGTATAGTAACGGGGGACTTCGGAATACAATAACGTTTTTGCGAAAGTATCTGTTTGGCAGAGCTGGAAAAAGGCAGTTAAGGTGGTTTTAGGAGGTGATGAAATTCTTTCCTGAAAATTATTAACGTTAAAAAAAACACGCTGTCCATTTTCTAAGTGTACGGCTAGATGGGTAACAGCCGGATGTCTTTCGTGCAAAAGAAAACCTAGGAGCCGCCATACTGCCCCATTGCTACTAACATATCGCCCTGCTTGATATGTCTGTACTTCATTGAGAGGCTGCGCTGAACCTTCATTACGCAAATTGAATATCGCCTGATCGCTCCCTTTATTAATATATTTGCAAATATATTTAATAGCGCGAACAGAGTTGCAGGCTTCTAGATTTATGTGGGCATTAAAAATTTTACATAAAATGGGCGAATATGGCACAACCCAGCTATTATCAAAAGTTTGGACCATACCACTGCGAGCCTGAATGGTAACACTTCTGCCACCATCCTCAGGTGCTCTCCGTCTGTACAAAGGGTAACCCTTATCGTTGTGCACAGTCTCCTTTAACAGCTCTCGAGGGATTTTTTTGGTACATTTTCCATTTTTCATGCAAGGCGATGCTGGATTGCGTGCTCCACAGGGACCATGTAACATGTTTCTGACTATGGTATCGTACAAATCCTTATCTATTTCGGGATCCGGAATCTCGGCGCTTATTATATTATCTATTTGGTTGGGGCACAGCTTTTCTTTCAACCAAATAAGAATGTGCACATGTGGCAGCCCTCATTTCTGCCAATCAATGGAATACATGTGGCATTGGACGTCTCCAAATAATTTCCCTCGTGTAATAATATTCATCAGTTTTTGAACTTTCAAACGAAATACACGCGCAACTATATCATGCCGGTCAGTACTTCTTTGGCCAGGCATAAGCTCTTCTGCTATTTCCTTTCATGAAGGATTGCAGGTGAAAGTTATAAAGAGGTCAGGTCTGCCGTAAGTGCGCACATAGACGAAAGCGTCTTGTGTGTATTCATGTAGATAGCGGGGACTGTTCACAAAAGTACAGGGAAGAATAACCATTCGGCCTAAATCGTTCGGGTTTATATCACCATCCGTGCTGATCGCATCTTGTAGATGAATGTAATTATCTGCTCGCAGTTTTTTCTGGTTTAAAGATATATAACGAAGCCGTTCACTCTCTACTTTGACGTACACATCTACTAAAAATTGGTGGAATAGCTGTCTTGATCGTGGAAGGAGGTTAAAATCATTTTCTCGAATCATAATGTGATAAGCGTGATAATCCATCCTCTTTGAGGGCGTGGGTTCGAATCCCACTTCTGACACCATGTTATGTTGGATTCTTAATAAAAGATGTTCCATTAAGTGTGATAATGGTTTATTGACAGGAGACATGGTAGGTACACATCGTAAGACATGACAGGAAGAAGTGTGGCAGAGCGCCATCTGATCACAGATAATACATAGACTAGTGAAGACCATAATAGTAACATACTAAATAGTGATGTTACAACACCATGCAAGAAACTTTTTTGTTGGGAACGGGCTGTATTGTGGTGGGATTAATGACTGGAATATCAAAATGATATCCAGCCTGACCCTTGCTAAAAATCAATGGGTACTGCAAAGCATCATAGAACTTATGAGTATCAGCGACGTGTATAAGTGTATTATCGTGTGCTCGTAATACTATGTCTCGGGAAGAGAACTGGTCACCGCTCACTACGGCAGCTACTTCGTTAATAGTCGGTGCATTATAGCGCCTATTATGTTCGCCACGTGGAGTCCGATCAGCATGGATGACTACTTTATAATCTTCTTGAGGCCAGTTTTCTATTGCGGTTTTAAATGTATTTATTAAGATGTTGTGGTTATGTAACATTCTTTGAATTTTTAATACAGTTTCCCTTTCAAGTCCCTGAATGTATTGGCAACGACGGTTCACTTCATTTTCTTCATTACCCATGAAGTAAACTTGTAAGAATTTATGCTGTTGATTATCTGTAGGGAAAAGAGAACCAATTCGATGGTATAACTGACCTTGTACAGTAAAGGTTGGTGAAAACCCAGGCATTCTTACCTCCTTATCTACTCCAAAAGATGTCATTTGGAAACATGAGTTATACTTTCTTATTCTATTTAAAAAGCGTTGTGATTCTTCTTATAATAATATATAGAATATATATATATATATATAGAGTTTTTAGAGGTTCTTCTGGTTCACCAAGTAAAGGAAGGAAAACTTTGCCATTAGAACAACACATTCCTGCAGTTTCATCCTTCCATTTTAAAGCATTACAAAACTTGCATTTATTATTCATCAAACCAACAACAATTAAAGAATGAGTTTTGTAATCAATTTAAGGATCATATTGAAACTTAGAAAAATTAAAGACAGACCAAGCGTTACGCATAAAAGTTCGTCGGCGTTCGGTTTGCATTTCTGAATGAGCAGTTCTTCTCGCCTGCGACTCTTCTGGAGTTTCTAAGGCTCTAATGGCTGCCTGCCGTTGAGCTTGTTCTTCTAAACGCAACTGTGTTTGAAGGGACGTTTCACTCATTCTCAAATTTCTCTGACGTTCGGCTTGTTCCTCCAAACGCAATTGTGTTTGAAGAGACGTTTCACCCATTCTCAAAGCTGTCTGACGTTCAGCTTGTTCCGCCAGACGCGATCGGGTTTGAAGAGACGTTTCACCCATTCTCAAAGCTGTCTGACGTTCAGCTTGTTCCGCCAAACTTCGCCCTTAAAATGTGAATTTTCATATGTAATTTGTAAATTGACGTTTCTTATCCCCGTTTCTATTCCATTTTAGGGATAGTCTGCAAAATAAAACAAATATGCAGTCTGTACGAACTTTATTGATTTGTTCAAAGTAAATCGGACAACGCAATTAGTTTCGCATAAAAATTCACCCCTCTCCCCCATCCTTTCGAAAAGTAGCCTATAACCATCTCCAAGGTTCCATCTATCTCTGTACTAAAATTCACCAAAATAGGTTCAGCGGTTTGGGAGTGAAAGCGTAACAAACAAACGTCGAACTCTAGAAGCAATCGGATAACGCAATAAGAAGTTTCTCCCGTTTTCTTCCCTCTTTCTATAAATAATTCTATATTATATATAAATCTACTTTAAAAAAAGGTTTCGCCCGCGGCTTCGCTCGCGTTAAATTCGGTATAACACACCAAGCAGACATGCAGTTTTTTCTCTTGCGCCTGACTGATTTGTAATAGCAACGCAAAGTTTTCCCTTTTCTTCCCTCGTTCTCCCTCATATCCCACTTTTTTTTCAATAAAAAATAGCCTATGTCCGTCTCCTGATTCCCAACTATCTCTGTACCAAAATTCATCAAAATCGGTTTAGCCGTTAAAGCGTGAAGAGGTAACAAACAAACAAACAAACTCACTTTCGCTTTTATAATATTAGTAAGGAAAATCTACTTTAAAAAAAGGTTTCGCCCGCGGCTTCGCTCGCGTTAAATTCGGTATAACACACCAAGCAGACCTGCAGTTTTTTCTCTTGCGCCTGACTGATTTGTAATAGCAACGCAAAGTTTTCCCTTTTCTTCCCTCGTTCTCCCTCATATCCCACTTTTTTTCAATAAAAAATAGCCTATGTCCGTCTCCTGGTTCCCAACTATCTCTGTACCAAAATTCATCAAAATCGGTTTAGCCGTTAAAGCGTGAAGAGGTAACAAACAAACAAACTCACTTTCGCTTTTATAATATTATAGTAAGGATTATCAAAATTAAATTATAACTTCTTGTGACTTAACCAGGACTATGCGTCACCCCCCCCCCCCCAACCCTGGCGCCAATAGGTACTGGATCCGCCCTTGTGGTAACTGCTTGACACATGACGGCATGAGGCAAAATGGCGCGACCTATGGCTGCCTAGCACTTTCGGGGATACGGGCGTCATTTTATGTTTCAAAAAGTGTGTTGGTCTGGGTATGAACTAATTGTAAAAAAAAAGATATAAAATTACCTGTAAAAACAATTCTTCTCTCTCCCTCAATAAGTTTTCTTTTAGCCACACTAATAATTCTCTGATAGTCCATTTTTCATGTTGGCAATCTGGTTTATATTTTTTTAAAGATGGCAACTCTATTTCTCTTTTCTTTATTTTGTCAAATAGTAGTTCAGCTCCACCACCAAAATGTAGGGATAGAATTAGTGGTTCACCCATTTTAAATCTGAAAACAAAAGAAAAGAATGACTGTGATAAGTCAGGCAGAATAGTGATGGGGCAGAATAGTCACAGAGTGGGTGCTTAAAGACATTTGTTGTCACTGAGAAAGGTTTCACAAAAAACGCTGACAATTTCAACTCATTCCTGGGGAATTGGTCAGGGAAAACAAAACAGTCAGACAGTCGATAAAGGAATGGGGCTTTTGTAATAGAAAGAAATTTTACTATGTAATTGTCTTTGGTAAAAAGAAGAAAAGGATTTCAAATGTAGAATGTTTAATTGACAAGAGCATTTGTCATAAGAAAATTGGGGATCAGTAGTTCAGAGAATTTTACATGAACCGTTTCCAATTGTTTTGTTAAGTCTATTACATTATTAAAGTATATTATGAAGTAAATACAAGATCAGTGTTTATATAACATCCTGCATAAATATGGGAGATTTAACAGCTTTTTCCCAGAAGTGGAACACAATAGGCTGACAAAAATATATAATAAAGACTGTTTTGTGAGACTGTTTTGTTATTGCAATATGCATCTGGGTTCAATTCCATCTGTCATTCTTTAACTTTTGAATGCCATTGTCACAAATATGGTACAAGCAACTTGCTTCAACTTGATGCCAACAACACAAATATGTGACAAAAGTTGAGGTTAAATGAGAGTGGAGGGAACGCGCAAGTCTATATTCTGGCACTAAAAAAGTTGATGTCAATAATCTAAATCAAAATATTTTATTTCACATTTCACATGGGCACTTATAAAACGTTGAGAAAAGGTATACGGTTCGGGTTGGTCGTTTCCTATGGAGAAAAACCGGCAAGAAACTCCATGGTTACTCTTTTAAAATCATTTGGTTTACCAATGTTGTTACAGCAAGTCAATTGGATAAAGAAGTGATGTCTACACGTTGTTTCTATTCTGCATCAGTTCTGGGTTAAGCAGTGGGTGCTTTAGAAACAGTTATGATAATTTTACTACGAAATTTGTTTAATAAGAATGGAATAACACAGAAAACAGTCAGTTCCGCGCAAGTATAAATTTACAATTCATTAATATGGACTCTATTACGTACCTTAAGATTAAGTTTGTTGTATAGACGCTTATTTACGAAGATATCCTATTTATTAACTTATTATTCGAGTTTATTTACAAATCATGAAATCACAACACACAGTTTTTAGGTTATATTTAGTTGTCAAAATAAATGTCGCTCGACTGTCACTTGTCAAAATCTTGTTACGTTTAGTCAGTGCGTTTAGTTAGTTCATGACACATTTACATTTTATAATCTGACAAAAAAAAATCATACCGGCTGAATTGAGATCCTCCTCTTTTTTGAAGTCGGTTAAAAACTATGAGCGTGTAGTAATTTTTGGCCAATTTATTTATTAATTTTGATTTTTTATTCGGACTTCATGCATTCTGATACATCGAGAGTAAGGATTGTAGTCAGTCAACGTTCTTGACTACAATCGTGAATTATTATTCAAATACGTTTAAAAACGCTAATATGTCTGAACACCTCTCTACACGAACGCCTCTAGCGGCGAAAAAATGCACTATAGCCCCCATTGGGCGAATCAACTTCCTGCGTGAGGACTGCAAGCTATGCTGATGAATGATATCCAGAGCGAAGTTCTAAAGTTCAAATAAAACGACTCCATACCAAAATGTAACATTTTATTATTTAGTCACTAAAAACTAAGACATATTATTGTCATTATGTGCACAGCACACTTATAGACAGACAGAATTCATACATAATTTAGTTTAGTTTATTACAGTATTTTTGGGGCTCGTGGCTAATTAATACCAGCCGCTTGGGTCGATCTTTAGATTAAGCCGCGTTTGCCTAACTTGGTCTGTGGATGGGTTACACACCCGTTACACACAAAGTCTCCTCTGTGCCTCAACTTCAACTCTTCATTAATGGCTTTGTGGACGAGAGATACCACAATTTTGCCAATATCACGCGTGAACTGGTTATAAACTATCAAACGCTGGAGAATATTTAGCAAGTAGTAAGCCTCCGTGCCTCGGTAAGCACGTTAAGCTGTTGGTCCCGGCTGTCATTTGTAGATCTTTGACAGTCGTTGTAAACAGTCAGTGTAAGTCTGAAAACCATTCTTACCAAAGGGTATCGTATTACCCAGTACTAACTGGGTTGTGGAGGTCAGATAGGCAGTCGCTCCATGTAAAATACTGGTATTCAGCTGCAACCGGTTAGACTGGAAGCCGACCCCAACATAGTTGGAATCTGGGCAGGATGTAGACAGTATCCTTACTATCCTTACTAATATTATAAAAGCGAAAGTGAGTTTGTTTGTTTCTTACCTCTTCACGCTTTTGGCTAAACCGATTTTGGTACAGAGATAGTCGGGAACCAGGAGACGGACATAGGCTAACTTTTTAGAAAAAAAGTGGGATGTGAGGGAGAAAGAGGGAAAACTTAGCGTTTGCTATTACAAATCAATGAAGCGCAAGGGGAACTGTGTTACCCCGAATTTAACGCGAGCGAAACCGCGGGCAAAAGCTAGTAATATTATAAAAGCGAAAGTGAGTTTGTTTGTTACCTCTTCACGCTTTAATGGCTAAACCGATTTTGATGAATTTTGGTAGGTACAGACATAGTTGGGACCCTGGAGACGGGCATAGGCTTTTTATGTACACTGCAGATATAGATAGCCATAGATAACGCAAGAGTAACTACTTCGCGTGCCACTTCTCGTGCCCAACTTACGAACAAAGATCCCAAACTGCTTAGATCTCTCTACTACGGTGTGCGATCCGTTGTAGATAGATTATGTTATAATTTTTAGGGTACCGTACCCAAAAGGTAAAACGGGACCATATTATTACTAAGACTCCGCTGTCCGTCCGTCCGTCATCAGACTGTATCTCATGAACCGTGATAGTTATACAGTTTACATTTTCACAGATGATGTATTTTAGTATAGTTATACAGTTTACATTTTCACAGATGATGTATTTTAGTATAGTTATACAGTTTACATTTTCACAGATGATGTATTTTAGTATAGTTATAGTTTACATTTTCACAGATGATGTATTTTAGTATAGTTATACAGTTTACATTTTCACAGATGATGTATTTTAGTATAGTTAGAGTTTACATTTTCACAGATGATGTATTTTAGTTGCTGCTATAACAACAAATACTAAAAATACAGAATCAAATAAGTATTTAACGGGGCTACCATAGAACGAACATGTCTTTTTTGCCGTTTTTATAGATAACTAGATAGAGCCCGCGGCTTCGGCCGTTGAATCATAAAAAAGGTATCCTATGTGTTATTCCAGACTACAGGTATTGTTTACAGGTAGTCAGTGTTCCGAAAGTCTGACAACCAGTCTTACCAAGGGGTATCGTATTACCCAGTACTAACTGGGTTGTGGAGGTCAGATAGGCAGTCGCTCCATGTAAAATACTGATATTCAGCTGCATCCGGTTAGACTGGAAGCCGACCCCAACATAGTTGGGAAAAGGCTAGGCAGATGATGATGTGTTATTCCAGACTATAATCTACCTCTGTGCCCAATTTCATCAAGATCCGTTCAGTAGTTTTTTCGTAAAATAGGATCAAACATACATCCATATTCACAAACTTTCGCATTTATAATATTAGTATAGGATAGTACGGAACCGATCGTGAGCAAGTACGAATCGCACTTACCCGGTTTCTGAACTATGTGTACGCACAGGCACAATATCTAGAATATTGAATGATGCACTAGCAAATCACTGTTTTTATTAACACACTAGCTTTTGCCCGCAGCTTCGCTCGCGTTAAATTCGGTAGCGCCTTATTGAATTGTAATAGCAACGCTAAGTTTTCCCGTTTCATCCCTCTTTCTCCCTCATATCCCACTCTTTTAAAAAAAACTAGCCTATGTCCGTTTCCTGGTTCCCAACTATCCCTGTACCAAAATTCATCAAAATCGGTTTAGCCATACAAGCGTGAAGAGGTAACAAACAAACTCACTTTCGCTTTTATAATATTAGTAAGGATTTATAGTTATACAACTAAATCTTTTGTCACTAACTTATTAACGGCTTATCAAATGAATACCTCATATACCAAAGATAATGATCCATTAATTAGTTACTAAAAGCCTCAAAAACCTAATCAATTTCTCAAACTCTGTTATTAAATATAACTTAAGTAAATGAGGGCTTTAAACCCACCAGGTGGTGCCACTAGAGAGTTAGGTCTTTTATTAATTCTATTTAGTACCAAAAACCTTATAAAAAGTTTATTTTATTATTACGTATGTCAACATAGTGGAAACTACAGATACATATCCTTTCCTTACTAATATTATCCCTGAAATAAACTAGCACAAAACATTTAAAAATCATTCTTCTTCGAAGTACTACTAATTTTGATCCTAAACTTGTCATTTAAAATCTTCAAATCACAAGTACAGTAATACCCCGACTTAGGCGCGTCGCCCACACGTCCAGCAGTCGAGGCGCGTCGCCCACAAGATCAACAGTCGAGGTGCAGTTGAGGCGCAGGCACATAAGAGGCACGTCGCAACGAGATTTTCTTTACAAATGTCGTGAGGGCGACGCGACTAACGCGGCCGCGCCTCGACTGCACCTCGACTGTTGGTCGTGTGGGCGACGCGCCTTACGCTACCCCATTTTACGCGAATTCGAAGATACGCGGTTTTTCATTTAGATTGCCGCGCGCATCGGCTCTCTTGCTCCGCCCTCTCAGTATTCAGTTTGCGACAGGTTTAAATGTGTTCCGTGTGGAATTGTTTTACTTGCGCGGTACGTTTTACTTATAATATCTAATTATGACAACTAAAAGAACGAAAACCGAGTCATTTGAGTCTAACAAGAACAGAAAAACACATGTATTTATATGCAAAGTTGAACCCTGACTTACGCGAATTCGACTTACACGGCATTCGCTCGCACCCACCTACCGCGTAAGTCCGGGGTATTACTGTAATTAGAAATGGCTCAATCTATAAATTATTCTTGACCACAATCGTGAATATAACATTTCTGAAGACCTCACTCTACACGAGCGCCCCTAGCGGCGATTTCACGCACTATAGCCCCCCTCAGTTATTATCTAAAGTTAACGAGAAAGGGCTCAATCTATGAATTATACTTGACGGCAATTGCGAATATTAACTAAAATAAGTTTAAAAAAACATCTGACATTTCTGAACACTTCACTCTACACGAGCGCCCCTAGCGGCGACTTCACGCACTATAGCCCCCCTCGGTTATTATCTAAAGTGAATCTATCCCAGACTACCGACACAAGCTAGCGGCGAGGGGCAGGGAAGCCTTTTTGCTACTCGCAAAGAAACGTATCGTGTCCCGTAAGGCTGTCGGGAAGTAATGAGCATCGATGACTCGCGAGAGGGACGTGTAGACCGGTCCTAGGGCCCATCTGATCTTGCGAGACTTGTCTTCTGTCTGGAAATAAAGTAAACATAAAAGTTAGTAAATAAATGAAGCTTTTAAATATTATTTGACGGCACGGTTGGCGCAGTGGCTGAGCGATCGACTGCTGTGGTGCGTGTCGCGGGTTCGATTCCCGCACGGAACAAATATTTGTATGACCTGCAGAGTTAATAAATAAAAATAAATAAATAAATATCTTGGGACAACTCACACACGGCTATCTGATCCCAAGCTAAGCAGAGCTTGTGTTATGGTAACCAGACAACTGATATACATACTTATATAATTTATAAATATATACATATTATAGATAAATCACACCCAGTTGTTTCGGGTCTGGCTGTTTGTGTATGTGAGTTTAAATGTTTGTAAACGCACCCACGATACAGGAGAATTCCTAGTGTGGGGCAACGTTTTTTTATAAAAAATAAAATAAATAAATAAATAAAATTTAAACTCTGCCGGGGTTGGGGGATGTTCGAAAGAGATAAAAGGCAATAGTTTTTTTTTTGGGGTGGGAAATCATCAAATAACTTACCCCGCTTTGGGCGGAGCGGGGGGAGTGTCAGACTTGTACTGACTAAAACCCACCCATGTTCCCTTTACGTTCCGGGGCCGCGGTATCTCTTTCGAACAACCCGCAAAAGGCAATAGAGTGAACATGGATTTTAGTCAGTGCGCAAAAAGAAAAAGTATCTTATACACGGTTGGCACAGTGGCTATGCGTTTGATTGCTGCGTTGCGTGTCGCTGGTTCGATTTCACGGAACAAATATTTGTATGACCTCCAGTAGGGTTACCATGACATCTTATAGCAGTTCTTATTCCTGTGTGAGAAAGAGATGGTGCTAGACACCCTGTATAGCTCTGTCTCTTTCCCTCAGTGGAATAAGTTCTGCTTTAAGACGTCATGGTAAGGTAGCGGAGGTGGCCGGGCGTTTGAGGGAGAGAACCGCAAACCAACCCAGCCGCGGCGGGAGACGCCCCGGGCGTCGGGCGCCGCGAGACGACTCCCGGCCACCGTAGATGCGGGCCTGTGGACGGTGAGCAATGGGTAGCTCACCGTCCGTCCGTCTATTGACGACAGGCCGTGTCGACGGCGCGTTTGTGTATCACGCGCGCCTCAAAGAGATGTCAGCAAAGCAGAGGGGCTTGCCAGGGCCTCCGCCTGCCGGGGTTGCGGGTTGTTCGAAAGAGATACCGCGGCCCCGGAACGTAAAGGGCAATAGAAGGAACATGGGTGGGTTTTAGTCAGTACAAGTCTGACACTAAGAGCGGGGGAAGCTATTTGATGATTTCCCACCCCAAAAAAAAACAATAAAGGGGTAGCAGATAGTTGTTTCGGGTCTGGCTGTTTGTGTATGTGATTTTAAATGTTTGTGAACGCACCCACAATACAGGAGAAATTTCTAGTGTGGGGCAATGTTTTTTTTTAAATCCTTACTAATATTATAAAAGCGAAAGTGAGTTTGTTTGTTTGTTACCTCTTCACGCTTTAATGGCTAAATCGATTTTGATGAATTTTGGTACAGAGATAGTTGTGAACCCGGAGACGGACATAGGCTATTTTTTATTAAAAAAAAACGTGGGATGTGAGGGAGAAAGAGGGAAGAAAACTTAGCGTTGCTATTACAAATCAATAAGGCGCGAGGGGAACTGTGTTACCCCGAATTTAACGCGAGCGAAGCCGCGGGCAAAAGCTAATAAAAAAAATACCTTAATCAATCCCAGTGCAGACAGCATCGTGTTGGCTAGGATCCAGGCGGCGGCGTGTTGCTGTCCAGCTCGTTGGATGAGTATGGGGTACATCTGTTCCGCTATCTCTGCAGCCTTCGGGTACTGCTCCGACAGTCCTGCGACGCAGAATGTGGCTTCTACGTACGCTTGGATCAGAGCTGTTGACTCTTTGATAGCCTGGAATTAAAAGTCAAAGTTATTTATTTGTTAAAACATGGTGTTGAGGATGGTATCCTTACCAATATTATAAAAGCGAAAGTGAGTTTGTTTGCTTGTTTGTTACGTCTTCACGCCTAAATAGCTAAGCCGATTTTGATGAATATTGGTACAGAGATAGTTGAGATCCTGAAGACGGACATAGGCTAATTTTATTATAAAAAAAAGTGAGAAATGAGGGAGAAAGAGGGAAGAAAAGGGAAAACAGCATTGCTATTACAATAAATAAGGCGCAAGGGCAAAAACTACAGGTAGCAGGTACCTGCCAATCGAGAAAGGGGAACTGTGTTACCCCGAATTTTACAGGAGCGAAGCCGCGGGCAAAAGCTAGTATACAATAATGAAAAGTTCAAAATATTTCACCAGTGCTAGGTATACAAATATTGGATATGTCATCACCCGTTTCCCGTTGTCACGCCATATCTTGAGAACAGCTAGACCGATTTGCCTGATTATTTTTTTGTAGTTTTCTAATACTCTGTAGAAGGTTCTTACGGAAAAAAATATTAAAAAAAGGTTTTAGAAAAATTTAAAAAAATACATTTAATTTTGCATATTTAAAAAAACGCGCGTAACGAATGTCAACGTCATTCACAGCCATAGACTATGTTGAAAGAGCATCGTTTGTTCGGAAATGTGGTTACTTAATTAAATTCTATCGCACTAATTTATTTATTTATTTATTTATTTAAACTTCATGTACAATAGTGGTACATAGGCGGACTTAATGCCATAAGGCATTCTCTACCAGTCAACCTTTGGGTAAAATACGACAACATTGTGATAGGGTACAAAAAATATATAATAAATATATATCTAAAACTATTTGTTAACGAAAAAAGTATATTTTTATACGGATACTAATACACATATACATAATTTACTATTGTTTTTAAAGGGGAACTGTGTTACCCCGAATTTAACGCGAGCGAAGCCGCGGGCAAAAGCTAGTTTAAAATAATTATTTGATACTAAACTAGCGTTTGCCCGCTGCTTCGCTCGCGTTAAATTTAGGGTAACACAGTTCCCCTTTCCTGATTAACAGGTTCTAAGCATTGCTGGATCCTTGCTAGAGTACAATTTTTTCTCCAAAAGTTTCGAATTGCTCTGGGTGTCCTATAATGTTTAGAAACTTGTGTTAGTAAAGACGATTCAGATTACCTACACTAATAATATAAATAGGAAAGATTTGATTGTTTGTTTATTTTGATTAGGCTCCGAAACTACTGAACCGATTTAAAAAATCCTTTTACCACTAGAAACCGACATTATCCCTGATATGCATGGGCTATATAACAACACGGTACTACCTAAGGGAGCGGGGCAGTAACTAAAGACACAGGTGAAACCGCGCAAGACAGAGTCTAGTCATTGATGACGCAACGAGAAGTGTGACAAGGAAGTTTTGATAGAAACGGATATAAAATTAAAAAAAAAAACCGACCATGTGCTAGTCGCACTCTCGCACCGAGGTTCCGTACAAACTTGCGACATAAACGGCCATTTCTTTTATTGCACGACACGGTTGGCGCAGTGGCTGAGCGATCGACTGCTGCACTGCGTGTCGCGGGTTCGATTCCCGCACGGAACAAATAGTTGTATGGCCTACAAATATTTGTTCTGGGTCTGGCTGTTTGTATATGTGAGTTTAAATGTTTGGTAACGCACCCGCGATACAGGAGAAATTCCTAGTGTAGGGCAACGTTTATTAAAACAAAAAGGTTACCTGTAAATGTACATCTATAACGTCAGCCGCGTTTGCTCCCAGTTGGTTCAGGTTCTCTACAGTCGGCTGCGCCAGGAACCTGCCCACATCTGATTCCACTTCCTCTACTCCTGTAACCAAGATTAAGAGGTTTCAGAAAAACAACTACTTAACCACTTCGACTGCTCGTACTGAACATCCCTTACAGCTATCATTACACGTATACACCTAATACGATAGAGATGGTCTTTTAACTTATCTAATATATAAAATATCCGTGTCACAATGTTAGTTACCGTACTCCTCCGAAACGGCTCGACCGATTCTTATGAAATTTTGGGTACATATTGGGTAGGTCTGAGAATCGGCTAACATCTATTTTTCATACCCCTAAACCTCAGCGGGTGAAACCGCTGGGCACAGCTAGTTTATAATAGATATTAAAAAAAAAATATGTGGAAAACTATACTATACTAACATTAATAACTAATACAATAATTTCTAGATAAATAATAAGTACTTACTTAAAAAATAAAAACAACAACCATTTAAATCCTTACTAATATTATAAAAGCGTAAGTGAGTTTGTTTGTTTATTTGTTACGTCTTCACGTTAAGAATCGATTTTGATGAATTTCCGATTTGAACCGACCGATTTTGATGAATTTTGGTACAGAGATAGTTGGGACCCTGGAAACGGACATAAACAAATATGGGTTTCAATATTTGTTTATGTCCGTTTCCAGGGTTTCAGGTTTTTTTTTTTTTTTTTCGGGTGGGAAATCATCCTATGACTTCCCCCGCTCTGGGTGGAGCGGGGGGGCATGTCAGACTTGTACTGACCAAAACCCACCCATGCTCCCTCTATTGCCCTCCACGCTCCGGGGCCGCGGTATCTCTTTCGAACAACCCGCAACCCCGGCAAGGGTTTCAGGTTTGCGACACGATTTGCAAGTGAAATCACTACTGATTAATATTATAACGGTTGTATCGCTAAGATGGTCTCAAGACATGGTAGGCCTTATTAAGACCATCAAACTCAAAGCATTTATTTCAATTAGACCATTACAGGCACTTTTGAATGTCATGCAAACAAAAAAAGATGCTGCTACAGTCCCAGTCACAAGACATAATAACTTGTGAAAGTACTGTAGTTGCCCATTCCAAAGCGTAGATTTCTATGGAGAAGAATGGGCAAGAAACTCCATGGACACTCTTACTACTACTTACTAAGTAACAGCACATACCTGATGTATCCAATGTGATGTCCTTAGGTGATTCAGGGACGGTGTCGAAATGCTGTGCGTCCTCTGTGGCGCTGTCTTCCGAGTTCTGTTCTTCGTCGTCATGCTCTTCTTCCGAATTAGAATTGTCTTCATCGGAGTCTGTTACGTCTGGGAAAGAAATATTTTTTTTTATAATATTGAACAAATATTTTTATGGAAGTACTAGCTTTTGCCCGCGGCTTCGCTCGCGTTAAATTCGAGGTAACACAGTTCCCCTTGCGCCTTATTGATTTGTAATAGCAACGCTAAGTTTTCTCTTCCCTTCCCTCTTTCTCCCTCACATCCCAGTTTTTTAAAATAAATATTAGCCTATGTCCGTCTCCTGGTTCCCAACTATCTCTGTACCAAAATTCATCAAAATCGGTGTAGCCATTAAAGCGTGAAGAGGTAACAAACAAACAAACAAACTCACTTTCGCTTTTATAATATTATAGTAAGGATTAAGTTGAAAAGAAAATATAATTAAAATATTATATTTTCTTTTCAACTTAATACTTCCATTCAAATATTTGTTCCGTGCGGGGATTGAACCCGGGACACGAAGCGCAACAATCGATCGCTCAGCTACTGCGCCAAACGTGTCGACAAACTTTATAACCCAAGAACGGCTGAACGATTTGGGAGAAAATTGGTGGGAAGGTAGCTTAGAATCCAGAGACAGACATAGGATTTTAATCAGGGTAGGGTAAGTAGGGTAGATATTATGTAGGGTGGGCAGGTGGGGAAGGTAGGGTAGGGAAGGTAGTGTCGGTAGGGTAGGTAGGGTGGGCAGGTAGGGAAGGTAGGGTGGGCAGGTAGGGAAGGTAGGGTAGATAGGTAGGGTGGGCAGGTAGGGAAGATAGGGTAGATAGGTAGGGTGGGCAGGTAGAGAAGGTAGGGTAGATAGGTAGGGTGGGCAGGTAGGGAAGGTAGGGTAGATAGGTAGGGTGGGCAGGTAGGGAAGGTAGGGTAGATAGGTAGGGTGGGCAGGTAGGGAAGATAGGGTGGGCAGGTAGGGAAGGTAGGGTGGGCAGGTAGGGAAGGTAGGGTGGGCAGGTAGGGAAGGTAGGGTAGATAGGTAGGGTGGGCAGGTAGGGAAGGTAGGGTGGGCAGGTAGGGAAGGTAGGGTAGATAGGTAGGGTGGGCAGGTAGGGAAGGTAGGGTGGGCAGGTAGGGAAGGTAGGGTAGATAGGTAGGGTGGGCAGGTAGGGAAGGTAGGGTGGGCAGGTAGGGAAGGTAGGGTAGATAGGTAGGGTGGGCAGGTAGGGAAGGTAGGGTAGATAGGTAGGGTGGGCAGGTAGGGAAGGTAGGGTAGATAGGTAGGGTGGGCAGGTAGGGAAGATAGGGTGGGCAGGTAGGGAAGGTAGGGTGGGCAGGTAGGGAAGGTAGGGTGGGCAGGTAGGGAAGGTAGGGTAGATAGGTAGGGTGGGCAGGTAGGGAAGGTAGGGTAGATAGGTAGGGTGGGCAGGTAGGGAAGGTAGGGTAGATAGGTAGGGTGGGCAGGTAGGGAAGGTAGGGTAGATAGGTAGGGTGGGCAGGTAGGGAAGGTAGGGTAGATAGGTAGGGTGGGCAGGTAGGGAAGGTAGGGTAGATAGGTAGGGTGGGCAGGTAGGGAAGGTAGGGTAGATAGGTAGGGTGGGCAGGTAGGGAAGGTAGGGTAGATAGGTAGGGTGGGCAGGTAGGGAAGGTAGGGTAGATAGGTAGGGTGGGCAGGTAGGGAAGGTAGGGTAGATAGGTAGGGTGGGCAGGTAGGGAAGGTAGGGTAGATAGGTAGGGTGGGCAGGTAGGGAAGGTAGGGTAGATAGGTAGGGTGGGCAGGTAGGGAAGGTAGGGTAGATAGGTAGGGTGGGCAGGTAGGGAAGGTAGGGTAGATAGGTAGGGTGGGCAGGTAGGGAAGGTAGGGTAGATAGGTAGGGTGGGCAGGTAGGGAAGGTAGGGTAGATAGGTAGGGTGGGCAGGTAGGGAAGGTAGGGTAGATAGGTAGGGTGGGCAGGTAGGGAAGGTAGGGTAGATAGGTAGGGTGGGCAGGTAGGGAAGGTAGGGTAGATAGGTAGGGTGGGCAGGCAGGGAAGGTAGAGTAGGTAGGGTAGGTAGGATAAGGCCTTATTAGACCACCCAATTTCGAGGGACCCTAACCCTATCTAAGAGTGGTGTAATAAGACTTAGGGAGTTAGTGTCCCGATTAAGGGCGATCGGGTCATCCCGATCTGCCTAGCTCCCTAAGCGCCCTGCAGATTGGGTAATGTAATAACGTTTAGGGCGATAGGGCGGTTAGGGAGCTCAGTTGCCGCGCGACTAGTGCGTAGCATGGTCCTTTAGCTTAGAGTATACATATCGGAATATTATTTGGATGATTTACGAAGTCAACCGAAATCCTTTTGAATAGTGCAGGTTGAAAGCTTTTTAAATAAGTTGTATTATAATCTTGATAGTTTCATTCACATGTTAGTAGATGACACTGTCTTAAATTTTTTGAAAGAAACCGGGAAAAGTGTAATCTGTTCCACGCTAGTTACCCAAGCATCAACAAAAAATAAATATATTTTGTTCTCCGTTTTTAACGAGTTGCGCATTATGTTACAAATAGTATTTATAACATTTATGTAATACTCTTTCACCCAGATCTTTCTCTTCTTTCTTTTTTTAATATTTGTTGTTGCGAGCACGGTTGTCACTGCTACAGCAATTTTTTTAAGTTTCGATACTGACGACGGCATAATGTAAAATGCGACAATACGTTTATCTCTCTAGACATTCGCGTATAAACTGAGTTAGGGCCCAATTCGCAGAGAAGTGTAATAAGCGCCGCACTAACTAGGGTACACGCCCACCCTGGATGCAGGGCCCTTCATATCGGGTTGTGTAATAAGCGTTATAGGGAAGGTAGGGAAGGTGGGATAGGGTAGAGTAGTAACAGGTGCAATCCAACGCATGCCAGACACAGCAACTCTTTAATAACAAATAAGAAATGTATACATACATTCATCTTCGGATCCTTCGCCGTCACTCAGTTCTGCTGACGCCCCGAGTTTGTCCCTCATAGTCTTTTTATTATTAGCTCCACCAAGACTGTTACCTAAAGAATAAGAATAAAAAAGTATGAGCCTACATGGGCACTTATAAAACGTCGAGAAAAGGTGCACGGTCCGGGTTGGTCGTTTCCTATGGAGAAGAACCGGCAAGAAACTCCATGGTTACTCTTTTAAAATCATTTGGTTTTACAATGTTGTTGTTACAATTATTATCATACAACAACATTGTGATAAAGTGCAAAAAATGTATTTAAATATATTTATATATACATATATTAAACTATTTGTTTTCGAAAACTTATATACTTATACAGATACTAATTATAATACACACATACATATGGAATAAACTAACTAACTAATACATTAGAAAAAAACTAAAACCTTAACAGTAATCACTGAATGAGCATTGCAAACGTTACGTTGCGAAATAAGATAATCTGCACAACTTACCAGCTAGCACTACTCTGCTGAGCCTGTCGTAGCTGTCTGGTAGCGCCGTGATAGCGTCCACGACCTCCATGCAAGCTTCGCGGCCGATCTCATTGTGGCTTAGGTCGAGAGACTGCAGGAAGAAAGATTTATCAATCAATATTCATAAAAAACCTGATAATTGCGAGTAGGACTACACACACAAGATATCCTTACTAATATTATACCTCTTTACGCCTAAATGGCTAAACCGATTTTGATGAATTTTGGTACAGAGATAGTTGGGACCCTGGACACGGACATAGGCAATTTTTTTTAAAGAGTGAAAATGACGGAGAAAGAGGGAAAAAAGGGAAAACAGCATTGCTATTACAATAAATAAGGCGCTGAGACAAAAACTACAGGTGGCAGGTACCTGCAAAGTAGGAAAAGGGAACTGTGTTACCCCGAATTTAACGCGGGCGAAGCCGCGGGCGAAAGCTAGTAAATCTATAAAAACCTTATTATTATTAAAACTTGAAACGGGATATTTGGACAGAACGCCACTATATTCCTAGACTGGTAAGAGAAATAATTGAGATTACCAAATATAGGAATTTCAACCGTCCTGGAATCCAGTGGTTCAATTGTGTAAAAACCCAAAATGGAGAGAAAAAAAGATCGCGACTTGATACAGTGAGTTTTGTGTGAGCAAAATCCGGTTGAGTGTCGAGAACAAAATCGAGTTGTGAGTGACGGTGTTAGTGGTAACGAACGCAAAAAACGAATAAGAAAGAGGGTAGATCGTTTTGTCTGCTCGTAAACATCCACCCGCAATGACTTCAGTTCATCCGTGATCATAGCGTTTGAGGGCGTTCATAAAATATGTGAGATGTTTAAGAGGGGGAGGGGGTCGAGTGAAATCTCATCTAATGTTACGTTGGAGAGACTTTTATTTGTAGATCTTTGACAGTCGTTACAGGTAGTCAGTGTCCCGAAAGTCTGACAACCAGTCTTACCAAGGGGTATCGTATTACCCAGTACTAACTGGGTTGTGGAGGTCAGATAGGCAGTCGCTCCATGTAAAATACTGATACTCAGCTGCATCCGGTTAGACTGGAAGCCGACCCCAACATAGTTGGTAAAAGGCGAGGCAGATTTATTTTCCGCATCATTAGAGCAAAGCCGCGGCGAGAACCTATTAGTCTAAGATCCGACCGCGTGATTTATACGTTCATATGTTTGATTAATAAAATATAATTTTTATCGATATTTATAACTAAACCAATGCAGATCCGCAAAGGTGGCCATCCAAATTTGGCCGCAATTAATTTTAATTAAAATGTAATTAATTATTTATTTTTGAACAATTACGTTCACTTGTAATTGTTAAAAAATATATTTCATTAGAAAGAAATATACCTGAGATACCGAGAAAGTTCAAGGTGCCATCCCTCACTTGGCCGCAACCTAATGTCAGCCAGGTGTAAACAGGTATAATTTCGTTAAATATATACGTTCATAATGTATTATCATGTTATACATACCAAATTGAAGATTAATTCTTTCCCTACATGATGAGATATAGGTGCCTATGCAAAAATGCCCGCAAATAGTGACTGCCAACGATTAAAGATAAATAAAAGCGAGAGAAACTTAAGATAAACACCCCATGTCGAATAAAGATAGAGCATCCCAGCTGCTTGTCGTTTTTATGCTACTGCGCATGCGTCCATAGATAAGGTGCTCAACTAGTAGCTCGCGTATTTGCTTGGAGTTTAAAATACTCCAAAAATTGAGCAGTAAAAATAATATGTCATAATAATTAATCTACCAAACTAGTGTTTTCAATATTTTTTTAATTATATTCAACTAAAACAATATTTTTTAACTGTGAAACGTCATTTTAAATATAAAATTTATCTTTTAAATAAATTTTGTTTTATTACAATTTTTAACAATATTAAGTTTCGTTTATTTTCGGTCTTCATAAAAAATGTCATAAAAATTACTATCCAAACCAGTGTTTTTAATTTTTTTTTTAATTATATCCAACTCAAACAATAACTTTGAACTGTAAGACGTTAATTTGAATCTATATTAAAATTTATCTTTATACACAAATGTTTTTTTTATTTTTATTTTCATCAATATAAAGTTTCGTTTATTTTCCTTGAATCCTTGATTAAAGAACTGAATTAAAAACAATGGTAACAGAATTAAACAGAATTGATTTTTTAATTCTGTTGAATTCTGTTTCCATTGCTTTTAATTCGGTTCTTTAATCAGGGATCTGATTAATATAAATTTTTCAGTTTTATTTTTTGAAAACAAAAAATGTTGGAATCATTTATTTAACAATTATTATTTGTTTAAAAAATTATTTGTTAATTATATATTTTAAAAGAAAAATGCACAAACCTTTTTTCATTTGATAGGGATAGTGACAACAAAAAGTGAATTATTTATTTTTGATTTAAAATGCAACTTTTTTTTTATTATAAAAAATGATAAAAAATACAAACACTTCTTTATTAAAAAAAAAATGATAAAAATTACAAAAATGATAAAAAAGATTTTACAGTTAGATAATTATCAATACATATCGGAGTACTTGTAACGAAAAAATTTTCATTTACGTACTATCGTCACTTGAATCATCAGAACTGTCACTCTCATATGTTGAAACGTCAGAATCTTTATCGTTTGTATCTTCTGAAGATTGTTCAATTAAATCACAAATAACATCTTCTACTTGCTGTGGCATTACGATACATAAAATTTTTGTGACGTCGAAACAATATCATTAAAAAACACTTTTTAAATGATACATCACTAAAGTTAAGCACTTCTTGCTTTTCATTACACAACAAAAAACACTTCTTCATTTTATTCTTACGTTTTAATAACGTTAAGAATGAAATATATCAATATTAATATTAACAAAGTTTTATAATTTTGGACTTGAAAAAAAACAACGTGGCGCATAAGACTGTCAAAAACATATGATTGCAATATTCAGTACGGTATTTAGTTGAGCACCTTGCCTATGGACGCATGCGCAGTAGCATAAAAACGACAAGCAGCTGGGATGCTCTATCTTTATTCGACATGGGGTGTTTATCTTAAGTTTCTCTCGCTTTTATTTATCTTTAATCGTTGGCAGTCACTATTTGCGGGCATTTTTGCATAGGCACCTATATCTCATCATGTAGGGAAAGAATTAATCTTCAATTTGGTATGTATAACATGATAATACATTATGAACGTATATATTTAACGAAATTATACCTGTTTACACCTGGCTGACATTAGGTTGCGGCCAAGTGAGGGATGGCACCTTGAACTTTCTCGGTATCTCAGGTATATTTCTTTCTAATGAAATATATTTTTTAACAATTACAAGTGAACGTAATTGTTCAAAAATAAATAATTAATTACATTTTAATTAAAATTAATTGCGGCCAAATTTGGATGGCCACCTTTGCGGATCTGCATTGGTTTAGTTATAAATATCGATAAAAATTATATTTTATTAATCAAACATATGAACGTATAAATCACGCGGTCGGATCTCGTACTATATCTAGTAATACTAGCTACGCCCCACGGTATCACTCACATGGTGATAGAATACAAAATATATCTTTACTAGCTAGCACCCGCAGCTACGCCCGCGTGATATCGAAATAAAAAGTATCCTGTGCTATTCCAGACCATAATTTACCTCTGTGCCAAATTTCATCAAGATCCGTTAAGCCGTTTTGACGTGAAAGAGTAACAAATATCCATACAGCCATACATCCATCCATTATCATAAACATTCGCATTTATAATATTATATAGTAGGATGGATTGTAGCCTACGTGTTATTCTGATATGTAAGCTATATTATTGTGAAGTTTCATCAATATCCATTCAGTAGTTTATGCGTGGAAGAGCAACAAACATACATCCTCACAAACTTTTGATTTTATAATATTAGTAGGATATTCTTACCTCTATAAGTAATGAGTTTTCTTTGAAAGCCTTCGCGAGCGCGCTGGCACCCTTACTCTTAAGTAGACAGTCACCAAAGTTTATGCTCTTCAAATTTTTGAGGCTGAAACAATCAGAAAATACATGTTACATCACATCGTTAATGTCGAGGAGCTCGTGGCTAAATAATAGCAGCCGCTCGGGTCGATCTTTAGGTTAAGCCGCGCTTGCCTAGGTTGGTCTGTGGATGGGTGACCACCCATTATATACCGAGATACCTCCGTGCCTCGGAAAGCACGTTAAGCCGTTGGTCCCGGCTGTCATTTGTAGAAATTTGACAGTCGTAACAGGTAGTAAGTGTTCCAAAAGTCTGACAACCAGTCTTACCAAGGGGTATCGTATTACCCAGTATTAACTGGTTGTGGAGGTCAGATAGGCAGTCGCTCCATGTAAAATACTGATATTCAGCTGCATCCGGTTAGACTGGAAGCCGACCCCAACATAGTTGGGAAAAGGCTAGGCAGGTGATGATCACATCGTTAATGTTTTCCCCATTGTTTGTCTTTTTTATTTTAGTACTAGCTTCCGCCCGCGACTTTGTTTGCGTGGCATAGTTACTTTGGGTTAACGCTAACTTTAACCCGCGTGATGGTCGAGGAAAAAAATATTTTATTTTATTTAAGTGGATATAGTGAAAGGGATGGAGAGTGAAATAGGCTACTTTTTGTCTCTTTCTAACCCCCCACTTCCCTAAAATGGGGAATAGACGCAAGTGAAGTCGATGGTAAAAACTAGTTTCCAATAAAAACGGAAAATAATCATGTTTGTTCCATAAACATTTATTTAATTCCGTTTTTACTATTTGTTGTTCTAGCAGCAACATAAATACATCATCTGTGAAAATTTCAACTGTCCCGACACCTGCAATTTAAAACATTGTAACTCATTTTTCACTACTTTCCAAGAGAGCGATTTGAAAATTCAAAATATTCTCACTTTGTTCCTATAAGTCCTAGCGCCTTCCAATTTTGTAAATATAATTAAATAAAAAGGTATTATCGACATTGCTGTATGACTAATATGTTGTTTCCTCATATATTTTATATGTTTTATGACTTACAATGATTTTTCACTAAAAACGGATTTCCAAATTACAGTTGTAACTCAGACATACAATGCATTTTAGTAGATGCAAGTTGACGAAATATTTTCATTTATGTAAGAAATCTTACCAAGAAAAAAATTGTATTTATTTATTTATTTAACACTTCAAGTACAAAGTACAGAGGCGGACTTAATGCCATAGGCATTTTCTACCAGTCAACCTTTGGGTGATGCAGAGACAAACAGTGGTAGGTGTAAACAAAAAAATTAAAAAAAAAAAAATTATCCTATATAGATATATAAAATACTATACATATATAAAACAAAATACTATAAATATATATCAAATAATAGATACACTAACTCTTTCTTCTTTTTTTTCATTGTATCTTATGTTACAATTATTGTTTTGTAAAATTATAATTACTTACCACGGGCAAGTGTGTGTAACTAACAACGACCATACAGCCCGTAGACACCTAATAACAGGCGACCGATGTCTGTCAACACATCTGACTAATAAATCTTATACAAGTCGCCACTCAACAATTTCGAATCAGTTTCGACCACTTCTGTGATCCGTGAACACTTCCGTGTTACCGTATAAAAAACTCAAGAACAAAATATTACAATGGCCCCATGTACAATACGTTGGTGTGTTAAAAACGGTCAGAATTCGAGTTTCCGAAAAAACGGTATAACATTTCATAGGTTTGTTAATAATTACATATAATCATAATTAAACAAACTTTTTGATATTATTTATCGGAGTTCATCATAAACTGGCCATAGCTACAGGTGAAACTGTATGTACCACCGACCCGCGTTGATGTCTTTTGGGACAGGTCTCTTTCTTATGATAGTACTTAGAAAGTGACAGCAATAGTGGGAGTGTACTATAGGCAAAAAGTTAAAGATGTACCAAATCTACTATCGAAATTCGTTATCGATAAAGCATAAATCCTACATTATGTTATTTTAAAAAATCGTTACTTACTAAACATTTCAAACATTAAAAAAAATAAGGAATGTTTAGTAGTAATGTGATAGATGAAGTAGACTGCCTATTTAAGACGATTAAAATACTACGTATGTATATTATTTTTTTTTACATTTAAATGAATTGTGAAATGATGATTGGTTCTAGATACCCACAAAATCCTAAATATAAAATTAAATGGATTATTGCAACCAAACGAGAGAACTGGTTTCCTTTAACATATTACTTAGTACTAAATGTTAATAGCATTTTACTGGGGATTGTTTTATGCCTATGAAAAACCGTCACCGGTTCCAAAACGATTGGGTTGGTGTTTGTAAAATAATAAAATAAATATCTTGGGACAACTCACACACGGCTATCTGATCCCAAGCTAAGCAGAGCTTGTGTTATGGTAACCAGACAACTGATATACATACTTATATAATTTATAAAGACATACATATTATAGATAAATCACACCCAGACACAGAACAAACAATCATGCTCATCACACAAAGTTTGTCCTGGGTGGGAATCGAACCCACGACCTTCGGCTCAGCAGTCAGGGCCACTAACCACTAGACCAACAGGCCCGTTTGTACGTTGTACATTTTCTATAACTGGTAAATAATTAGTAGTCGTTACAAAAGGTACTCCTTTTGTAATAGGTAACTAGAATAACTTTATTGTACTTGAAATGATTTCTCAAAGTACCCTCGAATGGTCTCGCGGAGGTTCTCTATACGTGAAGATTAATTTGAATTCATAAAAAAAATTGTAAATTTTTTCAAAAACAAAAAATCTTTCAAAATCTTGTTCATATATAATGTATTTTTCAATTTCATTCGGTTTTGAAATCGGAATGTAAAAAAAATATTATTTACAATATTTTTTTACATTCCGATTACATTTACATTTTGATTATAGGTATGGAAAGGTATCGATAACTTCGTGTTTTTTTTGTAACCTGTCCCATCCTTAATTCTACCCTATGACCTTGGTAGGGCCAATCAGAATGCAGTACCCCGCTTCCTCATACCTCGGCTAGTTGACAGAATTGGTTTGGAACAAAATATCAAACATTAGGCGTCTACGGGCTGTATGGTCGTTGGTAACTAAAGATACCTGTTTTTCAGCGTAAGTGGACAACTAGTTACAATGTTTTTACGCTAGCTAAAATCGTAACGGGAGTGAATTGGGTTACGAGGGTAATCGTAAAAGAAAGAGCATTTTTTCTTGGTAAACCTGTGTATAAGTCATTTTCGGTAAAAAGTGAGTTTCAATGTTTTAAATTGCAGGTGTCGGTCTAACTATCACAGTTTAGAGGTATGAATGAAGAACAGGGTGTAAAGTTCTCCATCCTCTATGGAAAAGGGAGGATCCTCCGACCAGACGGGTGTTGTGTCTGGTGGGCCACTGCCCGACAGTTGCTTGTCGGGTGCTCGTATATATGCTAACTTCGCGCACAACATTGCTTGCGCGATGTTCTTCAGTGGCTGGATAGAAGGCGCTGTAGTAATTTTTGCCACTTGCATCTTTGTGTCGCTACACACAGTTTATGAGATATAGCCTGGTAACAAACGGACAGAAACCATTTGGGTACGGGACCCTAAAAATGATCGCAATAGTGAACACGTGCCTTTCGGCTTCGTCGGGCACGTGGCGACGTCGACGGCGCGACCGTGTCCCCCGCGCGCCTCCGACAGAGCTCAGCAGGGGGAAGGGCGACGACTAACTGATACCATAGTAGGGCTTCCAATAGCCCACCGAGATCTCGGTATTGCGGGATCCCGCGCTATTTTCCAATTCCGCGTGCAGCGGGATTACGGGCGCGGGATTTGCGGGACTAAAAAAAAGTGTGCATGCGACCTCTCGAGAGCGCGATAGCTCGATGACTGACTAATCTCACTGATAATAATACTTTAATAAATGTGTAGTTAGATTAATCATCTACATACATTATTACGTTATTTGAGCGATCTTATATTTACAGTAATATGTACGTTAATAAATGTGGAGTTGATTAATTCATTGTTTTATTTGCCTTATATAAATGTGAATATTTTCAATATGCGTCATCCCGCAACTAACTAGATCCCGCGGGATTGAAAATTCACAGTCCCGTAAATACCAAGATTGAATTCAGGCTACGGAACTAAGGACGAAATAAAGAACATGGGTGGGTTTTATTCAGTAAAAGTCTGACACTCCCCCCCGCTCCATCCTGAGCGGAGAAAGTTATTTGATGAATTCACATCCGCAAATAAAACAATGGCACTCTTTTTTTTGGGGTGGGAAATCATCAAATAACTTCCCCCGCTTTGTGCGTAGCGGAGGGAGTGTCAGACTTTTACTGACTAAAACCCACCCCTGTTCCTTCCATTGCCCTGTACGTTCCGGGGCCGCGGTATCTCTTTCGAACAACCCGCAACCCCGGCAGGCGGAGGCCCTGGCAGGCCCCTCTGCTTTGCTGACATCTCTTTGAGGCGCGCGAAACACGGACGGACGGTGAGCTACCCATTGCTCACCATCCACAGGCCCGCATCTACCATCATCTGGGTTAGTTTGAGCTTCTCTCCCTCAAACGCCCGGCCACCTCCTTCGCTAGCATGACAGCTTCGCACGCGGAGGTGATCGCCTCCCACTCCCTCTCGCTCCGGACCATGGACTCTTTATAACTTACTTGGGCAGCGCAGCAGCAATAGCCTGGGCTCCTTTAGCGCCGACCGTATTGTCGTTTAGATTGAGTCTCGCCAGCTGAGCGTTCTGTTTGAAAGCCTCCGACAACGCGGATATACCGACGTGGTAGATCCCGTTCTGAGGCATGGCGAGTTCTTCTAGTGTGCCCATGTTCTGAAACAAGTAGAAACCATCAGGATTGACAATAGGAATTTCTCCTGTATCGTGGGTGCAAATATTGACGGGCCTGTTGGTTTAGTGGTTAGTGGCCCTGACTGCTGAGCCAGAGGTCGTGGGTTCGATTCCCACCCAGGACAAACTTTGTGTGATGAGCATGATTGTTTGTTCTGTGTCTGGGTGTGATTTATCTATAATATGTATGTATTTATAAATTATATAAGTGTGTATATCAGTTGTCTGGTTACCATAACACAAGCTCTGCTTAGCTTGGGATCAGATAGCCGTGTGTGAGTTGTCCCAAGATATTTATTTATTTATTTATTTTATATTTACCTAATATTAATATTTGGCTAACAAAGTATGGAAGAGGTTTGTTAAGAATTTTTATTAAAAATAGAATTCCGAGATTTCGGGATTGCAAAACTAATCGGCTGTATCTAATATATACAATAGGCGTGACGAAAGATTTTAAAATCCTCTTCCATAATGTGGGTACACTTTTACTATTTACAAAAAAGCCTTTATTTCGGTAATAAACTTAAGTTTAACAAAGTTTGAAGCCATTTTTCTCATAATTTTTCAATAGTGCCCGAAAACAGCCCGCATGTGTCATGGCGTCGGCATGACGTCACAGTTAAATAAAAATGACTTTGTGTCTATAACATCGTCCCATAAATCACATAACCGTGACGTCATACGCTGTGATCGGTGTTTCAGTCAAAATGGCCGATTGCAGTATTTTAATGTTTTATTTTATTGAAAATCTTAGTAATCTGTTATTTTTAAATAAAACTAAACCTGTGTTTACTTTTTTTTTAATATGACTTCTCCCTTGTTATCACTGAATCAGCGATTTTTGACGTGATAACGTCTTTAAAATCGTTTTAGTCGGGTGACATGTTCAGAAACTTGTGTCACACCAAAACCTCACAAGCGACATTTCATAAAGATGGTAGCGCCATCTGTTACTTGGCTCGAAAAAAAACTTTAAATTAGTACTTAATTTCATTTTAGATGTCACTACTGGTGATAACTTATATCACCAATAAGACGTTATCACGTAAACATCTCGATCGTAAACCTACTTTACAAACAACCAATTTTTTATACTGTCGTCATGCCTATTCTCGTGTCACAATGTTCGTTCCCATACTCCTTCGAAACGGCTCGACCGATTCTTATGATTTTTTTTATGCATATTCAGTAAGTCTGAGAATCGGCCAACATCTATTTTTTATACCCCTAAGTGAGCAGCGGGTGAAACCGCTGGGCACAGCTAGTGTATGTATATACAGGGTGTTTGGTGCATCGTTTGCCAAATTGAATTGGCCGAAAGAAGAGGTCATTTGCTATCGCCTCAGGCTCAAGTACTCATTTTTGGCCACACCGGTTTTTTTATTACAACTTTCTAATTTTTATTTTGAAAAAATCCAAAACTCAGCATTAAAGCTTAAATTAAAAAAAAAGTTTTAAGTGTAGTCTTCAAATTTCATTTTTATTTACATATGTACTGTTGTATGGCTCTATCAAATTTAAAATTACTTGCAAGTAACATCTAGTTTTTTTTTAATAAATCACAAAGTTTTTGGAAAAATAAAAAATGAACTTAAAACTCAACTTTAAATAGCTATAAAAAAAAAACTAAAAGCGATCGGGATCTTCGAATTATTTTAAAAAGTTCTCTAGTCTATCCCCTTTCCAACGGTATGTAATGTGTTAAAAAACTCTTTTAATATCTTTAATAATTAGCTAAATGTGTAGTCGAGACACATCAGGCTGATATTGGATATTACGTTTAAAACACTAGTTTTCGCATAAATTACATGCTATTAGTAGATAGATACTGTTATCTCACGTCTTACGTAGTCTCTTATCTCGTTCTTACATAGGGAACTTTCCTCGAAATTGAAAAAAAAATACATTATTACAAAAATAATCATTTATTAATAAGTAATTTAATTACATACTAATCTTACAAGTCTTGTTCAAACTGTCTACCACTATTGCGTATGCACGCGCGACATCTTCGTCTTATCTCAACTGTAGTGGTGCGTAAACGCATTTCTGCTTTGATCGTCATGAAAGCCGCCTCAATGCGTTGGACTAAATCATCTCTTGTCTCAACTTCCGTGGCGTAGACGAGTTCTTTGGCCCGTCCCCAGACGTAAAAATCCAACGGAGTTAAGTCTGGAGAACGTGGAGGCCAAGGAATAGGGCCATCCCTCCCAATCCATGAGTCCGGGAATGCACCATTCAAGTACTCCCTGACGGTTATTCTCCAATGAGCGGGACAACCGTCATGTTGGAAAACAAAAGACCTGTCTTCACTGAAAATTGGCAAATCAGCTAATAATAAGGGCAACTCTGTTTGCAGAAATTCTAAGTAATTATCCCCGTTCAGGTTGTCAGGTAAGTAGTGTGGTCCAATTACATGATTTGCAATGACTCCTGCCCAAACGTTCACACTAAATCGTCTCTGGAATGACCTTTGTCGTTTTACGCGTGGGTTTTGATCTTTTGCTGTCCAGTGGTGTAAGTTATGTAAATTGAGGATTCCCTCTTTAGTAAATTTGGACTCATCCGTCCACAGAATTCTTTTTAAAAAGACCGGATTATCCACGTCTGAATGCAGTAAAAAACGACAAAACTGGACACGGTTATCAAAGTCTTGATTCTCGAGACCTACAACAAATAAAATACGCGTAAGAATGCATTACTTTCTCGCAAGATTTTTTTTTATTGTTTGTAAAAAGTACGGGCAGTACAATGTAAAAGACAATGGCCTGACCGCTGAAGGTTTATGACATCTGGCAGAGTGACGTCAAAGCCGCTACCTGCTGCTGCGTCGGGTACGCGGTAAAGCTAGAAAGGGTTCGCAATCTACGTTAGCGCCTACGGTTGTGAGTCTATTAATTTAAAAATTACGTACCTTGCACCGGAGTGTAATGGAAAGCATGTTTGTTATTTTGGCGAAGTACTCGCCATACTTTCCAGATCGAAATTCCCAGTAATGCAGCTACATTTCTTATGCTTCTAGTGGGATCTTCTTCAAACAGTGCCAGAATCTGTTCATCTACGTCAACATTATGACGCACTACAATCCCTCTTGGTTCACTAGCAGTCAAATTACCAGTCTCACGTAAGCGTCGATAAGTGTTCTGGAAAGTATGGCGGGAAGGCAATCGTCTATTGGGAAAGCGTTCCTGATAAATTCTTTGTGCTTCGCGAGCAACACCATCGGCTCTTCCATAAGCCATCAAAATATCAGCGTATTCTTCATTAGAGAATGTAGCCATATTGTAACACAAAAAAAATCACGAAAGTTAACACAAACACCCACAAAACTCAATGAAAAGATAACAGTAACAGAAATTAACAGTAACAGAAAATAACACAACAACAACAAGGGGTTAGTTTTCAGAGACAGTCAAATAACGACTAACAAACTTAACCAATTTGCGGCCAACCCAATAACAAAAAGAGACAGATAATGAATTCTACTGTGTAGGAGGGAGATAGCAGGCTTTACCTGCTTCGTATGTATTGTTTACGCGAAAACACTTATTTATCCCGAATATGCAATAGTTTGATGGTGCGTCCCGATACACAAACTTAGCGTATTAGTGAACTTACTGAAACATTTTTTAAACACATTGCATACCGTTGGAAAGGGGATAGACTAGAGAACTTTTTAAAATAATTCGAAGATCCCGATCGCTTTTAGTTTTTTTTTTATAGCTATTTAAAGTTGAGTTTTAAGTTAATTTTTTATTTTTCCAAAAACTTTGTGATTTATTAAAAAAAAACTAGATGTAACTGGCAAGTAATTTTAAATTTGATAGAGCCATACAACAGTACATATGTAAATAAAAATGAAATTTGACGACTACACTTAAAACTTTTTTTTTAATTTAAGCTTTAATGCTGAGTTTTGGATTTTTTCAAAATAAAAATTAGAAAGTTGTAATAAAAAAACCGGTGTGGCCAAAAATGAGTACTTGAGCCTGAAGCGATAGCAAATGACCTCTTCTTTCGGCCAATTCAATTTGGCAAACGATGCACCAAACACCCTGTATATTTAAAAACGTTGCCGCACACTAGGAATTTCTCCTGTATCGTGGGTGCGTTTACAAACATTTAAACTCACACACACAAACAACCAGACCCGAAACAACTATCTGTAGGTCATACAAATATTTGTTCCGTGCGGGGATCGAACCCGCGACACGTAGCACAGCAATCAAACGCTTAAAATTTTATTCTGTTATTTAATTGTATTGAAGAACGACTTTAAATTCACGTGAGAATTTGTAATTCCTGTTCTCAGCTCTATAACACTCTCGCCTCACGGCTCGTGCGGTAATCCGCCTCGGCTGCAATAACAAAGTTTCCTCCCTTAAATCAAAATGTACTATTGATTGATGGTGTACATACTTGAAACACTTTAGCCAGTGCAGTAGCTCCGTCGTTCTCTAGCCTGTTGCGTCCCGCTATGAAGATCTTCAGTTTCCGAGGGCGCGCAGACAATGCCTTAGCGAGGAGACGTCCGCCTGTTATACCAAGACCGTTGTTATTGAGGCGGAGTTCCTGCGAACAGAATTAGTTAAATAAAATAAAATAAATAAATATTTTGGGACAACTCACACACGGCTATCTGATCCCAAGCTAAGCAGAGCTTGTGTTATGGTAACCAGACAACTGATATACATACTTATATAATTTATAAATAAATACATATTATAGATAAATCACACCCAGACACAGAACAAACAATCATGCTCATCACACAATGTTTGTCCTGGGTGGGAATCGAACCCACGACCTCCGGCTCAGCAGTCAGGGCCACTAACCACTAGACCAACAGGCCCGTCAAAATCCGTCAAAATCGTCAAAAGTTGGTTTAGTAATGTAAAAAAAAAAGTTGCCCCACACTAGGAATTTCTCCTGTATCGTGGGTGTGTTTACAAACATTTAAACTCACATACACAAACAGCCAGACCCGGAACAACTACCTGTAGGTCATACAAATATTAGGTCCTTACATATGAAATTGGCGTTTTGTATGGAAGGAACAAAAAGTCGAATATTTTTTAATATAATATATTTAATTAATCAAAGTATGAACCATTGTTTTCAATGCACTTTTGCCATCTTATAGGTAGTTCATTGATCCCTTTACTAAAAAAACCAGTCGGACGGGAATCAATAAAATCTTTGAAGGCGATTTGGACTGCCCCATCGGAGTTGAATTTTTTCCCTTGCAAAAAGTTATCCAAATTGCGAAAAAAATGGTAATCTGTTGGAGCAAGGTCCGGGGAGTACGGGGGATGTCTAAGACATTCCAATTCAAGCTCTTCTAATTTGGTAGCCGTCTGTTGCGCAGTGTGTGGTCTGGCGTTGTCGTGAAGCAGCAGTGGCGTGGAGCGATTGACCAGCCTTGGTTGTTTAGCCGCTAGCTTTTCCATCATGGTTTGTAATTGCTGACAATAGACATCAGCTGTAATAGTCTGGCCAGATTTGAGAAAACTGTAATGAACAATACCGGCACTAGTCCACCAAACGCTTACAAGTAACTTTTTTGGGGTTAATTTTCGCTTGGGGCAGGATTTGGCTGGCTGGCCAGGATCCAACCATTGCGCTGAGCGCTTCCGATTATCGTAAAGAATCCATTTTTCATCACAGGTAATGATTCGGTTTAAAATACCTTCATTGTTGTGCCGGTTCAGTAATGTAACGCAGCAGTCGACGCGCGTTTGCCGGTTTGCTTCAGTCAATTCGTGAGGTACCCACCTTTCAAGCTTTTTAATCTTCCCAATTTGCTTCAAGTGAATTAAAACAGTTTTATCACTAACATCGAAGCCTGCAGCTAACTCGGACGTGGTTTGCGATGGGTCCGCTTCCACAATAGCCTTCAATTCTCCATTATCAACTTGGGTCTCAGGCCGTCCACGGGGCTTGTTCTGCAGGTCGAAATTTCCAGAACGAAAACGTTGGAACCAAAAACGAACTGTGTTTTCTTTTGCAACATGACCGCCATACACATCATTCACCCTTCGAGTCGTTTCCGCAGCACTAGTGCCACGGCGGAACTCGTACTCGTAAATAATGCGATATTTTAAATTTTCCATTTTGTAAAATGAGTGACGCAAACAGAAAAAACAGAAGAAAAAAAACAAATGAATGACGGTCATCGAAGCACAAATACATGAGTAAATAGCTGTACAAATTTGAATTTGGAATTCCTTACCAAAGAGGAGAAATTCGTGATTAAAGTGGCCAGTACGAAAAACGCCAATTTCATATGTAAGGACCTAATATTTGTTCCGTGCAGTCGATCGTTGGCCACTGCGCCAAGTGTGTCGTCTCTATTGATGGCACGGTTGGCGCAGTGGTTGAGCGATTAACTGCTGCGCTGCGTGTTGCAGCTTCAATTCGCACACGGAACAAATATTTGTATGCATCTCTATAGTCCTCATGTAAGAGACTATGACCTCTGAGTTTGTTTCGGCTGTTTCTTCTCAGAATAGTTGGGTACGTACGAGACACCGGCCTCATCTAGTGTTTTAAAGAGACGAGTAAAAGTGTTTGTAAAAACCTACTTGCAAAATAAACATCATTTATCATTCATGACCTATAGGTAGTTTTTCTAGGTCTGGATGTTTGTGTAGAAATGTTTTGTAAATGTACCCACGATTTAGAAGAAATTCCTAGAGATAGAAGGGTTCACCTGATTCCGAGGTTTCTGCACGATCTTATGCTAGGGAACATCACGGATGACAGGTTGAGATTGCCCCTACTAAGATTTTTTGGGCACATTCAATGAACTATTAAATATAACTGAATCGTAATATATGTTGTGTTGTTTCATTTAAGGCTATAGATGACTATTACAAAAAAACTTAATGTCACCTTTTTCTATATAAAAATTTTTAGTTAAAAATAAAACCAAAACTAACAAAAGTCAAGACTTCCGGATTTTTTATTTCAGTATTTTCAGTTATGGTATAATGATATATCACATATTTTTATCGAGTATTCATTTTCCATTGTTACTAAAAGATTAGCAGATCATCCATATAGACATAGGGAAAAAAAAATCTATTATAGACGATAACTCATAAACTACCTAAGCAATATAAATAAAACTGATATGGGACCACCTGGGAAGTATACCCTATCAAACAAAAAAAGAATTTCACAAATCGGTCCAGGCGTCTTTGAGTAATCGGTGAACATACAAAAAAAAAAAGATTCCGACGAATTGAGAACCTCCTCGTTTTTTTGAAGTCGGTTTATAAAGAACTAGCGACCCGCGCAGCGGTTTTACCCGCTGCTCACCTCCTAAGAGTCATAGCGTGAAGTATTATAAATATAAACCTTCCTCTTGAATCACTCTACCTATTAAAAAAAACCGCATCAACATCCGTTGCGTAGTTTTAAAGATTTAAGCATACATACAGCATAGCAACAGACAGACAGCGACAGCGACTTTGTTTTATACTATCTAGTGATATTCTATCTAAGTTTGCGAACAACCTTCTTCAAGTAGAGCTATAATTTTACCGGCCCTTATCACTTTATCACTCATATCAAAAAGTGGTATTTAATATAAAAGAAAGATTAAATTGTTTATTTTGCAGAAAATATCCAAAAAGTTTTAAAATATCGTAATCATTTAAAAGTCGTTTCAGCAATTCGCGCCATTAGTAAAGAAATTTTAGAATAATCCACAATAATCATTATTTTTCTTGTATTAATTTCAAATTTTAAATTTGGAACGTAAAGAATCATGCCTATATAATTATGTCGTCAAATTAATAAAGCCTATTTCTTGTTCTTCTTCATTGAAGTAGAGAAAAAAATCTAAAGTGCCCGTTTTTTTTTGCAAAAGAGTTTATCTTACCTCTAGTTCACTACAGACATCACTCTGCAATAATTTAGCCAGTCCCTCTACTCCGATGGGTCCAAATGCATTGTCACTCAAATCCAGGACACTGAGTCGAGCGCCAGCTGATATCATACCGTCGCCTAACGCCGCCTGGAAAACGAGAATAGCATAATTAAGGCGCGGTAACAAGCTAATCTTTAGGTATTCGCGGAAGTGAGGCTAGCTGCATACTAGGCATGGTCTGACACAAGTACACGACAGTACTGCATCGAAAGAATAGAAATAAGGTAGAAAATATTTCGGTGTTTGATTTTATTTGAATATCATGTCCGCCAAAATGTAGGTCATTTTGCAGTTTTAATTGAAGTACAGATACGGCTAACTTTGCGACGAAAATCTAGACGTTTTACGAAGTGTTTGCTTTGTACAGCGCCTTAAATCATAATTTTTTAGGACTACCCTTGTCCCATTCTATTTGGGGTCGGCGCAACACGTTTTCTTCTTCCATTCTCCCCTATCAGAAGTCACGTTTCTCCTTCATATCATTCCTTTTTTTTTGGGGGGTGGAAATCATCAACCAACTTGGGGGGGGGGGAGTATCAGACTTGTACTGACTAAAACCCACCCATGTTCCTTCTATTGCCCTTTACGTTCCGGGGCCGCGGTATCTCTTTCGAACAACCCGCAACCCCGGCAGGCGGAGGCCCTGGCAGGCCCCTCTGCTTTGCTGACTTCTCTTTGAGGCGCGCGTGGAACACTAACGCGCCGTCGACACGGCCTGTCGTCAATAGACGGACGGACGGTGAGCTACCCATTGCTCACCGTCCACAGGCCCGCATCTACGGTGGCCGGGAGTCGTCTCACGGCGCTCTTCATATCATTCCTTACACAATTCATCCATCTTTTCTTTGGCCTTACTCTCGCTCTCCGTCCATCAACATTCAGATCTATTACTCTTTTAGTCACATGTCCTTCATCCCTCATTACATGTCCATACCAAGACAAACGACTTGCTTTCAATTTATCTGTAACGGGCGCAACTTTCAAACTTCCTCGAATATATATTATTCATCATAATATTCATTCCTTACTTTATCCATTCTTGTCACTCCACACATCCATCTCAACATCTCATCTCCGCTACATGCAATCGTTTTTCATCCACCTTTTTTACAGCCCAGCATTCTGACCCATACAGTACAACAGGTCTAATCACGGACTTATATATTTTCCCCTTTAACTTGAGGGGCATCCGTGGGTCACAAGTTGTTCCAGTGACTTGTCGCCATTTCATCCATATTCCTTACTTTATCCAAATAACCAAAATTGCCAGAATAAATCAAATCAAATATTTTAATTTCACATAGTCCTACATGGGCACTTATGAAACGTCGAGAAAAAGTTTACGGTTCGGGTTGGT
The DNA here is from genome assembly GCA_905475445.1 of Ochropleura plecta. Taxonomy (NCBI): domain Eukaryota; kingdom Metazoa; phylum Arthropoda; class Insecta; order Lepidoptera; family Noctuidae; genus Ochropleura; species Ochropleura plecta. The sequence goes on from FR997751.1 coordinate 1,179,313, forward strand.
CGTTTCCTATGGAGAAGAACCGGCAAGAAACTCTATGGTTACTCTTTTAAAATAATTTGGTTTTACAATGTTGTTGTTACAGCATTATTTTACAATCAGTCATTGCTTACTTTACAGAATGTATAATAAGATATGAAGTTAACAAGCGTCTAAGAATCTACAAGACCAACAATGTCCACTCATTCACAAAGAATTGGTAAAAAAAAGTATCTAAGACTGAAAAAAATAACTATATGAAACAAGTGACATTTATAATATTACTAGCTGACACCTGCTGCTTAAAGTATCTTTTGTGTTATTCCAGACTATAATCCACCTCTGTGCCAAATTTCATCAAGATCCATTCAACCATTTCGACGTGAAAGAGTAACAAACATCCATACATCCATCCTCACAAACTTTCACACTTAAAATATTGTAGGAATTAGGATTTTACAGATGGGCAATCATCAAATATTTTCCTCACTCTGGGCAGAGCAGGAGGGAGTGTCGAACTTTTACTAAAACCCACTCATGTTCCTGTTTTAACCGTTTATGTCCATGTATGTGTATGTAAAATCAAAATCATTTTATATGTGTAACATAGGTAGTGAATACAGTTAGGTCGCTATGTCATACTAGAGGCGTACAAATATGGTTATATCTATATCTCTTTCGAACATCCCACAACCATACCAGACAATGGCCCTGGGGCCAATTTTGGTAATCTACTACATACTAAACTTGTCAAAATCAATCATTATGCGATCAGTGATCGACCATTCTGACACTATTGTAATAGCAGACTTAGGCCCCAGGTGGCTTCTCTGTGTGGCAGGTACCTTGTCCCACATTTATGTATGCTTCAAATAAGGAAACTAAACCACTCACCAAAGCTGGTGGTATCTCAGTCTTCATCCTCCCAGTGAACATGTCAGAGAAGCGAGCCACCTTCAGCTCAGGGTGGTGTTCCAGGGCTTTGGAGATGGCCTGCGCTGCTGACACCCCCAGGGTGTTGCCCGTGAGAGTGAGGTATTGGAGGTTGGGGCAGCCATTGATGGCATCCACGATTGATTGTGCTGTAAAGATTGTTGCGAGTAATTTAATGGTATTTTTTGAGACTTACAAGTTTAGTTAAAACAACTCTACTAGTTTAAATTATTTTTAATTTATTATGTTTGGGAAATTTAGCTATTATTATTGAATAGATACAGTTTTATGTGGCAGAAGGCCAATTACAAATTCCCACTTATGGTTAATAAATAACAATGGTTTAAACAATAGTAGGCTCACAGTTACACAATAACAGACAATACTTTACATCTTCCTTTTTCTTATAAATATAGGTAGTAAAAAATAAACTTTAAAAAAAAAGATTTTTACAAAATAAAAATATGTGGAAGGGGTCAATGTCGACTTCCTGGCAGGTTTCATTACAAGCTCGACAGGCTCTTATAAGAAATGAGTTCCCTGTGCTACTGGTGTATGAAGTAGATTAAATCGGCGTTGAAACATGCATTGTACACACGACGACAGATCAACCTATACAAAACCAGTTTATGCGGATCTCTCATTGTACTTGAAATCTATGGTGTACGATCCGTTGTTGAGAGAGCAGCATAAACTGGTTTTGTATAGGTTGATGTGTCGTCGTGTGTACAACTCAGGAATGTCGACCGATCCGTTCATGATTTTAAATAAGAATGCCAAATCTGCAATTCTTCTTCATTCGTAAAGAGAAAGCATATGAAACTTCTTACAGTGTGTGACATAATTTGGCAAATACAGTGGAATCCGTTAAAAATGACATCGAAGGGAAATAACAAACACGTCTTACTAAGCAGACGTCATAAAAAACATTTTGTGCAAAATAAACAATCTCCTGTTTTTATCAGTAAGTATTTATTTTAATAGAGAGAGACAAAATAGAAATAAGTCAAAAATAATAATATAACACCGAACACTGTTGAAAGTGTTAGGAATAATGTCGGTCACTACATCAACTGGACACAATTTATTAAAAATGGGTCATAATAAGTGAACTGTCACTCAATGCGGAGTCATTATGCCCGACTTTTGTTTAAAGAACTTTATATGAAAACCAAACATCGATGTGTAATACATCATAATAAGTGGTTGGTCATTATAAGCGGAGTCATAATAAACGGATTCTACTGTATGTGCTTGAGTGGAAAAAACTAGGTATATTGATACTAGCTGTGCCTAGCAGTTTCACCTGCTGCTTAGGTCCCCCCCCCCTTCTGAAGAGGGCCACTCTTACCACTCAGTGGTTAAAGTGGTATGAAAAATAGATTACGACCGATTTTTAGACCTCCTGAAAATACTTATAAAATTTATTGATAATCGGTCAAACTGTTTTATGAGTATGGCAACTAAAACTATGACATGAGATTTCATAAGATTACTAGCTGTGCCCAGTGGTGTCCCTCACTGCTTAAGTCCCCCTTATCACTAAGGGATATTAAAAATAGATTACAACCAATTCTCAGACCTACAGAGTACACATAAAAAAAATCATAAAAATCGGTCAAGCTATTTCAAAGAAGTATGGCAGATATAAATAGTAAAACTGTGACATGAGAATTTCATATAATTATATGTAACTAGCTTTTGCCCGCTGCTTTGCTCGGGTTAAATTCGGTATAACACAGTACCTGCTACCTGCAGTTTCTGCTCTTGCGCCTTATTGATTTGTAATAGCAATGCTAAGTTTTCCCTTTTCTTCCCTCATTCTCCCTAATATTCCACTTTTTTAAAATAAAAATTAGCCTATGTCTGTCTCCTGGTTCCCAACTATCTCTGTACCAAAATTCATCAGAATCGGTTAAGCCATTAAAGCGTGAACAGGTAACAAACAAACTCACTTTGGCTTTTATAATATTAGTAAGGATGTTGGAGCTCCTGTCTTAATAATAATAGCTCTTCAGGTGAATCTTTAGGCTAAGCTATACTTTCCTTGGCTAGTCCAGTGCAGACTACAACTTGTTACTTATGTCCTTTGCCAACTATACATCATGTCGAAATAAAAAAGAATGCATGACTAAACAAACAAAGTTATGAACATATTTATGGTTTCTCCATTTACAGGCAGAGCATTGCTTAATGTTATTAGGTTTCATGATCAGAAAATTCTCAGTAGAAACCACTGAGTCTGGACATCTACCCCATTGATGGTAATAGGTTCGGCCCCAACTAAATAGGACTTATTAAAACTGGCAAAATGCAGATTTATTACTAGGTGCACCTCTGGCTAACGCTTCAGATAATGTGCGTGCTGTACATAATTGAATAACAGAAAATGCTAACGTTATTAGGTATAATTATGCTGGATTGGAACGAAATCTATGAAACAAACTAGTTCAGCATGTGGTACATAAATGCAATGAATCAATTATTCCCCTTCATACGACAACAGCAAGTTAGTGGTGCTATAGCGACACCAGAAAATAGATTTATCAATGGAATTTAACGAGTAATTTAATAAAACATGAACAAATAGGTTATGTTTGGCAAACATTGAAAACTTTGAATTAATGCACAGAATTGGCTCTTTAATACTTTTTATGTGAAATGTACGTGTTTACAAAAGGAATAAATGTACGGAAATACGAATTATAACACTTTACTCACCATCTTTCGCGGTATCCAATTTTAAAGATTTTCCGGAAAAATCCACGCCACTGGTTGGTCTACCGGAATCCGATAGCGCTGAATTAATGGAATTTAGATCGAAAGACGACATTTTGGAGGTCACTTTACACGAATCAACAAATAAAAACGCAATAAATTAGGAAAACAATGACAGTCAACGAACTTTTTTCAATTTTTCGTCATGGAAACCACGTTTGACATGTTTCGATAGAAGCATCATATAGTGTCTCTCTTTATTGTATGAATGCGAGGTGAGACAAAGATTTAAACAATGAATTTTAAAAGACAAAACGATGGAACGAAACGCGATTAGTGCTTGGTTAGCACACTGTGCACTGGCAAAAGCTGCATTCATTTAGAAAAATATTAACTGTTTCCATGTGGTTTTCATTAAAGGCTTGTAATTTGCAGTATTCGTAAAGTTGATAGTATGTTACTTTCATGATCTCTTGAAACACAGTGTGCTATGCTGCGCCTGGTAAAAGCGCAGGAGAATAATAATGATTAGTTAGTCGGTAGTCCGATGTTTCCATGATCTTTTACTATTTCACAAATACTACTGTTTATTTAAAATCATTGATTGCTGTAGGAGAAGCAATAGATCTTAAAGCCCTAGCTTAGCTTTTGGAACAATCACGATAAGAGCTCTCATCTCCGCATCGTGCACACATTTCGTCAGTCTATAACTCTCTAGACACACTCTGTAGTTCGGATGGGAAATCATGAAGTAAATTCTCCTGCTCTGAGTGGAGCGGAATTGAAGTATCATACTTTTATGGATTAAAACCCATCTATGTTCCTTCTTTTGCATTTTATGTTCCGTAGGCACGGTATCTCTTCTGAACAATCCTAAATCCCAGCACTGTTAGACACACACTAAACATAAAACGAATTAAATAAAAAAGGATGATAATAATACTGAACAATGACATAAAATAAATAAGATAAACAGATTTTATATTTGTTTTCTCTCTTTTCTCAAAGAAAATTAAATGGATGTTTGCCAATTTGTTACTTGAATTATTTCCGTCTTTTGAATTACTCGAATACTTTTCATTCCACCAATTTGTCACCTGCTATACGATTTTTATATCTTATAATAATATAGGATCCAAACCTATATAAATATAAGTTTGGAGGTAAAAGAAAATGACTATGTGGTGTTCAAAATCCACCAAGTATATTTTTTTGATTTGCACCTGCGCATTTGCTACGCGTTTCGGAGTAACTAGGGAATGAATAAACGTACACATATTGCAAATAAGTAAACGTATAGTAACGTAGTATAACTCTAATATATCTATCTCTTCTTTGGTTTCTACACAGTCGGGTAAAATGAAGCAGGTAGTAGTTTTCTAAAAAAAAATGCTGGTATCACATTTCTGACGTTATGCAACCCGGCGACTTTCCGACAATCAGTGTTGCCACCTTAGCCCCTTTCGGGCTAGATCTAGCACTTTTTACAGAAGGTAAACTCGTTTTTTCATGCTTTAGCCCGAAAAGAGCAATCTAGCCCTTTTTAAGCCATACGAAAACTTTTCACATCGCGATTACCAAGTTATGAAACAATACGCGCCATGTAGTATAGATTTCTTCAGTTCATTTTATGATCACTAATTGAGTATATTTTTAGTTTTGCTATGCTAACATTGTTAACCCTACCTACTCTTTCTGCTTCTTTACTGGGGAATCATCCATACTACAACGATCGGGTTTGAAACGATTGAAAGAGTCTTGCTGTTCCCACAAGTTACCTAACTGAAATAATACAAAAGTGTGGGAGTAATTTGAAGTATTCCTTCAAATTGGCTAAGAACACAGATGTCAATCAGCCATCAACTTCTTCTGCTTCGGCAGAAATGATTTTGGAAGATTTCGATGAAGAATCGGATTTTTAACAATTTAATAACTTAATAATAATTAGATTTTAAGTATTATACGTTTCATATAAAAAAAAAATATCTCTGCATTTGTATTTATGTTTTTAGCTCTTTCTAGCACCTCTTTTGATGGCAAAATTTGCGAAATCTAGCTCTTTCTAGCTTGACCGACTGCCCCTTTTCAAAAACAAAGGTGGCAACACTGCCGACAATTCGACAGAAAATTTGTCAGTGTCAAATTAATCAACCGAACGTGTGCTTCGTTGATTACATTTGTGACGTAGATTTTGTATAATTTTTCGTACGTTTTCCTTTATCAATATCGGGATTTAGGAGAGTGCCTGTGCCTTCTAATAGTGCCCAAAAAAGTTAACATTTAACATGGCAGGTAAGTCAAGTTTTAATATTTACGTTTCTAAAAACTTAACTACGAAAAAACTTCTTTGTAACTTTAATTGCCTATTAAAAGTTCTAAATCTGCACTCGTTAAGAGATTTATCATAACTTTATGCAATAAACATAGCTGTGATTCAAAAATAGTAATCGCAAACGATTTTTAAACCGGACGAAAGTGAAAATGAATGATTGATAGAACTGTTTATCTGTACAAAAAACAGGTTATCAAAAAACTAGTAGTGACGAAATAACTTCTACATAACCGTATCTGTCGCTATGAATTTATAAATTTATGTTTACTTCCATTTTTTAGGTTATAATTTAATAGATAATTTGGTAAATCTTTCCCTGAATTAAATATTTTGTCGTATTGAACAAACAACTTTATCTATTATTATTATCTTATTAGAATTCACATGGCAATAGTCAAAACTGCTTGGTCACCATGTTTCCTTCAATTTTTAAGATATTTATCTTACATTTATTCAGTTAACAACATATTGATTAAATTTTTGATACGCTTTCGCTGTCTGTTTGCTTAGATCTTTTAAACTCAACAAGAATTTTTAATGCAGTTTTCAGCAATAGAAAGAATGATTTAAAGGTCACACAGACAGTTAGTCAGACAGTTTATATTTATAACAATATTAATATACAATGTGTCTGGTCATGGACTAGTGATATTCTATGTACTTATAGTACTCAAATTTATTGATTTAAAAAAAATACCTTTTTTTCACAAAAATGTTTACAAAACCTTTATTGATTTGCATATTTTTTGGACTTTAATTTTTTTTTTCCAAAGTTACAAAATTTAAGCTCATCATTTCTTAATTTAAACGACAGACAATATTGTTGCCCATTGAATAAACCTATTTTCGTCACAGTAAAACCATAACTGAGAGATATGATTATTTTTTGTACTTCATAGAGAATATAATTATCAAAATGGCTGCCAAAAATCGGGGAAGTGAATTAGACCCAAGTGTGTATAGTAATAGTATATTAAAAAAATTACACGTGTTACATAAGTATCTAGAATATTGCTAGACCATGACCGGACACATATTATTATAAATATAAACTGTCTGTAACCTTTCATCCGTGCAAAGCCAGGGTAGGTCAGTTGTTTTTTATTTCTTAATACATTCATATTAAGAGCTTCAACATAACATGTTACAACACACAATTTTTCTCGAATGCTGTATTTAAACAATACATGTCACATAACCTTGATTCAACATATAATTATGTAAATAAGTAATCAACTTAGAAATGGACTTTTGAACTCTGTGAAAATGTTTATTTAAGTCTTTATGGCGTAATTATGAATTTACATAAAGTGTAGAGACACACCTCCCAAAACTCAGGTTTTCTGCACATACTGTTTTTATTGGTCTCTTTTGGCAGGTGGTAGAATGGCATGTATACAGGAAGACTGATAAAATGTTTGAGTGTGAATGTGGTACTAAAAATTTTAAAAGGTGGATCAACCTTGCCACCCTTTTTGTTTTTTTTTTGGGGTGGGAAATCACCAAATAACTTCCCCCGCTCTGGGCGGAGCGGGGGGGCGTGTCAGACTTTTACTGACTAAAACCCACCCATTTTCCTTCTGTTGCCCTTTACGTTCCGGGGCCTCGGTATTTCTTTCGAACAACCCGCAACCCCGGCAGGCGGAGGCCCTGGCAAGCCCCTCTGCTTTGCTGACATCTCTTTGAGGCGCGCGTGAAACACGAACGCGCCGTCGAAACGGCCTGTCGTCAACTGACGGACGGACAGTGAGCTATCCATTGCTCACCGTCCACAGGCCCGCATCTACGGTGGCCGGAAGTCGTCTCGCGGCGCCCGGGGCGTCTGGGTTGGTTTGAGGTTCTCTCCCTCAAACGCCCGGCCACTTAATGCTTCGCAGAAGGAGGTGACTGCCTCCCATTCCCTCTCGCTCCGGACCATGGACTGAACCAGGGCCGGACGCGAGCAAAGCAGAGGGGCTTGCCAGGGCCTCCGCCTGCCGGGGTTGCGGGTTGTTCGAAAGAGATACCGCGGCCCCGGAACGTAAAGGGCAACTGAAGGAACATGGGTGGGTTTTTGTCAGTACAAGTCTGACATGCCCCCCGCTCCGCCCAGAGCGGGGGAAGTCATTTGATGATTTGCCACCCGAAAAAAAAATGCATTATACTACAACAATGTAGTAAAATGCATTGTAGGACGTCCGCTTACGCTCGCACTCGGTTCCAATAAACAAAAACTTTATATACATATAAGAATAAGAATGTTGACGACACGGTTGGCGCAGTGGTTGAGCGATCGACTGCTGCGCTGCGTGTCGCGGGTTCGATCCCCGCACGGAACAAATATTTGTATGACCTGCAGATAGTTGTTTCGGGTCTGGCTGTTTGTGTATGTGAGTTTAAATGTTTGTAAACGCACCCACGATACAGGAGAAATTCCTAGTGTGGGGCAACGTTTTTTTTAAATATAAAAAAAACGATTCGTTTTGCTTACGGATAGTAGTATTTTCTACGAGATGTATGTCAAAATACTACACTCCGTAAGCAAAACGAACCGTTTTTTGTTTATTGGAACCGGGCGTTAGTATGACGTATTTGTTACTAGCTTCCCCCCGCGACTTCGTCCGCGTGGCATAGTTACTTTGGGCTAACGCTAACTTTAACCCGCGTGATGATCGAAAAAAAAATCTTTCTCTCCCCTTTTCTTCCCTCTTTCTCCCCATTTTCTCACTATTTTCAGCCTATGTCCGTCTCCAGGGTCCCAACTATCTCTGTACCAAAATCGCATCAAAATCGGTTTTTGCCATTTAGGCGTGAAGACGTAACAAACAAACCAACAAAGTCACTTTCGCTTTTATAATATTAGTAAGGATTTCTATTCGGTGTCATCATGAACGGATATCACTATTATACAGGGTTATTTGTAAAACACCGACAACCTTGCAGGACTGTATTACAATCATCATAAACAACAACTTTTGTTCTATGATTTTTTTACAAAATTTTATACATTTACCAAAAACAAATCTTCAAGATTTCGTTTTCCTATCTAACACATTTCAACTCCGTATTTTGCTGTACCTACATACCTACACCGCCGCTTGTAGGTACGTTTGCTTCGCATAGATTTCGTAACATTTAGAGCGTTCAATTTCAATATTTTTATTTTTGTATGAAAATCTGATGAACTAAAATATGATAAATGTTTAAATGTCCTAGAACAAAAGTTGTTGATTATGATGTTAGTATCATGGTCCTGAGACGTTGCCAGTGTTTTACAAATAACCCTGTATATGAAGTATAAATAAATATATGTTGTCTGTCACTAACGAATGTTATTGTTGTTTCAGCCACCAACAACCCGTACAGCCATCTCTTGAAGTCCATCAACATTGATGGAAATGAATACAAGTACTATGACATTACAGGACTTGGAGAGAAATATGGTAAGCTTATTAAATATCTATCTATATGTAAATCAAGTCATAATATTTTTGTTTCACTTAGTGCCCATACTAATAAAACGTCGAGAAAAACCGGCAAGAAACTCCATGGTTACTCTTTTAAAATTATTTGGTTTTACAATCAATCAATCAATCAAATCAAAATATTTTTATTTCACATAAGCCTACATGGGCACTTATAAAACGTCGAGAAAAGATGCACGGTTCGGGTTGAGAAGAACCGGCAAGAAACTCCATGGTTAATCATTTAGTTTTACAATGTTGTTGTTACAGCGTTAGTACTTAAGTATGAGAGGACAGCGTAGGCCCGACAATAAGACATTGCTTACTTTACAAAACGTAAAATAATATAACAAGTTAACAAGCGTCTAAGAATCTACAAGGCCAACAATGTCCACTCATTTACAAAGAATTGGTAAAAAGAAGACTGTATACAAGAAATATTGCAAAAAAGTAACTATATGAAACAAATGACACAGATGGTGCTATCAGTACTGTAACTATTCAAAACAAAGGTTGTATAAATATGTGATTTGGCAACTTTTATTCATAATTTACGTAAATAAACATAACATTACTATCATCATTTTCCTGCCCTTGTACCATTCTATTTGTGGACGGCGCAACACGTTTTCTTCTTCCATTCTCCCCTATCAGACGTCACGGCATCATTTACTCTTTTCTCCATCATATCATTCCTTACACAATCCATCCTTTTCTTTGGCCTTCCTCTCGCTCTCCGTCTATCAACATTCAGATCCATCACTCTTTTAGTCACATGTGCTTCATCTCTCCTCATTACATGTCGATACCAAGACAAACGACTCCCTTTCAATTTCAGGCGTTCATACTTCTTAACAAATCGCAAACGTAAAACGTCTGAGGTACCGTGTAACAGATAGTATATTATACTTTCGTTGTATGTTCCTTAAGAACACCTAATTCATTATTAAGGACCTCCCATTAATCCGTCTGGAAGGTATTAGAGGTACAAAATGATTATTTAATCGTTTTTTAATGATGACGTATTTATATTCTTTCCTCCATTCTTCCCTATCAGACGTCACGGCATCATTTACTCCTTTCTCCTTCATATCATTCTTTACACGATCCATCCATCTTTTCTTTGGCTTGTAATTTCAGAGGTGTACCTTATAGTACACCCTCATTTCTTTATGTCTAAGTCCTATGTGGCAGGGGTGAAACTATTGCCATGAACCAGGTAAGACTCAGTCACCTACCTAACGTATCCAACCTTACTGAGTCCTCCTTAATGAAAACTTTTTGCTCAACCTAGGATCAAACTACAGTACTTTCACAAGTTATTATGCCTTGTGACCGGGACTGTAGATTCATTTTGTTTCTTTACATTCAAAAGTGCCTGTAATGGTCTAATTGAAATAAATGCTTTGAATTTGAATACATAGCTGTAACTGTGAAATTCTTGATGGAGAATTCCCATAGCACTTTCATCAATCGGGGATCGAAGCCAGCACATCGCACTAAGCAGTCGCGCTTGCGACCACTTGATCAACGAGACAGGCGACAGGCGCCATTTTTTTTTAAACATTGTCCCACACTAGTTATTTCTCCTGTACCGTGGGTGCGTTTACAAACATTTAAACTCATATACACAAACAGCCAGACCCGAAACAACTACCTGTAGGTCATACAAATATTTGTTCTGGGCTCAGATCTAACCCGCGACACGGGGTGCAGCAGCCAACCGTGCAGTCAAACATTTACCAATGGGGGGTAGACAGAAACTGGCGGGGTATGGACAGGGTCCTTGGTCCCGCGGAGTGGAGTATGTGCCCCTCAATACGGGCACTGTCGATTAGGGGGCCATTTAAAGCTAGGGCCTAGCGGAAAGTGCGCGCACGATTTTTTTTTATGGTCACTCGCAGTTCAACTCTGTTGAGTTGTTATACTGCTTAACGGGACTACCCTGTGGTGACCTTAAGTGAATTTAAGGCCCCCGGCGTGGGCGGAGCACCGCCGTGCCCTCGTAGAGGTGATCGGCGGCGGCGATCTGTCGCGTCCGGCCCTGGTTCAGGCCATGGTCCGGAGCGAGAGGGAATGGGAAGCGGTCACCACCTTCTGCGAAGCAGTAATGCTAGCAAAGGAGGTGGCCGGGCGTTTGAGGGAGAGAACATCTGCCCAACCCAGCCGCCGCGGGAGACGCCCAGGGCGCCGGGCGCCGCGAGACGACTTCCGGCCACCGTAGATGCGGGCCTGTGGGCGGTGAGCAATGGGTAGTTCACCGTCCGTCCGTCGATTGACGACAGGCCGTGTCGACGGCGCGTTCGTGTTTCACGCGCGCCTCAAAGAGAGTCAGCAAAGCAGAGGGGCTCTCCAGAGCCTCCGCCTGCCGGGGTTGCGGGTTGTTCGAAAGAGATACCGCGGCCTCGGAACGTAAAGGGCAATAAAAGGAACATGGGTGGGTTTTAGTCAGTAAAAGTCTGACATGCCCCCCCGCTCCGCCCAGAGCGGGGGAAGTCATTGGATGATTGACCACACGAAAAAAAAAAAAAAAAAGGCCCCCGGCCAGGGCTAAAACGATTAGAATATCAACGACCGCACGCTAAGAGCCTCGGCTTAGGACGTCATGATTGAATCCACAATAAAAAGGGCCGGGTTATTATTTAGGGACTTTTAAAATCAAAATCTGGTTCTCCTAACCTAACAGACAGATGTGTTGCTGGGGAGTTTGTTCCGCCACTTCTTCTTCCCAGTTAAAACACTAGGAAGTGGCGAATGGCAGGGTGCTTTTGTGGGACTGTCCCTTGTAATGTGACGTTCAAAAAGTGCTGATTATCAGCCTAATTTGAATAAATTACTTTTGATTTTGATTTTTATAAAACTACTAGCTCAACTCGCGGGTTGGCTATTTGGGTCGCACTCTAGTTTTATCATCAGAAAAATGCGGTGGGACTCCGTGACGGGGCCGGGACGGATCGCAGTGCGCGCACGCAATTTGCCTGTGTGTAATTATTGGTAAACACCACCTGTTACGATACTATATACTGCTTTTTGTTTTTAGAATAGAAAATCATCAATTAACTTCTCCCACTCTGGCGGAAGGCAGTGTCAGTCTTGTACTGACTAAAACCCACCCATGTTCCTTCTGTTGCCCTTTATGTTCCGGGGCCGCGGCATCTCTTTCGAACAACCCGCAACGCGGCAGGGTAAATGAGTCCTTGTAAACGTATAATTTCTCCGAAGGTTTTTCTAGAAAACAAGACACAGATATAAGTAAGTTATCTTGTATTGTCATTCCGTGGATACTGTCTTCGCAAGAGGTATCTTCGTCCCTCTAATCAATACAGATAAATAATGTCATTCGAGCTTATCAAAATCTCTTAGTCTATTATCTTGTAGTAAATATTTATCTCACAGCCTTGAACTGATGCATAATTTAATAAAGTTTTTTTTTGTTAAAACGTGGGCAACGTTTTTTTTTTCTAAAAAAACTTTAACAAAAAATCACTAGTAATTTCTCCTGTACTGTGAGTGCGTTTACAAACATTTAAACTGCAGTTTAAATGTTTACATACATAAACAGCCAGACCCGGAACAACTATCTGTAGAGCACACAAATCTTATATACATATAATAAGACTGTAAAAGATCGATTTCTGTACATTGAAGATTTTTATGAAAAATTGTTACAGGGGGTCTTAATTACCGTAATAGAAGCGAAAACAACAATTTTTAAAATTTTTGTCTGTCTGTCTGTCTGTCTGTCTGTTTGTCCGGGCTAATCTCAGAATCTACTGGACCGATTTTGACGGGACTTTTTTTATTTGACTCAGTATCACCTGGAGAGTAAACTGGGATATAAATAATCACGCCGATGAACTTAGGGGGCAGGCAGGAAATTGAATCTCAGAATCTACTAAACCGATTTTAATGGGACTTTTTTTTATTTGACTCAACATTACTTGGAAGGTAAAGAAGGATAGAAATAATCACGCCAATAGACTAAGGGGGTAGGCAGAAAATTGAATCTCGGAAACTACTGGGCCGATTTTAATGGGACTTTTTTTATTTGACTCAGCATCACTTGCAATAATCACGCCAATAGACTAAGAGGGTAGGCAGGAAATTGAATATCAGAAACAAAGTAACTATGCCACGCGGACGAAGTCGCGGGCGGAAGCTAGTCCTTACTAATATTATAAAAGTGAAAGTGAGTTTGTTTGTTTGTTACCGCTTCACGCTTTAATGGCTACACCGATTTTGCTGAATTTTGGTACAGAGATAGTTGGGAACCAGGAGACGGACAAAGGAATTTTTATTAAGAAAAAGTGGGATATGAGGGAGAACGAGGGAAGAAAAGGAGAAAACTTAGCGTTGCTATTACAAATCAATCAGGCGCAAGAACAAAAACTGCAGGTCTGCTTGGTGTGTTATACCGAATTTAACGCGAGCGAAGCCGCGGGCAAAAGCTAGTATTTGTATAAATAAACTGTTGAAAAAAATATGACACTAGTTTGTAAATAACATAAAACTTATATGTGTCTGAATTTTTAGTGTTCCGCTCTCTCTCGAAACCGCTCACCAAGGTTTTCGTTCAAATTTGCCACATCTTTTGTCTCCGTAGACTGAGAGGGTTGATTTTAAATGGCTTATGTTTAACTTACCACCAGATATAGTAACAAATAACAGACAAAATTAGTAAATGATTACCAAAATTAAGGCCGTACCCTACGCAAATAACCTTGAGTATTCGCTTCCCTCTTTTTCGCGCAGGAGTGAGCGAGTGAGAGCAGTAGTGAATAATGCCAATTTTTTGGAATAAAATCTATATAAAATTAAGTAGGTATTGGGTTTTTGGAAAAAATATTTCTACCAAAATGTTCATTATAGGATTGTGTATCCATTAGTGTCAGTAGCAAAATTAAACAATGTTTACTTTACGAGGAGATGCATTTTATTGATATTTTTTCTCATTTCGGGGGCTTTGTTGTAAGGAGATTTACTAAATAATGACTCAATAAAAATAAAAACTAAATCTACAATAATGGAATCAAGATTATAAAGAAATTTAATGTATTTTTTTTGTTACTTAGTTCGTTTTAAATAACAAGTAGATAGCTCTAGAAAACTGTACAAAAACGGCTTGCGCGGCGTTTTTGTCGGGGTGGCGCCTTAAACCAGCATTTTAAAGTAAAATTATATTCAAAGGAATAAGTTGGTGTTTAATAAGTTAGGCTTGGTATTCTCCTGCCACTGTTGCGGGTTGTACGAAAGAGATACCGCGGCCCCGGAACATAAAGGGCAAAAGAAGGAACATGGGTGAGTTTTAGTCAGTAAAAGTCTACGAAGACGAAGAGTGGGGAAAGTTAGTCCTCAAAAAAAACAAAGGTCTTGGTATACCTTACCTTCATTGGTAAACTTCAGTGAACGACTGAAATTGAAAGTAATAATTTTCCTTCAATATTTTTCACACTAATATCATGAAGACGAAAGTATTTGTATGTTTGTTATTCCTTCACGCTCAAACTGCTTAGCGGATGCTCGATACGAGCCGTATCGAGGAGAATTATTTCTGGGTGGTTTAAAAAAAAAGAAAAAAGCGGGAAATAAAAGAAAAGCGAGCGCTCTAAAGCGGGAGCTCTGCTCCGCTACGCTCCCGCCTTAGCCCTCTAACCTAACCTATCCGAGTCGGGGTACTCTGAGTCGTGGTGTTAACCATAATGAGGTTATAATTCGATTAGATTTGGTGATCATTAACTACATTTGGTGGTCGAATACAATTTAAAGTGCAATCGTGACTAAAATAGCTGGTACTATTGTAATTTTAGACATTATTTTTCTGGTGTTAAGTAGATATTTTTGGTTACATAACTAAGGGTATCAAAGCATTTTATGGTGGTCATTATATTTAACCCCATTTTAAATAAAAGGTCTTCACAGACGTCTGTCTGTTCTTATAAGAAAGAAAGAAGAATGTCTAGAATGGTGCCATGGCGTCCTCATCTACCGCCTGACGCAGGTTCTTACCGGACACGGAAGTTTCGGGACGTTCCTGCGCATAATCGGGCGGGAGGAAACGCCCGGGTGTCACCATTGTGACGATCGCCCGGAGGATATGTGGAGCACTGCCGTGCCCTCGTAGAGGCGATCGGCGGCGGCGTTCTCTCGCATCCGGCCCTGGTTCAGTTCATGGTCTGGAACGAGAGGGATTGGAAAGCGGTCACCTCTGCATGTGAAACAGTCTTGTAAGCGAAGGAGGTGGCCGGGCGTTTAAGGGAGACAATCTCAAATCAATCCAGCCGCCGCGGGAGATCCCCCGGGCGTCGAGCGCCGCGTTCTAAAACGATCCCTCATGCAGAATTTGAGAGTAGTAACATTTGTAGTTTCTGAGAATTCGTGATGAATGAGTTAAGCCCCGTTCCAATAAACAAAAACGAGTCGTTTTGCTTACGGATAGTAAGATTTTGACATAAGTCTCATAGAACTTATGTCAAAATAGTACCATCCGTAAGCAAAACGAGTCGTTTTTGTTTATTGGAACGGGGCTTTAGTGATTTTCTCTTTCTAAGTTTTCGTTCCCCAAAAAGAAAACGGATCCCTTATAGGATCACTTTGCTGTCCGTCTGTCTGTCAAGACAGTTTATCTCGGGAACGCGTGGATGTATTGTATACTCGTTTGTGGTAACTTGGAGTCATGAAAAAAATCAACTGTCTATATCTACGCTGTCAAAAGATATGGCCGTTTCTGTCACAAGCTTGCACGGAACCCTCGGTGCGCTAGTCTGACCGTTCAGATAGGCAGTCGCCCCAGGCTAACCAAGGGGTATCGTATTACTGAGTATTGACGCGTATTTACAATATGTACATGGCTAGAACGCAAGGGTGTGAAACTAGTCACGTATAGATTGGAAATCACTTTTTAATCAAAGTCTTCCAAAGTATACAACAGCAGTACGCAAATACTCGCGTATACTTTGTAGTGGCCAAAGTAACTAGCTTTGCTCCAAAATATACAGTGCTAGTCCGCATGCAACTAATCACGTATAACTATTCAGATTAGGTTAAATTCTTCTAAAAAAATGGGTAGGTTAGGTTAGGTTAAAACTGTGACCTCCTACGCACGAGCCGAGCGAGCGGTGCCGCGGCAGCGGCCGGCGAGAGAAACGACTTGCATTAAATGAAAAAAGAGATTGTTTTTAGTTGGTTATCCGAAACTGAACTATTTCGATTAGGATAATTACTTATTGAATTAAATGACATTATTTCAAATTCAATTAAATAATAATTAAAATAAATGACATTATTTTAGAGAATATAAATAATTCGCGTTTTGGCCGTGTTATAATTGGAAAGATGCATGTGCACGTCTGAGTTACAAAGTATACGTGAGCAGCCTATGGCTGCGTTTTGGCCATGTATACAATGTAAATACGCAGTATTGACACTCGGTAATTCGATATAGTAAGACTGGTTGTCTGTATCGAGTGGGCCTATGACAATCCGTCTCCAAACGTCATCGTATAATGATGTTTACTAGTATGTAGGCCCCCACCACTCAAATCTCAGTGCTATATCAAATTAACCTATTGGTCAAACGTAGATTTAGTGGTACAATGAACATTTTATGATGTTATGATTGCCGCATTCCAGAGGCGACGTATAAAAGAGGTTTTTAGGCGCGTCGCCCACACGACCAATAGTCGAGGCGCAGTCGGTCGGGGCGCGGGCGCGTTAGGCGCGTCGCCCACACGACATTTTTAAAGAAAATCTCGTTGTGGCGTGCCTCTTATGTGCCCGCGCCTCGACTGCGCCTCGACTGTTGGTCGTGTGGGCGTCGCGCCTAATTTCTCCCAAACTTATGAACCAACTAACTTTTGCCCGCGGCTTCGCTCGCGTTAAATTCGGGGTAACACAGTTCCCCTTTTCTGATTTGCAGGTACCTGCTACCTGTAGTTTTTGCCCTCGCGCCTTATTAATTGTAATAGCAAAGCTAAGTTTTCCATTTTCTTCCCTCTTTCTTTCTTTCTCATTTACCACTTAAAAAAAACTCCATACACACTTCAACCCCCCATTTTAGGGAAGTGGGAAATTAGAAAGAGACAAAAAGTAGCCTATGTCCGTCTCCAGGGTCTCAACTATCGCTGAACCAATATTCATCATTTAGGCGTGAAGACGTAACAAACAAACAAACTCACTTTCGCTTTTATAATATTACTAGCTTTTGCCCGCGGCTTCGCTCGCGTTAAATTCGGTAGCGCCTTATTGATTTGTAATAGCAACGCTAAGTTTTCCCGTTTCTTCCCTCTTTCTCCCTCATAACCCACTCTTTATTAAAAAATAATTAATTAATAGAACCGTCTCCTGGTTCCCAACTATCTCTGTACCAAAATTCATCAAAATCGGTTTAGCCATTAAAGCGTGAAGAGGTAACAAACAAACAAACAAACTCACTTTCGCTTTTATAATATTAGTGAGGATAAGTAAGGATTTGGTGATTGTATCACTATCTACATTATCTATGTTATTGCGGTCTGTCACTGCGATTGGGGGACGTTGTCATTTCCGGTTTGCGGTTGTGATTCTCTTCGACAAGGACACCTTTATTATAAACTAGCTGACGCCCGCGGCTTCGCCCGCGTGATATCGTAAAAAAATTAATCCCTTGTGTTCTTACAGACTATAATCTATCTCTGTGCCAAATTTCATCAAGATCCGTTCAGCCGTTTTGACGTGAAAGAGTAACAAACATCCATACATCCTCACAAACATTCGCATTTATAATATTATCCATACATCCATCCATCCTCACAAACATTCGCATTTATAATATTAGTAGGATCTGGCTATGCCCAGCGGTTTCACCCGTTGTTCAGCTCGTTAGTATGTTATACAGTCTATTAATTTCATGAAAGAATGCCTACGCAGAGGTTCAAGTCAATCCAGCCAAAGAATCGCGTTCTCCCATACAAATTTTCTACCGTATTGTGTGATTAATGGACAGCTCCTAAGGGCGTGATAAATCGTAATCACGTGAGGCTCGAAAGGGATGGGGGGGCTCCATAGAAAATCACGAAATATCACAAGGGGGGGTAGTGTAGTTACGTCCCTTAAGGGTTGAATTTTGTAAAACCCCGTCTTAGTGAGCACCTAAGTTCTAAAAGGATCCCCCAGGCAAAATTTGAGACTCCTAAAACTTGTTGTTTCTGACATTTCGTGATGAGTGAGTTAGTGGGTTTCCCTTTTTAAGGCTTCGTACCTTATCATCTGCCTAGCCTTTTCCCAACTATGTTGGGGGGCTTCCAGTCTAACCGGATGCAGCTGAATATCAGTATTTTACATGGAGCGACTGCCTATTTGACCTACACAACCCAGTTAGTACTAGGTAATAGGATACCTCTTGGTAAGACTGGTTGTCAGACTTTCGGGACACTGACTATCTGTAACGACTGTCAATGATCTACAATTGACAGCCGGGACCAACAGCTTAACGTGCTTTCCGAGGCACGGAGGAAACTCGGTATGTAACGGGTGGTCACCCATCCACAGACCAACCTAGGCAAGCGCGGCTTAACCTAAAGATCGACCTGAGCGGCTGCTATTATTTAGCCACGAGCTCCTCATGCATGACATGCCATTCCGACGATCAAACCACTCGGCAGGCACTGTTTAAACTTGGAGGTCTACCCGCTCGGCTGTTATTATCTATCCACGTGCACAAACGGGACGTAATTCTTTTTTTTTTACCGTGACAACTTTAATTGTATTGACAATTCGGGTGTGGGGTCAAAATGTCAGTTGAATTAAAATTCTTCTATCGTCACGTTCGAGTTTAAACAATAACATTGGGTGTTTCTTAGGCAATGGCTGATAGCAAATTGAAGGTGAATTGTAAAGAGTTTATTTTTAGGGTTACGCATCTTAATAGGAAATAACTGAACCCTTATTAGATCACTTTCTTTTTAAAAAAATGTTACTTCACATAAGAATTTCTCCAAATCAAATCATTTGTTTCAATTAGACCATTACAGGCACTTTTGAATGTCATGAAAACAAAAAAGGATGCTGCTACAGTCCCAGTCATAAGACATAATAACTTGTGAAAGTACTGTAGTTGCCCATTCCAAAGCGTAGATCTCTATGGAGAAGAATGGGCAAGAAACTCCATGGTCACTCTTACATCATAATATTTTTACAAAACCAAGGATACATCATTCATGTTGAGATTATACATACATGTAAGAATGATGTAGAAAAACGAGCACATTAAGAGCGTCCAGAGTAAAGCAAAAACAACAACCGTGGCGGCTAATAGATGACCAGTCTCCTCTACCGTGGGTGCGTTTACAAACATTTAAACTCACATACACAAACAGCCAGACCCAGAACAACTATCTGTAGGCCAAACAAATATTTGTTCCGTGCGGGCATCGAATCCGCGACACGCAGCGCGGCAGCCGATCGCTGAGCCACTGCGCCAACCCTGTCGACTTTGTTTTCCTTCGTGTGTCTGTCTATCAAGACCCTATATCTCGGTACCTCATGGACGCATCGAGTTGAAAAACCATATATATTATACTCAACTCTGTGGTCCCTTTGTGCTGTGAAAAAAAAACAATTCGCGAGTCCGCCTCACACTTGACGGTTTTATTCCTGCCAAACATCTCTGTTTTGTGCACTTTCTGACAACGTTTGACCGGCGAACATGCACCTGCACTGCACCATGTTTTCTCTCTGCATCACACTTTTTTTTGCGATAGGGAAATCATCAAATAACTTCCCGCGCTCTGGGTGGAGCGGGGGGGAGTGTCAGACTTGTACTGACTATAACCCACCCATGTTCCTTCTATTGCCCCTGATGTTCCGGGGCCGCGGTATCTTTTTCGAACAATCCGCAACTCTGCATCACTCTAAGGTAGACTGGTAGAAAATGCCCAAGGTCAAGTCCGCCTTTATACAGTGTTTTTATAGTTCGAGTTCCTCATACGCTACCGTAATCTTGCATTTTCGTCACATACTCGTCTAGTTCATTATATAGTTTTTTAATAGTACCTCGACCTTGTATTTGAAAGGGCAATCCCTACGTGAACGCGGTCACGTATGCAAAACGCGGGAATGTTGATATTGGCATCTATACTGTTTTCGCTGTAGCATAGTACGGATGACATCAGACGACACGGTTGGCGCAGTAGTTGAGCGATCGACTGCTGCGTTGCGTGCCACGGGTTCGATCCCCGCACGGAACAAATACTTGTGTGACCTACAGGTAGTTTTTCCGGGTCTGGCTGTTTGTGTATGTGAGTTTAAATG